>JARQOD010000006.1:214844132-214928321 GCA_033576555.1 Oophaga sylvatica | reverse complement strand
AAAACAAAAAAATCATTTTTTTTTTACAAAAATGATATTTTCGCCCCCAGTTTTTTATTTTCCCAAGGGTAACAGAAGAAATAGGACAAATTGCACAATAACTCTTGGGGTCCAGAGTACGCTGATACCCCATATGTAGGGGTAAACCACTGTTTGGGTGCATGGCACAGCTCGGAATGGAAGGAGCGCCGTTTGACTTTTTCAACGCAGAATTGGCTGGATGCCATGTCGTGTTTGGAGAGCTCCTGATGTGCCTAAACAGTGGAAACCCCCCACAAATGACACCATTTTGGAAACTAGACCCCTCAAGGAACTTATCTAGAGGTGTGGTGAGAACTTTGAACCCCCAGGTGTTTCACTAAAGTTTATAACGCCAGAGCATGAAATAAAAAAATCATATTTTTTCCACAAACATGATCTTTTAGTCCCCAACTTTTTATTTTCCCAATTGTAACAGGAGAAATTGGACCCCAAAAGTTGTTGTCCATTTTGTCCTGAGTACGCTGATACCCCATATGTGGGAGAAAACTACTGTATGGGCACACGTCAGGGCTCGGAAGGGAAGTAGTGACGTTTTAGATTGCAGACTTTGATGGAATGGTCTGCGGGCGTCATGTCGCGTTGGGAGAGCCCCTGATGTGCCTAAACAGTGGAAACCCCCCACAAGTGACCCCATTTTGGAAAATAGACCCCACAAGGAACTTATGTAGATATGTGGTGAGCACTTTGAACCCCGAAGTGCTTCACAGAAGTATATAACGTACAGCCATAAAAATAAAAAATCTTTTTTTTTGCAAAAATGATTTTTTTGCCCCCAATATTTTATTTTCACAAGGGTAACAGGAGAAATTGGACCCCAAAAGTTGTTGTCCAATTTGCCCTGAGTACGCTGATATTCCATATGTGGGATAAAACTACTGTATTGGCACACGTCGGGGCTCGGAAGGTAAGTAGGGATGTTTTGGATTGCACACTTTGATGGAATGGTCTGTGGGAGTCATGTCGTGTTTGGAGAGCCTCTTACAGTTAGGTCCATAAATATTTGGACAGAGACAACATTTATCTAATTTTGGTTCTAGACATTACCACAATGAATTTGAAACAAAACAAATCAGATGCAGTTGAAGTTCAGACTTTCAGCTTTCATTTGACACATTAAAATTGGATGAAGGGTTTAGGAGTTTCAGCTCCTTAACATGTGCCACCCTGTTTTTAAAGGGACCAAAAGTAATTGGACAAATGACTCCAAGGCTATTTCATGGACAGGTGTGGGCAATCCCTTTGTTATGTCATTCTCAATTAAGCAGATGAAAGGGCCGGAGTTGATTTGAGGTGTGGTGTTTGCATTTGGAAGGTTTTGCTGTGAAGGAAACATGCGGTCACAGGAGCTCTCCATGCAGGTGAAACAAGCCATCCTTAAGCTGCAAGAACAGAAAAAAACCCATCCAAGAAATTGCTACAACATTAGAAGTGGCAAAATCTACAATTTGGTACATCCTGAGAAAGAAAGAAAGCACTGGTGAACTCATCAATCCAAAAAGACCTGGGAGCCCACGGA
This sequence comes from Oophaga sylvatica, assembly GCA_033576555.1. NCBI lineage: Eukaryota > Metazoa > Chordata > Amphibia > Anura > Dendrobatidae > Oophaga > Oophaga sylvatica. The sequence goes on along the minus strand of JARQOD010000006.1, from coordinate 214,926,763 downwards.
AGACAACAGTGGTGGATGATCGCCGCATACTTTCTTTGGTGAAGAAGAACCCGTTCACAACATCAACTGAAGTCCAGAACACTCTCAGTCAAGTAGGTGTATCTGTCTCTAAGTCAACAGTAAAGAGAAGACTCCATGAAAGTAAATACAAAGGGTTCACATCTAGATGCAAACCATTCATCAATTCCAAAAATAGACAGGCCAGAGTTAAATTTGCTGAAAAACACCTCCAGAAGCCAGCTCAGTTCTGGAAAAGTATTTTATGGACAGATGAGACAAAGATCAACCTGTACCAGAATGATGGGAAGCCAAAAGTTTGGAGAAGAAAGGGAACGGCACATGATCCAAGGCACACCAATCCTCTGTAAAACATGGTGGAGGCAACGTGATGGCATGGGCATGCATGGCTTTCAATGGCACTGGGTCACTTGTGTTTATTGATGACATAACAGCAGACAAGAGTAGCCGGATGAATTCTGAAGTGTACCGGGATATACTTTCAGCCCAGATTCAGCCAAATGCTGCAAACTTGATTGGACGGCGCTTCATAGTACAGATGGATAATGACCCCAAGCATACAGCCAAAGCTACACAGGAGTTCATGAGTGCAAAAAAGTGGAACATTCTTCAATGGCCAAGTCAATCACCAGATCTTAACCCAATTGAGCATGCATTTCACTTGCTCAAATCCAGACTTAAGAGGGAAAGACCCACAAACAAGCAAGACCTGAAGGCTGCGGCTGTAAAGGCCTGGCAAAGCATTAAGAAGGAGGAAACCCAGCGTTTGGTGATGTCCATGGGTTCCAGACTTAAGGCAGTGATTGCCTCCAAAGGATTCGCCACAAAATATTGAAAATAAAAATATTTTGTTTGGGTTATGTTTATTTGTCCAATTACTTTTGACCTCCTAAAATGTGGAGTGTTTGTAAAGAAATGTGTACAATTCCTACATTTTCTAACACATATTTTTGTTCAACCCTTCAAATTAAACGTTACAATCTGCACTTGAATTCTGTTGTAGAGGTTTCATTTCAAATCCAATGTGGTGGCATGCAGAGCCCAACTCGCGAAAATTGTGTCACTGTCCAAATATTTCTGGCCCTGACTGTATGTGCCTAAACAGTGGAAACCCCCACAATTGACCCCATTTTGGAAAATAGACCCCCAATGAACTTATCTAGATGTGTGGTGAGCACTTTGAACCCCGATGTGCTTCACAGAAGTTTATAACGTACATCCGTAAAAATAAAAAATCCTTTTTTTTTACAAAAATGATTTTTTCTCCCCAATATTTTATTTTCACAAGGGTAACAGGCGAAAGTGGACCCCAAAAGTTGTTCTTCAATTTGCCCTGAGTACGCTGATACCCCATATGTGGGAGAAAACTACTGTATGGGCACACGTCGGGGCTCGGAAGGGAAGTAGTGAAGTTTTGGATTGCAGACTTTGATGGAATGGTCTGCGGGCGTCATGTCGCATTTGGAGAGCCCTGATGTGCCTAAACAGTGGAAATCCCCCACAAGTGACCCCATTTTGGAAAATAGACCCCACAAGGAACTTATCTAGATGTGTGGTGAGCGCTATGAAGCCCCAAGTGCTTCACACAAGTTTATAACGTACAGCCGTAAGAACAAAAAAAATCATTTTTTTTTTACAAAAATGATATTTTCGCCCCCAATTTTTTATTTTCCCAAGGGTAACAGAAGAAATTGGACCCCAAGAGTTATTGTGCAATTTGTCCCGAGTACGCTGATACCCCATTTGTGGGGGTAAACTACTGTTTGGGCGCATGGCAGAGCTCAGAAGTGAAGGAGCACGGTTTGACTTTTTCAACGCAGAATTGGCTGAAATTGAGATCAGATGCCATGTCACAATTGGAGAGCCCCTGATGTGCCTAAACAGTGGAAACCCCCCAATTCTAACTCAAACCCTAACCCCAACACAGCCCTAACCCTAGTCCCAACCCTAACCATAACCCTAACGACAAACCTAACCCTAACACACCCCTAACCCTAATCCCAACCCTAACCCTAATTTTAACTTTATCCCCAACCCTAACCCTAACTTTAGCCACAACCCTAACCCTAAGGCCCCTTGCACACGTTGTGGATTCACTTGCGGATTTTTCCACGCTGATTTTGCTAAAACCGCAGGTAAAACGACCTGCGTTTTACCTGCGGTTTTAGCGTAGATTTACTGCGGTTTTGCCGCGTTTTTTTTGCTGATTTGCCTGCGGTTTTACACCTATATCGGAATAGGTGTAAAACCGCTGCGGAATCCGCACAAAGAATTGACATGCTGCGGTTTTAAAACCGCAACAAATCCACGCGGAAAATTCCGCATCATGTGCACTGCTTTTTTTTTTCCCCTTCACTAACACTGTACTGTACATGGCGTCCAGTTGTGCTGTGAATCCGCAGCCCCAAAACCGCTGCGGATCCGTAGCACATCCCGCAACGTGTGCACAGGGCCTAACCCTAATGGGAAAATGGAAATAAATACATTTTTTTAATTTTATTATTTTTCACTAACTGAGGGGGTGATAAAGGGAGGTTTGATTTACTATTTATAGCGGGTTTTTATGATTGGCAGCTGTCACGCTAAAAGACTCTTTTTATTGCAAAAAATAGTTTTTGCATCACCACATTTTGAGAGCTATAATTTTTGCATGTTTTGGGCTACAGAGTCATGTGAGGTCTTATTTTTTGCGGTACGAGTTGACGTTTTTATTGGTACAGTTTTTGAGCACGTGACATTTTTGATCGCTTTTTATTTCGATTTTTGGGAGGTTAGAACGAACAAAAATCAGTAATTCATGAATTTCTTTTGGGGGGGCGTTTATACCGTTCCGCGTGTGGTAAAATTGATAAAGCAGTTTTATTCTTCGGGTCAGTACGATTACGGCCACACCTCATTTATATCATTTTTTTATGTTTTGGCGCTTTTATACAATAAAAACAATTTTATATAAAAAATAATTATTTTTGCATCGCTTTCTTCTGCGAGCTATAACTTTTTTATTTTTTCGCTGATGATGCTGTATGGCAGCTTGTTTTTTGCGGGACAAGATGACGTTTTCAGCGGTACCATGTTTATTTATATCTGTCTTTTTGATTGCGTGTTATTCCACTTTTTGTTCGGCAGTATGATGATAAAGCATTAATTTTTTTGCTTTGTTTTTTTTTTAAGGGGTTCACTAAAGGGGTTAATAGTGGGACAGTTCTATTTGGCGAGTCGTTACGGATGCGGCGATACCAAATATGTGTACTTTTTTTGTTTTGTTTTTTTATTTACAGGAATAAATGAATTTATTGGGGAATTTTTTTTTGGGGGGGAATTTTTTTTCCACTTTTTTTTTTTCTTTTTTTAACTTTTATACTTTGTCCCAGGGTGGGACATCACTGTGTAGGGTCAGATCGCTGGTGTGACAGTGTGCACAGCACTCTGTCAAACCAGCGATCGCTCTGGCACTGCTGCAGGCTTCTCAGTGCCTGCACTGAGGAAGCCGCCTCCCTGCAGGACCCGGCGGCCATCTTGGATCCGGGGTCCTGCAGTGAGGAGAGTCCCTCGGAACAGCGCGACACATCGCGCTGTTCTGAGGGTCTCAGGGGAGCACACAGGGAGCCCCCTTCCTGCGCGATGCTCCCCTCTGCCCCCGGTATACCGAGATCATGTTTGATCATGGTGTGCCAGGGGTTAGGCTATGGTTCCACGGTCCGGAACCATAGCGCTTTGGACGGAGCGGAAATTCCGCTCCGTCTAAGCCCCGCCCCCTTTCTGACGCGCGATCTTTCCGGAGGTGTTCAGGACACCTCCGGAACACCTCCGGAAAGAGCGCAGGGCTACATAGCCCTGTGTTAATTCTGTTGCGGCGACGCACCGTCGCCGCAATACGCGAGGACATGCTGCGGTCTAAAAAGACGCGCCGCATGTCCGTTTACGCAGGTTTGCCACCTGCGTATTGTTACGCATAGTGGAGACGGGATTTCTTGAAATCCCCTCCACTATGCTGTAACATCTGGACGCTGCGTGTTTGGCGCTGCGCCAGCGCACAGCGCCAAACACGCAGCGTTTCCTGACCGTGGAAACTCACCCTTATTGTGCCGGGAGCGGTCCGTGACCGCTCCTGACACATAGTGCCGGGTGTCAGCTGTGATAATCAGCTGACACCCGGCGGCGATCAGCTGCGCTCCCCCGGGAGCGCAGCTGATCGCCCTGGACGTACTATTCCGTCCGTGGGAATGAGGTCCAGGGTCACATGGACGGAATATTACGTCCGATGGAATAAAGGGGTTAAAGGGAATCTGTCAGCCGGTTTTTGCTACCTCATCTGAGAGCAGCATCATGTAGGAGCAGAGACCCTGATTGCAATGATGTATCACTTAGTTTACTGGGTGCAGCAGTTGTGACACAATCAGATTTCTTAGATGTAGGATGAAGAAGAGAAAAACATTATCAAGCATTTCGGGAAATGCTAACAAGACATTTACTACAATGATTTGGAGCAAAAAAATGACAAGTCTTCTAATGGAAACTTATTCAAGAAATGCTCCTTCTTTGGGGATTTTTTTTTTATTTCCTGGAGCAGTTTTTAAGACTTTTTAAAGAGTTTTTTTTACTGAAGTGCTTTTTGTAGTGTTCTGATCAGACAATGCCTTATTTGAAGCCTTTTCCATCAGGAAATGTTTCAAAGAACTGACATGAATGCTTAAAGATTAAACGTATGAACAGCTAGTTGTTTTACAATAGAAATCAATAGGAAGAGTCTTTCAACAATTTTTTAAAATTATTTTTCAGGCATTTTTCAGGGGGGCTGGTCTCCTCAAAAAACTCTATGCACATACCCTTGCTAAATATAAACCAGCAGAAAATACTATTGAAGCTGCAACAGGGTTTGCCAACCTTTTTATTTTTTCTTGACATATTATTATAAAATCAATCACAGACAATATTTTTTGCAGACACATTGGAAAACCATAAATCATTATAATTATAAGCGATCCACGTCTACAGCCCATAATTCTGATATGAAAACATTAGCTGCATTCACTGTAAACTGCAGTAAGTTCATAAAAACATCCTTTTTTGATAATCCATTCCAACTGCTTGTAGTTTAGTGAAGCCTCTGATATGTTTCTGATGCGGCGCATGGTTTATTTTTAAGTGAACAAAGTTTAAAAGACAAACAAATTAAATTGCAAGAAATTACAATTAATTAATTAGCCTGCACTTGAACTACACACACTCAGAAAACAACCGCTAAAGAGGTCATCCACTACTTGGACAATGCCTTCTCAAAACTAACAACACGTATACTTGCTTCCAATGCCATTCCATCGGTGTTAGAACTTTTCTCCTAGGGATTCTGTGACATTATTATGTCACTCGATCCCTGTGGCCAATCATTGCCGGCTTCAAATATATTTTTAGATATATTTTCATCTTTTACATTTAAAAAAATACAAAAAGTTAAATGAGGCAATGCAAAGGTTTGGGCACACTGCAAGGTTAGTACCTAGTAGAACCCCCTTTTGAAAGTACAGCTTGTAAACGCTTTTTGTAGTCAGCCAAGAGTCTTTCAATCCTTGTATGAGGGATTTTCATCCATTCTTCCTTGGAAAACTTTTCCAGTTCCGTGAGATTCCTGGGTCTTCTTGCATGCACTGTGTCACGTTACAGTCTTAATCAGTGCAAAAACAATCAGCAGGGCAGGTGATGATCTCTATCCAATCAGTCGCAATCAGGGCGGGAACAATCAGCAGGGCAGGTGATGATCTCTATCCCAGACAAAGTTCATATGGTTTCAGGCTGAAGTTATTCAAGTTCTAAATAGCTCCACAGGAAAGGAACAGACTAGCAAGCCATGGTTCACAGGTTCAAATCCTAACAATACTCCCCTCTTAACGGCGGCCTCTGGACGCAACTTGCCCAGGCTTTGCAGGATACCGCTGATGAAATTGTCTAATCAAACGAGGAGCATTGACGTTGCTTACTGGTTCCCATGAATTTTCCTCCGTGTCGTAGCCCTGCCATTTGATTAAATATTGTAAACAATTTCTGTGTATTCGGGAATCCAAGATCTTTTCCACCACAATCTGCTCCTGTCCGTCCACTTCAATTGCATCAGGAGGCGGAGGGGATCGTTCTGGAAATGGATTGGCTGTGGCGGCTTTCAACAAAGACACATGAAAAACAGGATGAATCTTCATTGATGTTGGTAGCTGTAGACGTACGGCCAATGGACTCACAATCTTACTGATTTTGTATGGTCCCACAAACTTTTGTCCTAATTTAGGAGAAGGAATCTTCAATTTCAAATTCTTAGTGGATAACCACACTCGATCTCCAATCCTAAACGTGGGAGTGGGTCTCCGATACCTGTCGGCCGCTTTTTTATATTTCTCCTGAGCTTCCTTTAGAGTGTCTTTCAGAACATTCAGATTTTGCTGTAGCAGAGAGATTCTTTCTGCGACTGCTGGTATTAATGGTGCCACAGGATTTTTGGGAAGGATGTTTGGGTGATATCCAAGATTTGCAAAAAATGGCGTCTGTTTCGTAGAGGCATTCTGTGAATTATTATATGAGAATTCCGCAAATGGCAGCAGATCTATCCAGTCGTCTTGCAGATGGCAAATATAACAACGAAGATACTGCTCCAGCGTCTGATTTGTACGTTCTGTCTGGTCGTTAGATTGCGGATGGTAAGCGGTTGACAATCGTACTTTGATGTCTAGCGCTGAGCATAAACTGCGCCAAAATTTGGATGTAAATTGCACACCTCGATCTGAGACGACTTCATCCGGCACTCCGTGGAGGCGAAAAACATTGCAAATTATCAGATCAGCTGTATCTTTTGCTGAAGGCAGACCTGAACACGGGATGAAATGCGCTGCTTTTGTAAGTCGATCCACTACTACCAGAATGGATGTCTTTCCTTGGACTCTGGTAGATCTACTATAAAGTCCATTGAAATCGATCCCCACAGTCGTGTTGGGATGGCGAGATGCTGCAATAGTCCCATAGGGGATGCACGTGGAGTCTTATATCTGGCACAGATGTCACAGGAATTAACGTACTTCTTCACGTCTTCTTGAAAGTTCAGCCACCAAAAGAAACGTGACAAAAACTCCTGCGTTTTCTGTGTCCCTTTGTGTCCTGCAATTTTAGAATCGTGCACTAGTTGTAGGACTCTTAACCGAGCTGCTTCTGGCACATATAGTCGTCGACCATCAGTCCATACTTGATTTTTAAAAAACAGATGCACATCTCCTGATGGACGTGATAGAAACGAGTCTGTTTCGTATGCTGCCTTCAAATCTTCCAGCAAGTCTCCATCATGTATTACTCCCAAGATCTTAGTATCTGCCACAATGGGTTTGGGTGTTGTTACAAGGTTAGCCTCGCTTGAAAACATTCGGGATAATGCGTCTGCTTTCTTGTTATGGGAGCCTGGTCGATATGAAATTACAAAATTGAATTGATTCAAAAACAGACTCCAACGGGTCTGCCGAGGAGAGAGGCATTTTGCAGACCTGATAAACTCTAGATTGCAATGATCGGTCAACACCAAAATTTGCTGTGCAGCCCCTTGGAGTTGATGTCTCCACTCTTTGAATGCTGATATGATGGAGAGCAATTCTTTATTTCCCACGTCATAGTTCTTTTCGGCTACAGACATACGTTGTGAGAAAAATGCACATGGATGCAGCAACTTCTTTTCCCCTGTCCTCTGAGAGGATAGCGCCGACCACACAGTCTGAAGCATCCACCTCGATGATAAAAGCCAATTCAGGGTCAGGGTGGCGTAATATGGGAGCCGTTGTGAATTTCCTTTTTAAACGAGAGAACGCTTCTTGCGCTTGGGGTGTCCAGATGAATTTTGCTCCTTTTTTTGTTAGTTGCGTGATGGGTACCACGATTTCTGAAAAATTCTTACTAAAACGTCTGTAAAAGTTGGCGAACCCCACAAAACGCTGAACTTCTTTCACATTTTTAGGGATAGGCCACTTGGTGATAGCTTGCGTTTTCTTAGCATCCATCCGTAGTCATAGAATCATAGAATCATAGAATGGTAGAGTTGGAAGGGACCTCCTGGGCCTTCTGGTCCAACCCCCTGCTCAAAGCAGGATTCTCTAAATCATCCCAGACAGATGTCTATCCAGCCTATGTTTGAAGACTTCCATTGAAGGAGAACTCACCACCTCTTGTGGCAGCCTGTTCCACTCATTGATCACCCTAACTGTCAAAAAGTTTTTTCTAATATCTAATCTGTGTCTCCTCCCATTCAGTTTCATCCCATTGCTTCTAGTCTTTCCTTGTGCAAATGAGAATAAAGATGATCCTTCTACAATGTGACAGCCCTTGAGATATTTGTAGACAGCTATTAAGTCTCCTCTCAGTCTTCTTTTTTGCAAGCTAAACATTCCCAAATCCTGCAACCGTTCCTCATAGGACATGGTTTGCAGACCGGTCACCATTCTGGTGGCTCTTCTCTGAACTTGCTCCAGTCTGTTGATGTCTTTTTTAAAATGTGGTGCCCAAAACTGGACACAGTATTCCAGATGAGGTCTGACCGAAGAGGAGTAGAGGGCAATAATGACCTCACGTGATCTAGACTGTATGCTTCTGTTGATACATCCTAGAATTGCATTTGCCTTTTTTGCTGCTGCATCACACTGTTGACTCATGTTAAGTCTGTGATCAATTAGTATACCCAAGTCTTTTTCACATGTGCTGTTACTTAGCCCTATTCCTCCCATTTTGTATATGCTTTTTTCATTTTTATTGCCCAGATGTAGTACTTTGCATTTTTCCCTGTTAAAATCCATTCTGTTAGTTGCTGCCCACTGCTCCAGTTTATGTATATCTTTTTGAATCCTCTCTCTCTCTTCTCTAGTATTAGCTACCCCTCCTAGCTTTGTGTCATCAGCAAATTTGATCAGTTTACCCTCAATTCCTTCATCTAAATCATTGATAAAGATGTTGAACAATACAGGGCCCAAAACAGAGCCTTGTGGTACCCCACTTGAGACATTCTTCCAACTGGATGTGCAGCCATTTACAACCACTCTTTGGGTCCGATCACTAAGCCAGTTATGAATCCACCTAACAGTTGCCTTGTCCATTCCATACTTAGTCATTTTTTCAATAAGGATTGTGTGAGATACTTTGTCAAATGCTTTGCTGAAGTCAAGATATACTATATCTACAGCATTTCCCTGATCCACCCAGTCAGTGATTCTGTCATAGAAGGAAATTAAGTTAGTCTGACATGACTTATTAGTTACAAACCCATGCTGACTCTGTTTAATCACTTCATTCTTATCCAGGTACTTGCATACATGTTCTTTAATAATTTGTTCAAAGATCTTTCCTGGTATAGAAGTCAGACTCACCGGCCTGTAGTTCCTGGGTCCACCTTCTTCCCCTTTTTGAAGATAGGAACAACATTTGCTCTTCTCCAGTCTTCTGGGACTTCTCCTGTTCTCCAAGAATTTTCAAAGATTATGGACAGTGGTTCAAGAATTTCTTCTGCTATCTCCTTCAGTACCCTGGGGTATAATTCATCTGGACCTGGAGACTTGAATTCATTTATGTTAGCTAAGTGTTTCCTCACTGTCTTTCTGTTTATAGATATCCTGGATTCTTCTATTCCTTTAATAGGACAGTGAAGATCAGTTGATGTTACATTTCCTTTCTGAGAGAAAACAGATGCAAAATAGGAATTTAAAAGTTCAGCCTTCTCAACATCGTGACTTACCATTTCATCATTTTCATCCTGTAAAAATCCTATAGCATCTTTGACTTTTCTTTTACTTTTGACGTATCCCCAAAATCCTTTTTTGTTGCTTTTGACGTCACTTGCAAGCCTTAATTCATTGTCAGCTTTAGATAATCTGATTTGTGCCCTGCAGGTTCTGCAGACGGCATTATATTCTTCTTTAGATATGCCTCCTTCTTTCCATTTGATAAACATTTCTTTCTTCCTTTTTAGCATGTGTTTAAGTTCTATGTTCATCCATCCTGGTTTCCTTAAATGCTTCCCATTCTTCCCTCTTTTCGGAATTGTTAACGATTGTGCTTTGAGAATCTCATTTTTCAAGATTTTCCATCCTTCCTGGACATTTTTGTCCTTAAGGATATCCAGCCATTGGATCCCTCCAATTCTCTTTCTGAGTTCTTTAAAATCTGCCTTTCTGAAATCTAACCTTGACGTCTGAGTCTTCACAGGTCTTCCTCCTCTTGTTATCCAAAATTCTAAAATAGCATGGTCACTACCTCCTAGAGTCCCAGCCACTCTTACCTCCTCCACCATTTCCTCCCTGTTTATGAGGATTAGATCCAAGGTAGCAGATCCCCTTGTTTTCTCCATTACCTTTTGGAAGATAAAGTTATCAGCAAGAGAGGATAAGAATTTCCTGGACCTGTTAGTTTTGCCTGAGAGAGATTCCCAACAAATGTCTGGATAGTTGAAATCTCCCATGACTAGTGTTGAGCATTCCGATACTGCAAATATCGGGTATCGGCCGATATTAGCTGTATCGGAATTCCGATTCCGAGTTCCGATATTTTCGTCTTATCGGATACCGGAATCGGGATGTCACTGTCACTGTCAGTGTCCGTCTGTCGGGTCTGTCAGGAGTCAGCGGCACTTACCTGGCAGAAGATCTCCGGCGGTCACGTCCTGGACTGCTTCATGGCCGCCATCCTCTTCTCCCGGCGGTCACATGCAGTTTCTCGCGATAACTGCAGTGACTGCTGGGTAATCCCGGCCGTAAAGCAGTCAGTCCGATGACGTCACCGCCGGGGAAGCAGGTAATCAGCTGTGCTGCGTTGCAATGACAGGCCCTGCCTGTCATTGCGATGTAGCAGAGTTGGATCGTCGTGGGACAATCGTTACTATGGACTGCGTCGGACAGGTGGTATACTGTTGGTTTGTTTTTTTTCTTTTTTTACAGGAGATCGATGGCGTCGCAGGAATGAGTGTATAATAAAAGAAATGAAAACTGTGTTGTCTCTTTTATTTCATTAAAATACTTTTTTCTTGCTTTGTCTTTTTTTTACACATTTAATAACTTTGGGATTAATAATGGATCGGTGTCTTATTGACACCTCTCCATTATTAACCGGGCTTATTGTCACCGTGCAATCAACGGTGACAATAACCCCTTATTACCCCGCTTGCCACCGCTACAGGGCAAGTGGGAAGAGCCGGGTAAAGTGCCACAATTGGCACATCTTTTGATGCGCCAAATGTGGGGCTGCTGTAGCCTGGTATTATCAGGCTGTTGAGGGCCAAAATCCATGGGCCTTGACAGTCTTTTAATACCAGGCCGCAGCAGTCTGCATTTTACTTGGCTGGTTAACAAAAATAGGGGGGATCCCCACGCCGTTTTTTTTTCGAGGGGATCCCCTATTTTTGTTAACCAGCCAAGCTAAGCAGACTGCTGTGGCCTGGTATTATCAGGCTTGCAAGGTCCATGGATATTGGATCCTTACCAGCCTGAAAAACCAGGCCTCAGCGGTCTGCTTCATCTGGCTGGTTAACAAAAATAGGGGGGACCCCACGCCAATTTTTTTCGAGGGGATCCCCTATTTTTGTTAATCAGCCAAGATATGCAGACTGCTGTGGCCTGGTATTATCAGGCTGGCAAGGTCCATGGATCTTGGCTCCTTAACAGCCTGAAAATCCAGGCCTCAGCGGTCTGCTTCATCTGGCTGGTTAACAAAAATAGGGGGGACCCCACGCCAATTTTTTTCGAGGGGATCCCCTATTTTTGTTAATCAGCCAAGATATGCAGACTGCTGTGGCCTGGTATTATCAGGCTGGCAAGGTCCATGGATCTTGGCTCCTTAACAGCCTGAAAATCCAGGCCTCAGCGGTCTGCTTCATCTGGCTGGTTAACAAAAATAGGGGGGACCCCACGCCATTTTTTTTTCGAAGGGAACCCCTATTTTTGTTAATCAGTTCCCTCTGACGTCACTGATTGTGTCCCTGGCTGACCTGAAGTGAAAGTGGAAAGCAATCAATTAAGCTTTCCACTTAAGGGCCCGTCTCACATAGCGATATCGCTACCGAGATCGCTGCTGAGTCACTAGTTTTGTGACGCAGCAGCGAGCTCACCAGCGATATCGCTGTGTGTGACATTCAGCGACGATCAGCCCCCCTGCCGGGTATCGCTGATCGTCGCTGAAATGTCAGGACCTTTGATCGCTGGTTTCCCGCCTGTCACACGCAGCGATGCGTGCCTGTCAGAGGGAAACCAGCGATCAAAAAAAGGTCCTGACATTTCTGCGACGATCAGCGATACCCGGCAGGGGGGCTGATCGTCGCTGAATGTCACACACAGCGATATCGCTGGTGAGCTCGCTGCTGCGTCACAAAACTAGTGACTCACCAGCGATCTCGGTAGCGATATCGCTATGTGAGACGGGCCCTTAAGCGATGTTACCCGCAGTGTCGCTGTCCCAGATCGCTGCCTGAGCTGCCTTTTTGGCAGCTCAGCAGCGATCATGTAGCGATACACCAGCGATCCTGACAAGTGCATATCGTTGTCGGGATCGCTGGTGTATCGTTATGTGACACCCAGCCTTTACTCTCCTGTCAGGCAGGAGAGGAACTCATTCATTTGGGGTTTACTGTGAGGCTGCAGCATTAGCTGCGGTCCCTGCAGTAAACATTAACCCTTTCTGAAGGATTACACCGTGGGACCTGACTGTGCATGGGATAGGTAAGAATAATTTTGCTTTTTTATTTTATTTTTATTACAGGAAATGGTTTTTGCAGTAAAATAAAAGATGGTCAAAACATGTGTCTTTATTTCATTAAAATGATTTTTAATTAAAGTGTGTGTGTTTTATTTTTATTTCATGCAATAGGATTAATAATTGATAGTTGTCTAATTGACAGCTCTCAATTATTAACCTGGCTTAAGGTCACCTTTCAATAGCAAGGTGGCTTTAACCCCATATTAACCCATTCGCCACCGCTACAGGGCAATGGGAATAGACGGGCAAAGTGCCAGAAAGGGCGAATCTAATTATAGATTTGTCTTTCCTGGGGTGTCTGGGGGCAGATGTTAGTAGCCGGGGGGGGCAAAAATAATGGTCCCTCTCTGGGCTATTATTATCTGCCCCCACTCACTGGCTTTGTCTGTCTGGTTGCGAAAATAGGGCGGGAGCCCACGCATTTTTTTTCAGCAATTTTACACCTCATATATATATATACATGTCATTGAATTTGTGACACATATATATATATATATTTATATTTGTAGTTCATACACTTCTACATAGTATAATAGCCGCTAATTCAATTGCCGGCTTTTGTGAAAATGCAGAACCCGACATGAAATGACACTTGGTGTACATAGGGTTAACCATGTCTTTTCATGTCCTTTGCTATCTAATTTGCACAAACAATTAAATCAGACTATGTGTGCAAAATTTCACACCTCTAGGGTTAATTAAAGGTGTAAATTCGTAGCAAAAAGTCCGTTTTTTTTACAACGAATTTACACCTTTAATTAACCCCTAGAGGTGTGAAATTTTGCACACATAGTCTGATTTAATTGTTTGTGCAAATTAGATAGCAAAGGACATGAAAAGAAATGTTTAACCCTATGTACACCAAGTGTCATTTCATGTCGGGTGACCCGACATGAAATGACACTTGGTGTACATAGGGTTAACCATGTCTTTTCATGTCCTTTGCTATCTAATTTGCACAAACAATTAAATCAGACTATGTGTGCAAAATTTCACACCTCTAGGGGTTAATTAAAGGTGTAAATTCGTAGCAAAAAAGTCCGTTTTTTTTACAACGAATTTACACCTTTAATTAACCCCTAGAGGTGTGAAATTTTGCACACATAGTCTGATTTAATTGTTTGTGCAAATTAGATAGCAAAGGACATGAAAAGAAATGTTTAACCCTATGTACACCAAGTGTCATTTCATGTCGGGTGCTTCTGTCTTTTCACTGAAGCCGGCTTTACCCGGCAATTGAATCAAAGGATATTTTACTATGTAGAAGTGTATAAACTATACATATATGTATATATATATGTCACAATGACATGTATATATATATATATATGTATTCTATGTGTGTATATTTAGTGTTTACAAGGAAAGAATGGGGTTTTTTTAGTTGCGATATTTTGTTCCCATAGACTTACATGGGACTTCCGGTATCGGTATCGGGTATCGCCGATATTTTAGTGATATCGGCGATACCATTCCGATTCCGATACTTTAGCATATCGGAAAGTATCGCTCAACTCTACCCATGACCACTATGTCATATTTTTTGGAGAACTTGGCCATTTGATGCATAAAGAGTTCATCCATATCTTCAGCTTGCACAGGCGGCCTGTAGTAAATGCCTACAATGGTGTCCTTTCCATTGTTCTGTCCTTGTATTCTTACCCAAACAGTTTCCACAGAACTCCCAGTCTCTGAAGCGTCAATCTCTGTGCAGATATACGCTTTTCTAACATACAATGCAACACCTCCTCCTCGTTTATCAAGTCTGTTTCTTGCAAATAAGTTGTATCCTTCTAGCCTTGTATTCCAATCATGTGTATCGTCCCACCAAGTCTCAGTGATTCCAATGACATCATATTTCTTCTCCTGCGTTAGTAGCTCCAGTTCTCCTTGTTTGTTGCCCATGCTTTGTACATTCGTATAGAAACACTTTAGTTTGTGATTGGTTTCTCTTCCTTCAATATTTTTATTATGTAAATTTTTTTGTCTTTGTTCTTCCCCTTCACTTCTAATAGCAGAAATCTCAATAGTATTTGTCAAGTGTATGGCTTTTGCTGGCGTTTTGCTTCCCTTCCCACATTGTTCTAGTTTAAAGCTCTCCTGATGAGTGTAGCAAGGCGACTTCCAAATACATGTTTTCCAGTCTTCGTAAGGTGCACCCCATCTCTAGCAAGTAGTCCATCGTATAGGTAATTCACTCCGTGATCCAGAAATCCAAATCCTTGCTGACGGCACCATCGACGTAGCCAGTTGTTCACCTGCAGAATCTTATTCCACCTCCTTGTTCCATGGCCATCCACTGGGAGGATGGAAGAGAAGACCACCTGCGCTCCCAGTTCTTTCACTTTCTTACCTAAGTTTTCAAAGTCACTGCAGATGGTTTCCAGGTCGTTTCTAGCGGTGTCATTTGTCCCCACATGTATTAGCAGGAATGGGTAGTCATCTTTAGGTCTGAAGAGTCCTGATATCCTGTCAGACACATCTTTAATTTTTGCACCTGGAAGACAGCACATTTCTCTTGAGGTTATATCCGGTCTGCAGATAGCGGCCTCTATTCCTCTCAACAGGGAATCGCCCATGACAACAACTCTCCGTTTCTTCTTCACAACAGTTTTCTTTCTCCATTCAGGAGGACTCTGAGGGCGTACAAGGTTGTTTGTGGGCAAAGTCTTATCCTGATGTATTTCTTCATCGTTCTCCTGTGTAAGAGCCTGGTATTGGTTCCTGATCAGAATTGGTGCTGACTGCCTCCTGATCCTCCTGCTTCTCTGGGTCACATGCTTCCATTCCTCTGTTTCTTCAGTTGCACTTCGAATTTCTTCTCTTTCTGTACCATGAAGAGATAATTCTGCTCTGTCTAAGAACTCTTCACCTTCCTTAATGGTCTTCAATGTAGATAACCTCTCTTCCAGATTTTGCAACTTTTCCTCCAACAGGGACACAAGCTTGCATTTCTGGCATGTGAAGTTTGGCTTTTCCACTGGTAAGTCTATGAACATGTAGCAAGAAATGCAGCTCACCACATGGCTCCTAGCCTCTTCCATGTTCTTATTGTTCAAGAGATAATCAAGCGGTGAAATATAAGCCAAAACTCACGCGCCGCTAGACTCTTCACTTATCCCAGAAGGCACTGGGAATATGCAAATTATCTCCTCGGGACTCCTCCCCTGGTTTACTGATGTCCTCCTTTCAGCTGCAACAGCCAAAATCCAGTGTTCCTTGAGCTCGCGGAGACTCTTCACTTATCCCAGAAGGCACTGGGAATATGCAAATTATCTCCTCGGGACTCCTCCCCTGGTTTACTGATGTCCTCCTTTCAGCTGCAACAGCCAAAATCCAGTGTTCCTTGAGCTCGCGGAGACTCTTCACTTATCCCAGAAGGCACTGGGAATATGCAAATTATCTCCTCGGGACTCCTCCCCTGGTTTACTGATGTCCTCCTTTCAGGTGCAACAGCCAAAATCCAGTGTTCCTTGAGCTCGCGGAGACTCTTCACTTATCCCAGAAGGCACTGGGAATATGCAAATTATCTCCTCGGGACTCCTCCCCTGGTTTACTGATGTCCTCCTTTCAGCTGCAACAGCCAAAATCCAGTGTTCCTTGAGCTCGCGGAGACTCTTCACTTATCCCAGAAGGCACTGGGAATATGCAAATTATCTCCTCGGGACTCCTCCCCTGGTTTACTGATGTCCTACCTTTCAGCTGCAACAGCCAAAATCCAGTGTTCCTTGAGCTCGCGGAGACTCTTCACTTATCCCAGAAGGCACTGGGAATATGCAAATTATCTCCTCGGGACTCCTCCCCTGGTTTACTGATGTCCTCCTTTCAGCTGCAACAGCCAAAATCCAGTGTTCCTTGAGCTCGCGGAGACTCTTCACTTATCCCAGAAGGCACTGGGAATATGCAAATTATCTCCTCGGGACTAGTGTTGAGCATTCCGATACTGCAAATATCGGGTATCGGCCGATATTAGCTGTATCGGAATTCCGATTCCGAGTTCCGATATTTTCGTCTTATCGGATACCGGAATCGGGATGTCACTGTCACTGTCAGTGTCCGTCTGTCGGGTCTGTCAGGAGTCAGCGGCACTTACCTGGCAGAAGATCTCCGGCGGTCACGTCCTGGACTGCTTCATGGCCGCCATCCTCTTCTCCCCGGCGGTCACATGCAGTTTCTCGCGATAACTGCAGTGACTGCTGGGTAATCCCGGCCGTAAAGCAGTCAGTCCGATGACGTCACCGCCGGGGAAGCAGGTAATCAGCTGTGCTGCGTTGCAATGACAGGCTCTGCCTGTCATTGCGATGTAGCAGAGTTGGATCGTCGTGGGACAATCGTTACTATGGACTGCGTCGGACAGGTGGTATACTGTTGGTTTGTTTTTTTTCTTTTTTTACAGGAGATCGATGGCGTCGCAGGAATGAGTGTATAATAAAAGAAATGAAAACTGTGTTGTCTCTTTTATTTCATTAAAATACTTTTTTCTTGCTTTGTCTTTTTTTTACACATTTAATAACTTTGGGATTAATAATGGATCGGTGTCTTATTGACACCTCTCCATTATTAACCGGGCTTATTGTCACCGTGCAATCAACGGTGACAATAACCCCTTATTACCCCGCTTGCCACCGCTACAGGGCAAGTGGGAAGAGCCGGGTAAAGTGCCACAATTGGCACATCTTTTGATGCGCCAAATGTGGGGCTGCTGTAGCCTGGTATTATCAGGCTGTTGAGGGCCAAAATCCATGGGCCTTGACAGTCTTTTAATACCAGGCCGCAGCAGTCTGCATTTTACTTGGCTGGTTAACAAAAATAGGGGGGATCCCCACGCCGTTTTTTTTTCGAGGGGATCCCCTATTTTTGTTAACCAGCCAAGCTAAGCAGACTGCTGTGGCCTGGTATTATCAGGCTTGCAAGGTCCATGGATATTGGATCCTTACCAGCCTGAAAAACCAGGCCTCAGCGGTCTGCTTCATCTGGCTGGTTAACAAAAATAGGGGGGACCCCACGCCAATTTTTTTCGAGGGGATCCCCTATTTTTGTTAATCAGCCAAGATATGCAGACTGCTGTGGCCTGGTATTATCAGGCTGGCAAGGTCCATGGATCTTGGCTCCTTAACAGCCTGAAAATCCAGGCCTCAGCGGTCTGCTTCATCTGGCTGGTTAACAAAAATAGGGGGGACCCCACGCCAATTTTTTTCGAGGGGATCCCCTATTTTTGTTAATCAGCCAAGATATGCAGACTGCTGTGGCCTGGTATTATCAGGCTGGCAAGGTCCATGGATCTTGGCTCCTTAACAGCCTGAAAATCCAGGCCTCAGCGGTCTGCTTCATCTGGCTGGTTAACAAAAATAGGGGGGACCCCACGCCATTTTTTTTTCGAAGGGAACCCCTATTTTTGTTAATCAGTTCCCTCTGACGTCACTGATTGTGTCCCTGGCTGACCTGAAGTGAAAGTGGAAAGCAATCAATTAAGCTTTCCACTTAAGGGCCCGTCTCACATAGCGATATCGCTACCGAGATCGCTGCTGAGTCACTAGTTTTGTGACGCAGCAGCGAGCTCACCAGCGATATCGCTGTGTGTGTGACATTCAGCGACGATCAGCCCCCCTGCCGGGTATCGCTGATCGTCGCTGAAATGTCAGGACCTTTGATCGCTGGTTTCCCGCCTGTCACACGCAGCGATGCGTGCCTGTCAGAGGGAAACCAGCGATCAAAAAAAGGTCCTGACATTTCTGCGACGATCAGCGATACCCGGCAGGGGGGCTGATCGTCGCTGAATGTCACACACAGCGATATCGCTGGTGAGCTCGCTGCTGCGTCACAAAACTAGTGACTCAGCAGCGATCTCGGTAGCGATATCGCTATGTGAGACGGGCCCTTAAGCGATGTTACCCGCAGTGTCGCTGTCCCAGATCGCTGCCTGAGCTGCCTGTTTGGCAGCTCAGCAGCGATCATGTAGCGATACACCAGCGATCCTGACAAGTGCATATCGTTGTCGGGATCGCTGGTGTATCGTTATGTGACACCCAGCCTTTACTCTCCTGTCAGGCAGGAGAGGAACTCATTCATTTGGGGTTTACTGTGAGGCTGCAGCATTAGCTGCGGTCCCTGCAGTAAACATTAACCCTTTCTGAAGGATTACACCGTGGGACCTGACTGTGCATGGGATAGGTAAGAATAATTTTGCTTTTTTATTTTATTTTTATTACAGGAAATGGTTTTTGCAGTAAAATAAAAGATGGTCAAAAACATGTGTCTTTATTTCATTAAAATGATTTTTAATTAAAGTGTGTGTGTTTTATTTTTATTTCATGCAATAGGATTAATAATTGATAGTTGTCTAATTGACAGCTCTCAATTATTAACCTGGCTTAAGGTCACCTTTCAATAGCAAGGTGGCTTTAACCCCATATTAACCCATTCGCCACCGCTACAGGGCAATGGGAATAGACGGGCAAAGTGCCAGAAAGGGCGAATCTAATTATAGATTTGTCTTTCCTGGGGTGTCTGGGGGCAGATGTTAGTAGCCGGGGGGGGCAAAAATAATGGTCCCTCTCTGGGCTATTATTATCTGCCCCCACTCACTGGCTTTGTCTGTCTGGTTGCGAAAATAGGGCGGGAGCCCACGCATTTTTTTTCAGCAATTTTACACCTCATATATATATATACATGTCATTGAATTTGTGACACATATATATATATATTTATATTTGTAGTTCATACACTTCTACATAGTATAATAGCCGCTAATTCAATTGCCGGCTTTTGTGAAAATGCAGAACCCGACATGAAATGACACTTGGTGTACATAGGGTTAACCATGTCTTTTCATGTCCTTTGCTATCTAATTTGCACAAACAATTAAATCAGACTATGTGTGCAAAATTTCACACCTCTAGGGGTTAATTAAAGGTGTAAATTCGTAGCAAAAAAGTCCGGTTTTTTTACAACGAATTTACACCTTTAATTAACCCCTAGAGGTGTGAAATTTTGCACACATAGTCTGATTTAATTGTTTGTGCAAATTAGATAGCAAAGGACATGAAAAGAAATGTTTAACCCTATGTACACCAAGTGTCATTTCATGTCGGGTGCTTCTGTCTTTTCACTGAAGCCGGCTTTACCCGGCAATTGAATCAAAGGATATTTTACTATGTAGAAGTGTATAAACTATACATATATGTATATATATATGTCACAATGACATGTATATATATATATATGTATTCTATGTGTGTATATTTAGTGTTTACAAGGAAAGAATGGGGTTTTTTTAGTTGCGATATTTTGTTCCCATAGACTTACATGGGACTTCCGGTATCGGTATCGGGTATCGCCGATATTTTAGTGATATCGGCGATACCATTCCGATTCCGATTCCGATACTTTAGCATATCGGAAAGTATCGCTCAACTCTACCCATGACCACTATGTCATATTTTTTGGAGAACTTGGCCATTTGATGCATAAAGAGTTCATCCATATCTTCAGCTTGCACAGGCGGCCTGTAGTAAATGCCTACAATGGTGTCCTTTCCATTGTTCTGTCCTTGTATTCTTACCCAAACAGTTTCCACAGAACTCCCAGTCTCTGAAGCGTCAATCTCTGTGCAGATATACGCTTTTCTAACATACAATGCAACACCTCCTCCTCGTTTATCAAGTCTGTTTCTTGCAAATAAGTTGTATCCTTCTAGCCTTGTATTCCAATCATGTGTATCGTCCCACCAAGTCTCAGTGATTCCAATGACATCATATTTCTTCTCCTGCGTTAGTAGCTCCAGTTCTCCTTGTTTGTTGCCCATGCTTTGTACATTCGTATAGAAACACTTTAGTTTGTGATTGGTTTCTCTTCCTTCAATATTTTTATTATGTAAATTTTTTTGTCTTTGTTCTTCCCCTTCACTTCTAATAGCAGAAATCTCAATAGTATTTGTCAAGTGTATGGCTTTTGCTGGCGTTTTGCTTCCCTTCCCACATTGTTCTAGTTTAAAGCTCTCCTGATGAGTGTAGCAAGGCGACTTCCAAATACATGTTTTCCAGTCTTCGTAAGGTGCACCCCATCTCTAGCAAGTAGTCCATCGTATAGGTAATTCACTCCGTGATCCAGAAATCCAAATCCTTGCTGACGGCACCATCGACGTAGCCAGTTGTTCACCTGCAGAATCTTATTCCACCTCCTTGTTCCATGGCCATCCACTGGGAGGATGGAAGAGAAGACCACCTGCGCTCCCAGTTCTTTCACTTTCTTACCTAAGTTTTCAAAGTCACTGCAGATGGTTTCCAGGTCGTTTCTAGCGGTGTCATTTGTCCCCACATGTATTAGCAGGAATGGGTAGTCATCTTTAGGTCTGAAGAGTCCTGATATCCTGTCAGACACATCTTTAATTTTTGCACCTGGAAGACAGCACATTTCTCTTGAGGTAATATCCGGTCTGCAGATAGCGGCCTCTGTTCCTCTCAACAGGGAATCCCCCATGACAACAACTCTCCGTTTCTTCTTCACAACAGTTTTCTTTCTCTATTCAGGAGGACTCTGAGGGCGTACAAGGTTGTTTGTGGGCAAAGTCTTATCCTGATGTATTTCTTCATCGTTCTCCTGTGTAAGAGCCTGGTATTGGTTCCTGATCAGAATTGGTGCTGACTGCCTCCTGATCCTCCTGCTTCTCTGGGTCACATGCTTCCATTCCTCTGTTTCTTCAGTTGCACTTCGAATTTCTTCTCTTTCTGTACCATGAAGAGATAATTCTGCTCTGTCTAAGAACTCTTCACCTTCCTTAATGGTCTTCAATGTAGATAACCTCTCTTCCAGATTTTGCAACTTTTCCTCCAACAGGGACACAAGCTTGCATTTCTGGCATGTGAAGTTTGGCTTTTCCACTGGTAAGTCTATGAACATGTAGCAAGAAATGCAGCTCACCACATGGCTCCTAGCCTCTTCCATGTTCTTATTGTTCAAGAGATAATCAAGCGGTGAAATATAAGCCAAAACTCGCGCGCCGCTAGACTCTTCACTTATCCCAGAAGGCACTGGGAATATGCAAATTATCTCCTCGGGACTCCTCCCCTGGTTTACTGATGTCCTCCTTTCAGCTGCAACAGCCAAAATCCAGTGTTCCTTGAGCTCGCGGAGACTCTTCACTTATCCCAGAAGGCACTGGGAATATGCAAATTATCTCCTCGGGACTCCTCCCCTGGTTTACTGATGTCCTCCTTTCAGCTGCAACAGCCAAAATCCAGTGTTCCTTGAGCTCGCGGAGACTCTTCACTTATCCCAGAAGGCACTGGGAATATGCAAATTATCTCCTCGGGACTCCTCCCCTGGTTTACTGATGTCCTCCTTTCAGGTGCAACAGCCAAAATCCAGTGTTCCTTGAGCTCGCGGAGACTCTTCACTTATCCCAGAAGGCACTGGGAATATGCAAATTATCTCCTCGGGACTCCTCCCCTGGTTTACTGATGTCCTCCTTTCAGGTGCAACAGCCAAAATCCAGTGTTCCTTGAGCTCGCGGAGACTCTTCACTTATCCCAGAAGGCACTGGGAATATGCAAATTATCTCCTCGGGACTCCTCCCCTGGTTTACTGATGTCCTCCTTTCAGCTGCAACAGCCAAAATCCAGTGTTCCTTGAGCTCGCGGAGACTCTTCACTTATCCCAGAAGGCACTGGGAATATGCAAATTATCTCCTCGGGACTCCTCCCCTGGTTTACTGATGTCCTCCTTTCAGCTGCAACAGCCAAAATCCAGTGTTCCTTGAGCTCGCGGAGACTCTTCACTTATCCCAGAAGGCACTGGGAATATGCAAATTATCTCCTCGGGACTCCTCCCCTGGTTTACTGATGTCCTCCTTTCAGCTGCAACAGCCAAAATCCAGTGTTCCTTGAGCTCGCGGAGACTCTTCACTTATCCCAGAAGGCACTGGGAATATGCAAATTATCTCCTCAGGACTCCTCCCCTGGTTTACTGATGTCCTCCTTCCAGCTGCAACAGCCAAAATCCAGTGTTCCTTGAGCTCGCGGAGACTCTTCACTTATCCCAGAAGGCACTGGGAATATGCAAATTATCTCCTCGGGACTCCTCCCCTGGTTTACTGATGTCCTCCTTTCAGGTGCAACAGCCAAAATCCAGTGTTCCTTGAGCTCGCGGAGACTCTTCACTTATCCCAGAAGGCACTGGGAATATGCAAATTATCTCCTCGGGACTCCTCCCCTGGTTTTGGTCCTTTAGGTGAAATGACGTATCCCAAGAACTGAATCTCTTCTTGATTGAATTCACATTTTTCTAATTTAATATATAACGAATTCTCCCTTAACCATTGTAGCACTTGTCTTACGTGCGTCTGATGTTCCTCCATAGAGTTTGAAAAGATCAGGATGTCATCTAGATAAACGACCATGAACTGATCCAACAGGTCTCGGAAAATATCATTTGCCAGGTGCTGGAAGGTAGCTGGAGCATTAGCGAGTCCGAAGGGCATCACTAGACTTTCAAAGTGTCCGTATCGGGTACGAAAAGCTGTCTTCCATTCATCCCCAGGCTTTATACGTACTAAATTGTATGCCCCATGTAAATCTAACTTAGTGAAGATCTTCGCACTTTGTACTCTTTCTAGGAGTACCGGGATCAACGGTAGAGGATAACGATTTTTTACCGTGACTTTATTAAGCTCCCTGTAGTCCACTACTGGCCGTAATGTTCCATCCTTCTTTTTAACAAACAATATAGGGTCTCCAGCGGGCGAGGATGATGGACGAATGAATTTTTTGCTTAGATTTTCATCAATAAATTCTTTGAGAGCCTTCAGTTTAGGACCCGCTAAAGGGTAAATAGTTCCAAACGGTATAGCCGCCCCCGGGAGTAGTTCTATTAGGCAGTCGTATGGTCGATGCGGGGGAAGTGTATCCGCTCCCTTCTTGTCACAGACATCCAAGAAATCTTCATACACCGCTGGTAGCTGAGGCAATTCTGGATTCTGAACTGCTTCTAATGTGGATTCACTTGGAACCTCCGTCTGAACTTCCTTTTCGGGGAAACTGATCTTTTTCATCTCCCAATTGATGATAGGATTGTGCTTCTGCAACCAGGGCAAACCTAAAATGATGGGAAAATGTGGAGAAGAAATAATTAGGAATGTCAACATCTCACGATGCTGCGGCTCAATATAGATCTCCAAAAGTCCTGTCTCATGATCCACTGGCCCCAAATTCAGTGGAGATCCATCTACCGTCTCCATCACAATAGGTGAACGTCTTTTCTGCACATCTATGCTATGATTTTTGAGCAAATGCAGAATCCATGAACATCCCGCTGGCCCCAGAGTCGATCATGGCTGATGCGGTGATCCACTGGGAGTTAACCTTCAGTTTGATAGTTACAAAATAATGGGATTCTCGGCTCTCCTTCCTGGTAGGTGAAACTATGGATGATATGGACTGGATCTCATTTTTAGCGCAATCAGTCTCTGAGATGAAAGACTCCTCGTCAGAAGAATCAGGATCCATTATAGCCGCCACCATTTTTCTTGAACGGTTTGTGGGACGACTTGGACAGTTAATAAGAAAATGTCCTGCTTCCCCGCAGTACAGACATAGATTCTCTTTAAATCTTTGTTCTCTTCGTTCTGCACTCGCTCGTCTCTGGATCGCATCCACTTGCATTGGCTCTAGTTCTGTATCTCGGAAATTCCGGCTAGGCACTTCTTTAGTGACCGATGGCAGGGAGGAGTTATAAGAGTTATTTGAACGATTCATGGAGGTCCACTTCTCTTGTCGTCGTTCAGACAGACGGGTGTCAACCCGGATGCAATGCTTGATGAAATCATCCAGATCCGAAGGGGTCTCCCCACGGGCAAGTTCGTCCTTTACTGCACTAGAAAGTCCTCTTTTAAAGAAAGTTACTTTTGCTGCATTATTCCATTCAGTGTCGACGGCCCACCTCCTATACTCCATAGCATACTCTGCGACGGGGCGATTGCCTTGTCGTAATGCCAGCAACGTTGATTCAGCGGTAGCTGCACGGTTTGGGTCATCAAACATCTGCTGCATCGCTCGAATAAACGCGTTCAGATTGTCTAAACGTGCGTCTCGAGTCTCAATCAGAGGATTAGCCCAAGTGATCGCTTTGTGGGTTAACAGCATAATGATGCATAGCACCTTTGACCTATCAGTCGGGAACTGATTAGCATGTGTATTGAAGAACAGGTAACATTGATTCAAAAATCCACGAAATTTATCTCGATCACCGCCAAAACGAAAAGGTGGTAGCTTGGGGGGCGTGGCAGACGCTGAGACGGAAGCTTGTCCTTCTAGCTGTGTAATTCGAGCTGTCAACACTTGTACCGCATTCTGCAGATCTTGGATAGCTTGTTGGTGATTCTGGACATTATGATCGCTTTGTGCAATAAATGTGTCCATCCATGATTTTCCATTCATCTGTTCGGTGTGCAGACTGGATATTGCACCCTGCAGTTTTCTGACACGTGTCTCCATAGTTTCTGCTCCAGCGGCCTCCATTTTTGAGAGGCTGAGTATTCTGTCATGTTACTGGCGATACTGGACTGGAGGTCAGTGGCCGGAGCAGAAGTGTGCAGATGACCGGACCGTGGAAAGACTTCTGAAACTGCAGTATATGGCGGTGGTAGTTCACTATGTCGAGCACGGGCCGGCCGAGATCACACACAAGCACCAAGTCCGTTTAGGTGATAGAAGTTCGAGGTAGGAACAGCAGGGTTTCCACAAGAGACAGGAAGGCGCCAGCAGAACACCTTCCAGATCAGGAGCTCAGATAATGCTTCACTCAGTTAGACTGAGCACCACAATATACTCAGCAACAGGAAGCTGCACAGGGCCAGGTATATATAGCAGGTCCAATCAGTCTTAATCAGGGCGAGAACAATCAGCAGGGCAGGTAATGATCTCTATCCAATCAGTCTCAATCAGGGTGGGAA
The DNA here is from genome assembly GCA_033576555.1 of Oophaga sylvatica. Lineage (NCBI taxonomy): Eukaryota > Metazoa > Chordata > Amphibia > Anura > Dendrobatidae > Oophaga > Oophaga sylvatica. Next base: position 214,901,049 of record JARQOD010000006.1, on the reverse strand, counting down.
CAATCAGCAGGGCAGGTGATGATCTCTATCCCAGACTAAGTTCATATGGTTTCAGGCTGAAGTTATTCAAGTTCCGAATAGCTCCACAGCAAAGGAACAGACTAGCAAGCCATGGTTCACAGGTTCAAATCCTAACACACTGCTATTTTGAGGTCTAGCCACAGATTTTCAATGATATTCAGATCAGGGGACTGTGAGGGCTCTTTTAAAACCTTTAGCTTGCGCATTTTGAGATAGTCTATTGTGGATTGTGTTTAGCATCATTATCCATTTGTAGAAGCCATCCTCTTTTCAACTTCTGCTTTTTTACACATGGTGCTATGTTTCCATCAAGAATTTATTGAAATTGAATTGAATTCAGTCTTCCCTCTACCCATTAAATGTTCCCAGTGCCATTGGCTGCAACACATCAAAGCAAGAATGATCCACCCTCATGCTTAATGGTTGTTGAGATGTTCTTTTCCTGAAATTCTGTGACCATTTTCACCACACATATCTTTGATCATTGTGGCCAAGGAGCTGTATTTTAACCTCATCGGTCTACAGGACTTGTTTTCAAAATGCATCAGGCTTGTTTAGATATTCTTTTACATACTTCTGATGCTGAATTTTATGGTTAGGACACAGGAGAGGTTTTTTCTGATGACACTTCCATGAAGGCCGTATTAGTGCAGGTGTCTCTGAACAGTAGAACAATGTACCACAACTTCAGTCTGCTAAATATTTCTGAAGGTAATTTGCAGTCAAGCGGGGGTTCTGATTTGCCTCTCTAACAATCCTACTAGCATCTGTCACTGAAATTTTGAAATTTTGCTTAGTCTTCCAGACCTCATCTTGACCTCCTCTATTCCTGTTATCTGCCGTGTCTTAATTACATTTCAACTCAGGAAAGACCAACTTGAAAACACTTTGCTATCTTTTTATAGCCTTTCCCCTGCTTTGTGGGCCTCCACCATTTTAATTTTCAAACTCCTAGGCAGCTGCTTAGAAGAACCCATGGCTGCTGTTTTTTTGTTACAAGGTTAGAGGAAGCTGGGTGTTTATAAAGCTGGGAATTTTGCATCACCAGGACTTTCCTAACAATGATAGTAAACAAGCCATAACCCTAAGAGGCTAATTAGGGTCTGAAACCTTGGTCAAAGTTATCTGAGCACACAAATCTCCAAGAATGATCAAACTTTTGCATCAACCTTTTTTTGTAATTTTTAAAATGTAAAAAATGGCTTTTTTTCCTTAAAATACAAAGGAAATATGTCATCTTTAACTTTAGACCTTTTAGAGATAATTTCATCTTCAATTTGCTTAACTGTTCACAATAACAATAATTTTGACAAGGAGTTCCCAAACTTTTGAATGTCACTGGAAGTGGAAGGGCGTAAAGATGTACAAAGTACTTTCCGTATAATTATGATCTCTACCATTTGATCAATTTCATTACTTTTTTCTAGAGACTTAAACATTGTTCACCATTCACTATTGCAAGGTTCTTTTCTTTTGCATATAGTGCACTTTATATACTGTATATTTTGAGGCCGTGAGCGACGTCACAGGTAGGGGGCGCTGTATGTTCCCCCCAAGATGCGCCCAGAGGTGTATTGAGGCCATGAGTGGACATTTCGGTCACGGGCGTAGCTGTGTTTGCAATGCAGACTAAAAATAAAATTAGTGCTAGCCTTCGACATGCTAGGGTCCAAGACAGATGTAGGGAAAACCTGCTCTGGGATGTTGTGTTGTGAAACAGACTGCAGGATAGTAGGCGTGCAGTCCATATCATTCCAGGCCCGGATTTTCCATGTGGCTGAAGGCTAAAAGCCCTGCAGGAAAGGGTTTGGGTGTGTCAGGTCCAGTGTCAGTTCGTGTGTCTATTGGACAGAACAGTCGGCTCTGCAGCACTCCACCTGTGGAAGGCAACACAGGCCAGCAGAGCCAAACAGCCAGGGGAGCTGAGACGCCTGGCACCCACAGCTTATACAGCAGTGCAGTTGCCTACGGTAAATAGTCTCGGAGGTGGACCGTCTTGTGCCCGGCGGTGAACCGGAGGTAGACTGCCCTGTGCCCGAAGGAGGACTAGCGTGTTTAGTGACTCTAAACTGGAGGATATTGTGGACTGTGTAATGCTGTGAGTAGAACATTGACACGGTGGTGCTGTTGTTCACAACAACTGGTCAAAAGAGGACTAGCATGTTTAGTGACTTTAAAATGTAGGATATCATGTACTGTGAAATGCTGTGAGTAAAGAGACATTAACACAGTGGTGCAATCGCCCATGGCAACAGGTCAGAGGAGGACTAGCGTGTTTAGTGACTGTAATCAAGAGGATATGTGCCCGGCTGCGATCCGGAGGATATCGTATTCTGTTTATGTGAACTTGACATTAGTGCTATACATTTATATAAATTGGACATTAATATTGTGTGAAGTAAACACATTAAGGAGACTTTTGCTTTGAACTTTGCTGGGTCACTGCCTCATCACTGCATAAGTGTGCTACAGCTGCACTACATATGACTGGAAAATGCGGGGCAGTGTGAACGGAGGCATACCACAAAGAGTGCTGCATGTCGGTGAGCAAGCTGGTTGGAAAAATGGAGGAGCTTTTTAAACAGGTGGTCCTCATTCAGCAGCAGCAGGAGCTGCAGTTCCAGTGGCAGCAGCAAGAGGTGCTGCAGTTTCAGCAGCAGCAGCAGCAGAGGCACTGTAGTTGCAGTGTAAGCAGCAGAGAACGTGTGAGCCGATTTTTCAGCAGGTTGTGGCCCTGTGAGAGGAGACCCCTAAGGTAAGGGGTGTTTAGCGGGTGTTTATTAAGTATTGGAGGTGTCAAGGGACTGGACATGTGGCTATCAACTGCCCTCTGATGTCTGAACTAATGGACTGCGGGTATACCCGCTGTGTGTCTATGTATGCCCAGCCAGTCTGTTCCGCCGACAGTGATGCCTGAACTAATTAGCATACTAAAGCCCTTTTGATTCATAGTGGACATCAAAACCGGTCGTACTGGATATGCTAACAGGCCCTGTGTAGTTAGCAGTCTGTGGCTCTGTGAACCGACAAAATGGAGGCTGGTGTAGGCCCTATACACAAGATGGCGGCGTCCCTTTCCTCACACCTCCCTGCTTTTGAGGGCGCTAGGGGGTATCACATTCCTGTGTTCCCCCATGCGCCCTACCGCACCCTCTCCTTGGCTAGGGTGGCAGATCCAGGAGGGCTTCTGCCTCTCCGTCCTCTGGAAGGTTGCACACTGGGTGGGCATAAGCCTCCCGCTCATGATGGGACTTCATCATGTTCACATGGAAGGCCTTCCTCCTTCCACGGGTGTGGTCCAGGGTGACCAGGTAGGTGACGGCGTTGAGCTGCTCGTGCACGAGGTATGGACCCTCCCAGGCCGCCTGAAGCTTGTTTTGAGGTACGGGGACCAGTACCCACACCTTTTGACCCACCTGGTAGGTCCGCTCACAAGCATTCTGGTCGTACCATCGCTTCTGGTCAGCCTGGGCTTGGGCCATATTGTCATGCACCAGCCGTGTCAAGGCCATCATTCGGTCCCGGAAGCGCACGACATACTCAATGACTGACACTCCAGGGGTGGCTAAATCCCTTTCCCATGCTTCCTTCACCAGAGCAAGGGGCCCCCGTACATGTCGCCCGTACAGGAGCTCAAAGGGGGAGAACCCCGTTGAAGCCTGTGGGACCTCCCGGTAGGCAAACAGCAGGTGTGGGAGATACCGCTCCCAGTCTCTCCCGTGGGAGTCGACCAACATCTTTAGCATCTTCTTTAAGGTGCCATTGAACCGCTCACACAAGCCATTGGTCTGTGGGTGATACGGCTGGCCACCAGATGTTGCACCTGTACCTGCTTACAGAGAGACTCCATCAGCTGCGACATGAACTGGGTCCCTCGGTCGGTGAGCATTTCCTTGGGAAACCCCATTCTGGAGAAAATCTCCAGTAAGGCAGTGGCCACTTTGTCGGCCCGAATGGACGACAAAGCTACCGCCTCCGGGTACCGGGTGGCATAGTCCACTACCGTTAGTATGAAGCATTTCCCGGAGCGGCTGGGAGTGGACAGAGGTCCAATGAGATCCACAGCCACCCTCGAGAAAGGCTCTTTGATGATGGGCAGAGTTACCAGTGGGGCTTTGGGGCGCGGCCCCGCCTTCCCCACACTCTGACAGGTGTCACACGAACGGCAGTAGGCTATCACCTCGGTCCTCATTCCAGGCCAGTAGAAATGCTGAGCTAGCCTGGCCCTGGTTTTAGTGATCCCTAGGTGTCCGGCCATTGGAATCTCATGTGCGATCCGCAACAATTCCGCCCTGAACGGATGGGGTACCACTAACTGTCGGTCCCTGGGCCACGCCTCCGGTGAACCCTGCTGGACCGCTACCCGATACAGCCGTCCCTGGTCCCAGACCTCTCGCTCGCGGTCGGACTCCAGGGGAGGCTGTGCCGCCTGCTGCTTGAGAGTCTTCAGGCTAGTGTCAGCTTCCAACGCTGCCTGAAATCCCTGACTTGATGTGGCAAGAATTGATGAAACTGCCATGTCCTCTGTCAGTTCCCCGGGATCTGTCTCCTGGCCGCTGTCTGACTCGGCAGCCACTTGGTCGGAGAGGGGGAAACCGTCGGACCTCCGCGAGGCCCCTTGGGCTTCGGCGCTCCCACTCCTGGTAACAGCGGCCATGACCGCTGAGACCACGGGTAGCGCCTGCTTTCCCTCGTCCCCTGACCATGTCGCCGGGTCAGGCAGATTTCCTTGACCTCCTGACATCCCGGACGTGGGGAACTCCTGCCCTGGGGTCCTACCTGGTGGCTCCTCTCCTGGGACACCCCTTCCCCCCATGGCCTGTTCCTCTTCCTGCAGGGGCCCTAGAGTCGGCAGGCTGGGTTCACTTAGGGGCCCTACACTGCCCATAGCAGCACCTCCCTCCACCTCTGAGCTCTCCCCTACAGCCTCCTCACCTGTCCTCACTGTGAGCCCTGTGTGTGTAGTGTCAGTGCATGGCTTACCATCAGGTTTCACTCCCTTCTCCACTGTTGGAGGCACATTCAATACATTAACATTAGCATTCACAGTAGAGTCATGACATTCTTGGGGAGCCAAACTTGGGGGTTCAGTGGCCACATACTGGGACACTAGCCGCCCCAAATCGGTCCCAAGCAACACATTTGCAGGAATATTTGGCGTTACTCCCACCTCCCGCATCCCCCTCCCGGCTCCCCAGTCCAAATACACCTTGGCAACGGGCAGCGCCGGTTCAACGCCTCCAATTCCGGAGACGGAAAGGGTTTTCCCAGGCACCAAGTCTTGAGGGGACACCACCTCAGGACGTACCAGGGTTCGTTCAGCGCCTGTGTCTCGCAGTCCCATGACCGCTGAGCGGCCGATGGTGACGGGTTGGTAATTGTCCAGGGACCTCCCACCACCCCCTCCCACACACAAAACAGTGGACGGTTTCTGGGACAGGGATGGGGCCTTCTGGCACTGGGGACACGCAGCCTTAAAGTGTCCTGGCTGATTGCAATTATGACAACGTCTGGGTTCTGTTCCTGGCCTGGAGAGGGCAGCCGGGGGTACACCCCTTGCACTCTGGGGGCTGGATATGGGGACGGGGCAGGATTGGGCTTACCCCCTCTCCAGGTGCTGCTGGCAGGCTTCTTTGGCTCCGGCGCCCTGTTGTTGGCATACTCGTCTGCCAGGGCGGCTGTAGCAGAAGCCCCCTTTGGTTTCCGGTCACGGAGGAACTGCTGGAGGTCCTCTGGGCAGTTCCACAAGAACTGCTCCGTGACGAACAGTTCCTGGACCTCCAGGCGGGTAGTGAGCTCTAGACCCGTGGTCCAGTGCTCCGCAGCTCTCAGCAGGGCCCGCATGTGGTCGGTCCAGGTGTCCTTTGAACCCCGCTGCAGGCTCCTGAACTTCCTGCGGTACGACTACGGGGTGAGGTTGTAGTGCTGGATCAGGGCCCACTTGATGCTGTTGTAGTCCTGCTCCTCCCCGGCAGGTAAGTCCCCCAAAACTTCCAGGGACTTACCCCTCAAACAGGGGGTCAGGTACCTTGCCCACTGATCCAGGGCCAGATGATGTTGGAGGCAGGTCCTCTCAAAGGCCAGCAGAAAGGAATCCAGGTCTCCATCCTTTTCAAGCAAGGGAAAGTCCTCCGCCCGGACCTTGGAAGCCTTTGTCTCCGGTGGGGCTGGAGCACCCAGCGGGGGCCCGTGCTGAGCCATCTCCAGTCGGTGCCTGCGCTCTGCAGCTTCACGGCGTTCTGTATGCTCACGCTCCGCTGATCTCTGCCGCCGCTTGCTCCCGCTCTGCTGCTTTCTCTGCCGCCACCAAGAGTCTGTCATAGGCGGTGTCATTACCAGCCTCGAGCTGTGCCATAGCCGCTTGGAAAAGGGCCTCCGATCTAAACAGATTGGGACGGGCAGGGGGTGGACAGTCCACTGTGAGACTGAGCACGGGGGTCGGGCTCCTTGGGGAGCCCTGGCTGAGCTCCCCCTCATCGGTATCGAATCCCTCATAGACCATAGCATTGGCCTCCCCCTTTGCCCTACTCCTGGTGCCTTCCGCCATTTTGCGACCCTTTGGTTACTGACACAGCTGCAACCCTGACCTTGCACACAACTTATTATATTTACACTCTGAAAGTCTACTGCTGGGCTGACCTTAAGACCCCAGCAGTGAAAGTACCGCTGGTAGTCTCTAGTGTCTGGGAGTAGGGGTCCCACGCACACTATTACTCTGATCCCACCGCTGCCACCAATTGTGAAGAACTAAGCCGACCGCCACACGGTAGCCCGGGTATCACAGCTTCTGATCCCACCGCCGCTACCAAATGTGAAGGACGACCCCTTTCCTCCCACGTCACCAATGGGACGTAACTCCACAGGTACAGCTCTCCGGCACCCCCTTTGTCTCTCAGGTCAGTAAGGGAACTGCACCTAGAGCAAATGGCCGCCGGGAGCTTGTCCTGTTACCCACTGGGTATTCTAAGATTCGTATGAGAGTAAAAGCATCAGCCCAAGATTAATTTTATGGTTTAATTGCCTTAAGGGCGCACTAGATAATTACAGAAATATACAGTAAAGCTATACAACGGAATGACAATGGATTTGCAGTCAGAGTAAAATACCACAATAATGTACAAGGCTTAAAGGTATTAGCTATAGATCAATATTACCGGGTTGTAGGGACATGGGGAGGGAGGGAGCTCTGCGATCCCCAGGTAACAGTCTTTAGTTGCTGGACAGTCTCCCAAAACATGTGCTGCTGCTCCCTTGGCAAAATCTGTTCCCTTGGTCCTTCTTAGACCATCTTCTTGGCTTCTGTGTGAAAAATGGATTCAGTCTGCCCATAGCTCCCAGTTCTTAAACCTGCTAGGTCCCTCCCCTTTGCTTTGAAGCACGCATATTAACCGACCTGCAATTCATATGGAGCAGGAAATACTGGCTTCAGTCTGAGTTATTTAGCATACTAATGACCATCTTATTCAGACACGGGCCTGAACTAATTAGCATACTAAAGCCCTTTTGATTCATAGTGGACATCAAAACCGGTAGTACTGGATATGCTAACAGGCCCTGTGTAGTTAGCAGTCTGTGGCTCTGTGAACCGACAAAATGGAGGCTGGTATAGGCCCTATACACAAGATGGCGGCGTCCCTTTCCTCACACTAGTGTGTTTAGGGTAAAAGAAACATGCTTATATCATGATGCTTGCACAACCATGCGTCACTGTCTTCAGAGTCTCCTATGGCTTGAATGCAGAGTTTGGAGATCATCCGACGAACTGTCCGCGGCCATTGGACACGAAAAGAACAATTTTACGTTCATCAGTCCACAAAATGTTTCTCCATTTCTCTTTAGGTCAGTTGATGTGTTCTTCAGTACCTGTTTTTGTTTTTTTAACATTGGGACTTTGTGGGGACTTCTTGCTAAGAGATTAGCATCACACAGGCGTCTTCTAACTGTCACAGTACTCACAGATCACTTTAGACTGTTTTTGATCATCCTGGAGCTGATTCTGGCTATTCTTCCATCCATTCGAATGGTAGTCTTCCGTTTTCTTCCAGATTTCTCAGGTTTGGCTTTCCATTTTAAAGCATTGGAGATCATTTTAGCTGAACATCCTATCATTGTCTGCACTTCTTTATAAGTTTTACCCTCTCCAATCAACTTTTTAATTGAAGTACGCTGATCTTCTGAACAATGTCTCAAATGACCTATATTTCTCAGGCTTTTAAGGAGTACAACATATCCTGGCTTCAGCCTTAAATAAGGGCCACCTGATTCATGCCTGTTTCTTCGCAGAATGATTGACCTCACTAATTGAACTACACACTGCTATTATTTTGAACAAAGCAGAAGGAGCCAGCTTACCACAGTGGTAGACCTCTGCATGGACTCTCAGGTGGAGGAACCAGAGGGCACATAAAAAAACGATGATGTGAGTCCAGCTGATTAAAAGACTGAATTTATTCAAAAATGGTAAAAACGTACCAAATTACATGTGGCACCCAGTACACGCAGCAACGCATTTCGAACACATGCTGTGTTTTTTGTCAAAGCTGCTATGCAATGAAATAGACCACAATTTATACACAGCTGATAAAACAAATTCCACAGACACAGGTGATAAAACTAATTACACGCAAGTGAAAACTTAAAAAGAAACACAAAAAAAAAAAAAACACTAGATAGATCAAACATGACAAAATTCAATGCACATGGAAACGAATAAATATAAGAAATGTATATATATATAAGGAAAAACTCCAATATACCAAAACTAATAATGAAATAACAATTCCTTGCGTTGGTTCAATCCAGCAGGAGCACAGGTTCAAATAAAACATCCAAAAGGCTTCTCGATCCCGAAGCTGCTTCCTGACATCTCCTCCTCTTTTATTCAAATGAATTTTTTCTATAGCAAATACATTGAAAGATGAAGTATTCCTTCCATGAATCTTAATAAAATGTTTGGATGCCTGTGACATAGCACGCAAAGAATCACAATTATTATAAATATCGGTAAGATGTTCAGAAATACTCTTTTTTAAATTCCTGATAGTACAACCCACATACATCAAAGAACAACTCGAGCAAAAAATAATATATACAACATGATCGCTATTGCAATTTAAATATTGCTTTATATGAAAATTTCTTGATGAATCAGAGTTATGAAAAGTTTTGGTTACTGAGACAAATTTACACATTCTACAGCGATTCTCACCACACCTAAAAAACCCTTTACAATCGATCCACGTATGTCTGTCATTCAGGGTTTTATTGGTGTTGGAAAGTATGTTACCTATAGTAACCGCTCTTTGCAACCACAGCACAACCCGGTTTCAAAATCTGAGCCAATGTGTTGTCCTCCTCCAGTATTGGCAAATATTTATAAAAAATATTTTTAATCTCAGAAAATTGGGGACTGAATTGTAAAGACAATACCGGTTTATTTGTCCAATCGTTACCAGATCTACATGGATCATTAATCAAAAGATCAGAACGATTTTTTTGTTTCACAATATTGTCTGCCCTATTTAACATCCACACGGATAACCCCTATTTTTTAATTTCTGCTGGCATTCCCTTAGTTCCCCCCCAAGTTTATTATCATCACTGCAATTTCTTTTTATACGGGTGAAATCACCCACAGGAATTGATTTCACCGTGTGCTTAGGATGGGAGCTTTATGCATGAAGGATACTCTATTCCCAGAAAGGGGTTTGTGAAATGTGGATGTATTAATAATATTCTCCGAGCCCACCAATTGAAGATCTAAAAATGAAATAGAATTCTTTTGACAATTGGATGTGAACAACATATTGTATGGATTAGAATTAATAAATTGGAGAAACTGTGGCATCAGTTTCAAATGAATTAATTAATTAACGGCGCTGTGGAAAAAGCCTATAGCGCCCCCCAGAGGCGCATTTTCTCCAGAGAACATGAATCGGGTCGGTTTTTACCGACCCCAATGTTGCCATCGCCGTTATTAACCCTATAACGGTGATCGCAACAAAAAAAATGGTGTGCCATTTAATTTCTCTCTCCTCTGATGTGATCAGACATCAGATGAGAGAGAAAAAGGGCCCCCGATCCCCTGCATGTGGCCCCCGAGCCCTCCGGTGTCCCCGGTGGGCGCTGCCATCTTTGGGGCCTAGAAAATGGTGGGCGCATGCTCAGTGCGCCCGCCGCGATGTGCTGGGGGCTTGGGCAGTTTTCTCTGGGGTCTCGGTTGCCGAGGGTAGCCGAGACCCCAGAGAACATGATCCGGGTCGGTATTTACCGACCCTGCTGTCGCGATTGCCGTTATACCAAGTATAACGGCAACCGCAAAAAAAAAAAAATTATCTCCCCTTAAGAATTAGGGTCCCCAGTACCCCTGAACCTCCCCCATACCTCCCGGTGTCCTCCGGCAGCTCCCCCTGGCCTGCGATCCTCCCGGGTCTTCTTCCTGTGAAAAAAAATGGCGGGCGCATGTTTCATTCATTCTCCTAAAAGTACATTTTGATCACTGTGATAAACTATCACAGTGATCAAAATAAAAAAACAGTACATAACCCCCCCTTGTCACACCCTTAGTTAGGGACATATAATAAAATATAGAAATTATATTTATTTTCATTTTTTCATTAGGGTTAGGGCTAGGGTTAGGGTAGGGCTAGGGTTAGGGTTATAATTAGGGTTAGGGTTAGGCTGGGTTCATACTGCGTTATGGCAGTCCGTTAGACGGACTGCGTTACACTGCGGTATAACGCAGTGTAACACAGTCCGTTAACGCTGCCATTCATCCCCATTTGAGGGCGCATCGCGACGCATGCCGTAAAGCGGCATACGCTCGCGACATGCCATCATTCAGTGACGGAGCCTCGGACGCGGCCTACAGCGTCTGGACTCCGTCACCGCTAGCGCAGTTGAATCATCTGCTGATTCGTCTGCGCTAGCGGGTATAGCATAACGCGATCGCGTTATGCTATACCGTTACCAGCCCGTCAACGCTATGTGTTGAACGGGCTGGTAAAACGCAAAATGAACCTAACCTTAGGGTTAGGGTTATAATTAGGGTTAGGGTTACAATTAGGGTTAGGGTTACAATTAGGGTTGGAATTAGGGTTGGGATTTAGGTTAGGATTAGGGTTAGGGTTGGGATTAGGGTTAGGGGTGTGTTGGGGTTAGGGTTGGAGCTAGAATTGAGGGGTGTCCACTATTTAGGCACATCAGGGGGTCTCCAAACACGTGGCGTTCAAAAAGTCAAATGGCGCTCCCTCCCTTCCGAGCCCTGCCGTGTGCCCAAACAGGGGTTTATCCCAACATATGGGGTATCAGCGTACTCAGGACAAATTGCACACCAATTTTGGGGTTCTAATTTCTCTTGTTACCCTTGGGAAAATAAAAAATAGCTGGCTAAAAAAAATCATTTTTGAGGAAAAAAATATTTTTTTTTTTCACGGCTCTGCATTTATACATTTCTATGAAGCACTTTGGGGTTCAAAGTGCTCACCACACATCTACATAAGTTCCTTAGGGGGTCTAGTTTCCAAAATGGGGTCACTTGTGGTGTTTTTCCACTGTTTAGGCACATCTGGGGTACTGCAAACGGAACATGACCCCCATCAACGTCTGCATTCCAAAACGTTATTACTTCCTTTCCAAGCCCTGCTGTGCACCCAAACAGTTTCCCCCCCCCACATATTTGGTATCAGAGTACTCAGGACAAATTGGACAACAACTTTTGGGGTCCAATTTCCTTGTGAAAAATCAAAAATTTGGGACTAAAAAAATCATTTTTGTGGAAAATTGTTTGTTTGTTTTTTTCACACCCAGGCATTATAAACTTTTGTGAAACATTTGGGGTTCAAAGTGCTCACCACAGATCTAGATAAGTTACTTAGGGGGTCTAGTTTCCAAAATGGGGTCCCTTGTGGGGGTTTTCCACTGTTTAGGCACATCTGGGGCACTGCAAACGGAACATGACCCCCATCAACGTCTGCATTCCAAAACGTTATTACTTACTTTCCAAGCCCTGCCGTGCGCCCAAACAGTTTCCCCCCACACATATTTGGTATCAGTGTACTCAGGACAAATACTTTTAGGGTCCAATTTCCTTGTGAAAAACCAAAAATTTGGGATTAAAAAATCATTTTTGTGGAAATTTTTTTTTTTTTCACACCCAGGCATTATAAACTTTTGTGAAACACTTGGGGGTTCAAAGTGCTCACTACAGATCTAGATAAGTTACTTAGGGGGTCTAGTTTCCAAAATGGGGTCACTTATGGAGGTTTTCCACTGTTTATGCACATCTGGGGCACTGCAAACGGAACATGACCCCCATCAACGTCGGCATTCCAAAACGTTATTACTTCCTTTCCAAGCCCTGCCGTGCGCCCAAACAGTCCCCCCCCCACATATTTGGTATCAGTGTACTCAGGACAAATTGGAAAACAACTTTTAGGGTCCAATTTCCTTGTGAAAAATCAAAAATTTGAGACTAAAAATCATTTTTGTGGAAAATAGTTTTTTTTTTTCACACCCAGGCATTATAAACTTTTGTGAAACACTTGGGGGTTCAAAGTGCTCACAACAGGTCTAGATAAGTTTCATAGGGGGCTAGTTTCCAAAATGGTGTTACTTGTGGGGGGTTTCCACTGTTTAGGCGCATCAGGGGCTCTCCAAACGCGACATGGTGTCCAATCTCAATTCCAGCCAATTTTGGTTTGAAAAAGTCAAATGGCACTGCTTCCCTTCCAAGCCCTGCCGTGCGCCCAAACAGTGGTCCCCCCCCCACATATGGGGTATCAGCGTACTCAGGACAAATTGGACAACAACTTTTGTGGTCTAATTTCTCTTGTTACCCTTGGGAAAATAAAAAACGATCAGGTTTGTGGAAAAAATATGATTTTTTATTTTCACGAGACTAAAAATCATTTTTGCGGAAAATAGTTTTTTTTTTTCACACCCGGGCGTTATAAACTTCTGTGAAGCACTTGGGGGTTCAAAGTGCTCACTACACATCTAGATAAGTTCCTTAAGGGGTCTAGTTTCCAAAATGGGGTCACTTGTTGGGGGTTTCCACTGTTTAGGCACATCAGGGGCTCTCTAAACACGACATGGCATCCAGCCAATTCTGCGTTGAAAAAGTCAAACAGCGCTCCTTCCCTTGCAACCTCTGCCGTGCGCCCAAAAAGTAGTTTACCCCCACATATGGGGTATCGGCATGCTCAGGACAAATTGCAGAAAATATATAATAGGTACAGAAGGGCTTCAAAACCAAAATCATAGAATCATGCCCTATAGGCAATCCTTTATTGATAAAATACCTCAATGGGTAGCACCCAAAAACAACCGTGATATAAAAAATCAAAAAACAAAGTGTATTCCTAACTTAAAAGCTATGGGGATAGCCTAGAGTCCCTGATGTAGGTCTGGGCTGTCACCTGCCTAACAGCGGAGGTTGGCACCCTAGGGGGAAGCGTTGTGGCGCCCCCGCTCCACGATGGCTGACCCTAGGGTCCCTGTTAGGCCCTTACACCTTAGGGGATACCTCTACCCAGATAGTAGGGAGACCCCTAACATTAATACAGAGACCAGCTAACATTAAAGGTGACCCTAAGTCCCCAAAGTATTAAAAACAGTTCACAACACACGGGGTGGTAGGAAGTATAATGGAGATTGGCACAGATCTGCTGTACAACACTGCTAGTATACAGCAGCCTCCTTTTATGAACAGGAGTTATGATAAAACTGCCTTCTTGTGCCACAGCTTAATGAAAGTGAATGTGAGCAGTCTCATACTTGTTCACTCACTAGTCAAGGCTCCTCCAGTGTATGGGAAATCTAAATGTGTGTGCATACCAGACAGTCAAATAAAAGCTAAGATGCGATCTATAATTGTCAGCTATTGGACCAAAAGTCTAGTCTGAACTTATAAACACACTGAAAGAATGACTAGAGCATATAATGACTGGAATAAATAAGACGCATCGGCGTCATGAGAAGGTCATTGACACTTGATTTTAGTGTCATGTTAGGGGATACCAATATTTGAAGATAAATGTATAAGGCAGCAAGATATAATTAATGTATACCTTCCCTAGCAATGCCCGATGTACCGAATAGGAGATAGGTACAGATATAACATTCCTACAGGTATGGTGCTAAATGGGGAATAGGTATATATATTGCCTTCCTTATAATACTAATCACCCCTCATCATGATGTGGATACACTGAGAAACTCCATTATAAAATGATATTAATAAGGAGGCCAGATGTACAGATGTCCGGTGTCATTTTGACACCGGACATCTGTACATCTGGCCTCCTGATGAGCCCATGGGGCGAAACGCGTTGAGGCGCTACTATTGATGGTGGTGGGGTGACCATGAGAAATGATGAGTATCGTTACGCATTTCTTATTAATATCATTTTATAATGGAGTTTCTCAGTGTATCCACATCATGATGAGGGGTGATTAGTATTATACGTACAGGAAGGCAATATATATACCTATTCCCCATTTAGCACCATACCTGTAGGAATGTTATATCTGTACCTATCTCCTATTCGGTACATCGGGCATTGCTAGGGAAGGTATACATTAATTATATCTTGCTGCCTTATACATTTATCTTCAAATATTGGTATCCCCTAACATGACACTAAAATCAAGTGTCAATGACCTTCTCATGACGCCGATGCGTCTTATTTATTCCAGTCATTATATGCTCTAGTCATTCTTTCAGTGTGTTTATAAGTTCAGACTAGACTTTTGGTCCAATAGCTGACAATTATAGATTGCATCTTAGCTTATATTTGACTGTCTGGTATGCACACACATTTAGATTTCCCATACACTGGAGGAGCTTTGACTAGTGAGTGAACAAGTATGAGACTGTTCACATTCACTTTCATTAAGCTGTGGCACAAGAAGGCAGTTTTATCATAACTCCTGTTCATAAAAGGAGGCTGCTGTATACTAGCAGTGCTGTACAGCAGATCTGTGCCAATCTCCATTATACTTCCTACCACCCCGTGTGTTGTGAACTGTTTTTAATACTTTGGGGACTTAGGATCACCTTTAATGTTAGCTGGTCTCTGTATTAATGTTAGGGGTCTCCCTACTATCTGGGTAGAGGTATCCCCTAAGGTGTAAGGGCCTAACAGGGACCCTAGGGTCAGCCATCGTGGAGCGGGGGCGCCACAACGCTTCCCCCTAGGGTGCCAACCTCCGCTATTAGGCAGGTGACAGCCCAGACCTACATCAGGGACTCTAGGCTATCCCCATAGCTTTTAAGTTAGGAATACACTTTGTTTTTTGTTTTTTTATATCACGGTTGTTTTTGGGTGCTACCCATTGAGGTATTTTATCAATAAAGGATTGCCTATAGGGCATGATTCTATGATTTTGGCTCAGGACAAATTGCACAAAAACTTTGGGGGTTTTGTTACCCTTGGGAAAATAAAAATTGGGGTGAAAAGATCATTTTTGTGGAAAAAATATGATTTTTTATTTTCACGGCTCTACGTTATAAACTTGTGTGAAGCACTTGGAGGTTCAAAGTGCTCACCACACATCTAGATAAGTTCCTTAAGGGATCTAGTTTCCAAAATGGGTTCACTTGTTGGGGGTTTCTACTGTTTAGGCACATCAGGGGCTCTCTAAACGCGACATGGCATCCAGCCAATTCTGCATTGAAAAAGTCAAACGGCGCTCCTTCCCTTGCAACCTCTGCCGTGCGCCCAAAAAGTGGTTTACCCAGACATATGGGGTATCGGCATGCTCAGGACAAATTGCACAAAAACTTTTGGGGTCTTGTTACCCTTGGGAAAATAAAAATTGGGGTGAAAAGATCATTTTTGTGGAAAAAATATGATTTTTTATTTTCACGGCTCTACGTTATAAACTTGTGTGAAGCACTTGGAGGTTCAAAGTGCTCACCACACATCTAGGTAAGTTCCTTAAGGGTCTAGTTTCCAAAATGGGGTCACTTGTTGGGCGTTTCCACAGTTTAGGCACATCAGGGGCTCTCTAAACGCGACATGGCATCCAGCCAATTCTGAGTTGAAAAAGTCAAACGGAACTCCTTCCCTTGTGACCTCTGCCGTGCGCCCAAAAAATGGTTTACCCCCACATAAGGGGTATCGGCGTATTCAGGAGAAATTGCACAACAAATTTTGTGGTTCATTTTTTCTTTTAACACTTGTGAAAATAAAAAAAATTGGTTCCGAAGTAAAGTTTTTGCAAAAAAAGTTAAATGTCAATTTTTTCCTTCCACATTGCTTCAGCTCCTGTGAAGCATCTGAAGGGTTAATAAACTTCTTGAATGTGGTTTTGAGCACCTTGAGGGGTGCAGTTTTTAGAATGGTGTCACTTTTGGGTATTTTCTATTATATAGACCCTTCAAAGTAACTTCAAATGTGATGTGGTCCCTAAAAAAAAAATGGTGTTGTAAAAATGAGAAATCGCTGGTCAACTTTTAACCCTTATAACTTCGTAACAAAAGAAAATTTTGTTCCCAATATTGTGCTAATGTAAAGTAGACGTGTGGGAAATGTTATTTATTAAGAAATTTGTGTGACATATCTTTCTGATTTAAGGGCATAAAAATTGAAAATTTGAAAATTGCGAAATTTTCTAAATTTTCGCCATATTTCCATTTTTTTCATAAATAAATGCAAATCATATAAAAATTTTTTTACCACTAACGTGAAGTACAATATGTCACGAAAAAACAATCTCAGAATCAGCAGGATTCGTTAAAGCGTTCCAGAGTTATAACCTCATAAAGTGACAGTGGTCAGAATTGTAAAAATTGGCCCGGTCATTAAGCTGCAAAATGGCTCTGTCACTAAGGGGTTAAAAGTCCCTAAAAAGGTAAGACAAAAATTAAGAACATTTGTGATGTTTGCAAACGTCATGAACCTTGTGCACCATGTTGAAGAATTTGGAACAAAAGCATCAACAAATTCCTCAAGACAAAAAAAGAAATTTGATTGGAGAAAAAACAATAAAATGATTAATAAAGTTTACAGGTTGGGGTATGAGCGGTATCAGTGTTTGCAGTGATTCAATTAACCCCTTTCATATTACAGTGAATAGTAACAGCAGTATGTAAGGCATTTAATAGTGGGAGATTGCTGTCACTTCTTTGGCTACATGGTCTCTGGGAGTCGATAGTTGCTAGAGTAATCAGAAGTCGAATGCTCTTTGGGTCTGCCACAGACCAAAACCTAATACTAATAGTCTGTCAGCATAGCACTGATAGCCTAGATAATGCACTGCATTACATAAGAAGTGCATTTAAAACTTTGTTCATAAGGCTCCATTTACATTTGGGGAGTAAATGCAAACCATGGATAAACTAATATCCCATTAGTAACACAGTAGATAATCCTGATAAGGGATCCGTAATAACATACAGTACTACAAAATCAGAGAAAAAGAGATTTGATATCAATAAAACTACATCTTTATTATGCAACATTAAAACAATAAAAAATTCATTTATTGAACCAGAGGTGTAGCTTGGGGTTTAACACAGGAATGGGGGAGGGGACAAAATACATTTGAGCACTGTCCCCATCTAGTCTCAACCTGAAAAAAACACCTCATCCTAATGTCACCCCAATCCTGAGCTTTCTACTGCCTTACTTGTACTATTGTTGGATCTGCTGTGTGGCACAAAAATAGTGTTCTTCTTAGTGCCCCAAAAATATTGCTCATCACTGTGTCCCTTACAAAGTAAAGGGTCTTGTTTTTTTCCCTCTAAATCGTAAAATTGCTACCTAGAAAATATTAATGCCCTGGTCAAGTGCCCTAGAAAACAGTGCCCACACATTGCCCCCTTAGAAAGTAATAATGCCCAATGTGTGCATTTTTGACTGTCACAATACCCTGACTGCCCCTATAATAATGCCCATTTAATTAATAATAATGTCCCGAGTCTCCCCATATACACTAGTAATGTTCCCTGCGTCCATGATGTACAGTAATAATGTCCCCTGAGTCGCAGTGTGATGTCTCTACATCTCTCCGATAAACAGTATGATGGCCCCATGGCACCCTTATACACAGTATGTCGCCACAGCTGCCATTACACCGTTTGATAGCCAACAAAGCATGCCTATAAACTAAATAATGCCCCCACACTGTCTGATGGCCCCAACAGTAGTCATCACACAATATAATGCACCTAAAGCCACAACATGCACAGTGTCTTTATAGACAAAGTATAATTCCCTCACCCTGTATAATAGCCATCCGCACTATTCCTCAGATAATACAATGCCCCGTTGCCCCTTTGCACAGTGTAATGCCCTTAAAGCGGCCCATATTCACAGTATGATGCCCCCATAGCTACCTATATACAGTATAATGCTCTCCACACTGGAATGCTAGTGTCTAGTCATAATGTATTCAATAGTCAGCATGTAAAAATATGATTCTTACCCACGATTTACAAACTAACAGTGCACTATTTGATCACCAATACATTCATGTGCGTTTCGAGTGTCTGTTTTCTCAGGGGGCTAAATCATTACTGCCCTAGAGTCTATTATAACATGATTACCGTATATATAAATGCTATGCAGCTTGCGTTTGTCCAGTGAAGTAACACACATGACCCTTCCCTTTTTCCTGGCACCAATCCAAAGCACGCATGTCAGGATCTAAATTTTTTGTTTATCCTTTTCACCAGAAAATTGAATAAAAAATAATCAATAAGTCTAATATACAACAAAATGGTTCTAGTAAAAATTACAGCTTGTATCACAAAAAAAGGTATTGCATCAGTCAATGCCATTATGATCGACTGTCCGGTCTTGCAGGTGAAACAGCAGTTTACCTGCAAAATTAAGTAATTGTGCAACATGATGGCTTACTGCTTAGCACTGTAGTCTTGCACTGCTGAGGACAACATCTGCAAGGAGCTTGCTTCTGTCTCTCCCTCTCAATTCTCTCGTCTGGGGACAAGTTCCTCACAGCTTGAGCTCCCCTTCTAGTCTGTTCTCTCTGTTCTCCCAGACCACTGCTCTCTTCCCGCTTCTTAAGCTCCTCCCCTTCTCTACCTTCCCTACCCACTCTCCAACACCCTTTCCTATCCACAGCACGGGATGAGGCCATCCTCCCTAAGGGTACACTCAGATGCCCCGACTGAACTGGTGTGTGTTGGGTGAAAGTGTTATAGTCCTGGGTAGTGCTCCCTCCTTACCTGAGAGTGGGATACCACACCTCTGGATGAGGTGCAGTACCTCTGTGGCGAATGGACCCTCAGGGGCGCCACAATAACTTTTACGTTTTCCTTAAATGTCTTCTGCTGCAAAAAAAGATGAGTTTGCCGTCTACACACACGCATAGTTTTGTCTTATGTGATGCTTTTTATGACAGTGTTGGACCCGAGGGTAGAATGGATTTGTAACCTATTATTATAGTGTATATGCAATACTTTGGTAAAAACAAAGATAATAATGTAAATATATATTTTTTTTTAGACAAAATATCTGAAGCAAGAAAGCATTTCTTAGTGTGTGCAGCAGTAGATATGATTTCATAATGACATCGTCTAAAAGAGAAGACAACTCAACAAACGACAACTGTACAAGCCAAGTGAAACAGTTTAGAATTCCACAAATCATGGATGGAGATTGCGAACCTATTAACGCCGTTGTTGCTGAAATATTCTCAGATCTGTATTACATTTTGACATTTACTGCCATTGCTGTAAACATTATAAAAATTGTCAGCACTTCTCGAAACATGCAAAATTGGTCCACCTCTCACTTGTACCTAGTGAATGTTGCTGTTGCGCACATCATATTTCTCCTGTCCTGTCCAGTATGGGGCACATATCTGAATCACCAATATGATTGGCACCTAGGAAAATATGCCTGCTCTGTTATGAACTTCACCAATATCCTCGGGCACTTTGGAAGTGTCTTATTTATTTGCATTATCTGTGTTGACCGCATGGTTACTATATATTTTCCTCTCATATCAATCCAGTATAAGAATGTAAAATTTGGTAAAATGGTAGTCCTGGCATCATGGGCACTAAGTCTTGCCATTGCTTCACTAGGCTATGTCTACACTACTTTTAGAGCTTATGGAAGGTCTAAGCAGGTATGTGGCTCCATGCATGTTGCTGATGTACTAAATATCACAACAGTACGGTCTTTTATACTGTTCCTCTTTCCCAATATCCTCATTCCAACTTTTGCACTGGTTCCATGTTATGTTAGAATAATTGCATATTTAGTTTGTCAGAAAACCCGTTTGCCCTGTGATATGGGAAGAGCTGTTATACTGGACATTACTTATGCATCATCATTCCTTATCTTGTGTCTAACATCTGGCTATGCTTTCTTAATTATCTGCTTAATGTATTTAACATCCGCAGTTTGCCATAGTGAATGCATGTGGGCAAACATTATCAATGTGTCCACTGAGACGGATAGGCTGATGAATATGTTCAATGCTTTTATTAGTCCACTTATATACATGGCAAAATTTAGATCAAGCCCCTGCAAAAGTCTTTGCAACTGCTCCAATCTAAAGCTTTGTTCCTGTGAATGTTCCCATCAACTACCACCTGCTGAAGGAATACAGACTGTGCAACTTGTATACATTTCTTGTCACGCGGATGACCACAATGACCTAAAGATACACACTAAGGCAGAAGTCACACTACCGTAGAATACAGCCGAGTGCTATGTGTGAAAACATCGCATAGCACTCGGCCCAGTGTTAATCTATGGGGCAGCTCACATCAGCGTTTATTTTCTCAGCCGTATTTGACGTGCGTGTAAAATTGAGGCATGCTGCGATTAGCACCGAGACTTGCCAATGCAAGCCTATGGGCCGGGAGAAAAAAATCACACAGCACTCAGACCATGCGAATGCTGTCCGATTTGTACTCACCGATGTCCTTTGAAAACCCGTCAATTCATCTGCCACATACAGTAAAATCACAGCTGACATGTTCCGAGGAAGATGTGGGCTCAGCGCGGGAGCCAACATCAAAGGGAGGGAATCCAACATTGGCCTACTATTACCCCCGATGTCGGAAAAGATTTAATTAATAAAAGATTATTTTTCGGGAAAAAATGGCGTGGCCTCCAGCGTCATTTTCTTAACCAGCCCAGGTAAAGCCGATGGCTGAGGGCCAATGTTCATAACTTGGGAAGAGGGTAATAGCCATGGAGCTTCCTAGGCTATTAATATCAGCTCACAACTGTATACTTAGCCTTTACTGGCTATTAAAATAGGGGACCCTAAAAAAATTATGCAGGGTCCCCCTATAATTAATAATCAGCAAAGGCTATGCAGACAGCAAAGGATGATATTAATAGCCTAGTAAGGGGCCATGGATACTCCCCCCCAGGCTAAAAACATCAGCTCCCAGCCACCCCAGGAAAGGCGCATCTCTAACATGAGCCAATTTTGGCGCTTAGATTCACTCTTCTCCCTTGGTCTGTAGTGGTTGCAAGAGGGGTAATAGTTGTGGGGTTGATGTCACCTTTGTATTATCAGGTGACATCAAGCCCCAAGGTTAGCAATGGAGAGGCGTCAATAAAACGCCCCTATTACTAACCGCATAGTCATATTGAATTAAATCACACACAGAAAAAAGTTCTTTAATTGAAAGAATGACACAGACTCCTCTAATAAATCTTAATTAAATCATACTTATGACCTCGCCCATTCCCAAGCTATAAACATCAGCCCCCAGCCATTGGCTTTTCCTGGGCTGGTTAAGAAAAAGACACTGGCGCCCATGTCATATTTTTCAGAAAAATAATCTTTTATTAATTCAATACATGTACAGTAAGATACACTCACATTATACTAATTGTATTTGACATCTGTATAACTATCTATTCTATGTGTATTTACAATATGTAATCCATTTCTTCTACGCCGTCGGCTCCTGCTTTGATTTTACAGTTCACAGTTGCTGAATTGCCTGCATTCAGATGTACAGTGGGTTTGAAAAGTATTCAGACCCCTTTAAACGCTCTTTGTTTCATTGCAGCCATTTGGTAAATGCGAAAAAGTTCATTTTTTCTCATTATTGCACTCTCTGCACCCCATCTTTACTGAAAAAAAACAGAAATCTAAAAGTTTTTGCAAATTTCTTAAAAAAGAAAAACTGAAATATCACATGGTCATAAGTATTCAGACCCTTTGCAGAAGCACCCTTTTGAGCTAGTACAGCCATTAGTCTTCTTGTGAATGATGCAACAAGTTTTTCACACCTGGATTTGGGGATCCTCTGCCATTCTTCCTTGCAGATCCTCTACAGTTCCATCAGGTTGGATGATGAAAGTTGGAGAACAGCCGTTTTCAGGTCTCACCAGAGATGCTCAATTGGGTTTAGGTCAAGGCTTTGGCTGGGCCAGTCAAGAATGGTCACAGAGTTGTTCTGAAGCCACTCCTGTTATTTTAGCTGTGTGCTTAAGGTCATTGTCTGGTTGGAAGGTCAACCTTTGGCCAAGTCTGAGGTCCAGAGCACTCTGGAAGAGATTTTCATCCAAGATATCTCTGTTCTTGGCCACATGCATGTTTACTTCAATTTCAACCAGTCGTCCTGTCTCTGCAGCTGAAAATCACCCCCATAGCATGATGGTGCCACCACCATGTTTCACTGTTGGTATTGTATTGGGGAGGTGATGAGCAGTGCCTGGTTTTATCCTCACATACCGCTTAGAATTATCACCTAAAAGTTCTATCTTCATCTCATCAGACCAGAGAATCTTATTTCTCATAGTCTGGGAGTCTTTCATGTGTTATTTTAGCAAACTCTATGCAGGCTTTCATATGTCTTGCACTGAGGAGAGGCTTCCGACGGGCTACTCTGCCATAAAGACCCGACTGGTGGAAGGCTGCAGTGATAGTTGACTTTATGTAACTTTCTCCCATCTCCCTACTGCATCTGTGGAGCTCAGCCACAGTGATCTTGGAGTTCTTCTTTACTTCTCTCACCAAGGCTCTTCTCCCACGATTGCTCAGTTTGGCTGGACGGCCAGGTCTAGGAAGACTTCTGGTGGTCCCAAACTTCTTCCATTTAAGGATTATGAAGGCCACTGTGCTCTTAGATACCTTGAGTACTGCAGAAATTCTTTTGTAACTTTTGCCTGATCTGTGCCTTGCCACAATTCTGTCTCTGAGCTCCTTGGCCAATTTCTTTTACCTCATGATTCTCATTTTGGTCTGACATGCACTGTGAGCTGTGATGTCTTATATAGAAAGGTGTGTGCCTTTCCAAATCAAGTCCTAACAGTTTAATTACACACAGCTGGACTTCAATGAAGGAGTAGAACCATCTCAAGGAGGATCACAAGGAAATGGACGGCATGTGACTTAAATATGAGTGTCTGAGCAAAGGGTCTGAATACTTATGACCATGTGAAATTTCAGTTTTGTCTTCTTTAATAAATTTGCAAAAATTTCTACATTTCTGTTATCAGTCAAGATGGAGTGCAAAGTGTACATTAATGAGGAAAAAAATGAACTTTTTTGCATTTACCAAATGGCTGCAATGAAACAAAAAATGAAAAATTTAAAGGGTCTGAATACTTTCCAAACCCACTGTAAATCGGATGCTAGGTGTGAAAAATCAGATTGTACTCATTACACTCGTGCGACTCTCGACAGGGAGAATCGGACCAATTTTTTATACATTTAGTGTGAGTCCAGCCTAACTGTTAATGGTATTATGAGATGTTACTTTTAATTGTTGTACTGCACATTATTAAATTATATCTTTGAGAGAGACAATGTTGCCACTGTGAGATTGGGAACATAATAAACTCCAAGTATGGATGTATGAAATACATTTATGAGTACAGGATGGGCCACAGAGATAAAAGCTGTTAATCTTGTGTGGTTTGTACAGTAAACTGCTTATTGTCCCTCATTTATCTTTTTTGTCTTAAAATAAAACTGTCTTTGTTGACAATCACAACCAATCAGAGCTCAGATTTAAATTTTACCAGAGCACAGAACGAAAAGAATATGGTCCTTTCAGTAGCTATTAGGGGGCAGCCTACTGAAACGCTTAAACTCTGCAGCAGAGCACAGAGCCATGATTCCCCAGCCCTACGGCTCTGTAGGTAGCAGGTTGCTTTAGGTTTGCTGTCTGTAGATCGGCAGGAGTATGCATAGAATGTCAGATTTCCTGCACGATGACGTCACCGCGTCACTCCATCAAATCCGGGATGCTGATTGCGTTGGCAAACTTGCCAGAATCTATTACGGAAGCTGTAGGGACATCATATTGTGTTGGGGACTGTGCGGTTGTGTGAGGCAGAGCCAGGGCTGTAGTCATGGCTGAAACAAGTGGCTTTGGCATGCCTTGGCTCCCAATCACAGGAAAATACTGTCCCTTCTGCAGCATACCTTCCGTATCACCCTCTGCACAATCAGGGTCGCATCGGGCTTGCTGAAACTCCACTGCTTGCGTTGTGGCGCATAAAGAGACAGAGTCCTTTCCAAACTTCAAACACTGATCTTTACTCTTTACTTGTCGCAGCATATCCTTGTCAGTAACAACATCATCATACGGTTCCACACAATTCACATTAATCACTTCTTCTGCACTAATCTTTACGTCCTGCAGTACATTACTGGGTCTTACCGCCGCTTGCGGTAACTCAGCATGCTCCCTGTCCAGACACACTGCTTTTGGGAGTTCCCTCGCCCGTTTCGCCCCAGATACGAGGCCAGCAGCCCATGCGATGACCTGCCACATGATGAGCGACCTGAGTCCCTTGTACTGTTCTAGGACCTCTTTTCAAGCTTCTCTTCCCATCTGCAGTAGTACAGCTGCTTCTGCTGCACCTCAATCCATCCGGACTCTGAATGGCTGGGTAGCTTGCTTAAACGTTATGGAGCTGACCGTCCAAAACAAGCACTAGGCCCTAATTCAGGCACCTGGGCCCTCCTGGACTCATAAGCCCGACTCGCCTGTCTCGGCTCCCTGGTTTCACTGACTAGAAACAGGAAATTCCATTAGCTTACCCACAGCTGGCTCCTCCTAAGTTAATTGTGTACACTACGCATTATACTAAGGTGTAATGTGCCCCATCTAGTGGTCAAACTAAGGAAACACACTGTCCCCAGGTTAACAACTATATACATTACAATGCAATACACAGCATTACAAAACATTCACATAGGTGAAAACAGTTGGAAAACACTCTATACATAGCAGCATAACTAAATACACAACTTTAAAGGGGTAGAGGCTTGGTACCCCCTTACACGGTCATCATATTTTGTGTGGGAAGCTGTGGAAGCATCATACAAGGTGTGGTGGTCTGTGGGGCAATCATTCTGTGTGTGGGGAGTGGTGGGGATTTTGTAAGGACGAGCCCGGACTGTTTTTTGTGACCTGGATTACTGCAACATCCATGTCCAGCCCGTCCCCTACATGAAATGATGTTCTTCCCTCTGGCGTACCTGTATCTGCAGATTCTACTTCCTCTGGGCGCTTCCCAGGCACCGAGGGTCCCTCTTCCAGGCGACCCCCAGTAATGGAGACACAGTCCAGAACAACTTGAACACTCTCTTTACTGAATTCTTCACACGTTACATCCACAGTTGGCAAAACAGGTATTACATTTGTTTCCTTTGCTCTCCCTGACTTGCTGTCACTTCTGTGCAGTACACGCTTGGATCGGACCATCCCAAACTGCTCCCCAGTTCGTTCCAGGCCTGACCTCGCCATAATGACACCTCCTCCAGCCTGCTTCGCCTCAGAGCTGAATTCATCAATCACTAGGTTTGGTGGCCCCTGGTGAAGCATCCGGCCTGTCTGCACTGAACTCGTCTAAGCTCCACTGCCCTCAGTTACTTGGCCCTGCCAACTTCTGCCCTAAAAGCATTGGCCCAGGCGGTAAGGCGCCACATCTTTCCTCTTCTGTCTAAGCCCACTGCGATACTATGCAGCGGCCGTGGGTAACGTGGGTTGCTATACTTGAAATGTTGCGTGGCTGCCGGTTGTCCGGGCCTAAGCCCTTGTAGACATTTGGACACGCTGGCCCCGTCTGAGCTAACTTCCTAAAGACCTTATATTACTACCCGGCAGCCCCTCCTACACTTAACCCTAACTAGCTAGAAACTCTACCTAACTAAGCCCACTAGTATGCCCCCACCTAGTGGCCCGTGACAGTACTACACTTACCCCAATAATTATACCATATACTAAAGTGCCCTCCTCTAATGCCCCAACAGGATGCACTTAACTTTCACTAAATTATGCACATGTACAATACAGCAGAACACATTAACGTATGCAATAAACAAATATACATATGTACACACAATGGTAACACATAAGAATGTGGCAGTACCATTAACATTAGTAGTAGTACATAGCATTATGTAGCAATGCCACCAAACGTTATACTTATACAATAACTATTTACATGCTGCAACATTATATACACTTAAGTGGTGGTCAAACCAGGAACACTCTTTCACCCCCTTACAATTTCATACTGTTTGATGGCTGCGGGCAGGGCTCGACTGGTCATCTGGCAATTCTGGCAAATGCCAGATGGGCCTGTGCCAACTGTGGGCCTCTCCTTCACCCCAGGGATGTGCTATTTGTTCTATTTAGATTCCTGCTCTGACATGGATTAACTCCAGCGGTGACCTGACCTATGTTTCAGCAGCATGGCGACAGTTCTGCTCAGGTGAGGTCTGCAGATTATATGCTCTTTCACTACCTAGCTACAGGGCTACAGGGTCCTGTAGGTTTGGATTCCTTTTAACCTCTAATAATAAAGACATTAATTTAAAAACTGCATTTTGTGTTTACTTGTATTATCTTTGTATAACATTTAAGTTTGTTCGGTGATCTGAAACATTTAAGTGTGACAAATATATGCAAAAGAGTAGGAAATCAGGAAGGGGGCAAACACTTTTGCATACAACTCTATCTCGAGCAATCGATAAATCCAAAATCAATTTATATCACATTCGCTTCATAGCAAGTTGGCCTGTGTGCTCTCAAATGCCAGGGCTGAAATTGAGTCCCAGTCTGACATTGGCTGCGAGGTCATCATATTATGTGTGGTGCAGGTGTGCATCATACTGTGTGGGGAGCTGCAAACGCATCATAATGAGTGTAAGGAACTGGGGACATCACAATGTGTGTGGGGGCTATGGGCACATCATACTGTGTGAGGTGGGCAGAGGCGTAGCTAGGGGTTTGGTTCAGGGGGCGAAACTTCTGAGTGGGCCCCTAACCATATAACCCTGATTACAACTATGGAGGCACACCCTAATAGTGGATGAAGGGGAACCTCAGCAGATCACTGCGCTGTTACTGAAAAAAATCTCCATACAAAGACAAACATCGATATTAGCGCCATATGGTGACAGTGGTAGATACCAGCCCTGCAGAACATATAAGACTACAGCACAGTTATAGATGGCGACTTACAGCTGACGATCTTTCTGGTGGATTCGTTGGTGGAGTCGTTCACTTTTCCCATCTTTTCCATCTGGCCTAGACGGACAAGACAAATTCTCCAGCCAGGACTCGTCTGCAGAGATTACAACAAAGACACATCTGACTTCTCACATTTCCTGCACCTACTCCATTTATCCACAACCTGCACAAACTCCTTATCTTGCTGATACCCCAGTGCTGAGCCTCTGCTGCCATATGTGTCCCTTTTACTGCTACTATGTGGTTCTATGTGCCCTCTAATTTTCCTCCTACTGAAGCCCTAGTTTTCAATTCATTGCACTTGGAAAGTATGATGTTAACAAAAATGCCCCATAAACACTAAGATACCCCCATAATGAATTCCTCCACAGTACCCCCCACACACATAGTATGATGACCCTACTGTACCCCACCCGGCAACTGTCCCAGAAAAGTATGGTGACCCCAACATAGTATGATCCCCCAACTGTGACCCCACACAGCCCTCCATATAGTATAATTGCCCCACACCTCTCCACATTGTATATTTCCCCAACACAGTATGATGGTCCCTGCACAAATTTTCACACTGTATAATAGTTTGCATACAGTTTAAAGACTCCCACTTAAGCCTCTAAATATTTTAATAGCCCCACATAATCCCCCATACAGCATAATGCACCCCATGTCCCTTATAGTATAATGAACCCCATGTCCTATACAGTATAATGCATCCCCATGGTTCATAGAGTATAATGCATCCTCCCATAGTCCATACAGTATAATGAGCCACCCTTGTCCTCACAGCATAATGCATTTCCCCTGATCATCACAGCATAATGCATCCCCCCATGCTCCATACAGTATAATATATCCCCCCCCCAGTCCTCACAGCATAATGCATCCTCACATGGTCCATAAAGCATAATGCATCCCTACATGGTCCATACAGCATAATGCATTCCCCCATGGTCCACACAGTATAATGCATCCCCCCTGGTCCTCACAGCATAATGCATTAAACCCATGGTACATACAGCATAATGCATCCCCCCATGTTCCATACAGCATAAAGCATCTCCCATGGTCCATACAGCATAATGCATCCACCCATAGTCCATACAGCATAATGGATCCCCCATGGTCCATACAGTATAAAGCATCTCCCCCTGGTCTTCACAGCATAATGTATCCCCACATGGTCCAAACAGCATAATGCATCCCCACAGGTCCATACAGTATAATGCATCCCCTCTGTTCTTCACAGCATAATGCATCCCCACATGGTCCATACAGCATAATGCATCCCCCATGGTCCACATAGCATAATGCATCCCCCTGGTCCTCACAGCATAATGAATCCCCCCATGGTCCATACAGCATAATGCATCCCCCCATGTTCCATACAGCATAACGCATCCCCCATGGTCCATACAGCATAATGCATCCCCCATAGTCAATACAGCATAATGCATCCCCCCATGGTCCATACAGTATAATGCATCCCCTCTGGTCCTCACAGCATAATGCATCCCCGCATGGTCCATACAGAATATTGCATCCCCCCATGGTCCATACAGTATAATACATCCCCTCTGGTCCTCACAACATAATGCATCCCCACATGGTCCATACAGCATAATGCATCCCGCCATGGTCCATACTGTGTCAAGCATCTCCCCATGATCTATACAGTAAAATACATCCCCCCGATGGTCCATACAATATAATATATCCCCCATGGTCCATACTAAATAAAGCATCCCTCCTGTTGTGAACATGAAGCTCCCTCTGGTGGTTGCTGATGGCATTGAACCTAGGTTGAACAGCAAAAATCCACCACCTACAACTGAGGATTGGTTATCAGGTGGTACGGATTGGCCTGATATAAGTGAGCTGACCTCCCAGAGTCCTTACCGATGATCAATTGTTCTTTCTGGTCTAGGTTGGAATTCAGCTTGCTTTTCTGCTGTCTCCTGCTTGCATTCACGTAAGTCTCTTTCAGTTTTTTTTTACTGTGGTTTGATTTTCCTTGCTTTTTTGCTGCATTGCTTTTTGTCTTCAGCTGGGTCCCCTTTGGGGGGCTTTGGCTGGTCTTTCGTTTTTTGTATTTGTTCATTTGCTCAGTTCTTGTGATATTTTTCTGCTGGGTAGCTATGTTTCCACTCCTGAGATCTGATATAGGTGGTCGAGACCGTGTGGTCTCAGTATTTTTGGATTCAGAAGTGTTGGAGTATTTCCTAGAGTTTTTCTGGGTTGCAGACAGTATTCTCTCCTGTGCTGTCCTATCTAGACAGTTTTGGGCCCCAGCATTTGCTCAATCTATTTTCTGTCTGTGTTCGTGTTTTCATCTTGTCTAACCGCCATCATATGTTTGGGGGCTTCCTATTCTTTTGGGGCTCTCCTCTGGGGCAGTTAGTTTTCCTCTTTCCATTTTCAGGGATAGCTAATCTCTCCGGCTGTGACAAGGCGTCTAGGGCACCATAGGAACGCCCTACGGCTGCTTCTAGTTGTGCGGTTAGTTTAGGGGTCTGCAACCTATTAGTTTCCAACCTCTCTGGTGTTTGGCTGCCTATGCGGTTATCTGCTCCTGCCTCCTCAGCTACCAAAACATAACACCCTCCCATGGTCCATACAGTATAAAGCATCCCCCCATTTTCTATACAGCATAATACATCCTCCCATGGTCCATACAGTATAATACACTCAGGTGGCACAAATATCAGTTTCGTAAGCTACTATTGTTAGAAAAATGTAAAGATAGTAACATGGGGAGTTGACTGAAAGGAAGTGAAGGCATAATGGTTTCGGAGGCCTACTGCTACAGGTAAAATGCATGAAGGAGACCCAACCAGGAGTCTACACATTTACAAAAATTAGTGGAAGACACCAACAAAGTGGCATCAATTTCACTACAGTAGAAATAATATAATAAGGACCCACACCTCCTACACTACAGCCAACCCAGCAGATGGAAAGACCCAATCACGAGTGTTCACATTTCAAACATTTAGTGGAAGACACCACCAAATATTAGTGGCAGACACCATCAAACTGGCATCAATTTCACCACAGTAGAAATAGTATAATAGGGACCGACAGGTCTTCCACTACACCCAATCAAGAACATGGACACCCAACCAGGAGTGTTCACATTTCTAAAATTTATTGGTAGACACCACCAACAGGGCCGGCTCCAGGTTTTTATGGCCCCGGGCGAAAGAGTCACAATGGGCCCCTTTAACACAGACCACGATTCATGATGCACAGATACTGCAGAGAAATTTGGGTATAGTACAGTGCCAAAGATTTACATGAGTGATATCTATTGTAAATTCTACAATAGCTCAGAAACCGCCGAATTCTCACAGCACACAGTACAGACCGGACAGTACAGTCCTCCATACAATATTACGGGCACCACATAGTCACCCCCTCATCACCCATATAATACCACATGCAGGATGTCACTCCCCATCCCCCATATAATGCTCCATACAGAATACTGGACCCAATATAATGCTCCATACAGAATACTGGACCACATAAATTGCTCATACAGGATACTTGTCCTCATATAATGCTCCATACAAAATATGGAGCTCTCTTCTGCACTGTGCTGCATTCTGCACTGTTACGGTTCAGGAGAGGCCGTATCACCTCCCCATCACCTCCATCATTGCCTTCTCCCCATCACCTCCATCATGGCCTTCTCCCCATCACCCCATCATGGTCTTCTCCCCATCACCTCCATCAATGCCTTCTCTGTTATGTTTCGGTAACTGAGGAGAAATGGCAAAAAATAGCAAAAGCGGTAATACACCTGAGAGGCTGGAACCTATTGGATTGCAGTAACCTGAACTAACCACACAACTAGAGGTAGCCGTGGAGCGTTCCTACGTTGATCCTAGACGCCTCGTCACAGCCTGAGAGATAACTACACCTAAAGGCAGAAAGATGAAAGCTATCTGCCCGGGAGCAGATCCTCAAAGAAAATAGGAAGCCCCCAAACATGTAATGACGGTTAGACAAGAAGAAAGCACGGACACAGACAGAAAATAGAATGAGCAAACGCTGGGGCCCAATCTGTCTAGACAGAAAAGTACAGGAAAGAATTCTGACTGCAATCCAACAAAAACCCTAACAAAAATACCAGCACTTCTGATTGCCAAAAAACCTGAGATCACACGACCTCTTCCACCTAAATCAGATCTCTGGTGTAACAAAACGCTATTCAGCGAATTGTGCAGACACAAACGGAGCACAATTGCAGCGCCAGACCCCCAAAAGGGGACAGGCT
The DNA here is from genome assembly GCA_033576555.1 of Oophaga sylvatica. Classification (NCBI taxonomy): domain Eukaryota; kingdom Metazoa; phylum Chordata; class Amphibia; order Anura; family Dendrobatidae; genus Oophaga; species Oophaga sylvatica. The sequence continues at coordinate 214,869,307 of JARQOD010000006.1, read as the reverse complement.
GCAGTCCACTGCAGGCAGCAAACCAGCAGAGAAAATAAAACAGAAAAAAAACAAAACAGCAAACACTTATCTGAAGGAGAGCAGGAAACTAGCAGTGCTTCAAGAAAGACCAGAAGAACAATTGTCAACCGGCAAGGCTGCTGGGAACTCAGGCCACCCATATCCTACCATTCAGCACCAGCTGAAGGCCATTCTTCAATCAGTTCACCACCCTCAGCAACCACCGGAGGGAGCCCCAGCTCAGAAGCCGCCTCCAGCATATTCACAACAGTACCCCCCCTTGAGGAGGGGTCACCGAACCCTCACCTGCGCAACCAGGCCAATCAGGATGGGCTCGATGATAGGCACGGATAAGTCTCCCAGCATGAATGTCCGAAGCAAACACCCAAGAATTGTCCTCCTGACCATAACCTCTCCACTTAACCAAATACTGGAGTTTCCACCTATCAAAATGAGAATCCAATATCTTCTCAACCACATACTCCAAATTGCCCTCAACCAAAACAGGGTCGGGAGGTGCAGCCATAGGGACCACTGGTTTGACAAACCTCTTCAATAAGGATTTGTGGAACACGTTATGGATCTTAAATGTCCCTGAAAGAAGCAAACGGAAGGAAACCGGATTAATAATTTCCATGATCTTATAAGGTCCAATGAACCTTAGCTTAAATTTAGGAGATGCAACCTTCATAGGGATATTCCTTGAGGACAATCAAACCAAGTCCCCCACTTTAAAACGAGGACCATCAGTCCTATGCCGGTTGGCAAACTGCTGGGCCTTCTCTTGAGAGAGAGACAACCTCTCCACTACCTGGTCCCAAATTTGCTGCATATGCTCCACAACAGAGTCAACACCCGGACAGACAGAAGCCTCCGCCTGTCCTGAAGAAAATCGAGGGTGAAACCCAGAATTGCAGAAAAATGGAGACATCAAGGTGGCAGAGCTAGCCCTATTATTAAGAGCAAACTCAGCCAAAGGCAAAAAAGAGACCCAGTCATCTTGATCAGCAGACACAAAACATCTCAAATAAGTCTCCAAGGTCTGGTTTGTTCTCTCGGTTTGTCCATTGGTCTGAGGATGAAATACAGATGAGAAAGATAATTGAACACCAAGTTTAGAACAAAATGTCCTCCAAAATCTGGAAACAAACTGGACTCCTCTGTCAGACACAATGTTCTCTGGAATGCCATGTAACCGAACCACGTGCTGAAGGAACAAAGGCACCAACTCGGAGGAGGAAAGTAACTTAGGTAATGGCACAAGATGTATCATCTTGGAAAACCTATCACAGATTACCCAGATAACGGTCATTCTCTGAGAAACAGGGAGGTCGGAAATAAAATCCATAGAGATATGGGTCCATGGCCTCTTGGGCACAGGTAATGGCATTAACAAACCACCAGAGCGAGAGCAAGGCTTGGAACGAGATGCAAGTCCCACAGGACTGCACAAAGTCCCTGACGTCACGAGACAAAGTAGGCCACCAAAAGGACCGACTCACCAAGTCTCTGGTACCAAAAATCCCGGGATGACCAGCCAACGTGGAACAATGAATCTCAGACATCACACTCTTCTTCCACTGGTCTGGGACAAACAACTTCCCAACAGGGCAGCGCTCAGGTTTATCCTCCTGACACCCCTCCAGAGCCAGTCTCAAATTGGGCAAGATGGCGGAAAGTACCACACCCTCTTTCAAAATAACAGCAGGATCAAATAACTCAGGAGAATCCGCAAAGAAACTCATCGAGAGGGCATCCGCCTTAACATTCTTAGTGCCAGGAAGAAAAGAAACCACAAAATTAAAACGTGTGAAACACAAGGCCCACCTGGCCTGTCTAAGATTAAGTCGCTTGGCTGATTCGAGATAAACCAGGTTCTTATGGTCTGTGAGGACCACCACCTGATGTTTGGCTCCTTCCAGCCAGTGTCTCCACTCTTCAAAGGCCCACTTCATGGCCAATAACTCCCGATTACCCACATCATCATTACGATCAGTTGGAGAAAATTTTCGAGAGAAAAAGGCACAAGGGTTACTCTTAGAGGTCTCTGGATCCCTTTGGGACAAAACTGCACCTGCCCCAATCTCAGAAGCATCAACCTCCACCTGAAATGGTAGAGAAATATCAGGCTGCCGTAGAACAGGAGCAGAAGTGAATCTCTGCTTAAGTTCCTGAAACGCAGAAACTGCCTCAGGAGGCCAATTCACCACATCGGAACCCTTTTTGGTCAAATCAGTCAATGGTTTAACAATACCGGAGAAATTACCAATAAATTTACGATAAAAATTGGCAAAACCCAAAAATCTCTGAAGAGCCTTTAATGAAGTAGGTTGAACCCAATCACAGATGGCCTGAACCTTGACCGGGTCCATTTCAATTACAGATGGAGACAAAATGAATCCCAGAAATGAGACCTTCTGTATGCCAAAAAGACACTTTGATCCCTTCACATACAGAGCATTCTCTCTCAAAATCTGGAACACAGTCCGAACATGTTTCACATGAGAGTCCCAGTCATTGGAAAAAATCAAGATATCATCCAAATAAACAATCAGAAATTTATCCACAAAATCCCTGAAAATATCATTCATGAAGGATTGGAAGACGGAAGGAGCATTAGTGAGCCCAAAGGGCATCACTAGGTACTCAAAATGCCCCTCTGGGGTATTAAACGCCATCTTCCATTCATCCCCGTGCTTATTGCGAATAAGGTTATACGCCCCCCTGAGGTCAAGCTTGGTAAACCAACTAGCACTTTTCACTCTGGAAAACAGGTCAGAAATCAAGGGTAACGGATATTGATATTTCACAGTGATCTTATTCAGGAGGCGATAATCAATACACGGCCTCAATGAACCATCCTTTTTGGCCACAAAGAAAAAACCGGTGCCCAAGGGCGAAGAGGATGGTCTGATATGACCCCTCTCCATTGACTCCTTGATATAAGATCGCATAGCATCGTGTTCAGGTACAGATAAGTTAAAAAGGCGACCCTTAGGAAATTTACCACCAGGCACTAACTCAATAGCGCAATCGTAGCTTCTGTGAGGAGGTAAGGACACAGACTTACTTTCACTAAACACATCAGAAAAATCAGTCAAAAAGTCAGGGACATCCTGAGACTGGGGAGAGGCAGAAAAAACAGGAGTGTCAGCATTAACACATTGGCAGCCCCAACTGGTCACAGAGACAGATTTCCAATCCAAAACAGGATTATGAATCTGTAACCAAGGGAAACCCAGCACAATAATGTCATGCAGATTATGCAACACCAGAAATTTGCAACTCTCCTGATGATCTGGTGCAACCCTCATTATCACCTGAGTAGAAAATTGGGGTTTATTCTCCGCCAAAGGGGTAGAATCAATGCCCAGTAGGGGAATAGACTTCCACAGGGGTATCATGGGAAAGCCACAACGTTTGGCAAAGTGAAAAAATCCATCAGGTTAATAGCAGCTCCTGAATCAACAAAAGCCTGAGCCGAAAATGTGGATATGGAGCAAATCAGGGTAACAGTCAACAGAAATTTAGTCTGAACAATACCCAAGACAACTGAGCGCGCAAAACGTCTTCCCCGCTTAGGGCAAATGGAAATAGCATGAGAGGCGTCACCACAGTAGAAACATAACCCATTGCGCTTTCGAAACTCATGATACTGTGCCCCAGAAGTCACTCCATCACACTGCATGGGCTCAGGAGCTGGCTCACAAGGCAACACTATATCACGCATACCTCTGCGCTCACGCAAACGTCTGTCAATTTGAATAGCCAAAGACATAGAATCATTGATACCAGAGAGAACAGGAAATCCCACCATAACGTCCTTTACATTCTCTGACAGACCCTTCCGAAAAAGGGCTGCCAAAGCATGATCATTCCATTTGGTCAGGACTGCCCACTTTCGGAATTTCTGACAGTACAGTTCAGCGGCTTCACAGCCCTGACTTAATGCCAACAAGGTTTTTTCAGCTTGATCAGTGACATTAGGTTCATCGTACAACAACCCCAGAGCATGAAAAATACATCAACATCATTCAAAACAGGATCCTCAGGTGTCAGGGAAAAAGCCCAATCCTGAGTGTCGCCGCGCAGGAGAGAGATGACAATTTGAACCTGCTGTGCTGCGTTCCCTGAGGACTTAGGCTTTAAGGCAAAAAACAACTTACAGTTATTTTTGAAATTCAGAAATTTAGCCCGATCCCCCAAAAACAAATCTGGCATGGGGATCCTAGGTTCCACAACCGGCAACCTAGCAAGATAGGTAGCAATACTCTGAACCTCAGTGGCAAGCTGCTCCACACGGCCAGACAACTGTGGAAACTCCATTGAGAGAAAGAAAAATCCTCCTCAGCACCCAGAGAGAAAGAGGGAAATAAAAAAAAAATCTCTGACAGCTCTGACAACTTTTTTCTTTCCAAACTATTTTTCCCTTCTGTGAGTACCATACAATTTCAGTTTGGGCCGGTGATACTGTTATGTTTAGGTAGCTGAGGAGAAATAGCAAAAACAGTAATACACCAGAGAGGCTGGAACCTATTGGAGTGCAGTAACCTGAACTAACCACACAACTAGAGGTAATCAGATCTCTGGTGTAACAAAACCAAGCTGCAGCCACTGAAAAAACAGGAAAAAGCAAATGAACAAATAACAGTGGCTACAGATAAACTGAGAGGAGCACAGGCCCCAGGAGGGGATCCGGCTGAACTCCAAAAGTGCAGAAAACTATGCAAAAAGCAAGCACAAAAAGAAAAGCAAAAATATCTTATCTGAAAGCAGCAGACGCAGGCAAGACTCCAGCAAACTTCCAAATGAACCAGGAACCACAATTGAGACAAGAACAATTGATCACCGGCGACCATCATGGGAGGGAACCTCCCTTATATCAGTCCAGTCAGTGATCCCAGATTGCCATTCCTCACTGGAAGGTTCAGTACTGTCTGTAACCACCAGAGGGAGCCTCTGCTCAGAAACCATCTCTAGCACATTCACAACAGACAAGTGCCTGCATGAATGTTATAGGTATGGCCACATACATAGAATATATCATATGAAGAAAGAGAAATACCATTATATGATGCATATGACAAAATTCAAATCAATGTTACTCCCTCAATCCCATGTAACACTGACATAGTAGTCTATAATAGGAATAAATCAATCACTATAATAGTACAAGGGAGAGAGATAGCATATGGAACATGGTATATTGCCTGCAAATCCCACAACAACAATGTCCCATAGAAATGATACATAGAAGGTATATAGGAGAAGTCATATGAGAGTAGTGGACATACCAAGTAAGTATAATCAGGACACAGCTCCAAACCCCGCCTCCGCCTCAGTATGGATTAGATAAGAATATAAAAAGCTGAAAAAGGGGTACTGTATCACCAGATACCAGGTATATATAGTATAGTGAAAATATTGTAAATCTCCAAATATATTTCAGGAGTCAGACACAGACGCTTTCAGGCTCATTATGGATTAGACAAGAATATAAAAAGCTGAAAAGGGGTACTGTATCACCAGATACCAGGTATATACAGTATAGTGAAAATATTGTAAATCTCCATATATATTTCTGGAGTCAGACACAGACGTTATCAGGCTCAGTATGGATTAGACCAGAATATAAAAAGCAGATCCGCAAGAAATAATCACACATGTGGGCCAATGTTCAAGGTGTCAATGATGCACTTACAGTGGTGGGTGGAGGAGGACTTTCTGCCAAAAAGGATACTGTATCACAAGCGTACAGCTGTATACAGTCTAGGGATAAATGTAAATCTCCGTATATATTTCCGGAATAACAGACAGACGCTCACAGGCTCAGTATGAATTAGACCAGAATATAAAAAGCAAAAAAAGGGGTACTGTATCACCAGATAACAGATATATACAGAATAGTGAAAATATTGTAAATCTCTGTATATATTGCAGGAGTCAGACACAGACGCTCTCTGGCTCAGTATGTATTAGACAAGAATATAAAAAGCTGAAAAAGGGTACTGTATCCCAAGTGTACAGCTGTATACAGTGTAGGGTTAATTTCAAATCTCCGTATATATTTCAGGAGTCAGACACAGACGCTCTCAAGCTCAGTATGGATTACACCAGAATATAAAAAGTTGGAAAAGGGTAATGTATTAGAAGAGTACAGCTGTATACAGTGTTGGGGTAATTTTAAATTTCCATATATATTTCCGGAGTAACACACAGACGCTTTCAGGATCAGTATGGATTAGACCAGAATATGAAAAGCAGAAAAAGTGTACTGTATCAGAAGCGTACAGCTGTATACAGTGTTGGGGGTAATTGTAAATCTCCGTATCTATTTCCAGAGTAACACACAGATGCTCACAGGCTCAGTATGGATTAGACCAGAATATGAAAAGCAGAAAAAGTGTACTGTATCAGAAGCGTACAGCTGTATAGAGTGTTGGGGTAATTGTAGATCTCCGTATATATTTCCAGAGTAAAACACAGATGCTCACAGGCTCAGCATGGAGTAGACCAGAATATAAAAAGCAAAAAAGGCTAATGTATCCGAAGATACCAGGCGTATACAGTGTAGGGGTAATTGTAAATCTCTGTATATATTTCCGGAGTAACATACAGATGCTCTCTCAGTATGGATTTGACCGTAATACAGAAGGCAGAAAAACGGTACTGTATCAGAAGATACCAGCTGTATACGGTTTTGGGGAAAATTTAAATCTCCGTATATATTTCCGGAGTCACACACAGACGCTCTCTCAGTATGGATTTGACCGTAATACAGAAGGCAGAAAAACTGTACTGTATCAGAAGATAAGATCAAATAGGAGAATAAGAGCATCTAGCCCAGCAAACGATACAAAGTTAAGACAAAATTTCTATAAAAGAAATGCTTTTATTGAAGAAAATACAGATATAAAAACGTTCACAAAAACATGTAGTACTAATGAAGTATAATGGTGACTAGAACAAAACTGAAACACCTGTAAAACATTGAATGGTGCACTAACTAAGCTTGCTCACCCAAGTGTAGCCCAGTAAGGTAAAAGAGCTACTACTGAAAAAATGCCACAATAAAGTGAGAAAGTAAACACATGGGCATAACAAAAAATGAATGGGTACAGAGCAACGACATCATGGCAGCACCAGGGATAATGGTATAGTACCATAAAACGGCACAATCAGCCTCCCTACAGATGCCATCTAGAGTAATATGTCTAATGCACTGCCGTGCCCTGAAACACCATACAAAAAAAGGGAAGGGGTGAGGAAAGATTGAAAAGCATTCAGCAAGGAGAAGAGTGCTTCCTAACTGAGGCCATAATGTATGCGAGATCTAGTGCAGCCAAGCTTACCCATGTGGGACAATGTAACAGGTACATGTTTTTGTGAACGTTTTTATATGTGTATTTTCTTCAATTTTGTCTTAACTTTGTATCGTTTGCTGGGCTAGATGCTCTTATTCTCCTATTTGATCTAATCATGTAAAGAGTTGCCCTGTTCCTGTTTGGAACTATGTTTAATCGTGTTACCCATGGTTTGGGTTTAAGTAACTTGTATCAGAAGATACCAGCTGTAAACGGTTTTGGCGAAAATTTAAATCTCTGTATATATTTCCGGAGTCACACACAGATAGTCAGCATGTAATTGTCTGTGATACCAGCCGGTACATGGTAGTGTGTGAGGAGCGTACAGCTCTATACGGTGTGGGAAAAAATGAACGCTCGGTAACTGTGCAGAAAAAAAGAATCAAAGTATTAGTGCTGTGTAAAAAGCAGTCTGCACAGCAGTGTACACACAGCAATACAGCTAGCAGGCAGCCTAATAATCAGCTCTGCTGCTGCACACAAGAAATTCCTCCCCTGTCACTGGCAGGCAGCCTAATAACCAGCGCTGCTGCACACAATAAAATCCTCCCCTGTCACTGCACACTAACTGTACAGCACAATCTCTATCAGCACAAGCACAGAATAACTTTTTTTTTCCTGCCTAACTCTCTCCCTACTGAGCGGCAGCAACCTCTCCCTATGCTAAGATCGGCAGAAGTAAAATGGCGGTCGGCGGTCAGGGCTTTTATAGGCACTGCAATGCCCTTCTCTAAGATGGTGGTGGCCGCTGCCCATGTCATCTCGTTGCCCACAGTGTGCGTCCTTGCTCATTGGCTGAGAAAAGGCGCCTGCAAGCATTAAGGGAAAACCCACTTAGGCGCTCAGGTCGACATCCGCATGGCCGACCTCATGCTATGGTTAGGTTTCGCTCGGCGAAACCCGACTTTGGCGAAAGTCGGTGATTTTTGAATCTGACCGACCTGTTTCGCTCATCTCTAGTAAAAATGTAATTTATTCTTTCTTCACCGCTCAGTGGTATAAAACTCTATGAGGCACATGTGGAGTTAATATCACTGCATCCCTAGATGAATTCATTAGGGAGTGTAGTTTGTAAAATGAGTTCACATATAGGGGGTTTCTGTTCTGGAAATTCAGGGGCTCTGCCAATGTGACATGGCACCCTCAAACCATTCCAACAAAATCTGAACTCCAATATGGCATCTCTTCCCTTCTGAGCTTTGCACTGTGCCTCAAAAGTAGTATTCCCCCACATATGGTAAATCAGCGTACTCAGATGAAATTGCACGGTGCAATTTCTCCTGTTACCCTTATGAAAATGCAATATTTTGTGCTGAAAACATATTTGTGGGGAAATTTTTTATTTTTTTTATTTTTTACGGCTCAACGTTATAAACTTCTGTGAAGCATCTGAGGGTTCAATGTGCTCACCACACATCTAGATCAGTTCCCTGAGGGGTCTAGATTCTAAAATGGTGTCACTTGTGGGGGATTTTCACTGTTTAGAAACATCAGAGGCTCTTCAAATGTGACATGGCGTTCGACAATTGTTCCAGCAAATTTTGCATTCAGAAAGTCAATTGGTGCTCCTTCCCTTCCGAGCTCTGCTGTGCACCCAAATAGTGGTTTTCTCCCTCATATGGGGCATCGGCATGCTCAGGAAAAATTACACAATTTTTTCCTGTTATTCTTATAAAAATAAAAAAAAATTGGATTTGAAGTAAATTTTTTGTGAAAAAAAGTTAAATGTTAATTTTTTTTTGCTTTTGAAAAAATTCCTGTGAAGCACTTGAAGAGTTAAGAAACTTCTTGAATGTGGTTTTGAGCACCTTGAGGGGTGTAGTTTTTAGAATGGTGATGCTTTTGGGTATCTTCTTTCATAGAGACCCCTCAAAGTGACTTCAAATGTGAGGTGGTCCCTAAAAAAAATGGTTTTGTAAATTTTATTGGAAAAATGAAAAATCACTGGTCAACTTTTAACTCATAACTTTCTAACAAACAAAATTGAGTTCCAAAATTGTGCTAATGTAAAGTAGATATGTGGTAAATGTTATTTATTAACTATTTTGTGTGACATATATCTGTGATTTAAGGGCATGAAAATTCAAAGATTGAGAATTGCGAAATTTTCCAAATTTTTGCCAAATTTCCATTTCTTTCATAAATAAACTTGTCATACCGAAGAAATTTTACCACTATATGAAGTACAAATTGTCTCGAAAAAACCTCAGAATCACCGGGATCTGTTGAAGCGTTACAGAGTTATAATATCATAAAGGGACAGTGGTCAGAAATGCAAAAATTGGCCCGTTCATTAATGTGCAAACAACCCTTGGAGGTAAAGGGGTTAAATAGATACCTGTTTTTCTTTAATTTAAAAAGGATAAATTTATGCTTATGGGCGTCCAATCATCCTGTAATAAATGATATGGTAGTGGCAACTAGATTTTTGGGGTTATTGCGGAGCTTGGCAGTGAGCATACTGAAGTGTACAGTGGGGGAAATAAGTATTTGATCCCTTGCTGATTTTGTAATTTTGTCCACTGACAGAGATTTGAACAGTCTATAATTTTAAGGGTAGCTAATTTTAACATTGAGAGAATATCTATATATATATAATCTCCAGTTGGTCGCTGTCATTCTTCCCCTGCACATCTCATTATTCATCCTGAACACACGGGGGGGGTGCTGCCGTACACCTGCTGAATTCTAACTTTAGAGCCAGTGCATTATGGGAGTTGTAGTCTCCGGCGGTGACAAGTTACGGCCGGCTGTGCATACTGTTCTCTGTTGCGGGAAGGACTCGGGTCGGGGTAAGTCGGAGGCTGGAGGGGAGGGTGAGATGTAATGGGGGCGAGCACTGCGTGGGGGGAGGGGGCGGCGGATCACAGCTGCTGCTGACATGGAGTCACGGGGAGGTAGAGGTGGATGACAAGTGATGTCATTGTCCTAGGGGGTAGGCAGGGGGAGTAGGAGCGCAGGAGCCAGCTGCTGTCATCATACTCACCCCCTCCTGGTGCGGTCTCTGCACTTCCTTGCTTCTCAGATGGTCTCCGGCGCTGGCAGCTCCTTCCAGTGTTCAGCGGTCACGTGGTACCGCTCATTAAAGTAATGAATATGCACTGCTCTCCACTCCCATAGGCGTGGAGCGCATATTCATTACGAGGACAGGTGAATATCGCCCCCATTGCGCGCCGGTGTCCCCGCCTGCTCAGGGCACCGGCACCTGGCCCCCAGCGACGAGAGGTGAGTATGTCATTTTTTTTTAATCGCAGCAGCATATGGGGCATATATATCTATGGAGCTTCTTATGGGGCCATCAACCTTTATGGAGCAGCATATGGGGCATATTATTCTATGGAGCATCTTATGGGGCCATCAACCTTTATGGAGTAGCATATGGGGCATATTATTCTATGGAGCATCTTATGGGGCCATCAACCTTTATAGAGCAGCATATGCGGCATATTATTCTATGGAGCATCTTATGGGGCCATTATTAACCTTTGTGCAGCATTATATGGGGCATATTTTTGTATGGAGCATCTTATGGGGCCCATCATGAACTTTATGGAGCATTATATGGGCATATTTTGTATGGAACATCTTATGGGGCCCATCATGAACTGTATGGATCATTATATGGGGCTCCTGATTCAATATGGATATTCAAAAACATTTAACCTACTGATGATTAATTTTATTACTTTTTTTGGTATCTTTTTATTTTTGAAATTTACCAGTAGCTGCTGCATTTCCCACCCTAGGCTTACACTCGAGTCAATAAGTTTTGCCAGTTTTTCTGGCAAAATTAGGGGCCTCGGTTTATACTCGGTTTGGCTTATACTCAAGTATATACGGTATATCCCCTGTATATACCTCTGCCTGGTATATATATATGCTAGAAATAGGCCCGATGCTATCGCATTGGGAGTTCGGTGATATTTAGACGTCACCACTATTCACCACGCAGGAGCAGTAACAGCCACAACTGTGCGCTCTACCCGCGCATGTGCGGTAACGATGCGGCTGCTACTGCGCCTGCGTGGGGACTAGTAGTGACGTCTAAATTTCACCGCACTCCCAATGCGATAGCATCGGGCCTATTTCTAGTCAAAAATAAAACCTAGAAAATCACATTGTATAAATTATACAAATTTATTTGCATTTTGCGGCGAGAAATAAGTATTTGATCCCCTTCCAACAATTAAGAGTTCTGGCTCCTACAGACCAGTTAGACGCTCCTAATCAACTCGTTACCTGCATTAAAGACAGCTGTTTTACATAGTCACCTTTATAAAAGACTCCTTTCCACAGTCTCAATCAGTCAGACTCTAACCTCTATAACATGGGCAAGACCAATGAGCTTTCTAACGATGTCAGGGACAAGAGTCATAGAGCTGCACAAACTGGAATGGGCTACAAAAACCATAAGTAAGATGCTGGGTGAAGAGACAACTGTTGGAGCAATAGTAAGAAAATGGAAGAAATACAAAATGACTGTCAATTGACATCTGGGGAACCATGCAAAATCTCACCTTGTGGGGTATCCTTACTCATAAGGAATGTGAGAGATCAGTCTAAAACTACAGGAGGGAAACTTGTTAATGATCTCAGTGCAGCTGGGACCACAGTCACCAAGAAAACCATTGGTAACACATTACGCCGTAAAGGTTTAAAATCCTGCAGTGCCCGCAAGGTCCCCCTGCTCAAGAAGAAGCTGCGGCGTAACGCACATAGGGGCGGCAGGCCAGGGAATCTTGTCACTATACTAAAGTGTAAGTTATTGTTCAACATTGCACCTTATTGACTTGTTTACTCAGGCACCACATGTACTTTACATAGCACTTCCTATTAGCACCTTAACATGGTTGTCCTCTGTACTCTCACTAGAGATCAATTTCCTTTTACCAGGCAACTCTGAATAGTGGTTTGAACTGTATTTTTTGTGGCATAGTATTTTACTTTGTTCAAATGATGCCTTCTATAATATTGAATTTTATTACTAATACTACAACTCCCACAATGCCTTTCAGCTACGCAGCGACCTCTGAGGCTGCGCGCAGTGCATGACGTCATATTTTGGTTGCTAGGTGACTGGTTGCGGCCTAGCGGACTGTTTGGAAGCCTCGGGATGCTGCGGGAGGTTGAGCCGGGGTTTGGGCCTCTTCAGCTCCGGTCCGTTACCAGCCAGCAGCAGGCGCATGTCCTGTTCTGTGCTGTTGTGATATTTTTTCTTTTGGTTCCCTGTGTTGTCCTGCTTTAGCGGTGATACTCTGTTGTGATTTTATTCATGTTTATTTGTTAATAAAATTTATAATTTTTTAGTTTAACCCCTTCACCCCCAAGGGTGGTTTGCACGTTAATGACCGGGCCAATTTTTACAATTCTGACCACTGTCTCTTTATGAGGTTATAACTCTGGAACGCTTCAACGGATATTCGCGATTCTGAGATTGTTTTCTCGTGACATATTGTACTTCACGTTAGTGGTAAAATTTCTTCCATATACCTTGCGTTTATTTTTGAAAAAAATGCAAATATGGCGAAAATTTTGAAAATTTTGCAATTTTCAAACTTTGAATTTTTTTTCCCTTAAAACAGAGAAATATGTCATACAAAATAGTTAAGAAATAACATTTCCCACATGTCTACTTTACATCAGCACAATTTTGGAACCAACATTTTTTTTTGTTAGGAAATTATAAGGGTTAAAAGTTGACCAGTGATTTCTCATTTTTACAACAAAATTTACAAAGCCATTTTTTTAGGGAACACCTCACGTTTGAAGTCACTTTGAGGGGTCTATATGGCAGAAAATACCCAAAAGTGACACCATTCTAAAAACTGCACCCCTCAAGGTACTCAAAACCACATTCAAGAATTTTATTAACCCTTCAGGTGCTTCACAGGAGCTGAAGCAACGTGGAACGAAAAAATGAATATTTAACTTTTTAGCCACAAAAATGATCTTTTACAAACTTTTTTTTATTTTCACAAGGGTAAAAGGAGAAAATGGACAGATAAAGTTGTTGTGCAATTTCTCCTGAGTACGCCAATACCCCATATGTGGGGGAAAACCACTGTTTGGGCACACGGCAGAGCTCGTAAGGGAAGGAGCGCCGTTTGACTTTTTCAAACTAAAATTGGCTGGAGTTGAGATTGGACGCCATGTCGTGTTTGGAGAGCCCCTGATGCGCCTAAACAGTGGAAACCCCCCACAAGTGACACCATTTTGGAAACTAGACCCCCTAAGGAACTTATCTAGATCTGTTGTGAGCACTTTGAACCCCAAAGTGTTTCACAAAAGTTTATAATGCCTGGGTGTGAAAAAAAAAAAAACAATTTTCCACAAAAATGATTTTTTAGTCCCAAATTTTTGATTTTTCCCAAGGAAATTGGACCCCAAAAGTTGTTGTCCAATTTGTCCTGAGTACGCTGATACCCAATATGTGGGGGGGGAAACTGTTTGGGCGCATGGCAGGGCTTGGAAAGGAAGCAGTAACGTTTTGGAATGCAAACATTGATGGGGGTCATGTTCCACTTGTAGTGCCCCAGATGAGCCTAAACAGTGGAAACCCCCCACAAGTGACCCCATTTTGGAAGCTAGACCCCCTAAGGAACTTATCTAGATCTTTGGTGAGCACTTTGAACCCCCAAGTGCTTCACACAAGTTTATAATGCCCGGGCATGAAAATAAAAAATCCTATTTTTTTCCCACAAAAATTATCTCTTAGTCACTAATTTTTTATTTTCCCATAGGTAACAGGAGAAATTGGACCTCAAAAGTTGTTGTCCAATTTGTCCTGAGTACGCTGATACCCCATATGTGGGGGGGAACCACTGTTTGGGCGCACGGCAGATCTCAGAAGGGAAGCAGCACCATTTGACTTTTTCCAACCAAAATTGGCTGGAATTGAGATTAGACGCCATGTTGCATTTGGAGAGTCCCTGATGTGCCTAAACAGTGGAAACCCCCCACAAGTGACCCCATTTGGGAAACTAGACCCCCTAAGGAACTTATCTAGATCTTTGGTGAGCAATTTGAACCCCAAGTGCTTCACACAAGTTTATAACGTAGAACCGTAAAATTAAAAAATCATATTTTTTCCACAAAATTGATCTTTTCACCCCAATTTTTATTTTCCCAAGGGTAACAAGACTCCAAAAGTTATTGTGCAATTTGTCCTGAGTACGCTGATACCCCATATGTGGGGGTAAACCACTGTTTGGGTGCATGGCAGAGTTTGGAAGGGAAGGAGCGCCGTTTGACTTTTTCAACGCAGAATTGGCTGGATGCATGTCGTGTTTGGAGAGCTCCTGATCTGCCTAAACAGTGGAAACCCACCACAAATGACACCATTTTGGAAACTAGACCCTCAAGGAACTTATCTAGATGTGTGGTGAGCACTTTGAACCCCCAAGTGCTTCACAGAAGTTTATAACGTACAGCCGTAAAATAAAAAATCTTTTTTTTTTTTTACAAAAATGATTTTTTTGCCCCCAATATTTTATTTTCAAAAGGGTAACAGGAGAAATTGGACCCCAAAAGTTGTTGTCCAATTTGTCCTGAGTATGCTCATATCCAATATGTGGGAGAAAACTACTGTATGGGCGCACGTCAGGGCTCGGAAGGGAAGTAGTGACGTTTTGGATTACAGACTTTGATGGAATGGTCTGGGGGCGTCATGTCGCATTTGGAGAGCCCCTGATACGCCTAAACAGTGGAAACCCCCCACAAGTGACCCCATTTTGGAAAATAGACCCCACAAGGAACTTATCTAGATGTGTGGTGAGCGCTATGAAGCCCCAAGTGCTTCACAGAAGTTTATAACATACAGCCGTAAAAACAAAAAAAATCATTTTTTTTTTTTACAAAAATGATATTTTCGCGCCCAGTTTTTTATTTTCCCAAGGGTAACAGAAGAAATAGGACAAATTGCACAATAACTCTTGGGGTACAGAGTACGCTGATACCCCATATATGGGGGTAAACTACTGTTTGGGCGCATGGCAGAGCTCAGAAGTGAAGGAGCACCGTTTGACTTTTTCAACGCAGAATTGACTGGAATTGAGATCAGACGCCATGTCACATTTGGAGAGCCCCTGATGTGCCTAAACAGCAGAAACCCCCCAATTCTAACTCCAACCCTAACCCCAACACACCCCTAACCTAGTCCCAACCCTAACCACAAACCTAACCCTAACACACCCCTAACCCTAATCCCAACCCTAACCCTAATTCTAACGTTAGCGCCAACCCTAACCCTAACTTTAGTCGCAACCCTAACCCTAATGGAAAAATGGAAATAAATTTTTTTAATTTTATTATTTTTCCCTTACTAAGGGGGTGATAAAGGGGGGTTTGATTTACTATTTATAGCGGGTTTTTATGATTGGCAGCTGTCACGCTAAAAGACGCTTTTTATTGCAAAAAGTAGTTTTTTGCATCACCACATTTTGAGAGCTATAATTTTTGCATATTTTGGCCCACAGAGTCATGTGAGGTCTTATTTTTTGCGGGACAAGGTGACGTTTTTATTGGTACCATTTTTGAGCATGTGACGTTTTTTGATCGCTTTTTATTTCGATTTTTGGGAGGTTAGAATGAACAAAAATCAGCAATTCATGAATTTCTTTTGGGGGAGGCGTTTATACTGTTCCGCGTGTGTTAAAATTGATAAAGCAGTTTTATTCTTCGGGTCAGTACGATTACGGTGATACCTCATTTATATCATTTTTTTATGTTTTGGGGCTTTTATACAATAAAAGCAATTTTATCTAAAAAATTATTATTTTTGCATCGCTTTATTCTGCGAGCTATAACTTTTTTATTTTTTCGCTGATGATGCTGTATGACGGCTCGTTTTTTGCGGGACAAGATGACATTTTCAGCGGTACCATGTTTATTTATATCGGTCTTTTTGATCGCGTGTTATTCCACTTTTTGTTCGGCGGTATGATGATAAAGCATTGATTTTTTGCTTAGTTTTTTTTTTTTTTTTTAAGGGGTTCACTAAAGGGGTTAACTAGTGGGATAGTTTTATAGGGGGGGTCGTTACGGACGCGGCGATACCAAATATGTGTACTTTTATTGTTTTGTTTTTTTTATTTACAGGAAGAAATGAATTTATTGGGGAATATTTTTTTTTTTTTTTATGATTTTTTTTTACCACTTTTTATTTTCATTTTTTTTAACTTTTTTACTTTGTCCCAGGGTGGGACATCACTGTATTTTAGCAGATCGCTGGTGTGACAGTGTGCACAGCACTCTGTCACACCAGCGATCGCTCTGGCATCGCTGCAGGCTTCTCAGTGCCTGCTCTCAGCAGGCACTGAGGAAGCCGCCTCCCTGCAGGACCCCGGCGCCATCTTGAATCCGGGGACCTGGAGGGAGGACGGACCCTCGGAACCGTGCGACACATCGCGCTGCTCTGAGGGTCTCAGGGGAGCGCGCAGGGAGCCCCCTGCCTGCGCGATCCTCCCCTGTGCCCCGGGTACACCGCGATCATGTTTGATCGCGGTGTGCCAGGGGTTAATGTGTCGGGAGCGGTCCGTGACCGCTCCTGACACATAGTGCTGGGTGTCAGCTGTGATAATCAGCTGACACCCTGCCGCAATCGGCTGCGCTCCCCCGGGAGCGCGTCCGATCGCACTGGACGTACTATCCCGTCCCCGGTCATACGGGCCCAGGTACCATGGACGGGATAGTACGTCCGATGGCAGTAAGGGGTTAAAAATACTCTTGGTTTCCCTTTTGCTTTAACCAACTTAGTGGGGATTTATTGTGGTTTCACATGTGCAGGCCCGTCTGAAGTTTGCCAATGAACTGAACACCTAGATGATTCTGTGATTGATTGGAGAAGGTGCTGTGGTCAGATGAGACAAAAATTGAGGTCTTTGCCATTAACGCAACTCGACTTGTTTGGAGAAAGAGAAATGATGCCTATGACCCAAAGAACACCATCCTCACTGTCAAGCATGGAAGTTGAAACATGTTTTGGGGGTGTTTCTCTACTAAGGGCACAGGACTACTTCACCACATCAATGGGAGAATGGATGGAGCCATGTACCATAAAATCCTGAGTGACAACCTCCTTCCCTCCGCCAGGACATTAAAAATGGGTCGTGGCTGGGTCTTCCAGTAAGACAATGACCCAAAACATACAGCCAAGACAACAAAGGAGTGTCTCAAAAAGAAGCACATTAAGGTCATGGAGTGGCCTAGCCAGTCTCCAGACCTTAATCCCATAGAAAACTTATGGAGGGAGTTGAAGCTCCGAGTTGCCAAGCGACAGCCTCAAAATCTTAACAATTTAGAGATGATCTGCAAAAGAGAAGTTGACCAAAATTCCTACTGACGTGCACAAACCTCATCATCAACTACAAAAACTGTCTGACTGCAGTGCTTGCCAACAAGTGTTTTGCCACCAAGTATTAATGTCATGTGTGCATCGCCACGAAGATCGTCGCGGTTGCACATTCTGACTTCTCACAGCTGAGTTGCTGTTTCTTTGTGTTTGGCAGTTAGGGAGTTAATTCTGTCTGTGCTCAGTTCTGGGACTGGGTGCAGTTTTCTCCCGGCTGCAATTAATTATTTGTTGATTGGTTTCCTTTAAATCTCTGGTTGTCTGTGTTGGGAGTTGCCAGTGAAATTCTTCATGCAGACCACAGATAGGATTGTATCTGTATAGACTTAAGTTAAAGAGCTCCTTAGTTGTTTTAAGCTCACCTTGCTTAGAGTTTAATATCCCAGATCATTTATGTTCCTTCTGTGTTTGAGTGTGTATGCAAGTCTGTGTTTTCTCCAGTCTGTCTTATATGTCTAATCTGTGTATTTAGCAGAGATCAGCCCATATCCCTTTGGTGGTAATCAGAATCCTTCTTAGGACTGATTACAGGGTTCAGGGACTGATAGGAGACAGGGTTAGGCTGGAGACTTGGACCTCTGAACCATTATCAGTACCTCCAAGGTGAGGGTTTAGTTAGGACCCCAGTTTAGGGTCAGGTTAGACCCCGGTCCTCCTCTTTCCTGTGACAGTGTATCAAGTCCTCAAGATTAACCCTGAGTTCAACGGATATCGTGTCAGGTAAATCTATTCTATATTTACATGCTGATGTTGCTAATCTATATGTTGTATAGAGTGTTGTTCTTTTAAGAATAGTTTACTGACATCGTACACATATCATAAGACCGCGTGACAATTAAGCCTTGCTTGCCAGAGGGATCAAATACCTACTTCTCACTGCAAAATGCAAATAAAGTTATATAATTTATACAGTGTGATTTTCTGGATTTTATTTTTGATATTCTATCTCTTAATGTTAAAATTAACCTACCCTTAAACTTATAGACTGTTCATGTCTTTGTCAATGGGCAAACTTACAAAATAAGCAAGGGATCAAATACTTATTTCCACCACTGTATATATATAACCATTAGATGGAGTCTCCCTGGATGATTGCTGGTCAAGGTTGGAATCACATGTCTAAATGCTATGTGTTTACTATGAATGCGCCCAATAACCTGTCTTGTACCAATAGTAGCTGTTTCCCTTCGTCCATCAATCGTCAGTCCATTGCTGTGGTCCTGACAATTTCTAATACGAGGTTACACTTTTGGCAATGCTACCAGTTTAATGTTAGTAAAACTGATAATTTGTAGTATATTTCTTATATACATCCAGTAAAGCTAGGAAGCATAACACATCAGCGTTTAATATTTTATTGAGAAATATGCAAAGTGACAACATAACATTTGTACATTAGATAGAAATACTGTACACAATAAAAAATGATAGTGTGCTTTGTAAAGGAAGTACACCATTAATAAAAATAGTTAAGACTAATAGCACTGTTGTTACTTTACATAACCCCACTACAATTTCTAAAGAATTCTAAACCTAGATGCATTATAAAAAATAATATATGAGCAAAGTACTGAGATATCAGAAGAAAAACAGCAGGCTAAGGCTGGTTTCACACACACGTGTTTCGTTATCCAAGGACGGCCCTTGATGTAGCGATCAGTGAAGGGTCTCCTGACCAAAACTTGACAGTATCATGGATGTGAAATACAAATGTGTTAATCCAGCTAAAAGGGAATCGGTCATTAGATGTATGCTACCTGAACCACAGGCAACATGAATTCCAGCCCAGTTGCACAATTCCAGCCAGGGATGTTATGAAATGCCGTGGTGGTTTCTCCAGGCACCGCCCAGCTGATTGAAAGGTGTCTCCCATGTGTATACATAGTGGTTCAGGCAGAATGAATCTAGGTACAGGTTTCCTTTTAGGGGCAGGATTCATTGTAAGGGGTACTACAACATTTTTTTTATGAAAGCTTAACTCCATCCTGAACATGGAAATAATGATTTGAACAACTACCATCCCAATGTCATATACTTGGGGATAGCTTCTACATCAGTGAAATTCTCCTTCAGCTGTCTCTCCCTGTAGAACTGACATGGTAATGACAAAATGAATGGCAATTTTTTTTTTATCATTTCGAAGGCTAAGGAGTTAATTTTTTTCTCTTTTTCTAAAAGGGCGAAGCATCTGGTGCAACTTTTTAAGGGCCTGTTCCCATCACGTTTGGACATGCTTTTGTGTGCCTAAAAAAGATGGACACCACTGGAATTGACGATTTACAGAGTCAAAAATTACTCCGCCTTCCTCATTATACTGAATGGCTCTATTTGGGGTATGTCGGAATCCTTTCTTTTTCAGGAGATCAGAATGAAACCCTAATGGAGTCCCAAACGCGTGGGTCAAATGTGATGTGAAAAGGCCCTACTTCTGCCTATTTTCTATACCATAAAAACTTTTTGAAAATGAAGGGGAGTTATGAAAACCAAATATCTCAGCTATTCTTGAGTGGTTTCCATACCCTCACCTCCTGTGGTCACTGCCTGGGCAGCAGCAAGATAAGAACCCTTTAAATGTTTAGATGGGGTTAGTCTTTAAATAGGTTGGCACAAGTTGTCTATGGCACCACTCAATAAACTATACTTCAGCGTTATCTTATTCAAATTTACTTGAAAGGCCAAATTCAGAAGTCTTTATAGGCATATATGAGGCTGTTGAGTGCAGGATCACAGGATCAGTCCTGAAGTCACAGTCCATACTTGGACCGTGGTATATGGACATTTGAAATTGACCAAGAAGCAAAAATGTACTAATATATGGATAACAGGCTGACGATAAACAAATTGTGCTTTGCAGCCTATCCAATATGGATGTGAAACTTGCGAATCTAGTCATGGAATGTAATTGGTAACATCATTGTCTGCTTATAACTACTGATTTTGGCACCCCAAATTATACAGCTAGTGCTTAACTACAATTATTATTGTACATATGTTGGTTACTTATCTGGACTATTTAAAAAATGATCACAATTTTTTTTAAATTTAAAATACTGTAAATCAGAATTCATCAATGAATGAAAAAAACAGTATACATCAGATGACAGGAATACAACCGTTATATAAAACAAATTTAAAGGGAATCTGTCACCCCATTTTGGCTATATCAGATAAAGATATGACTGAATAGTGCGTCCCATAAGTAACCTATCGGTATGTATCACATATCCTGATACTCCCGTTTTGATGCCAAAATACCTTTGTAAACTTCGTATTTTGGTATGCTAATCACCCTTTACATTTAAGCTAATGGTAACTATGACTGTAAAAGTTGTCTAATAAGAAGTAACTTGCCTATTTATGTTTGGTAAGAAAATAGAGATTTCTTACACCCTATGGTCTTTTCCTGTCCACATGAGCTTTTCAATTTACATAATTTACAAATAACACAGTAAAGATAATTAAAGGGAATCTGTCCCCAATATCCATGGTCTAGTCACTAGACCATGGATATTGGGGACAGATTCCCTTTAATTATCTTTACTGTGTTATTTGTAAATTATGTAAATTGACTCTAGTGAAACATTTTGCCATACAGTAACAATCAGCCTGTATGGTAACACATAGAGCAGGAGTCCCCAACCTTTGGCTTGGGAGTCACATGTGGCTTGCAGGCCCATGATGTGTGGCTCATGGCTATCTGCCATCTTGATGCATTAGCACTAGTTCTAGCAAACAGATAAAAGAGAAGTACACCATATAGTGACTTTTAGGCCACGTTCAGTATTTTACATCTGTATTTGTAAGTCAAAATCAGGAGTGGGTGAAAAATGCAAAAGTGGTGACGTGTTTCTATTAAACTTTTCCTCTGATTATTCCACTCCTGGTTTTAGCATACAAATACTGATGTAAAATACTGACCAAATACTGAATATGTGATCGTGGCCTTGGATGAGTAGCCCTGCACAGATGAGTATGGAGGGAGGATAGGATGATACTACCAATTAGATTGGTGCTTGAATTTGGATGCAATAGTGTGGCAATTATGCTTCATGCAAAAATACTGAATTCGATTAAGAGAGGGGGTTCAAACTCTTGGTGTGCTTTTTGTAGGAACTTTGTATATTGAGGTCTAGGTATCACTTCTGTGGGAGAGGGGGCATTGAATGGGGCTCTCAAACATCTTTAAGGGATTAATTTGGCTCTCACGGTAATTATGGTTGGGGACCACTGACATGTTCACACATAGCATATTTATTGCAAAAACCTATGCTGCTGAAAAATCGATACCATATATCTGAGTAGGGTTTTTTTTTCTCGCAGCATGTATTGTGGAGAGATTTCTGCACGACCCATTCAAATGAATTGGACAGTCATAGAAATTTCTATAACAAATTTGATGCATGTAAAACCGTACTTTAAAGGAAGTCTGTCACCTCCAAAATGCTGAGTAATCCACCAACTCTGCACGCTGTTCCTTTCTAGTCCCACAGTGGAGGGTCACTTTCATCCATCGGAAAATTACTTCTATTAATCCAGTGCTGACTACCGTATATACAGCTCTGGCAAAAATTAAGAGACCACAACATAAAAACCCTGTCATGGGCAGCCCATTCTCCAGACCTGAACCCCAGTGAAAGCCTCTGGAATGTAATCAAGAGGATGATGAATAGTCACAAGCCATCAAACAAAGAACTGCTTACATTTTTGCTCCAGAAGCAGTGTGAAAGACTGGTGGCAAGCATGCCAAGATGCATGAAAGCTGTTTGTAAAAATCATGTTTATTCCACAAAATATTGATTTCTGAACTCTTCCTGAGTTAAAACATTAGTATTGTTGTTTCTAAATGATTATGAACTTGTTTTCTTTGCATTGAGGTCTGAAAGCACTGTTGTTTTTTTTTTTACATTTTGACCATTTTTCTTTGTCAGAAAAAAAAAAATTATTGCTTGGAAATTCATGACATGTTGTCATAAGTTTAATATTCTAAAATAAGAATATTACTCAAAAATATACCTATAAAGAGAAAAATCAGACAAACTGAACATTTGAAAGTGGTCTCTTAATTTTTGCCAGAGCTGTATATCTTACAGAGTGCAGATTTTGCAAGTGTAGCCACCTCTCAGCTGAAACCATGGCTTCTGTACTGATCTAACGCCACTTCTTCATCATGTGCATGGATTTCTGCTATCCCCACTCAGATAATTGGGATAATATCAAAACGTTCTTCAACAAATCTGCCACGTGTGAAGGTGCAGGTTTAATCACAAGACTGCTAAATATACCCTTAAGGTACTGCCACACTACTCGATCCCGCTAACGATCTCGTTAGCGTCGCATACTAATGAGATCGCTAGCGGGATCGTTTTAATATCGCTAGTAGCGGCTTTATTTAGCGATGTCGTTAAGGACGCTATCGCGGTTAGCGATCTCCTTAACGACTTTAGCGGTACAAAAGTACCGCTAAATCGCTAAGAAAAGGTGCCACACTCAGCGATATATACTTACCCAGCGGGAGCGCCGACGATAAAATAGGGTCCGGAACGATTCCAGCGACGAGCGAGATCACAGCAGGATCTCAGCAGGGAGCTCGTCGCTGACAGATGCCGCACACAACAACATCGCTAACGGGATCGCTAAATAGTGACGTTTTTTAGCGATCCCGTTAGCGATGTTGTTTAGTGTGGCATACCCTTTAGGATGGCCAAATTCTCAGCATTAGATCACTTGTATTGTTGTTTCAGAAAGTAAAAAAGATTTATGTGACCTCATCCGTGTCAAACACATTATTTAATTTTTGACCTATAATCTCTATACATTGTTTAAGTATTAAGGTGGTTACACTTGCTGGGTATCACGCTTTCCCATAAACCAATTTACTATGTCGTTCACAGAGAGGCATCATTTACAAATGTCTAAATATTCTTACATTATCACCCTAAGGCCGGGATCACACATGCGACGAAAACGTCCGACGCTCGCATGTGAAATCCCAGCTCTAGCGCCGGCACTTTGGGAGTGGGGTGCGCGGCTGCATGTAGTTATATGCAGCCGCGCACTCCACTCCCCAAATGCCGACGCCAGAGCTGGGATTTCACATGCGAGCGTCGGACGTTTTCGTCGCATGTGTGATCCCGGGCCCAAGACCAACTACGCATGAGCTTCAATTTTCAATCACATTTTGTCCAAAGCCAGGGTCTTTATTTTCCCCTTTTATGACCCAATATTTAGAAACACTGCACAGTATTGCTATTGGGCCAGTATGTAAAAAATGACACTTCCCCAATAAAGTGCCCATCATCTATTAAATATATTTCTTAACCGGTACAAATAAAGAAACTAATACCCATTTTGGGGCTGTATCAGAATAAAATGTCAGCAAGTACATATTACTAAAAGGGGCAGACTAATAGGCATGTTTTATTCACTGAACTTTGAAAGAAAGGGGTTATTTTAAATGTCGGTAACTAGAATTTCTTAAAAGTCGACAAACAGAATAGATATCAAACCAAAAAGCTTTCCCCTTATGTGAAGGTCATAACAGTTAATAATTTTGTGAGGGGACATTTTAAGTTTTCCAGCCCTTGTGTCGCGTTACATTGGGTTAGAATGAACATTTCTTTCTTTTTTGGAAAAAAACTTAGAAATACTCATTGCTAATAACATGTCTGTGAAGCTTACTTTTTCACAGTTATAGTCCTTTTTGGGGCAGCCCCTTTTATTGTAGGGCGGCAGGTTCACTTTTTAAATTGAATCCAGCCCTTTTTTTCCCTGTGTTTCATTCATGTAAAGGGGAAAATGTGCAGCTTACAACAAATGGAAAGAAGCCCGCACAAGCTTTTCCGGGGGGTTCACTTTTTACATATAACGGGGAAAAATTAATTAGGAAAGGACGGGTTTTTTCTCCCTACTTAAAGGGTGATTGATGGATGATGTTTTCTTGGTCACTGGAGAACTATAGAGAAAACCCCCTGATGTCAAACAAAGAATGAATCCTGCACAAGGATAATGGAGGGATGTCGAAAGTTGTAGGGAAAGGAAAAATATACCTTCGAGCGGGGAAAAAAATTTGTTTTTTAAATTCATCTAAAATTATGACATAACTTCAAATCAAATTTTTCCACAACCCCCACGTGTCCCTATGATCGTGCTTGGGTGAAGGGGGTTTGGGCCCCCCAACAAGATTTATTACTAATCGAATTTATCACCCATCCTTAGATGAAGATAGGTTTGGAGTTAGGAAAAACCCTTTTTTAAAAATACAGGGAGAGGGGAGTGTAGGTGCTGCTAGAAGTAACCCCCTTTTACCCTGGTTGGGGTGGGCCAATATAGAACAGGTGGGGCACTTTCCACTGGGGAAAGCAGCAAAAATCTAAGAAAAGGGAAAAAACCCGGGACACAACAAAAAAAAATAAAAAATGACTTTATTCGGCTTTCAAGCCATTTTAAAAAACCGCAGGAACCCC
>JARQOD010000006.1:214755346-214844032 GCA_033576555.1 Oophaga sylvatica | reverse complement strand
TTCTCTACTCAGGTGATAATGAGGGTTGAACCTGATCATCAGGAGAGTTGCAAATTTTTGGTGCTGTTAATCTGCATGAAATTATCGAACTGGGTTTCCCTTGGTTACAGTCTCATAATCCTGTTTTGGATTGGAAATCTGTGTCTGTAACCAGTTGGGGCTGCCAATGTGTTAATACCAACACTCCTGTTTTATTCTGCCTCCCCAGGCTCAGGATGTTCCTGACTTTTTGACTGATTTTTCTGATGTGTTTAGCGAAAGTAAATCTGCATCCTTGCCCCCCATAGGAGCTATGACTGCGCTATTGAATTAGTGCCGGTAGTAAATTCCCTAAAGGTCGCCTTTTTAACTTGTCTGTACCTGAACATGACGCTATGCGGTCTTATATCAAGGAGTCATTGGAGAAGGGTCATATCAGACCATCCTCTTCACCCTTAGGTGCCGGTTTTTTCTTTGTGGCCAAAAAGGATGGTTCATTAAGGCCGTGTATTGATTATCGTCTCTTGAACAATATTACTGTGAAATATCAATATCCTTTACCCTTGATTTCTGACCTGTTTTCCAGGGTGAAAAGTGCTACTTGGTTTACCAAGCTTGACCTCAGGGGGGCATATAACCTTATTCGCATTAAGCACGGGGATGAATGGAAGATGGCATTTAATACCCCAGAGGGGCATTTTGAGTACCTGGTGATGCCCTTTGGGCTCACTAATGCTCCTTCTGTCTTCCAGTCCTTCATGAATGACATTTTCAGGGATTTTGTGGATAAATTTCTGATTGTTTATTTGGATGATATCTTGATTTTTTCCAATGACTGGGACTCTCATGTGAAACATGTTCGGACTGTGTTCCAGATTTTGAGAGAGAATGCTCTGTATGTGAAGGGATCAAAGTGTCTTTTTGGCGTACAGAGGATCTCATTTCTGGGATTCATTTTGTCCCCATCTGTTATTGAAATGGACCCGGTCAAGGTTCAGGCCATCTGTGATTGGGTCCAACCTACTTCATTAAAGGCTCTTCAAAGATTCTTGGGTTTTGCCAATTTTTATCGTAAATTTATTGGTAATTTCTCTGTTATTGTTAAACCATTGACTGATTTGACCAAAAAGGGTTCTGATGTGGTGAATTGGCCTCTTGAGGCAGTCTCTGCGTTTCAGGAACTTAAGCAGAGATTCACTTCTGCTCCTGTTCTACGGCAGCCTGATGTTTCTCTGCCATTTCAGGTGGAGGTTGATGCCTCTGAAATTGGGGCAGGTGCCGTTTTGTCCCAAAGAGATCCAGAGACCTCTAAAAGTAACCCTTGTGCCTTTTTCTTTCGAAAATTTTCTCCAACTGAACGTAATTATGACGTGGGTAATCAGGAGTTATTGGCCATGAAGTGGGCTTTTGAAGAGTGGAGACATTGGCTGGAGGGAGCCAAACATCAGGTGGTGGTCCTCACGGACCATAAGAATCTGGTTTATCTGGAATCTGCCAAGCGACTTAATCCTAGACAGGCCAGGTGGACCTTGTTTTTCACACGTTTTAATTTTGTGGTTTCCTTTCTTCCTGGCACTAAGAATGTTAAGGCGGATGCCCTCTCGAGGAGTTTCCTTGCGGACTCTCCTGAGTTATCTGATCCTGCTGTTATTTTGAAAGAGGGTGTAGTTCTTTCCGCCATCTCGCCCAATTTGAGACTGGCTCTGGAAGGGTGTCAGGAGGATAAACCCGAGCGCTGCCCTATTGGGAAATTGTTTGTCCCAGACCGGTGGAAAAAGAGTGTGATGTCTGAGATTCATTGTTCCGCGTTGGCCGGTCATCCCGGAATTTTTGGTACCAGAGACTTGGTTAGTCGGTCCTTTTGGTGGCCTACCTTGTCTCGTGATGTCAGGGAATTTGTGCAGTCCTGCGGGACTTGCTCTCGCTCCAAGCCTTGCTCTCGCTCTAGTGGTTTGTTGATGCTATTGCCTGTGCCCAAGAGACCATGGACCCATATCTCTATGGATTTCATTTCCGACCTCCCTGTTTCTCAGAGAATGACCGTTATCTGGGTGATTTGTGATAGGTTTTCCAAAATGATACATCTTGTGCCATTACCTAAGTTGCCTTCCTCCTCTGAATTGGTGCCTTTGTTCCTTCAGCACGTGGTTCGGTTACACGGCATTCCTGAGAACATTGTGTCTGACAGAGGAGTCCAGTTTGTTTCCAGATTTTGGAGGACTTTTTGTTCTAAACTTGGTGTTCAATTGTCTTTCTCCTCGGCTTTTCATCCTCAGACCAATGGACAAACTGAGAGAACAAACCAGACATTGGAGACTTATCTAAGATGCTTTGTGTCTGCTGATCAGGATGACTGGGTCTCTTTTTTGCCTTTGGCTGAGTTTGCTCTTAATAATAGGGCTAGCTCTGCCACTTTGATGTCTCCATTTTTCTGCAATTTTGGGTTTCACCCTCGATTTTCTTCAGGACAGACGGAGGGTTCTGTCTGTCCAGGTGTTGACTCTGTTGTGGAGCGTATGCAGCAGATTTGGGACCAGGTAGTGGAGAGGTTGTCCCTCTCTCAGGAGAGGGCCCAGCGGTTTGCTGACCGGCATAGGACTGATGGTCCTCGGTTTAAAGTGGGGGACTTGGTCTGGTTGTCCTCAAGAAATATCCCTATGAGAGTTGCATCTCCTAAGTTTAAGCTTAGGTTCATTGGACCTTATAAGATCATGGAGATTCTTAATCCTGTTTCCTTTCGTTTGCTTCTTCCAGGGACATTTAAGATCCATAACGTGTTCCACAAGTCCTTATTGAAGAGGTTTGTCGAGCCAGTGGTTCCTATGGCTGTGCCTCCTGACCCTGTTTTGGTTGAGGGCAATCTGGAGTATGTGGTTGAGAAAATATTGAATTCTCGTTTTTCTAGACGGAAACTCCAGCATTTGGTTAAGTGGAGAGGTTATGGTCAGGAGGACAATTCTTGGGTGTTTGCTTCGGACATCCATACTAGGAGACTCATCCGTGCGTATCACAGAGCTCATCCTGATCAACCTGGTTGCTCAAATGAGGGTTCGGTGACCCCTCCTCAAGGGGGGGTACTGTTGTGAATGTGCTAGAAATGAATTCTGAGCAGAAGCTCCCTCTGGTGGTTACAAACAGTACTGAACTATCCAATGAAGATTGTGAAGATTGGGATCAGGTGTTACTGACTGGTCTTATATAAGGGAGGTTCCCTCCCATCAGGGTTGCCGGTGATCAATTGTTCTGGTCTCATCTTTGATTCCTGTTCACTTTGTAGCTTGCTGTTTCGTGCCTGCATCTTCTGCTAACAGATAAGACATTTTCTTCTTTTAGTTTTTTGTGCTTGCTTTTTGCATTTTGTCCTGCACTTCTGTGGGGGTCTGCCGGGTCCCCTTCGGGGGCTTGTGCTCCTCTCAGTTTAGTTCAGCCACTGTTGTTTGTTCATTTGCCTTTTCCAGTTTTTTCAGTGGTTGCTGTTTAGTTTTTGTTACACCAGAGAACTAATTTAGGTGGTAGAGGTCGTGTGATCTCAGGTGTTTTTGTAATTAGTAGAGTTGGTACTTTTCAGGTTTTTTTTGGGATTGCAGTAAGTGCCCTTCCTATCCTTTTCTATTTAGGAAGTTTGGGCCCCAACGTTTGCTCATACTATTTTCTGTCTGTGTCAGTATTTCTTCTTGTCTAACCGCCATTACATGTTTGGGGGCTTTCTATGTTCTTTGGGGATCTGCTGCAGGGCAGATAGCTTTCCTCTTTCTATCTTTAGGTGTAGTTAGCTTCTCAGGCTGTGACGAGGCGTCTAGGACCAACGTAGGTACGCTCCACGGCTGCCTTTAGTTGTGGAGGTTAGTCAGGGTACTGCAATCCCATAGATTCCAACCTCTCTGGTGTATTGCCTTTTTTGCCTGCTCTCCTCAGCTACCAAATCATAACAATACTCGCTCATCACTAATGGTCTTTAAATTTTATGGTAGGTACACTTCAACTGTGAGAGACAGAATCTAAAATTAAAACACAGAAAATCACATTGTATGATTTTTACATAATTAAATAGAATTTTATTGCATGAAGTAAGTATTTGTTCACCTACCGGAAAGAATCTTGGCTCTCACAGACCTGTTAGTTTCCCTTTAAGAAGCCCTCCTACTCTGCACTCGTTACCTGTATTAATTGCACCGGTTTGAACTTATTACCCGTATAAAAGGCACCTGTTCACACACTCAATCACACTCCAACCTTTCCAACATGGCCAAGATCAAAGATCTGTCTAAGAACACCAGGGAAAAAACTGTGGACATGCACAAGGCTGGGATGTGCTACAGGACAATAGGCCAGCAGCTTAATGAGAAGGCAACTGTTGGCACAATTATTAGAAAATTCAAGAAACAAGTTGCATGTCAGTCTTCCTCGTTCTGTGGCTCAAAGCAAGATTTCACCTCGAGGGGCAAGGATGATTCTGCGAAAGGTCAGGAATCGGTTCAGAACTACACAGGAGAACCTAGTCCTGGGACCACAGTCTCAAACATTACTGTCAGGAACACACTACGCCATCATGGATTAAAATCAGGCAAACCATGCAAGGTCCCCTTGTTCACACCAGCACATGTCTAGGCCCATTTGAAGCTAGCCAATGACCATCTGGATGATCCAGAAGAGGCATGGGAGAAGGTCATGTGGTCAGATGAGACCAAAATAGAATTTTTTGGGATCAACTCCACTCGCCATGTTTGAAGGAATATTAAGGATGAGTACAACCCCAAGAACACTGTCCCAACCGTGAAGCATGGTGGGGGAAACATCATCATACTTATCTCATGCAATAAAATGCTATTAAATATGTAAAAACTATAAAGTGATTTTCTTGATTTTTTTAATACTCTTTCTCTCACAGTTGAAGTGTGCCTACGATAAAAAATTACAGGCCTCTCCATTGTTTGTAATTGGGAAAACTTGCAAAATCGTCACTGTACTTACTTTTCCCACTGTATATAGATTGAAGGACTTGCTTGGGATAAAACAAAGATTTATCTCATATGTCCTTGCAGGGCTGGCGATCAGTAGCCAAGGACATATTAAGTATGTCGTTAATGGCCATATTTCAGTCTGGATCACAGCCAAAGCAGTGGTTCAAAGCTGATTTTGAAACTAAAATGAGTCAATGAGGGAACCTGTCAGCAGGATTGTGCACAGCAAACAACAGACACTGTCAGGTTTGCGCCGTTATACTGATTAGGCTACGGCCACACTATCTGCATTTGTTCAGTATTTTTTCTCAGTATTTGTAAGCCAAAACCAGGTGACGAACAATCAGAGGACGAGGTATAATAGAAAGTGCACCAATTCTGCATGTTTGACCCACTCCGGGTTTTGGCTTACAAATACTGATGTGAAATACTGACTAATTACTGATAGTCTGGCCGTGGCCTTAGGCTGAAGTCACACTCAATGTATAAAAAAAAAAAGGTCCGATTTTGACAGCCGAGAATCGCACAAATGTTCTCCGTATGGTGATCCGCACGTAATCCGTTTGCAATCTGATTTCCTCGCATCTAGTATCCGTATAACATCCGTATGCAATGTGATTTTAACATGAGCTTTTACATACAGCAGTTCTCTGTATGTAAAAGTTCATGGTAATATTGCATTGTAATGCACAACTGTACACATCGTTGTAAACCAAATATTCTTCAAAACATCATATACACTGCTCAAAAAAATAAGGGAACACAAAAATACCACATCCTTGGTATCACTGAACTAAATATGCCAGTTGCAAATCTTTATTCATTACATAGTGGAGGTCTGGATTTGGAATGATACTCAAAATCAAAGTGGGAAATCAAATTACAGGCTTCCAACTTCAGTGGAAATGCCTCAAGACAAGGAAATGATGCTCAGCAGTGTGCTTGGCCTCCACTGGCGTGTATGACCTCCCTATAACGCCTGGGCAATTCTCCTGATGAGGTGGCGGATGTTCTCCTGAGGGATCTCTTCCCAGACCTGGATTCAAGCATCAGTTAACTCCTGGACAGTCTGTGGTGCAACTTTGCGTTGGTGGATGGAACAAGACATGATGTCCCAGATGTGCTCGATTGGATTCAGTTCTGGGGGCCGGGCAGGTCAGTCCATAGCATTAATGCCTTCATCATGCAGGAACTGCTAACACATTCCAGCCACATGAGGCCTAGCATTGTCATGCATCAGAAGGAACACAAGTCCCACTCCACCTGCATATGGTCTCACTACGGGTTTCAGGATCTCATCTCGGTACCTAATGGCAGTCAGGGTACCTCTGGCTAGCACATGGAGGGCTGTGCAAACTTCCAAAGAAATGCCTCCCCACACCATTACTGACCCATTGCCAAACCCATCATGCTGGAGGATGTTGCAGGCAGCAGAACGTTGTCTACAGCATCTCCAGACTCTGTCATGTTTGTCACATGTGCTCAGTGTGAACCTGCTCTCTTCCGTGAAGAGAACAGGGTGCCAATGTCAAATCTGCCAATCTTGGTGTTCTCTGACAAATGCCAATTGCCCTGCACGGTGTTGGGCTGTAAGCACAACACCCACTTGTAGATGTCGGGTGCTCAGACCACCATCATGGAGTCTGTTTCTGACAGTTTGTGCAGACACATGCACATTTGTGGCCAGCTGAGGTCATTTTGCAGGGCTCGGGCAGTGCTCCTCCTTGCACAAAGGCAGAGGTAGCGGTCCTGCTGCTGGGTTGTTGCCCTCCTACGGCCCACTCCATGTCTCCTGGTGTACTGACCTGTTTCCTGGTTGCGCCTCCAGCCACTGGACACTACGCTGACAGACACAGCAAACCTTCTTGCCACAGCTCGCATTGATGTGCTATCCTGGATGAGCTGCACTACCTGAGCCACTTGTGTGGGTTGTAGAGTCAGTCTCATGCTACCACGAGTGTGAAAGCACAACCAACATTCAAAAGTGACCAAAACATCAGCCACAAAGCATTGGTACTGAGATGTAGTCTGTGGTCCCCACCTGCAAAACCACTCCTTTATTGAGTGTCTTGATAATTGCCATCTGTTGTCTATTCCATTTGCACAACAGCATGTGAAATTGATTGTCAATCAGTGTTGCTTCCTAAGTGGACAGTTTGATTTCACAGAAGTTTGATTTACTTGGGTTATATTCTGTTGTGTAATTGTTCCCTTTATTTTTTTGAGCATGTATATATATGCGGAAGATCATTTGCCGGCTTTTAATCTAATTATATATATTAGATAGATAGCAAGATATAGAAAAAAAATTCACAGCAGCACATGTGCATGAATCTAGGCCATATGAAAATATAGAAAAACATTAAAACACTCAATCAGACCAAATTTCTCAAAATTTTTCAACATTTTTTTTTAATTTTTTTTTTACTTACAGTAATAGATGAAAATTGAAGGTTCTTAGCGCATAAATTGGCCAATTCATGTATGCCCATCAACCATGGCAAGGTGACCTCCCTCTGATGGGTCCCTGCTCTACGCTACAAGCCACTTCTGGGCCACCAACCTACAACTTTGGACAAACATGTCACTACTGGGCTAATCCTACACATGTGCTGCTGTGAATTTTTTGTCTATATTGTGCAGTCCTCGCAGCTTGCACGTGTTCACACTAGAAGGTGCTGATCGGTTTTTCTTTGTTTAAATATCTGAATGTTGGCTGCCTCCAGTCTGATCTTGCACTCCTCCCATTGGCCTTCCAGGTGCCGCAATCAGCTCTACCAGCCCATAAATTGTAGGCTTAACCCAGTAGCGCCTTTCCTCCATCAAATTCCTTATATGTGCGGTCAACAGTCAACACAGCATGTAAAGAGTTCATCAACCGGTATCATACATAGCTGTGATCTTGGCTGTTGTAGTGGGAGCACAGCTATAAGTAGCAGCTGGATTCCACTGCAGATGACACAGGCAGTTCCTATGCCACTTTATCTTCAATTTGTTGCTTTGGAGAGGTACTTCAGAGAGAAGTCAAAGAGGAGAACAGGTGCACCTGCACTATATGTCCGAGGTCACGCTCAGGCAGAGTGGTCTGAGTTCACTCAGAGCTCATTTTAGGCAATCAAGCCTGTCAAGCAAAAGTGGGGGAAGTCCCCAAAATTCCAACTGGGGGCAGAACGGTGAACTGAGCTATTTGCCACACAAGGGTGCATTGTTTAGAAAGTAATTTTCTCAAGTGCCACTAAAATATAAGGTGCTAGAATGTTTTTTTTAGGGGCCAAGCCCCTTATTTCACCATAGAACTATTTTAATATGAATTTTGGGAGTGACAGACTCACTTTAAAGAGAAACTGTTACATTGTAAATGCAGTCCAATCTGCAGGCAGCAAGTAAATAGAGCAGAAAAAGCTGAGCAGATAGATACTGTCCGTGTATAATTTAGTGGAAAGGATTTAGCATAATTTCTAATTCAGCTCATTCTGGACTTTTCAGTAAACTGGGCAGTCCCACTCAGAGATTACCAGCTATTTCTGTACACACAGTTATAAAGGCATTTAATCAAGTAGGAGGATTGAAAAACCTGGAATAAATAGTATAAACACAATTGCTATTAAATCCTTTCCCACAAAGTTATATATTAACCCTTTAGCGCATATGGACATACTAGTATAACGGATGAAGATCCCCAAGGCTGCTATCTTGGTGCTCCTGTGAAGATTAACCCCATACTAAGCTTCGCAAAAGACCATGACTTACGCTTTATACTACAAAGTGATCAAAGGATTGCAGGTTCACTAAAAAATAAAAAAAAGTCTTTACAAAATTTGTGTCTATGTACAGACCAAAAGTTTAGACACACCTTCTCATTCAAAGATTTTTCTGTATTTTCATGACTATGAAAATTGTACATTCACACTGAAGGCATCAAAACTATAAATTAACATACGTGGAATTGTATACTTAACAAAAAAGTGTGAAACAACTGAAAATATCTCGTCCCGTTACACATAGCGACTCACCAGCGATCCCGACAACGATATGCACTTGTCAGGATCGCTGGTGAGCTGCCAAACAGGCAGATCTCAGCAGCGATCA
Organism: Oophaga sylvatica; assembly: GCA_033576555.1. NCBI lineage: Eukaryota > Metazoa > Chordata > Amphibia > Anura > Dendrobatidae > Oophaga > Oophaga sylvatica. The sequence continues at coordinate 214,835,003 of JARQOD010000006.1, read as the reverse complement.
GGACAGTGACTATGCGGATAAGGCCGGCGTCACACTGGCGAGTGTGATGCGAGTAAGTCGCACGACTTTCTCGCATCAACACCCGGCACGGCCGCCCACTCTCGGACCCGAGTGTGCGGCTGCATGTATTTCTATGCAGCCGCACACTCGGATCCGAGAGCGGGCGGCCGTGCCGGGTGTTGATGCAAGAAAGTCGTGCGACTTACTCGCATCACACTCGCCAGTATGACGCCGGCCTAACCGCTTAGTTAACCACAGTGTACGTTAGATACCATCGCGCTGGTGCAGGGAGCTGGTAACCAAGGTAAGCAGCGGGTTTCTAAGCGCTACAAAGAAACTGGCTCACATGAGGACCGCCCCAGGAAAGGAAGACCAAGAATCACCTCTGCTTCTGAGGATAAATTTATCTGAGTCACCAGCCTCAGAAATCGCAGGTTTACAGCAGCTCAGATTAGAGACCAGGTCAATGCCACACAGAGTTCTAGCAGCAGACACATCTCTACAACAACTGTTAAGAGGAGACTTTGTGCAGCAGGCCTTTAAAGGTAAAATATCTGCTAGGAAACCACTGCTAAGGACAGGCAACAAGCAGAAGAGACTTGTTTGGGCTAAAAAACACAAGGAATCGACATTAGACCAGTGGAAATCTGAGATCTTTGTTTCCAGCCACCGTGTCTTTTTGCGACTCAGAAAAGGTGAACGGATAGACTCTACATGCCTGGTTCCCACCGTGAAGCATGGAGGAGATGTGATGGTGTGGGGGTGCTTTGCTGGTGACACTGTTGGGGATTTATTCAAAACTGAAGGCATACTGAACCAGCATGGCTACCACAGCATCTTGCAGAGGCATGCTATTCCATCCGGTTTGCGTTTAGTTGGACCATCATTTATTTTTCAACAGGACAAAGACTCCAAACACACCTCCAGGCTGTGTAAGGGCTGTCTGACCAAGAAGGAGAGTGATGGGGTGCTACGCCATATGACCTGGCCTCCACAGTCACCAGACCTGAACCCAATCAAGATGGTTTGGGGTGAGCTGGCCCGCAGAGTGAAGGCAAAAGGGCCAACAAGTGCTAAGCATCTCTTGGAACTCCTTCAGTGACTAACTCTTGAAGCTCATCAAGAGAATGCCAAGAGTTTGCAAAGCAGCCATCAAAGCAAAAGGTGGCTACTTTGAAGAATCTAGAATTTAAGACATATTTTCAGTTGTTTCACACTTTTTTGTTAAGTTTATAATGCCACATGTGTTAATTCATAGTTTTGATGCCTTCAGTGTGAATGTATAATTTTCATATTCATGAAAATACAGAAAAATCTTTAAATGAGAAGGTGTGCCCAAACTTTTGGTCTGTACTGTATATCTAGGTTTTCTGGCCGGCCCTTGCGCCACCTGCATTCCCTGCCTTGATCTGCATGCATCCCCTGCATTATTCAGCCTGCATCCCCTGCCTTGCTCTGCCTGCATCCTCTGCATCTTTGAATGAGAAGGTGTGTCCAAACTTTTGGTCTGTACTGTATATACAGTCATGGCCAAAAGTTTTGAGAATGACACAAATATTATATTTTCACATGATCTGCTGCCCTCTGGTTTTTATGTGTGTTTGACAGATGTTTTTATCACAGACAGAAATATAATAATTGCAAACATATGAGTAACAAAAGCTTTTATTGACAGTTAGAATGAGTTAATGCAGCAAGTCAATATTTGCAGTGTTGACCCTTCTTCTTCTTCAGGACCTCTGCAATTCTCCCTGGCATGCTCTCAATCAACTTCTGAACCAAATCCTGACTAATAGCAGTCCATTCTTGCACAATCAATGCTTTCATTTTGTCAGAATTTTTAGGTTTTTGTTTGTCCACCCGTCTCTTGATGATTGACCACAAGTTCTCAATGGGATTAAGATCTGGGGAGTTTCCAGGCCATGGACCCAAAATCTCTATGTTTTGTTCCCTGAGCCATTTAGTTATCACCTTTGCTTTATGGCAAGGTGCTCCATCATGCTGGAAAAGGCATTGTTGATCGCCAAACTGCTCTTGGAGGGTTGGGAGAAGTTGCTCTTGGAGGACATTCTGGTACCATTCTTTATTCATGGCTGTGTTTTTAGGCAAGACTGTGAGAGAGCCGATTCCCTTGGCTGAGAAGCAACCCCACACATGAATGGTTTCAGGATGCTTAACAGTTGGCATGAGACAAGACTGGTGGTAGCACTCACCTTGTCTTCTCAGAATGAGGCGTTTTCCTGATGTCCCAAACAATCGAAAAGGGGATTCATCAGAGAAAATAACTTTACTCCAGTCCTCAGCAGTCCACTGCATGTACCTTTTGCAGAATATCAGTCTGTCCATGATGTTTTTTCTGGAGAGAAGTGGCTTCTTTGCTGCCCTCCTTGAGACCAAGCCTTGCTCCAAGAGTCTCCACCTCACAGTGTGTGCAGATGCACTCACACATGCCTGCTGCCATTCCTGAGCAAGCTCTGCACTGCTGGTAGCCCGATCCCGCAGCTGAAACACTTTTAAGAGACGATCCTGGCGCTTGCTGGTCTTTCTTGGGCGCCCTGAAGCCTTTTTGGCAAGAATGGAACCTCTCTCCTTGAAGTTCTTGATGATGCGATAGATTGTTGACTGAGGTGCAATCTATCTAGCTGCGATACTCTTCCCTGTTAGGCCATTTTTGTGCATTGCAATGATGACTGCACGTGTTTCTTTAGAGATAACTATGGTTAACAGAAGAGAAACAATGATGCCAAGCACCAGCCTCCTTTTAAAGTGTCCAGTGGTGTCATTCTTACTTAATCATGACAGATTGATCTCCAGCCATGTCCTCATCAACACCCACACCTGTGTTAATGGAGCAATCACTGAAAAGAGGTTAGCTGGTCCTTTTAAGGCAGGGCTGCAATGATGTTGAAATGTGTTTTGGGGGATAAAGTTCATTTTCTAGCCAAATATTGACTTTGCAAGTAATTGCTGTTAAGCTGATCACTCTTTATAACATTCTGGAGTATATGCAAATTGGCATTAGAAAAAGTGAAGCAGTAGACTTTGTAAAAATTAATATTTGTGTCATTCTCAAAACTTTTGGCCATGACTGTATACAGTGGCTTGAGAAAGTATTCATTGGCTTTTTACCTATTTTGCTACATTACAACTTGTTTTTAAATATTTTTGTAGTTTGATTTGTGTGTGATTCATTAGCACTAAATAGTCTGAGTTGGTGAAGTGAACTGAGCAGAATATAGGCAAGAATTAAAGTTATGAGATCAAATAACTACAAATTGGCATGTGCATATGTGTTCACCCCTTTTGAGATGAAGGCCCTAAAAATTCGGGTACAAGCAATTACCTTCAAGTCAAATGCTTAGTGACAGGAAGTAAACCTGTGTGCAATCTAAAGGTACTGCCACACTAAACAATCCCGCTAGCGATCACGATAACGACGCATACTAATGCGATCGCTAGCGGGATTGTTTCTATATCGCTAAATGCGGCCACATTTAGCGATATAGTTAACGACGCTATCGCCGTTAGCGATCTTCTTAACGACTTTAGCGGTACAAAAGTACCGCTAAATCGCTAAGAAAAGGTGCCACACAGCGATTAGATACTTACCCAGCGGGAGCGCCAGCGATGAAATAGGGTCCGGAACGATTCCAGCGACGAGCGAGATCACAGCAGGAAGCTCGTCGCTGGAAGCTGCCGCACTGAACAATATCGCTAACGGATCGCTAAATAGTGACGTTTTTTAGCGATCCCGTTAGCGATATTGTTTAGTGTGGCATACCCTTAAGTGTGACATGGTCTGTCAGTATATACACACAATTATTGAAAGGCCACAGAGGCTGTAACACCATTAAGCAAGAGGCATCACTAACCAAACAACACCATGAAGACCAAGGAGATTTCAAAACAAGTCAGTGACAAAGTTATTGAGAAATACAAGTTAGGGTTGAGTTATAAAAAATATTCCAATCTCTGTTGATCCATTATCATCAAATGGAAAAAACATGGTATCACAAAAAACCTACCAAGAGAGGGTCTCCCACCAAAACTCTCATCCGGGGCAAGGAAGGCATTAATAAGAAAGGCTGCAGAGAGACCCAAGGTAACCCTGAATGAGCAGAGTTCCCAAGCAGAGACTGAAGTATCTGTCCATATGTCCACAATAAGCAGAAAAAAAGACTTTACTAACATGCAAAAATTGTAAGGCTCATTTTGGGTTTGCCAAAAGACGTGGGAGAGTTACCAAATGTATGGAGGAAGGTGCAGTGGTTAGATGAGACCAAAATTGAACTTTTTGGCCACCAAGTTAAATGCTATGTCCAGCGCAAAACCAGCACAGCTCATCACCCCAAGAACAATATACCCACATTGAAACATGGTGGTGGCAGCATTATGCTGTCGGGATGTTTTTCGGCAGCAGGGACAGGAAAAATGGTCCGAATCGAGGGGAAGTGCAATTGTGCAAAATACAAGGATATTCTTGAACAAAACCTGTTTCAGTCTGTCAGTGATTTGAGACTGGGACTAAAGCCCGGGTCTCACATAGCGATACACCAGCGATCCTGACAACGATCAGGATCGCTGGTGTATCGCTACATGATCGCTGCTGAGCTGCCACACAGGCAGCTCAGGGCAGCGATCAGCACAGGGACACTGCGGGTAACATCGCTTAGTTACCCGCAGTGTACCTTGGATACCAGCGCCCTGATGCAGGGAGCTGGTAACCAAGGTACACGTCGGGTTTCCAGGCGCTGCGCAGTGCCTGGAAACCCGACATGTACCTTGGTTACCAGCTCCCTGCATCAGGGCGCTGGTATCCAAGGTACACAGCGGGTTTCCAGGCACAGCCCCGCGCCTGGCAACCCGCTGTGTACCTTGGTTACCAGCGGATCGCTGGTCTCCTGCCTGTCACACGCAGCGATGCGTGCCTGTCAGCGGGAGACTAGCGATCAAAAAAATGTCCTTACATTTCTGACACGACCAGCGATTCACAGCAGGGGCCTGATCGCTGGTACGTGTCAGAAATAGCGAGATCGCTGCTGAGATCGCTGTTTAGCAGCGATCTCAGTAGCGATCTCGCTATGTGAGACGGGCCCTTGAGATTCACCTTACAACAAGACAATGACTAAAAGCATACTGCTAAAGCAACACTCAAGTGGTTAAGAGGAAATGTGTAAATAGTCTGGAGTGACCTAGTCAAAGTCCAGACCTTAAGCCAATTGATAATACATGCACTACTGACTCCATTCCCTCACATCTTCTCCAGTCTCTCTCCCCAATCATCACTACTCACTGTACTTCAAGAAAGGTTGCGCTTGGTATGTAGCAGTCTGAGAGCTGGCAGGAGGGATTAGATCAATTACAATATCATCATGTAGTTTAGAGGTTGATATCTTGTCTACACATTAGCGCATGTATTGGACTGTTTATCAGATTGAAGATAACATACGGGTAATTTAATTTCCTATAATTACAGGGTAGTGAGGGGAAAAGCATAGATATAACTAAGGTGGAATTAAATTAATTAAAACACTGATTAATTAGAACACTGATGCTAAGTAAGCATTATATGTATAAAGAATAAAAAAAAACTGGAGTGCTTCGTTAATCTGCTTAGCACTTTCTGCTTTAGATGCCTGTAAATTATGCTGCATGTACAATGTAGGAATCACTTTTTCAAACTAAACTCTATTTACATTCAGGGTAAAAAAAAACCCTAAAGAATAAAGGATTTATTCCAACATCAATAGACGCTAGTGTCACCAGGATCTTCAGGATCTCAGGGTATATTGATGAAGGCCTTTGTTTTGATGACAGTTATTGGCCAAGTCATATTCATTTTCTGTATTTTTTTTCCTGATTCACAGTCTTTTTCTCTAGGGAATTTAGTTTTATTTTTAGTAAAGTAAGACGAAAAAGAAAACATGAAAACTGCTTTGCATAAATATTTATAGAGTCCATCATTCCTCGTAGCTTTGATCATAGTCATTTCTTACTCATACCCTGCTCCCACTGGGACTGATCTCAGTTGAAAGAGGGATAATAGTTCACACAAAAAACAATGTAATGCTATACATATTTGTATACAGTATGTGTCTGTGTATATATATGTATATACATGGCTTAACTCCCCATTTTCTGTTTTTGTTTTTTTGCTCCCCTTCTTCCCAAAGCCATAACTATTATATTTTTCGATCAATATGACCATGTCAGGGATTGTTTTTGCAGGACAAGTTGTACTTTTGAATGACACCATTGGTTTTACCATGTCGTGTACTAGAAAATGGGAAAAAAATTCCAAGTGCTATGAAATTGCAAAAATGTGTTATCCCACACTTGTTTTTAGTTTTTTTTTTTTACCACGTTCACTAAATGGTAAAATTGACCGGCCATTATGATTCTCCAGGTCATTACGAGTTGATAGACACCAAACATGTCTAGGTTCTTTTTTATTTAAGTGGTGAAAAAAATTCCAAAATTTGTAAAAAAAAAATAAAAAAATTGAGCCATTTTCCGAGACCTGTAGCTTTTCCTTCTTTTTGTGATCTGGGGCCGGGCGAGGGCTTATTTCTGGCACGAGCTGACGTTTTTATTGATACAATTTTGGTGTAGAAACAATGTTTTGATCGCTCGGTATTGCATTTTGTTGCAATGTAGCGGCGACAAAAAACGTAATTCTGACGTTTTAAATTGTTTTCTCATTACACTGTTTAGTGAACACGGCGATACCAAACCTGAACCGTGTGTTTTTGCTAACCCTGAGCGGGCAGATCCCCGCTACCACAAGGGCTGTACTTTGTGTTACCACTTTGTTTTACATTTCCTGTTTTTGCAAAAAATGCTGTTTATTTTTACTTCACCATGATTTATGCCCCATATATAATTAACCAGTGAAGATCTTAAACAGACAGTGTTCCCGTGTCTATCTCCATGCACAGCTGAATGAGCCGATCTACCACAACACATATTATGTTTGTGTATATGTGTAATTATACACTGCTCAAAAAAATAAAGGGAACATTAAAATCCCACTTCCTAGATATCACTGGATGAAATATTCCAGTTGTAAATCTTTATTCATTATATAGTGGAATGTGTTGCGAGCAGTAAAACATAAAAATGATCAGTGTAAATCAAAATTCATATCCCATAGAGGTCTGGATTTGGAATGATACTCAAAATCAAAGTGGAAAATCAAATTACAGGCTGACCCAACTTCAGTGGAAATGCCTCAAGACAAGTAAATGATGCTCAGTAGTGTGTGCGGCCTCCATGTGCCTGTATGACCCCCCTTCAACACATGGGAATGCTCCTGATGAGGCGGTGGATGGTCTCCTGAGGGATCTCCTCCTAGACCTGGACTAAAGCATCCGCCAACTCCTGGACAGTCTGTGGTGCAATGTGACGTTGGTGGATGTAGCGAGACATGATGTTCCAGATGTGCTCAATCGGATTCAGGTCTGGGGGAACAGGTGGGCCAGTCCATAGCTTTAATGCTTTTATCTTGCAGGAACTGCTGACACACTCCAGCCACATGAGGTCTGGCATTGTCCTGCATTAGGAGGAACCCAGGTCCAAATGCACCAGCATATGGTCTCACAAGGGGTCTGAGCATCTCATCTCAGTACCTAATGGCAGTCAGGTTACCCCTGGCGAGCACATGGAGGGCTGTGCGGCCCTTCAAAGAAATGCCAACCCACACCATTATTGACCCACTGCCAAACCGGTCATGCTGAAGGATGTTTCAGGCAGCAGATCGCTCTCCACGGCATCTCCAGACTCTGTCACATGTGCTCAGTGTGAACCTGCTTTCATCTGAGAAGAGCACAAGAGCGCCAGTGGCGAATTTGCCAATCCTGGTGTTCTGTGGCAAATGCCAAGCGTCCTGCACGGTGTTGGGCTGTGAGCACAACCCCCATCTGTGGACGTTGGGCACTCAGACCATCCTCATAGAGTCGGTTTCTAACCGTTTGTTCAGACACATGCACATTTGTGGCCTGCTGGAGGTCATTTTGCAGGGCTCTGGCAGTGCTCCTCCTGTTCCTCCTTGAACAAAGGCGGAGGTAGCGGTCCTGCTGCAGGGTTGTTGCCCTCCTACTGTTCACTCCACGTCTCCTGGTTTACTGGCCTGTCTCCTGGTAGTGCCCCCAGCCACTGGACACTACGCTGACAGGCACAGCAAACCTTCTTGCCACAGCTCGCATTGATGTGCCATCCTGGATGAGCTGCACTACCTGAGCCACTTGTGTGGTGGGTTGTAGAGTCCGTCTCATGCTACCACGAGTGTGAAAGCACAACCAACATTTAAAAGTAACCAAAACATCAGCCACAAAGCATTGGTACTAAGATGTGGTCTATGGTCCCCACCTTCAGAACCACTCCTTTATTGAGTGTGCCTTAATAATTGCCAATAATTGCCATCTGTTGTCTATTCCATTTGCACAACAGCATGTGAAATTGATTGTCAATCAGTGTTGCTTCCTAAGTGGACAGTGTGACATATATATATATATATATATATATATATATATATATATAAATACATGGTTGCATACCATGAAGTGATAAAGGCTGAGACAGCAGGTAGCGGCTTCTAACAGGGATGGTCTTTAGAACAGAGGTGAACTTGCTGGTCAGGTGATGAATGCCTCAAAAATCAACCCTAGAGATGTTCGAATCTGTTAATATTCAAATTGGCCAAATCACACGCGTTTTATAAAGAAATTCAATTCACTGCTAAATTATTCTCTGCAAATTGAGCATTCCTGATTATGCGCACGTTTTTGCTCACCTATTCGACATAAGAATTGCATGTTGTCCAATCCTTTGAGGAACTGATGAGCGCTGAGTTTAGTAATTCTTTTTATTTAAACATTTGCATGGTCCCCAATGGGTTAGCAAACTGAAAGCCGCAATTTCCGACCAAGACATAATGCCTTAGGCAAGAAATTCATGTTTATAAAACATATTTAGGCAACTTGACAACACTAAATCGCTACCTAAAGCAATCGGTTTAATGGAATAATTAACAAATATCCCCTGAATTCCCAGTTGACCATAACTTTGGCAGGATTAACTTCAGCCGTTATGGGGATGGAATGATTCTAAAATACTAACAGTTCAAGCTTGGCTTTCAACTGGGAGACCACATTTTATAGCTTTATTATTCTTAATATAGCCATCAAACATTTTCTCTTCTGCAAATATAAGCATACTAAAGTGAAAGGTCACAGTCTTGTCTATTTTACAACCCCAGGCAAAAATTATGGAATCACCGGCCTTGGAGGATGTTGATCAGTTGTTTAATTTTGTTTAAAAAAAACAGATCACAGACGTGGCACAAAACTGAAGTAATTTCAAATGGCAACTTTCTGGCTTTAAGAAACACTAAAAGAAATCAAGAACAAATAATGTGGTAGTCAGTGATGGTTATTTTTTTTAACCAAGCAAAGGGCAAAAATTATGGAATCACTCAATTCTGAGGGAAAAAATTATGGAATCACCCTGTAAATTTTCATTCCCAAAACTAACACCTGCATCAAATTAGATCTGCTCGTTAGTCTGCATCTAAAACGGAATGGTCACACCTTGGAGAGCTGTTGCACAAAGTGGACTGACATGAATCATGGCTCCAACATGAGAGATGTCAATTGAAACAAAGGAGAGGATTATCAAACTCTTAAAAGAGGGTAAATCATCACGCAATGTTGCAAAAGATGTTGGTTGTTCACAGTCAGCTGTGTCTAAAATCTGGACCAAATACAAACAACATGGGAAGGTTGTTAAAGGAAAACATACATGTGATCGTTTTTTTTCAACAAAATAAAACAACTGAGTGAACATCCTCCAAGGCCGGTGATTTTATCATTTTTGCCAGGGGCTACAGTTGCTTGATGTGCATGTATTTCAATGAGAATTCATGAAGTTCAAAAGAATTGCTGGAAGTATGTGTAGATTACCCCAAATAAAGGATAGCATTTGCTTTTTGCTAGCAATATGTCAGTATATTTAAGCCATAATATATACTATTTTACCATAAAGGCATTCATACATATCAATTCTCAACCCTACCAGTAGGTTTTTGAAATGAAACAGGAGCTTGCAGATTTCATGAACATGATTGCATTCAAATTCCAAGAAAATTGTCTCAAATTTCTCTTGTTTTATTACTTATAAGATTTTATCCGGCATAGGAGCTTATTTTCCATATTTTCTATTTTTTTTTTAGCAGACTACAGTTTGTCAGTCAGTATTCTATATCTCATATAAGAAATGGTGTTTTGCTTCACTTACATTTCTATCTTATTTCTCGGCTGCACTTATCATTTGTAAGATCAGTGTACTTAAACTGCAAGCTTTTCTTTCATTATTGAACTATACTTCCTATCTTTCATGTGTTTAATTGAAAGAAAAAATATGATGGTCAAACGTAGTAGTCTAATGTTTCATATTTTGGACTCAGTTTGCTTCAAAATTAATGGATCTATTGGGGAAGGCTAGATTCACTTTTCTAATTGCCGAGGTCCGAGTGCAGACCGTGATGCACAGTATGGCTGTGGGTTCCTGACCCAAACTCAGCAGCCACATATATGCAGAAGACCTGCAGCCGCTCTGTTCATCATGGCCCATGCTCGGACCATGACAAATGGATGTTTATGGGGTATTCAGACGGAGCCCTATATGGGCAACAGAATAAATGTGAACCCAGTCTAATTTTCTAAAGAGGATGGAGACAAAACAGATGGATATTAATAGTGATAGGCGAGCGTGCTTGGCACTGCTCGATACTCGAACGAACATCGGGGTGCTCGACATAGTGAGCAGTGCTGAGTATTGCGTTGTGCCTGAGTGCTCGGCTCCCCGCAAGTGAATTATCTGAGGAATACTCGGTGCTCAATTTGAGTAAGTCAAATGAATTTAGACTTCAATCCTTTTACATGATATTGCAGAGAAAGGTTGGCTCCAATATTGCGGCGTGTTGACATGTGGCAAACCCAAAGATTTTTATAAGGTAAATTACGACACTTCTGCAATGCAGTTAATGACTGCATGGTTTTTACAGGTGAAACACATTATAAAAATGTGTTTAACAAGTAAAACTACTTGATCAATAAATTTATTGCACACTACCACAATGTGTGCACCCAGTCTAAAAAGTAACTTACAGTAGCATTCTTCAAAAATATACCAGATACCAGAACCACGGCTAAAGATAGGGTACGCAGGTCGCATGCAGCGTCATGTGCCCATAGGCGGAGTGTCCGGGAGGAGGCGCGGCCGTGGGCGGAGCTTAGCGGCGGCCATGCGCAGACCGACGCAGGTCAGTGAAACGCTAGTGTGAAACTAGCCTAAGAGGGCTAGTTGAGGTGATAGAGTAATGGGTTTGGGAAGTAGTGAATTGACTAAGGCTGATATGTCATTCCAAAGGGGTTTGATTAGAGGGCAGTTCCAGAATATATGAAGTAAGTTACCGTATTGGTCGCATCCCCTCCAGCAAGTTGATGGATTTTCCAGATTTATCTTGGAAAGTCTAGCTGGAGTATAGTACCATCTACACTATGTTCCAAATTATTATGCAAATGATATTTTTCTCTGATTTTCCTAAGTGGTCGGTGCAAATGACAGTCAGTCTAATAAAAGTCATCACCCGTTAGTGTATACATCGAATTTTATTGAAGAAACCTCCCAATGATAACAGTATAATCTCCAAAATGGAAAAAACCTCAAAATGCACTGTTCCAAATTATTAGGCACAGTAGAATTTCTGAACATTTGATATGTTTTAAAGAACTAAAAATGCTCATTTGTGGAATTTGCAGCATTAGGAGGTCACATTCACTGAACAGAAAAGCTACTTAATTCCAAAACATCCTAACAGGCCAAGTTACATGTTAACATAGGAACCCTTCTTTGATATCACCTTCACAATTCTTACATCCATTGAACTAAAAAAATATTTAGATTTGAGAGTCCTCAGTGGTTGATACCTTTTAATGGCTAACTGAAAAGATGGTAACAAATTGCAAGCTTTCGAGACTACGCAGGTCTCTTCATCAGGCAAAGACTAAAACAAAAGCTGAAGAATCACATATTTATATACACAAAGGACACAGGAATAATGCAATAGTAAGACAAGTGACGTGAAGCAGAACTGTCATTATGGCAGAGGGATGAACATAAATATGACTAGTTCATAGATAAGGAGTGAAAGTTTTATTACCCTCTGATTGGGGTCTGGTATTGTGTTGTGATGACCCTAAAAGGTCAGGGAAGCAGATTCCTTAATTGTTGTAGAAAGACATAAAACTCTGGGATATATTCATCCCAGCACTAAGAGTGTCAAAGGTCATCATAAGTTTATATTCCCAGACTTTTCTATCCTTCTCAGATTTGAAGTTAGATTTTAATACAAGTAATTCCATATCCGTCATGCTATGACCGGGCATACAAAAGTGTTTTGCCACAGGTAAATCCATTCTTTTTTCTCTTATTGTGTGGCGATGAGAATTCATCCTTGTTCTCAGTTTTTGCCCGGTCTCCCCCACATACAGACCCCCAGTTGGACATTTAGTACATCCATTGAACTAGTGAGTTTTTGGAGAGTTTCTGCTTGTATTTCTTTGCATGAAGTCAGAATAGCCTCCCAGAGCTGCGGTTTTCATGTGAACTGCCTCCCACCCTCATAGATCTTTTGCTTGATGATACTCCAAAGGTTCTCTATAGGGTTGAGGTCAGGGGAGTTTATCTCCTTCTATGCCCATAGCAGCCAATGACTCCAAGGTATTCTTTGCAGCATGAGATGGTGCATTGTCATGAATGAAGATGATTTTGCTCCTGAAGGCACGTTTCTGCTTTTTATACCATGGAAGAAAGTTGTCAGTCAGAAACTCAATATACTTTGCAGAGGTCATTTTCACACCTTCAGGAACCTTAAAGGGCCCTTCCAGCTGTTTCCCCATGATTCCGGCCCAAAGCATGACACCTCCACCTCCTTGCTAACGTAGCAGCCTTGTTGGGACATGGTGGCCATCCACCAACCATCCACTACTCCATCCATCTGGACCATCCAGGGTTGCTCAACACTCATCAGTAAACAAGACTGTTTGAAAATTAGTCTTCGTGTATGTCTGGGCCCACTGCAATCGTTTCTGCTTGTGAGCACTGTTTAGTGGTGGCCGAATAGTAGGTTTATGCACCACAGCAAGCCTTAGGCCGGCGTCACACTAGCGAGTTTGATGCAAGTTAGTCGCACGACTTACTCGCATCAACACCCGGCACGGCCGCCCGCTCTCGGACCCGAGTGCGCGGCTGCATGAATTTCTATGCCGCCGCGCACTCTGGTCCGAGAGCGGGCGGCCGTGCCGGGTGTTGATGCGAGTAAGTCGTGCGACTAACTCTCATCAAACTCGCTAGTGTGACGCCGGCCTTAGAAGAATACTACACCTTGAGGTTCGAGGGACTCCAGAGGCACCAGCAGCTTCAAATATCTGTTTGCTGGTTTGTAATGGCTTTGTAGCAGCTGCTCTCTTAATTCGATGAACTTGCCTAGCAGAAACCTTCCTCATTCTGTCTTTATCAGCACAAACACGTCTGTGCTCAGAATCAGCCACAAATCTCTTAACAGTACGATGATCAAGCTTAAGTTTTCGGGAAATATCTAATGTTTTCATCCCTTGACCAAGGCATTGCACTATTTGATGCTTTTCAGCAGCAGAGAGATCCTTTTTCTTTCCCATATTACTTGAAAACTCTGGCCTGCTTAATAGTGTGGAATATCCAGTTTTCCTTTTATTGGGCTCACATGCCAAAGTAATTATCACAGGTATCTGAGATTGATTTCAGTTATCCAAAGAACCCTGAGACACAATACGATCAATGGGTTTCATTTACAAAAAAAAACAAAAAAACGCTATGACACTTAAAACCGATTTGCATAATAATTTGGAACATAGTGTAGTCAACATTTTGTGATGGGCCTCCTGAAGAGACATGGAGATAGTGGCGGCATAGGAAATGGAGCAAGCCTGATCCCAATCTGCTGACTCTGGGGCTATATGAATTTCTTTCTCCCATCTCAGCAGATTATGGGATCTGACAAATGCTTGGCTTTTATTTAACCACATGTATATACTATATGAGGTGCTCCAAAAAATATTATGGTTTATGTTGATTATGAGGTTAGCTGCGGGATCTGATAAGTTTGGTTTGGTTGAAAGAAATTTTTCAATTACCGTATATACTCGAGTATAAGCCGAGATTTTCAGCCCATTTTTTAGGGCTGAAAGTCCCCCTCTCGGCTTATACTCGAGTCATATACCGGGGGTCGGCGGGGGAAGGGGAGCGGGGTGTCCTATATACTCACCCCCACCTGGCGCGTCTCTGCAGCCCCTGCTCTTCTCCCAGGGTCTCCAGCGCCTGTGTTCAGCGGTCATGTGGTACCGCTCATTAAAGTCATGAATATGCACATATTCATGACTTTAATGAGCGGTACCACATGACCGCTGAAGGAATGAAGAGCTGCGGCGCCGGTGACAATGGGAGACGCAGGGGCTGCAGAGACGCGCCAGGAGGGGGTGAGTATGACGGGAGGATGGGGGGAGCCATGCCATATTCACCTGTCCTCATTCCACCGCTGCGCACCGCTCTATCCTCGCGTCCCCTGGCTGTGACGTACAGGTCAGAGGGCGCGATGACGTGGTTAGTGCACGCCACGCCCTCTGCCTGAACATTGACAACCTGAGGACCAGGAAGACACAGCGGCGCACGGCAGTGGAACGGGGACAGGTGAATATCGCAGGTGCCGGGGGCCTGAGCCAGCGGTGACACCGGCACCTGTCACCCATAGCGCTCTGGTGTCCCCGCCTGCTCAGGACACCGGAACCTGGCCCCCAGCGACGAGAGGTGAGTATGTCATTTTTTTTATTTTATTCGCAGCAGCAGGATATGGGGGCATATTCTATGGATCATCTTATGGGGCCATAACATTTATGGAGCAGCATATTGGGGCATATTCTATGGGGCATCTTATGGGGCCATAACATTTATGGAGCAGCATATGGCGGCATATTCTATGGGGCATCTTATGGGGCCATAACATTTATGGAGCAGCATATGGGGGTCTATTCTATGGGGCATCTCATGGGGCCATAACTTTTATGGAGCAGCATATGGGGCATATTATTCTATGGAGCATCTTATGGGGCCATTATTAACCTTTGTGCAGCATTATATGGGGCGTATTTTGTATGGAGGATCTTATGGGGCCATCATGAACTGTATGGAGCATTATATGGGGCTCCTGATTAAATATGATATTCAAAAACATTTAACATACTGATGTCTCAATTAATTTTGCTTTTATTGGTGTCTATTTTTATTTTTGAAATTTACCAGTAGCTGCTGAAGTTCCCACCCTAGGCTTATGCTCGAGTCAATAAGTTTTCCCAATTTTTTGTGGCAAAATTAGGGGGTTCGGCTTATACTCGGGTCGGCTTATACTCGAGTATATACGGTAGGTCTTTAAGTATTATGTACTGACAGAATGAAGAAGATGAGACATTGAATTTCTATTTTATTAGGGTGAATGGGATGTGGATGTTATCATTATAAAGGTCTTTAACTCTTTTAACGCCATGTGTTGCCCAAATGGAATCAATAGCTTGATTGTAAAGGGTGCAAATTAATTTGAATGAGAGATTTTTAAGGAAAGTAAATTTGTTTGAGCCCCATTTTTGTTTGGAAAGTAATTTCCAGGCGTCCAACGTAGCACTCAATATGGGGTGGGAAAGAGAGGGTGTTTTTTTTTTAAGTAGGATTGCATCTAGACTTAGGCGATAAGGTGGGATATTTTTATTAAGGAATCGTTCCAGTTTACACCAAGCTGGGGGGTCTGGAAAGGGCCACCAGAATAGACTCTGTATAATTAGAAAGAACTGGTAATATGCTGAGATGTTAGGTAAGCCTGCACCACCAAATCTTTTGTTATTATAAAGGATATTGATGGCAATCCTCGCCTTTCTATTGCCCCATATAAAGTTATTGGTGCTGGTTTGTAAACTTGTTAGGTAAGGGACTGAGATCGGTAATGGCAATGATCGAAATACATACAGGATTTTTGGGAGGATGTAGGATTTAAAAGTAACAATCCTCCCCCACCATGAGAGGCCTTTGTCTCCAAATGAGGACATGTCTTCGGAAATAGATTTGTGAAGAGAGGCTAAATTAAGTGGGATCAGGGAGGAGCTAGAACTAGAAAATTTCAAGCCCAGATAGGTTATGTAGTCATATGACCAAAACCAGGGTGTTATTTGTTTAATGTTGTAGATGAGGGAAGAGTTTAGATTTAATGGCAGGATTTTCGATTTGGATTCGTTTATCTTGAAGTAAGATATCTTGGAGAAATTTGAAAGCAGGCTTTGGATTTTCATAACTGACGCGGAGGGATTAGAAACTGTTAGGACTATCTCGTTGGCAAAAAGGCTAATTCTATAATCTCTAGAGCCCGCTACAATGCCTTGCATGTCTGGGTCATCCCTTATAAGCTGAGCCAGAGGCTCTATGGCTAGGACAAAGAGGAGGGGTGAAAGTGGGCACCCCTGTCTAGTGCCATTGGAGATTTTAAAGAACGGGACAGGTGATTATTAACGTATATCTTTGTGGTGGGGTTGGAATAAATGGCTGAGATGCTAGACAGAATTCTTGATTGGAAGCCGAATTTACGATGGGTTGCAAATAAGTATACCGAATTTAGGTGGTCGAATGCCTTCTCGGCATCGAGGGAGATGATAGCTGCTCTAGATTTCTTAGAATTAATCAATTTTATAAGATTAAACAATCTCCTTGTGCCGTCGACAGATTGCCGGTTAATAACAAATCCAATTGATCATTACTTATTAGGCTGGGGAGGGAGGGATTTAATCTGTTTGCTATAGCCTTGGCGTGAATCTTAATGTCGGTGTTGATCAAGGAGATCGGCCTATAATTTTTCATATGGGATGGGTTGGAATTGGGTTTGGGTAGGAGGACAATCGTAGCCTCTAGCATCTCTTTTGGGAAGTTTCCGGAATCTGAGGCTGAGTTAAAAAGTTTTGTTAGGTGCGGGGCCAGGAGGTTACTAAAAGTTTTATAATAGTCATTTGTGAAGCCATCTGGACCAGGGACTTTAAAGGGTTTTAGGTGGTTGATGGTATCTAAAATTTCTTTTTCTGTAAAAGGGGAGGAGAGGGAGTCCAAGGTGTCTTTGACCAATTTAGGTAGGTTTGTTGAATCCAAAAAGGATTGGATGTTTGCCTGATTTGGTTGAGATTGGGGTGAATCTTGGTTAATATTATAGAGGTTATAAAATAATTTGGCAAAAGAGTTTACTATGTCCTGGGGGTGAGATAAGAGGGTACCGTTGGGGGAAGATATGGCATCAATCCTGTGTTTACGTCTGAGGTATTTAAGTCTATTTTTCATATATGAGGACGGGCGCTTTAGGTTGGAATACTGTTTAAACTTAGAAGATTTACTGTATTTTTCGAACCATAAGACGCACTTTTTTCCCCAAAATTTTTTGGGGAAATGGGGGGTGCGTCTTATGGTCGCAATATACTCACAAATCCGGTGGCGGCTGTCCCGATGCAGCCTCCCTGTGCTCTGTGGTGCGGTGGTGTCGGGGCTCTGTAGTGTGGCTGCAGCGGGGCTCTGTGCTGCGTGGGGGGGCCCCACCGGCATTTCGTCATAGCCAGAAAACCCCCCGCAGCTCCGTTGCACTTGCTGCAACGCGGTGGCCTTCAGAAAGATGGCCGCGCATACTCAAATTCAAATCTCGGCAATGAGATCTCATCCCAAGATCTCGTCTCCCGAGATTTCAGGACAAGATCTCGTTGCGGAGATCTGAATCTGAGCATGCGCGCCCATCTTTCCGGAGGCCCCAGGCGGCCATCCTTCCGGAGGCCTCCGCCTGCCAGCAACAGAGCTGCAGGGGGCTTTGATGAAATGCCGGCGGAGCCCTCCACGCAGCACAAAGCCCCCCGCTGCAGACACACTACAGAGCCCCGACACCACCGCACCACAGAGCACAGGGAGGCTGCATTGGGACCACCGCCACGGGATTTGTAAGTATGTTGCCACCCCACAGAGCACAGCCACCCCACGGACACAGCCACCCCACAGAGCACAGCCACCCCACAGAGCACAGACATCCCACGGACATAGCCACCCCACAGAGCACAGCCACCCCACAGAGCACCCCTGCAACACAGAGCACCACCACCGCACCAGCCTGGACCACCGAAAGACCCTGTGACCACTCCTCTACCTGTGCTGATCCCTTCGCTGGTAAGCTGAATTCGGACTGTAAGACGGACCCCCATTTAACACATTATTTTTTTTCCCTATTTTCCTTCTGAAAATTTGGGGTGCGTCTTATGGTCCAGTGCGTCTTATATTCCGAAAAATACAGTAATTGCGGAGTCGTAAAACGAAAAAATCAATGTTCTGAGCTCTAGTTGAAGTCCAGAGAGCTCCGATTGTAAAATGGGGCAGGGGCTGGACATATTGGCGAGAGACATTTCTTTAGTTCTGATTAGACTTTGTAGGTTTGAGATTTTTTCTCTGTTGGCTTTTTTAATATTTGAGGATATTTGAATAAATATACCTCGCAGAACTGCCTTGTGAGCAGAAAGGTTGAATAGACGCTAGAAAGGTTGGCACCATTTTCTTCAAAGTAGTTGGAGATGGCCGATGAAATTTCAGATTTTATACTCGGATTGTGGAAGAGGGAGGAATTGCACTTCCATAGGAACTCCCGATTGGAAGCTACGCTGTCTAAAAATTCTGCGATAACTGGGGCATGGTCGTAGACAGTCTTGGGAAGGATGGATATTGAGGTGCATTTTGGGAGGGAGAAAATGTCTGTTAGGATCAAGTATATCCTGGAAGCCGAGTGGTAGGTATCGGAGAAGTGAGTATATTCTACTGAGGTGGAGTTCAGGCAGCGAAAGATGTCAAATAATTCATTGGAATATAGCAAATTGTTAAGTGTGCTTGCTTGTGCAACTTTACCGGTAATGACGGTTCTTACCGAAGGTGTCTGTGTGGATATCCCAGCCCAAAGGGAACCTTCAGGTACTGTATAGGAGTGCCTTCTTCACCTTTCGTTGCCGCGGGACCCCCAGGGAGTCGCGAGGTGGGCAGGAAGCGGGTGAAGCAGGTAGATGAAGCGTCTGAGGTAACGGCACCCGGTATTTACCTCAGGTTTTCACTGAGGCGGAACATGGGCTCCTAGGAGATGGTCAATAGAAGGCAGGCAGGTTACCGGGAGATTATAATCCTAGGTTCTCTTGGAAGGGTTAAAGCCCTGAGGCAGCGGGCTTAGCAAGCCCGGATTACCTCAGGTGTGCGGTCCAAGTTAAATAAAACGGACTTAGGTCTTAAATAAAGTTAATAATGACCTGATATTAATCTGTATGGCTAGTTTGTTGGAACTCAATGATAAGTCCAAAATACGCTCAATAGAATGGGTGTGAGTTGATTTTTAAGAGGATTCTCAGGAGCTCTCCGACTGCACGTCCTACTCCATGTGCAGTCTAGGCCACGCCCCCTCGTTGAACTAATTCCAGGCAGATAAAATACAACCAGAAAAAAAGCTGTATAATGTATCAAAGCAGACACAAAGGTTTACTCCTCTCTCACAATATACACATAGAAGGGAAAAATAACTATTTTACTAAACTGTGTATTATCATCAGAATTTTTACAAACAAGACAGTCAACCGATAAACAGAGGTTGGCTACATTTGTATCTTGTTAAAGCTTTGGTGAAATATATAAATATAAATAAGCATATTACCAATATTAAAAAATAATTTAAAAAAAAAAACATTTTCTTTGTCGTTTTTCATCCTTCATTATCCCCAAAACCGCTTAGTGACAGAGCCAATTTTGACTGTAATGACCTGGCCAATTTTAATAGTTCTGACCACTGTCCCTTTATGATGTTATAACTCTGGCAGGCTGCAACGGATCCCGGTGATTCTGAGATTGTTTTTTCGTGACATATTGTACTTCATGATAGAGGTAAAATTAACTTGCATTTATTTATGAAAAAAAGCCGGAAATTTGGCAAAAATGTTGAAAGTTTTGCAATTATTATAACTTTTAATTTTTGTGCTCTTAACTCAGAGAGTCATATCGCACAAAATACTTCATAAGTAACATTTCCACATGTATACTTTACATCAGCACAATTTTGTAAACATCATTTCTTTTTGTTAGGACGTTATAAGAGTGAAAAGTTGACTATCGAGTCCTCGTTTTTCCAACAAAATTTACAAAACCATTTATTTAGGGACCACCTCACATTTGAAGTGACTTTGAAGGGTCTATATGACAGAAAATACCTAACAGTGGCACCATTCTAAAAACTGCACCCCTCAAGGTGCTCAAAACCACATTCAAGAAGTTTATTAACCCTTCAGGTGCTTCACGAGAACTGAAGCAATGTGGAAGGAAAAAATTAACATTTCACTTTAAATCACAAAAAAACTAAATTTAGACCCAAACTTTTTTATTTGCACAAAATTTGTTGTGCAATCTCTCCTGAGTACGCCAATACCCCATATGTGGGGGAATACGAATATTTGGGTGCACGGCAGGGCTAGTAAGAGAAGGAGAGATTGTTTGACTTTTTATTGGCTGGAATCAATGGTGGGCACTATGCCACATTTGGAGAATCCCTGATGGTCTAAACAGTGGAAACTCCCCACAAGTGACCTCATTTTGGAAACCACACCCCTCAAGGATTTTATCCAGGAGTATAGTGAGCATTTTGAACCCACAGGTACGACACTAAATTTGATAACATTAGTGTGTCATAATGAATATTCGTCATTAGTGTTGAACGCAAGTGCTCGCTATTCCAATTTGCATCAGGCGCTCGGGTATGCACCAGATATCGTGGGTACTCAAGTGACATGCTCGAGTCCCTGGCCCGCATATTTTGTGGCTGTTAGACACCCAAAAAAAACATGCGGGGATCTGCGATATTCAGTGCATACCACAGCACCCGATGCAAACTCAAGTAGCAAACACTGCGCTCAACACTAGCCGTCATATCAACATCATTTTTTTTAGATTTGAAAAAAACTCAATTCTAACCCCAACCCTAACCACAACCCTAACACTAACCCCAAACCTAACTGCAAAGAATATAAAAAAATTAATTTCTATTTTATAACTTTTATCTAACTAAAGAGGTGACAAAAGGGGATTTGATTTACAATTTTTTTTATTTTGATCAATGTGATAGGATCTATCACAGTGATTAAAAGGAACCAATAGGAAAAATTTCTTATTGCTGCCGGGCACTAGCCGGCAGATCTCGGCGGACGCACTACGCATGTACTCGCCATTTCCTTCCAGGAAGAAACCCCGGAGATTTTCCGACATAGGGGGGCGCTATACCCTTATTGCTCAGCGCCATTAAAAAGTGGCGCTGAGGAATAAGTACCCTTAACTGCCACCGTTAAAAGATGTATCGGCCTTTGCTAAGGGGTTAAACCTGTTTTAGGATTTTATACCCAAAACGAATAGCATGTATGTAAAAGGTCTTTAAGTCTCTCTACTTCCAATCATGCTCAGTGGGCCTCTATGAAAATGGGACACATACACTCAGCTTCAGAGGATCAATGATGAGCGGAGACGCAGCGCAAATGCGCGAGGTAAGTATAGCACTAGTGATGATGTCTGCACCCACAGGGGTGTGATAACATGATTAGTGGACCGACTAATCTGGGGACACTAATGCCCCCTCGACTAATCAAAGCCTTTATTTGCATATCACAAATGGACTTTAGAAATACTTTTCCTAAAGATCTGTTTACGTATGCAATAAAACATATGGACTGTTAGGCAGTGTGTCTACATATGCAGAAGCAACTGCGGGTGGATCTGGGGATACAGTGGACCTAATAGGTTTCCTTTTAAACCCTTCCCTTCTGCCTGAGTCAGAGCCAGTAGACACGCAGCGGGCACAGAATAGGGAAACAGGGCACGTGAGCTGCAAGTGCAATTTCCAACCACGCTGTACTTGCATCTCTCGAGCATAGAATTTCAACTACGGATTCATCAAAAACAACAAAATTTACTTCAACAGGCAAGTCTAGGATTAAATCAGCATTAAAGTGTCTTTACATACATGACATTAATTTAGGATATAAAATGCTGTTGACAGGTTCTCTTTAAATACGTCTTTTCTTCAGAAGTGAACTACTCCCCAGCTTAGTTTCTTATTTTCTGGTGAAGTGTGCTCCTCAAGACTAACAGTTTGAAATGAGCGATCTCCAAAGCCACTTGCTAGCAGAGACAACTTTGACTCTGCAGCATGGGACAAGTACAGGGACACTGAACCAAGTAATCCTGCAAGCTTTTAAATGGTGCTAACTGTCTCTAAACCAGTGTACCCCAAACTTCAGTCCTCATGGCCCTCAAAAGATCATGATTTCAGGATTTACTGAGTATTGTTCAGGCGACTAAATATTGTCAAGGCAGCAGAAACTACCACAGGTTCTCTCACTGGAATGATGAACCGCATGCCCGTCTCCGTCCAAGTACGTCCCATGCGCAGCTTCTGGGCTGATGATTACAAATTTGCTTCCAGTATTTGCTGATAACGTGCTGCATTAATTTTTCCTTCAAGGTTGACGAAGTTTCCTGTGGCTTTGTAGCTCACACATCCCCAAAACATCAGCAATGCACTTCCATGCTTTACAGTAGGAATGGTGTTCCTTTCATCATAGGCCTTGTTGACCTCTCTCCAAATGTAATGTTTATGGTTGTGGTCAAAAAGTTCAATTTTGGTGTCATCACTCCAAATTACCTTGTTCCCGAAGTTTTGAAGCTTGTCTCTGTGCTGTTTTGCGTTTGTTTTCGATGGTCTACCTGACCGTTGTTTTGTTTTTACAGAACCCCTGATTTTCCATTTGTTAATCAGTTTGAACGCTGCTGACTGGCATTATCAATTCCTTGGATATCTTTTTGTATCCCTTTCCTGTTTTATACAGTTCAACTACCTTTTCCCGCATATCCATTGACAATTCTCTTGTTTTCCCCACGACTCACAATCCAGAAACGTCAGTGGCTTGATGAAAGATGCAAGAGTCTGTCTGGATCCCAGAAACTCACTTAACTTTTATGCACACACACTGATTACAAGCAAACAGGTCACAATTGAGGATGTTACCTCTAGTAGCCATTCAAACCCATTTGTGTCAACTTCTGTGCATATTATCAGGCCAAAATCACCAGGGTATCTAAACTTTTGATCAGGGTCATTTGGATGTTTTGAGTTGTCATTATGATTTAAAAAGAGAAAACACAGTAGTTTGACAATAACTGTCAAGAAAGCAAAAATTCTGCAGGGGTATGCAAACTTTTGAGCACAACTGTATCTGTAGTGTTGCACATTGTTTTTACAGTCTACATTTTGAAATAAATATTTTTCTGTTGTAATTCATTACATGTATTAAAAGAACACACTGGCTAAATGTATGCCAAAAAAAACAGAGCCAAAGTAATCTTGGAACAAGTTAAACTGAAACAAGAACAGTGCATCTAAACCCTCAGATAACATTCTTCCAAAATTAGTAGGCTGAATAGTTGTATAAACAAGATCTAGATCCTATTTAAATTTAGTGACAAATTAAAACTTTGGTACCCTTAAGATTTTAGCATTTTGTTAAATACACAATGATAGCTTTAAATAAATGTCACAGTCTACTTTTCCTAAAAGTCACACTAAGTAAATTCTGAAACCCTTCACATTCAGATATCAGCTTAAGGCCGGAGTCACATTAGCGTATCACATGCTATGCGAATGACCCTTGGCTCTATGCTCCGATCCTCTCGCACCATATAATCGGAGCACAGCGGAGGAGGAGACGGAGAAAGTAATTTCTCTGACTCTTCATTGCCGGCAACCGCAGGGATTGCACTGCACTCGGGTGATATCCGAGTGCAGTGCGATGTTTCACACGCCCCCATAGACTTATATGGGTGGGTGCGGTGCGATTCATAGATGCAATCGCAGCATGCTACGATTGTTTTCGCATGCTGAATCAGCATTAGAAAATAATCACGGACGTGAGCTGCCACATAGGTTAACATTTGGCCGAGTACAATCTGATTTTGTATCAGATTGCACTTGGCCGATTACATCGCAAATGGGAGCGAGCCCTAACAAGGGTTAACATTTGGCCGAGTACAATCTGATTTTGTATCAGATTGCACTTGGCTGATTACATCGCAAAATGTAACTCATACTGCACTAAACAAGCACTTATTGAATTGCAGTTTTCCTGGAAGGTAATTGTGTTCGATGTAATTTAGCTGGTTTATTTTTTCATCAACAACTCAATGGTTTAGAAGTAATGCTATTTTTTTTTTAATAAAGTTAAAATTTTACTGTAGTTTAAAAATAAACTGATGTCTCAGCATATGCCAAATTTTATTTTGTGTTTTATTGACTTTTTGCACCTTCAATAGTATTGAAAAGTGTCTAGAAAAAATACGGATTTTTGTGTTACTCACCGTAAAATCCTTTTCTCCGAGACGCTCATTGGGGGACACAAGACTGTGGGTGTATGCTACTGCCGCTAGGAGGCTGACACTAAGTAAACATAAAAAAAGGTTAGCTCCTCCTCCGCCGTATACACCTCAGCACTAGCCGCAGGCAAACCCAGTTTAGTGCAAAAAGCAGTAGGAGGCTAAAAAATAAATCAGTGTTAGCACAGGTACAGTATATCCAGAAGAAAATCTACTGACACAGACCCAAAAAAATAAAGTTAACTCAAAACGAAGCCATCCGGCTATTAGGGAGGGTGCTGTGTCCCCCAATGAGCGTCTCGGAGAAAAGGATTTTACGGTGAGTAACACAAAAATCCGTATTTCTCCTTCGTCTCATTGGGGGACACAAGACTGTGGGACGTCCCAAAGCAGTCCCTTGGGTGGGAAACCGACTCCACAGTGTAATTTATAACCAGGTATTGCTTATAGGTGCGCTACCGCGCCCTGAAGAATCCTTCTACCCAGACTCGCATCCGCTCAGGCCTGAGTATGGACATTATAATGTTTGGAAAAGGTATGCAGACTGGACCAGGTTGCCGCCTTACAAACCTGTTCCGCCGAAGCCTGATGCCGAAGAGCCCAGGAGGCACCCACTGCTCTGGTGGAGTGAGCCCTGATTCCTGCGGGAACCACCGCGCCTCTGATGCGGTAGGCCTCCTGAATGGTTAACCGTATCCATCTAGCCAAAGTTGACCTAGAGGCAGCGAGTCCCTTCCTGCGACCTTCGGGAAGGATAAACAGCATGTCCGTCTGCCGAAAGGATGCCGTCCGAGATACATATCTCCTGAGTGCTCTCACCAGATCCAGCGTATGGAGAGCCTTCTCCACCCGGTGCGTCGGAGCTGGGCAAAATGAGGGCAAAACAATGTCCTCATTGATATGAAATGAGGACACGACTTTAGGCAAAAAAGGTGGTGTTGGCCTGAGCACTACCTTATCATGATGGAAAAGTAAGTACGGAGCTCGGCAAGATAGTGCTGACAGCTCCAAAACCCGCCTTATGGATGTTATGGCTACCAAAAACACCACCTTCCAGGAAAGGTATGTCAGTGAAACCTCTTGAAGAGGCTCAAATGGAGATTCCTGCAGAACTCCCAGAACCAGATGAGATCCCAAACGTCTAAGGGAGCCCTGTAGGGGGGCACTATATGGACAACCCCTTGAATAAAGGTCTTAACCTGTAAATTAGACGCGATTTTTCGCTGAAAAAGAACCGACAAGGCTGATATCTGACGTCTAAGAGTACTTGGCGCTAGGCCTGAATCTAGGCCCGCTTGGAGAAATGACAGAATGTTGGGAATTGAAAACTGAAGTGGGGAATAACCATGTTCCCTGCACCAAGTAAAAAAGACCTTCCAAGTACAGTGGTAGATACGAGCCGAGGCGGGTTTCCGGGCGCTAGCCATTGTAGCGGCGACCTTTTTGGAGAATCCAGCCCTGGTCAGGATCCAAGATTCAACGGCCAGGCCGTCAAACACAGGACCGCTGAGTTCTGGTGGTAAACTGGGCCCTGGGAGAGAAGGTCCGTGCGTTCTGGCAGACGCCAGGGTGCGTCGGCGAGCAACTGTACCAGCTCTGCGTACCATGAACGACGCGGCCAATCCGGAGCGATTAATATCGCTGGGACCCCTCTAACCTGATCTTTCTGATCACCCTTGGGTTGGAAGATGAAACCGATTCCACGGTAGAACCAGGGCGTCCACTGCAATTGCCTGCGGATCCCGGTACCGGGAGACGAAGTTGGGCACCTTGGCGTTTATCCTGGAGGCCATCAGGTCCACATCTGGGGTTCCCAGCGTAGGCATATCTGTTGAAAGACCTCGGGATGTAGCGACCATTCCCCTGACGCTATACCCTGACGGCTGAGGAAATCCGCTGCCCAGTTCTCCTCGCCTGGAATGTGGACCGCTGATATCACAGAGTGATTTCTTTCTGCCCAGGTCAGAATATGTTTTACCTCGTGCATGGCCGCCCTGCTGCGGGTACCTCCCTGATGATTTATGTATGCCACCGCCGTGGCATTGTCCGATTGTATTCGGACCGGGCGGCCAGCCAGATGATGGTGAAAATGCCTCAGAGCCAGCCGAACAGCTCGAATCTCTAAAATATTGATCGGAAGGGTCGATTCCTGCCGACACCAAGCCCCCTGGGCTGTGTAGTGACGAAACACTGCTCCCCATCCGAGAAGGCTGGCGTCCGTTGTGACTATCAGCCAATGGACTGGAGGAAAATATCGCCCTTGGTGAAGAGTGGTGCTCTTTGTCCACCACGTAAGTGTCTGTCTGACCTGCAGGGACAGACGGCACCGAAGATTGAGCGAGTAAGGGCTCCCGTCCCATACTGCCAAGAGTGCATGCTGAAGGGAGCGGAGATGAAACTGGGCAAATGGAATGGCCTCGATTGCTGCCACCATCCTTCCTAGGACCCTCATGCAAAACCGGATGGTGTGAGGAATCGGTTGGCGAAGGATCCGTACCTCCTGACGGAGAACTAGGGCCTTGTCCCGAGGAAGGATTATCAACCCCTGAGCGTGTCGAAAATCATCCCTAAAAAGGTGATCTTCCGAGATGGCACGGGAGATGATTTTTTCAGATTCACCAGCCACCCCAGGCGAGCAAGGGTGTCTAGCGTAATGCTGACACTTTCCTCGCAGGCTTGAAAAGACGGACCCTTGATGAGATCGTCTAAGTATGGCAAGATGACTATCCCCCGGGAGTGCAGAATGGACACAACAGCAGCCATAACCTTTGTGAACACCCTGGGGGCTGTGGCTAGCCCGAAGGGCAAGGCTGCGAACTGAAAGTGAAGGTTGCCGATGGCAAACCGAAGAAACCTCTGATGAGGAGGGAATATGGGGATGTGAAGATAGGGGCATCCTGAATGTCTATTGACGCTAGAAATTCCCCCTTTTCCATGGCTGCAATGACCGAGCGGAGAGACTCCATTCGGAAATGTCGAATTCTGACAAATCGGTTCAGACGTTTTAGGTCCAAAATGGGCCTTACAGTGCCGTCCTTCTTGGGTACTATGAACAGGTTGGAATAGAACCCTTGACCTCTTTCGACCTCTGGTACAGGGACAATGACCCCGCTGCGCCGAAGAGATTTGACCGCTTTGAATAAGGCGTGAACCCGGGATTCTTTTTTGGGAAGACGTGAGGGAAAAAAACGATTTGAGGGAAGGCTGATAGATTCTATCTTGTACCCCGAGGAGACTAACTCCCTGACCCACTCGTCGTGAGTAATCGATAGCCAAGTGGGGAGAAACCAGAGTAAGCGGCCGCCTACTCTGGATAAATTGACCGCATTCTGCCTCCAGTCATTTGTCTGAATATCTTTGGGGCCTAGACCCTTTAGATCTTGGCTGTTGAGATCGCATTCTTCCCAAAGGGTTGGTCTTGTAGGAGACCTGGCGATCTCTGGCCTGATTAGGTCGACCTGAGCCGCTGGAGCTGGCTGCCGCGGCCCAACCTGGGTTGCGAAAAGCCCTAAACCGAGGCTGAAGCTGTCGGCGAAAGGGCTGTCTAATTTTCTGCTGAGGAAGGAAACTGCTTTTCCCTCCTGTCACATCAGATATGAGCTGATCCAGCTTCTCGCCAAATAACCGGCCGCTCTGATATGGTAAGGATGTAAGTGATTTTTTTTTAGGTTGAGTCCGCTCGCCAAGTTCTCAACCACAAGGATCTCCTGATAGCAATCGCATTAGCTGCAGCTAGTGCTGCGCAATTTGCCGCATCCATGGAAGCATTAATTAAAAAGTCTCCTGCAAGAGCTATCTGATTAGAGATCTCAGTTACCTCAGACGGCACCTCTATACCGTGGAGAGCTCTATTTAGAGACTCCGACCAGGATATCATGGCCTTAGCAACGCAAGTCGCTGCAAAAGAAGGAGAGCAGAGCCTGATGCCTCAAACACCGAGCGGGCCAAGCTTTCAATCAGACGATCCGTTGGATCTTTGATCGAGGAACCGTTGGGAAGGGAGAGGAGCGTCTTAGACGCCAAACGTGACACAGGAGGGTCGACCACAGGAGATTCCGCCCACTTCTTAAGAAGTTCAAGAGCAAAAGGATATCTGGTATTGAGGGCCCTTTGTTCTGCGAAGCGCTTGTCCGGCTTTTCCCGGTGGCGCTGCACTAGTTCCTCAAACTCAGGATGAGCACCAAAAACCTTTATGAGTTTGCCTGGCTCGTTTGAAGGACACCTTATGACCAGAGGCCAAGGTGGATTCATCGTCTACCCCCAGGGATTGATTGACAGCTTCAATCAGACTGTCAATTGTCTCCTGACAATTCGGTGCCTCTAAATTGAGGGACCCTTCAGAACCGGAATCCAAATATTGATCACTTGCCTCCAAAGGTGAGGGAGAGCGAGAAACGGAACTGAAAGATGCCGAGGCCCTGGACGGCATAGGCGACGCAGTGTGGGTTCGCTTCCCCTGCGTCTGCCTGGTGAGAGCGCGGCCCCTGCAGGCCGGAGGTTCCTGAGACGTGGCCAAGACGGGTGAACCACTGTCCCTGCTCCTATCGGGAGCTTGAAGGGACTCGATTGCTCTTGTTAATGACGCCACAGATTGAGACAGAGACAGGGCCCATTCCGGGGGACCTGACGCACTGGGCTCGGCTATAGGTGAGGGCTCCTGAGCCCGTTCGGAGTCACAGGCTTCGCAGACCCGACTAGGCTGGGCGTGCGGAAAAGGGGACCTACAGGCAATGCATGCGGTATACAGCACCGTGTGAGCTTTAGTTCTTCTGGACATACTGGATCTGTCACTGAATTTTTCCTGCTGCAATGATTTGGATGTGGCGGTGCGGTGGAGCGGAGCGCAGAGGAGCGCAGCGAAGCGGAACAACCAGTCTGGAGGTAGTAGCACTTACCCCAGTCCTGTATCCCCGGACGTCCTTAAACAGCGTGTAGTGGCGCAAACGAAACGACCGAGGCTCCAGACTTTCAAAAAAAGCGCTCCCCTATCAGGGAGGCGTGCCTCATATAGCCGAGCCTCAAGGGGAGGGGTCGAGAGGCACGGCCTAGTCTCCGGCCGAAGCCGGGGACTAAATTTGCGGCCGCGGCCTAGCGCCGGCCGAAGCCGCGGCCTAAATTTTCGGTGGTGGCCGCCCGAGAGTCGGGGGGCGGGTCCGCTGGAAGTTGACGCTGCCGGAGGCGGGGCTTGAGACCGCGGCCTACCTTCCGGCCTAAGCCGGGCGCTAAATTACTGGCCGCGGCCTGGTCTCCGGCCGAAGCTGGGGACTAAATTTCCACCTGAGGCCTAGCGCCGGCCGAAGCCGGGGGCTAAATTTTAGGTGGCGGCCGCCCAGGAGTCGGGGGGCGGGCCGCCGGAAGATGATGCACCCTAGGGGGCGGGGCTCAAGCCGGGGACTCGCCTGTTTCTGGCTGAAGCCAGGCTGAAACGACCACCTCTCAGACGCCGGCTCCCAGCTTCCAGCAACCTCTCCGGCCCCCCTCCACGACCTGGTTTTAATGGTGGGTTTTCTTCGCAGAGGATTCTTCAGATTAGAGGGGGCTTGCGGAAAAAAATAGGGACGGTGCAGGCACCCTAACTCCATCACCCCTTCAGGGGATGAGGAGAGGGACCGTCCGCCTCCTTGCAGCACCGCAGTCTAGCATTGGTGGTGCAGTGGGGGCCGCATGGACTATCTCCTGCCACTGTACAGCCTAGGGTTTCAATACTCTAGGGTGGTCAGGGCTGAGTCCGGCATTCATGTCCCACGTTGCGGGAAAGGATACGTGGAGGCGACACTCCACGTGCTCGCCCGTTGATGGTTTGGGGAGATCGGACCCCTTCAAAAGGGTCCGAAGCCCCTATCTCGTCTTAGTGGGAAAGACAATACATAATTCTAATATTTCTAATGGAAGGAAATGAGCAGTTATCACAATTAAACTGAAAGTCCTAATTACACTGTCACAAACATACGGTATACTACAAAGTCATCATATAGTTTATGCAGCACATATCAATACAAATGACAGTACAATGGAAAAGATAAGGGTGAAGTAATTTTTAAAATGTAAGGGCTGATTTATGATACAATGTGGGATAGCAATGTGTAGTAAAATTGTTTGAAATGTTGCAAAATTTTTGTGCAACACATAGCTGTTCAAAAATGTTGCGATCATTGGAGTTTTACACCAGGTTCACCAATCTTTTGAAAAGTGGGTGATGTTTAATGAGGTGAGCTGGTGGCTGAGGACATGCAACAAAGCATCATAATGTACGTCGTTAATGTGCTGTAGAATTAGATGAAAATGTACTCCAGTCAATGACTAGAGTTCATTTCTTTTGATGGTGCACAGTAGCTGAAAAGTCTGCCAAATTTAATAATTAAGAGAGTGGACCCTTCATCATGACTGACATGACTGGATTAATCGGTCTCATAGTATTTGATTTCCGAGACTGAAAACAAGGGAACATAGACAATGTCATACTTTTGGCATTTAAACCCTTCCTCGACCTGTGGACACAGGTATGGTCATGAAAAGATCGTGTTCCTGCGGTCGGTGACCGGGGTCACTGAAAGTCACCCGACCCGCAGGCACAAGACCCTTTGGTGCTCACCACAGGGGGGGTTGCTTAACCCCACGTGGCTACGATCGCTCTGATTGGCTGTTAAAAGTGAACAGTGCTCCCTTTATTCCGAGCCCGATGTGTGCCCAAACATGAGTCTACCCCACCAATATGGGGGGCATCAGCGTACTCAGGAAAATTGCACAACAACTTTGGGGGTCTAATTTCTCCTGTTACCCTTGGGAAAAAATTGGGGACTAAAAATTATTTTTGTGGAAAAAAAAATGATTTTTTATTTTACAGCTCTGCGTATAAACTTCGTGAGAAACTGGAGATTCAAAGTGCTCACTACTACACTCTAGTAGAGGTTCCTGGGGGATCTAGTTTCCAACATGGGGTCACTAGGGGGGGTTTCTATGTTTAGGCACATCATGGGCTCTGCAAACGTAACATTGCCCGCAGACCATTTCCATCAAGTCGGCATTTCAAAACGTCACACTTCCCTTTCCGAGCCCAATCGTGTCCTGCAGTAGTTTTCTCCCACATATGGATATCACATACTACGGGCAAATTGGACAACAACTTTGGGTCTAATTTCTCCTGTTACCCTGGAAATAATAAAAAAATGTGACTAAAAGATCATGTTTGTGGAAAATTTTTTTTTTTTTTACAATGTGGGATAGCAATGTGTAGTAAAATTGTTTGAAATGTTGCAAAATTTTTGTGCAACACATAGCTGTTCAAAAATGTTGCGATCATTGGAGTTTTACACCAGGTTCACCAATCTTTTGAAAAGTGGGTGATGTTTAATGAGGTGAGCTGGTGGCTGAGGACATGCAACAAAGCATCATAATGTACGTCGTTAATGTGCTGTAGAATTAGATGAAAATGTACTCCAGTCAATGACTAGAGTTCATTTCTTTTGATGGTGCACAGTAGCTGAAAAGTCTGCCAAATTTAATAATTAAGAGAGTGGACCCTTCATCATGACTGACATGACTGGATTAATCGGTCTCATAGTATTTGATTTCCGAGACTGGAAAACAAGGAACATAGACAATGTCATACTTTTGGCATTTAACCCCTTCCTGACCTGTGACACAGCGTATGTGTCATGAAAAGATCGTGTTCCTGCGGGTCGGGTGACCGGGGTCACTGAAAGGTCACCCGACCCGCAGGCACAAGACCCTTTGTGCTTCACCACAGGGGGGGTTGGCTTAACCCCACGTGGCTACGATCGCTCTGATTGGCTGTTAAAAGTGAAACAGTGCTCCCTTTATTCCGAGCCCCGATGTGTGCCCAAACAGTGGTTTACCCCCACATATGGGGCATCAGCGTACTCAGGAAAAATTGCACAACAACTTTGGGGGTCTAATTTCTCCTGTTACCCTTGGGAAAAAAAATTGGGGACTAAAAAAATTATTTTTGTGGAAAAAAAAATGATTTTTTATTTTCACAGCTCTGCGTTATAAACTTCTGTGAAGAACTTGGAGATTCAAAGTGCTCACTACACATCTAGAGGAGTTCCTTGGGGGATCTAGTTTCCAACATGGGGTCACTAGGGGGGGTTTCTACTGTTTAGGCACATCATGGGCTCTGCAAACGTAACATGATGCCCGCAGACCATTCCATCAAGTCGGCATTTCAAAACGTCACTACTTCCCTTCCGAGCCCCAACGTGTGCCCATGCAGTAGTTTTCTCCCACATATGGGATATCAGCATACTCCGGGCAAATTGGACAACAACTTTTGGGGTCTAATTTCTCCTGTTACCCTTGGAAAAATAAAAAAATTGGGGACTAAAAGATCATGTTTGTGGAAAAAATTTTTTTTTTTTTTCATGCCCGGGCGTTATAAACTTCTGTGTAGCGCTTGGGGGTTCAAAGTGCTCACCGCACATCTAGATAAGTTCCGTGCGGTGTCTAGTTTCCAAAATGGGGTCACTTGTTGGGAGTTTCTACTGTTTAGGCACATCAGGGGCTCTGCAAACGTAACATGACGCCCGCAGACCATTCCATCAAAGTCAGCATTTTAAAACGTCACTACTTCCCTTCCGAGCCCCAACGTGTGCCTGAACAGTGGTTCCCCCCCACATATGGGGTACCAGTGTACTCAGGACAAACTGTACAACAACTTTTGGGTCCAATTTCTCCTGTTACCCTTGGGAAAATAAAAAACAGCGGGCCAAAAAATTATTTTTGAGAAACAAAAATTATTTTTTTATTTTCACTGCTCTGCGTTTATAAACTTCTGTGAAGCACTTGGGGGTTAAAAGTGCTCACTACACATCTAGATAAGCTCCTTGGGGGGTCTAGTTTCCAAAATGGGGTCACTTGTGGGAGGTTTCTACTGTTTAGGCACATCAGAGGCTCTGCAAACGCAACATGACGCCCACAGAACATTCCATCAAGTCTGCATTCCAAAATGGCGCTCCTTCCCTTCTGAGCCCTTCCGTGCGCCCAAACAGTGGTTTATGACCACATATGCTGTATCTGTGTACTCAGGAGAAATTGCCCAACAAATTTTAGGATCCATTTTATCTTGTTGCCCATGCAAAAATGAAAAAATTGATGCTAAAATAAAATTTTTGTTGGAAAAATGAAAATGTCCATTTTTTCCTTCCTCGTTGCTTTAGTTCCTGTGAAGCACCTGAAGGGTTAATAATATTCTTGAATGTAGTTTTGAGTAGCTTGAGGGGTGCAGTTTTTATAATTGTGTCACTTTTGGGGTTTTTCTACCATATAGACCCCTCAAAGTGACTTCAAATGTGAGGTGGTCCCAAAAAAAAAATGGTTTTGTAAATTCTGCTGTAAAAATGAGAAATCGCTGGTCAACTTTTAACCCTTATAACTTCCTAACAAAAAAAATTTTGTTTCCAAAATTGTGCTGATGTAAAGTAGACATGTGGGAAATATTATTTATTAACTATTTTGTGTCACATAACTCTCTGATTTAACAGAATAAAAATTAAAAATTTGAAAATTGTGAAATTTTCAAAATTTTCGCCAAATTTCCATTTTTTTCACAAATAAACACAAACATTATCGACCTAAATTTACCACTAACATGAAGCCCAATATGTCACGTAAAAACAGTCTTAGAATCGCTAGGATCCGTTGAAGTGTTCCTGAGTTATTACCTCATAAAGGGACACTGGTCAGAATTGCAAAAAATGGCAAGGTCATGAAGGGGTTAAGATTACTAAAATTAGGAGCAAGACTTTATCAACATTTGTAGTTTTGCCTTTCCATCAGGGTTCTGATGTTTTGATGGGAAGACTAGCAAACAGTGATGAGCGAACGTGCTCGGATAAGGTGTTATCAGAGCATGCTCGGGTACTAACCCAGTGTCTTCGGTGTGCTCAAATAATATTTTTGAGTCCCCACGTTTCATATATCTTGAAGTTGTTCAACAGCGACAAACAGGCAATCCATGCATGTGCTGCGGCAGTTGAACAGCCACGAGACACGAAGGCGCAGGGACTAGAACATATTATTCGAGCACACCGAAGACACTCGCTTAGTACCCAGAGCATGCTGCGATAACACCTTATCCAAGCACGTCCGCTCATCACTGCTAGAAAATTCTGCAGTCCTATTTTGCAGACCACAAGATAATGCAAACCCAACTCCATTAGAAACCATGAGATCTTTCAGGATTAATCTGGATACAGGCGTAAAGGAATTAGGCATAGTTTCCATGGCACTAGTGCGATCACAGCCTTAACTAACATTTGTATATATAACATGTAAAAAATAATATTAAAAATATTTAAAATGGTCGTTTTAACACCAGACGGGAAAATTTTAAAAAATAATTACACAATCATACTGGCATGATTTCCAAAGTAAACACACCAACCTCTTAGAGGACTAATTAATAACGTATGTTTGCATTAAGTCTCTTTTCCCAAAATGAAAAAAAAAAAAAAAAAACTGTGAAATATTACAAGCAAATCAAATGGAAACAAAATTTCCATTTTTGAACAGATCCGTCTTTTAAAAACAAATCTGTCATGAACTGTTTCCCATGGACTTCAATGATAAAAAAAAAAAAATATCACTTGGTATCCTTTTATTTGGGCCAGACAAAAATGTTGTGCAGAATATTTTTTGTTCTGGCTACAAAACTGATAACAGCTTCAAAGGAGGCTAACAAATCATTTTACGACACTTCTGCTCCCATTAAATTGAAAGGGTCTTGTACTGGAAAGTTTTATTTCAATTTTATAATCCAAAAATGGAAATAGTGGACATGTGAATAGAGCCTAAGTAAAAATGGTTTTATTTCTACAGATTTATTTATACTGGCACTGCCTATTCCTTGACCCAGAGGCACAACCGTACTAGAGTGTGTTGGAAAGAGTAACTGAAATTTCCACTGAAAACGCTCTAGTGTGAAAGATTTAGACGTACTAAAAGATACGGTAATAAAGTTAGCAGCAAGACTGAGTTTCTGTATACCATCTATGCGAGTGTACCCAGTCCTCTCTACTTCCACCTTCCATCACAGTCTCTATGCAGCTCTGTTCTGCAGTGCTATCATTCCGAAAAAAACAGATAAAATTCAGGCCAATTTGACCTTGATTTTCTGTTTCCAGGATTTCTGAACATGCAGTGCAATAGACAGGTACAGGGGTAAAGTGGCACTATTAAGTCAAGGCATCTCTGTTTAACAAATATATTAGAAATCATTTTAACTATTGATTTACTGAACAATAAAAAGGAACTAATGAAAGCTGATATGTCTCCAGATTTAACCCCTTTACCCCCAAGCCTGCTGGCACCTTCATGACCAGGTCAAATCTTACAATTCTGACCAATGGCACTTTATGGGCAGAGACACACTATCGATTAAAGAAAAAAAAATTAGTCCGATTTTCATGCAGGAGAGTCGGACGAGTGTAATGCAATTGTCATGCGTTTTTTGTGCGAGTACAATCCGATTTTTCACACCTAGCATCCGATTTACATACCAACGCAGTGCGATTGCTATCAGACTGCATTGCGATATTAACATGAGCTTTCACATACAACAGTTCTCTGTAAAAGGTCATGTAAAAATCGCATTGTAATACACAACTGTACACATCGTTTTAAAACCAAAAAATATTCAAAACACATATATATAATATATATATTTACATATATAATATATACATTATAAATATATGTATATAATATATATCTAATATATATACACTGCTCAAAAAAATAAAGGGAACACTAACACAACACAATGTAACTCCAAGTCAATCACACTTCTGTGAAATCTACCTCTCCAGTAACAAAGCAACACCAATTATGAATCAATTTCTCCTGCTGTTGTGCAAATGGAACGGACAATAGGTACAAATTATCAGCAGTTAGCAAGACACCTCCTATAAAGGAGTGGTTCTGCAAGTGGTGACCACAGACCATTTCTCTATTCTCATCTTTTTTGGCTGTTTTGGTCACTTTTGCATTTTATCATTGCTCTCACCCCTAGAGGTACTGTACAGTAGCATGAGGTGGTGTCTACAACCAACGGAAGTTGCTCAGGTAGTGCAGCTCAACCAGGATGGCACATCAATGCGAGCTGTGGCAATAAGGGTAGCTGTGTCTGTCAGCACAGTGTCCAGAGCATGGAGCAGATACTAGGAGAGAGGCCAGTATACCAGGAGACGTGGAGGGGCTGTAGGAGGGCAACAACCCAGCACCAGGACCGCTACCTCCTCCTTTGTGCAAGGAGGAACAGGAGAAGCAGTGCCAGAGTGCTGCAAAATGACCTCCACTAGGCCACTAACATCCATGTGTCTGCTCAAACTGTCAGAAACAGACTCCATGATGGTGGTATGAGCCCCCGACGTCTACAAGTGGGTGTTGTGCTTACAGTCAAACACCGTTCAGGGCAATTGGCATTTGTCAGAGAACACCAGGATTGGCAGATTTGACATTGGCACTCTGTTCTCTTCACGGATGAGATCAGGTTCACACTGAGCACATGTGACAAACATGACAGAGTCTGGAGATGCTGTAGACAACGTTCTGCTGCCTGCAACATCCTCCAGCATGATGGGTTTGGCAGTGGGTCAGTAATGGTGTGGGGAAGCATTTCTTTGGAGGGCCGCACAGCCCTGAATGTGCTAGCCAGAGGTACCCTGACTGCCATTACGTACCGGGATGAGATTCTCAAACCCGTAGTGAGACCATATGCAGGTGGAGTGGGACTTCGGTACCTTCTGATGCATGAAAATGCTAGGCCTTATGTGGATGAAGTGTGTCAACATTTCCTGCATGATGAAAGCAATGATGCTATGCACTGGCTTGCCTGATCCCCAGACCTGAATCCAAGTGAGCACATCTGGGACATCATGTCTTGTTCCATCCACCAACGCAAAATTGCACCACAGACTGTCCAGGAGTTGACTGATGCTTTAATACAGGTCTGGGAAGAAATCCCTCAGAAGAACATCCACAGCCTCATCAGGAGAATTGCCAAGGTGTTATAGGGAGGTCATACACGTCCGTGGAGGCCACACACACTGCTGAGCATCACTTCCTTGTCTTGAGGCATTTCCACTGAAGTTGGATCAGCCTGTAATTTGATTTTCCACTTTGATTTTGAGTATCATTCCAAATACAGACCTCCATGGGATATTAATTTTGATTTACATTGATCATTTTTATGTTTTATTGTTCCCATCGCATTCCACTGTGTAACAAATAAAGATTTGCAAATGGAATATTTAATTCAGTGATACCTATGATGTGGGATTTTAGTGTTCCCTTTACTTTTTTGAGCAGTGTGTGTATATATATATATATATATATAGATATATAGATACATATCTATATAACTATACACACACACATAGTGACAAATACAATTAGTATAGTGTGTGTGCAGCTTACTGTGCAAATTGTCTCTTCAGAGAGGAAGAGAGCTAGAACTCTAGTGCCACCTTTTGGAAGGTAGCAATCCTACAAGTCAATGTCGACCCTTTAACGAGCCTTATCACATGACCTAGGATAATGGCCAAACCAGAATCTCAATTTGCAGACACTGTGTTTCGGGGTTCTGCCCCTCGTCAGTGCAAAGCGGAGATCTGGTTTGGCTGTGTGAGAGGCGTCAGACCATTGTACAAGAAATATCGTCACTCCTTGCGGAGATCAACATGCTAAGCATGCCGAGATGAGGAGACTTAAAGCCGCAATGCTCCTCTGGGAAATATGCTAATTATGCAAATTGTCTCTTCAGAGAGGAAGAGAGCTAGAACTCTAGTGCCACCTTTTGGAAGGTAGCAATCCTACAAGTCAATGTCGACCCTTTAACGAGCCTTATCACATGACCTAGGATAATAGCCAAACCAGAATCTCAATTTGCAGACACTGTGTTTCGGGGTTCTGCCCTCGTCAGTGCAAAGCGGAGATCTGGTTTGGCTGTGTGAGAGGCGTCAGACAGCTTACTGTACATATATTAATATTTGGTGACTTTTTAAAAAAAAAAAAATGTGCGCAGCGTATCATCTGAATACGAAAACGCATGCAAAAACGCATGCAAAAGCATGCTTACGCAGTGTTTTTTTCCCGCATCATGCTACGCATGACGCAAAAAAACGCTGCGGGTGCATGCGTTTTTTTTTTTGCATGCGTTTACGTTGTTTATGCGCATGCGTTTAATATGACAGACACCAAAAGGGCGTGACTCATGAACAACGTACACGTATCAAACGCATCCGTACGCATGTCCTTGAGTACCAATGCGCTCCCATAGACAGTAATGCGTTGACTTGACGCTTTCATCCGCATGCGCATGACTGCGCATATTTGACGGATTTTTGAGGCTTCAAAAAAATCCAACATGCTGCGTTCGCTGGACACAGCCGCACACCGCGAAAAGATGCATGCGTACGTGTTTGCGTGCGAACGCATGCAAACGCATGTCTCTGCGTACACCATGTTAAAGACATGTAAGCATAATGCATGCGGATCTATGCAGATGAAACGCTGCGCACACAGACGCAAATGTGAAACCAGCCTAAATACTGCGATCAGAAGCAATTGCAGTATTTAGGGGTTAACGTGCCGGGAGAGGTGCGGGCACCGCTCCTGCATTGAGTGCCACGTGTCAGCTGTCAGAATCAGCTGACAGTACGTCTAAGGTCGGTAAGTACCAGCTGACCAAGAAGTACTGAGTACATCTAAGGGCGATAAAGGGTTAAAGAAGCACTTCCATCAAAGTTTTTATCCTCTTAATATATTGAAATCATCATATATATGGCACTGTGTCAATGTGCTAATTCTTCTCTTTTCCACAGATTGATCACATTTCGTGATTACAATCAGACTAGCTGAATCCTACTAAGCTTACTGTAAAAGCAAGAAGTCTCTTTTTCCTGTATGAGTCTCTGGCAGAGTGAAGGACTGGAGCAGCCTGGTCAGGAGTTAAAGAGGGGGTGGAGCTGGACTAACAGGGACTTTGCAGTGATGTAGAATTGTAGTTCTAAAGCCAGAGTCATACTACAGTCATAAACAAAAGTTTTGAGAATGACACAAATATTAATTTTTACAAAGTCTACTGCTTCACTTTTTCTAATGGCAATTTGCATATACTCCAGAATGTTATAAAGAATGATCAGCTTAACAGCAATTACTTGCAAAGTCAATATTTGGCTAGAAAATGAACTTTATCCCCAAAACACATTTAAACATCATTGCAGCCCTGCCTTAAAAGGATCAGCTAACCTCTTTTCAGTGATTGCTCCATTAACACAGGTGTGGGTGTTGATGAGGACATGGCTGGAGATCAATCTGTCATAATTAAGTAAGAATGACACCACTGGACACTTTAAAAGGAGGCTGGTGCTTGGCATCATTGTTTCTCTTCTGTTAACCATGGTTATCTCTAAAGAAACACGTGCAGTCATCATTGCAATGCACAAAAATGGCCTAACAGGGAAGATTATCGCAGCTAGAAAGATTGCACCTCAGTCAACAATCTATCGCATCATCAAGAACTTCAAGGAGAGAGGTTCCATTGTTGCCAAAAAGGCTCCAGGGCGCCCAAGAAAGACCAGCAAGCGCCAGGACCGTCTCTTAAAAGTGTTTCAGCTGCGGGATCGGGCTACCAGCAGTGCAGAGCTTGCTCAGGAATGGCAGCAGGCAGGTGTGAGTGCATCTGCACGCACTGTGAGGTGGAGACTCTTGGAGCAAGGCCTGGTCTCAAGGAGGGCAGCAAAGAAGCCACTTCTCTCCAGAAAAAACATCATGGACAGACTGATATTCTGCAAAAGGTACAGGCAGTGGACTGCTGAGGACTGGGGTAAAGTTATTTTCTCTGATGAATCCCCTTTTCGATTGTTTGGGACATCAGGAAAACGCCTCATTCGGAGAAGACAAGGTGAGCGCTACCACCAGTCTTGTCTCATGCCAACTGTTAAGCATCCTGAAACCATTCATGTGTGGGGTTGCTTCTCAGCCAAGGGAATCGGCTCTCTCACAGTCTTGCCTAAAAACACAGCCATGAATAAAGAATGGTACCAGAATGTCCTCCAAGAGCAACTTCTCCCAACCCTCCAAGAGCAGTTTGGCGATCAACAATGCCTTTTCCAGCATGATGGAGCACCTTGCCATAAAGCAAAGGTGATAACTAAATGGCTCAGGGAACAAAACATAGAGATTTTGGGTCCATGGCCTGGAAACTCCCCAGATCTTAATCCCATTGAGAACTTGTGGTCAATCATCAAGAGACGGGTGGACAAACAAAAACCTAAAAATTCTGACAAAATGAAAGCATTGATTGTGCAAGAATGGACTGCTATCAGTCAGTATTTGGTCCAGAAGTTGATTGAGAGCATTCCAGGGAGAATTGCAGAGGTCCTGAAGAAGAAGGGTCAACACTGCAAATATTGACTTGCTGCATTAACTCATTCTGTCAATATAAGCTTTTGTTACTCATATGTTTGCAATTATATTTCTGTCTGTGATAAAAACATCTGTCAAACACACACATAAAAACCAGAGGGCAGCAGATCATGTGAAAATATAATATTTGTGTCATTCTCAAAACTTTTGGCCATGACTGTAGTGATAAATACGGACGAGTGCTATGTGATAAAACATCGCATAGCACTCGGACCAGTATTAATCTATGGGGCAGCTCCCATCACCGTTTTTTTTCTCGGCCGTAATCTTCGCGCGAGTGAAATCGCAGCATGCTGTGATTGTCATCGACACTCGGCCGAGTCTCGGCGCACTCGCACCCATATAAGTCTGTGGGTGCGAGTGAGACAGCGCACATCACTCGGATATCATCCAAGTGCTGTCCGATATATACGCCGATGCCGGCAATGGAGGAGATAAGAGAAATTAGTTTCTCTGCCTCCTCTGCAGCTGTGCTTCGATCCGCTCTGTGCGAGAGGCTCGGAGCACAGTAGCATGACACTTGGCTCCCGCACACAGCAGAGCAGGAGCCGAGGGTCATTAGCATATCGCATCTGATGCTATCGCATCTAATGCCATTCGCAAGTGTGACCCCGGCCTAATGATGACTCAAGCAGGACAAAGACACCTCCTGTTTCTATAAAGAGACTGGAAGGATTCATCTAGTCTGTTTTTAATCACGTGATGTCAAAGACTTAATGGAAAAAAAGAAGAATTAGCTGTGTAAAAGGGCAAAATGAGCAATTGTGAGTACACAATTTTATACAGTAGCATTCACCTCCACCCCTCCTTGGCATTTTTTGTGTTTTGCTACCTGACAACCTGAAATTTCACTGTTGTTTTTTGAGGGTTTACATCTTTTCATGTAAAGAACATAACTACAACTGTGAACATTTGGTTTTCATTTTATTGTGAAGCAAAGCACAAATAGAACAAAACAACTAAAAACTTCAGTGTGCATAGCTATTCACCCTCTAAAATCAATACTTTAGAGGGGTGAATAGAGAGATGTGATAAAGCTAAAAATATTGTGAAAGCATGAAGACAATATTCAACAAGTCACAAAAACAGCTTCACATATTTAGAAAATTAGCACCAAATAGAATGTCCAATCACTGGTTTATAAAAAAATACATACATTGATAAGCCAGATAATAAAAAGCAGAGATTGCATAATTTGCTAAATTGGGACAATACCCTGTAACACTCTATTGCAGCAATAATATGCTTATGCTCAGTGAAATCAGACATTTTCCCCCTTGAGATTAAAGGAACTTAATGTCCTTAATGTGCTAAGCCCCCTTTTTGATAGGTATCTTAATAAAACTGTTTTAAATAGTAGGAGGATTTTTGCCCATTCCTCAAAGCAAAACTGCTACAACTCCTTCAAATTAGATGGTTTCCTTTGGTGAACCCCAATCTTCAAATCTGACCACAGATTCTCAATTGGATTAAGGTCTGGTTTTTACTAGGCCACTCAAAAACATTTACACATTTCCCATTAAACCACCCAAGTATTGCTTTAGCAGTATGCTTGGGGTCATTGTCTTGTTGGAAGGTGAACCTCTGTCCCAGTTTCAAGTAAGTGACAGACTGAAACAGGTTTTGCTCAAAAATATTCCTGTATTTAGCACCATCCATCTTCCCTTCAACACGGAACATTTTCCCTGTCCCTGCTTCCGAAAAACATCACCATAGCATGATGCTGCAACCACCATGTTTCACTGTAGGTATGGTGCTCTCGGTGTGATGAGCTGTGTTGGTTTAACGCCAGACATAAAATTTACCTTGGTGGCGAAAAAGATCAATTTTGGTCTCATCTGACCACAGCACCTACCTCCATACATTTTGGGAGTCTCCCACTTGTTCTTGGCAAATTCA
Source organism: Oophaga sylvatica (assembly GCA_033576555.1). NCBI lineage: Eukaryota > Metazoa > Chordata > Amphibia > Anura > Dendrobatidae > Oophaga > Oophaga sylvatica. Next base: position 214,792,073 of record JARQOD010000006.1, on the reverse strand, counting down.
AAACGAGCCTTACAATTTTTGTGTGTAAGTAAAGGTTTTTTTCTACTGACTCTTCCATAAAGGCAACCTATATGGAGTGTATGGCTTATTCTGGCCATATAGACAGATACTACAGTCTCTGCTTGTGAACTCTGCAGCTCTTTCAGGGTTACCTTTGGTCTCTGTGCTGCCTCTCTGATTAATGTCCTCCTTGCCTGGGCTGAGAGTTTTGTTGGGTGGCCCTCTCTTGGCAGGTTTTATTGTGTTACCATGTTCTTTCTATTTGATGATAATGGGTTTGATGGAGCTCCAGGGATTCATCAGAGATTGGAATATTTTTTTTATAACCCAACCCTGACTTCTACTTCAACAACTTTGTCCCTGACTTGTTTGGAGATCTTCTTGGTCTTCATGGTGTTGTTTGGTTAGTGGTGCCTCTTCCTTAATGGTGTTGCAGCCCCTGCGGCCTTTCAGAAAAGGTGTGTATATACTGATAGACCATGTGACACTAAGATTTTACACAGGTGGGCTTCCTTTCACTAAGCATGTGACTCATGAAGGTCATTGCTCGCACCACAAATTTTTAGAGGCTTCATAGCAAATGGGGTGAATACATATACACATACCAATTTTTAGTTATTTCAACCCATAAATCTAATTTCTGCCTATATTTTTTGCACTTCACTTCACTAACTTAGATTATAACAAAAATATTTAAACATAGGTTGTAATGAAACAAAATAGGTAAAGGGGTGAATACTGTTGCAAGTCAGTGTATAATATAATGATTGCAATATATTAAGGGGATAAAAAAATCTGATAGGAGTGCTTCTTCAAAAATACTAACTGCATGCATTATTAAATAAAAAGCCATCTCATAATGACTATTACGATATGTGGACACAATAGGTATTTGGAGCAGAAGGCGTTTATGCTGAAACATAGCTATTTTATTTATAATCACTGTACATTGCCAATGCATGGGACTTTATCAAATATTCAACAATGATACTTACATTTTGTCTCTGTTCACAGAGCTGGTGAAGATAAGCTCTTCCTCCCACAATTACGATCTGGGCATTACGTGGATTGCTGAGATATGCGTCCAGCTGTCTTTGCCGAGAACGATACCAGCAGACATAGAAGAATATTTTTATGATGATAAATATTATCACTATTCTGGAAAAAGAAGATATAAAAGGCATGAAAACAAATTACTAAATGTTATAACAAAACATAAAAAAAAATCTAAGCATTTCTAATTACTCCATTAAAGTTTTAATGCTACATCAAACAGGGAACCTGCCACTTCGGATAATGCTATTCACCTGCAGTTATAAGGTTAATCTGTAGGTTGTCAGCATTAGGGCTCATACTCAAATGCGAGGAAATCGTCCGATGCCCACATGTGAAATACCAGCTCTGGCGCTGGCACTCGGGAGTGGAGTGCGCGGCTGCATGTATTTATATGCAGCCGCTCACTCCACTCCCGAGTGCCGGCACCAGAGCTGGGTTTTCACATGCGAGAATCGGACGATTTCCTCGCATGTGAGTATGAGCCCTTACGAAGGTGCCCATCTGCTGCACTGAAACTGCACAACCCAGAAGGAAATCAAATTTTTTCCTCCAGGGAGACACCAGCCTTCAGTCACACAGGCATGCCAGCGCAGCTAGCCACACCACTCAAAGCACTGTAAGTGGCGGCAATAAGCATGCCCCGATGCTTTGACTTACAGCCAGTTCTGCAATGATGTATGGCAGGGTCGTCTGTCAGTCAGTAACAGGGCGTGCTGTAGGGATCCACTCTCTCAGTTATGCACGAGGTAGCGTTCAAACAGGCAATGTGGTCTGGTCCAAACAGGTGCAGTTTTATAGCATTCATAAAACTCCTTGTAATTCAAAACCAAAAACAGGCTCTTCTGGGCACAAAGGTATCACAGAAAAAAAAAACTCATTCAGCAGGCACATATGTTAGTGCGGGCTCACCTGAACAGATTACAGTCCTTTCTCCCCAAGCAAACTTTATAGACAAAAGAGTTATGGTCCTACTATTTCTCAGTATCCCTTTCTGCTTGAGTTCCAGCAGCTTCCATCACAAACAGAAGTGTTCAAACTCTGGGCAGGTTTCACACTGAACAGGCTGCAGTTTCCAAACATTTCTCTGTAGCTCCAACACACAGACTGCTCAGCTTTCCTGGCGGACCCATGCATCCTCCATTCAGAGAGACTCGGCACGTCTCTCTCTCAGCTACAGCTCACATCTTGGCTGGTCATTCACCAGCTCCATCACACTTCACTCTGCTCCATCCAGCAGACTGACACCACTAGTGAGCACAGGCACAGGTTCTTAGTTAAAACTAGCCAGATGAATGTAATTAAGACCTGAAGTTCTAGGATTTAACACAGTCCTACCTGGCTTTTCTACATTGCTAACAGTGTTGTGAGTGGTGACTGTAGCCACGCCAGAATGAATGTATGACTGAAAGCTGTTGGCTTCCGGAAGGGATAAAGTTCATTTTCTCCCTGGTGCCGCACTTTCAGTACTGCAGCTAGTCACAATTACAAGGTGTTTAACTTGTAGATTAACCCTACATCTGCAGGTTAATGGCGTTATCAGACTTGACGTATTTCCTTAGTTATAAGAATCCAAAAAAGCAAAGATGATTAACATGGAGACAAGTTTCCCAGCATGTATTGATTTTTACTGTATCAGTCAGACTGAACAATTTGTTTTCCTTTCGCTAGCGCCAATTAACCCACCCCCTCTATAGCTGGGTGCAGATGGAATGTCATGGCAACCGGTGGCCTAACACTGGCATCCATGTCTGCCAAATACTGATGCCTATTAGCACAGGATGTTCAAGTCCCCTTAGAAGAATAATAAATATTGTAAAAACTGATGCTCATCAAAATCCATACAGAAGCAAGGAAGAGGACATCATCGCATGAAGATGGGAGGCGCCGGACCTGGACCTGCGACACCCATCGGACCCGGACCGCCCCTGGGTGAGTATAATATAATTTGTTTTCTATCTTTCAGGTTACATCGGGGGCTTATCTACAGCACTATAGAATGCTGTAGATAAGCCCCTAATGGTGGTGGCTGTATCTTACATACGAAAAAAGAGATGACAGATTCCCTTTAAATAAATATAATATATACATTTTTCTCAGCAGCAGTTGAAAGGAGATTCTAAAGGAGCATGAACTAGGCATTGAAACAACACTGCAGAATAATGTTTGGGAGAGAAGGAAGCAAAATAAAGTAATGAAGCATATTACAAAAATTCATAACTTTGCAAACACTTGTATATATTTATTGTGAGGTAGTGAGGGGAATCGTATACGAGGGTCAATATGTGCCCACCAGGATGTGGACGGAGTTATATTAAACCCCCTGGAGCGCCTTGTTTTTTACAACAGAACGACTGTGAATCACAAGGCAAAATAAAAGGAAGTATTGATTGGGTTCAAGTAGTTGACCCAGTCAGATTGTTAGGAAAACCAGACAAGGGATTTTATTTTTTAGAGGGATTTACAGGTTTGGTAGTGGGGCGAATCCCTCTATCCACTCTGGGTTTTGGAAGTGGCTCTATGGCCACGATTCCATTTAATCTCACAATTTGACTTCGGATATGTCAGGAGTCTTACAAGCTGCAGAGCAGGAGGCTCTGTGCAACCCAGGCCTGTGTGAAGCCAACACAGAGCCAGGGACTATACAGTGGCTGACGCACCCAGGAGGTGCCATTGCCCACGGCAACAGGTTGGAAACCCGGCAGTGATCAAGAGGATATCAGTTCTGTTTATGTGAGTCTGAAATAAAGACACTTTTATGTTGAAGTTTCTGTGGTCCCTGCCTATCTGTCGCACTGTTTCAACCCTGCTGCACTACATATGGTGGAGAATGCAGGCAGTGTGAACTGAGGCATACGCAAAGCAAGTTGCATGTCAGTAATTAAGGCTGCAAAGCTACAGCTCAAGACTACCGGCCAAATGGAGGAAATACTCAAGCAGGTGGCCCTCACTCAGCAGCAGTAGCTGCAATGTCAGCGGCAATAGCTAGAGCCGCAGCTGCAGTTTCAGCTGCAAGAGCAACACCATCAGCTTCAGCGGCAACAGCAAATGCAGCAGCATTACAATCATCAGTAGCAGCTGCTGTACCAGCGAATTTGATCAGGACCCTGCTTATTCGGCAAGCTGTAGCGCTTACCAAATAAGCTGCAGGCGGAACCCGGACACATGGAGCAAGCTTATCAGCTGTTCGGCTCCGCAGCAGAATGTATAACGGCTGTGTGACAGGCACAACATATGCATGGAGAGCCCAACACACAGTCTCTCCATGCATGTGTTGTGCCTGTCACACAGCCGCGACACATGCAGCTGCGGCTCGGAACAGCTAATCAGCAAGGGCGCTCCATGTATCTGGGTTCCCTCTGCACCTTATTCGGTAAGCGCTATAACTTGCTGAGCATGCAGGGCCATGATCAAATTCGCTCATTTCTACTGAAGACTAATGATCTGATTCTGAAGCAGACTGCACCCCTGCGGAAGACGCCCTCATCAGCGACCTCAATCCGTTCTGAGGCCCGGGACAAAGTCCAGTCAGTGCTGAGGAACATGAGTCCTGAGGACGACGTGGAAGTTTTCTTCATCGTGTTTGAGTGCACAGCAGAGTGGGAAACCCTGCCAATTTCCCAGTGGGCTCAAGTGGTGGCCCCGTTCCTGGTTGGCGATGCCCAGAAGGCCTACTTCAACCTCAGACAGCAGGATGCCCAGAACTATGGGAAACTGAAAGGTGAGATCCTTTCACGACTGGGGATTAACACGTATGTACGGGCACAACGGTGTTTTAGTGGTCCTCTGTGGAAGCCCGACCCGCCAGGTCTCAGGCATATGACTTTCTGCAGCTAGTAAAAAAATGGCTGAGACTTTAACCCCTTCCCAGATAGTAACGAGGATGGTGGTCGATCGGCTGATGAGAACTCCGCCAGCCGCTATCCAATGTTGGGTGCACCAAGGGGTTACAGGAACTCTAGATCAAGTGGTCAGCCTGATCGAGCTGTATATGGCCACTCAAGACTTCATACGGGACTCTGCCCACTAGGTTATAAAGCTGGGCCCCGCCAGCCCAGGAGCCTGGGAAAGGGTAACAACCCTCTACTGGCACCAATCAGAACCGAGCTCATACTGAGGGGGTATCCCTGAGTGAGAGTGACAAGAGACCTGTTTCCCCTAAACCGGTCCCGTGGTCGAGTCATGCCACAGCTATTAGGTGTTGTAGGTGCCAAGGGCCAGGATATGTGGCTGTCAACTGCCCCCTGACAACCGAACCCATGGACTGCGTGTTTATTTGCTGAATATCGATGTACACCCAAGCCGTTTTCACTGCCGATGCATTCGTCCTAGCGGGTGAACCGCATCTGTGCCATGTACGTGTCAACGGACACCGGGCCGAGGCACTCCTGGATTCAGGGAGCCTAGTGACACTTGTGCATGAGTCATTAATCTCGGGCTTAGAATCCACTAGGAAAAAAGTGGGTGTCGTGTGTATTCATGGAGAGCTCCGCACGTATCCGACAGTGGAGATTACATTTTTTACTCCATGCAGGGAGGTTAAACATGTGGTGGGGGTAGTAAAGACCCTTCCTTACGGGGCTGTCCTGGGAAGGGACTTGCCCTTGTTCTGCTCTCTGTGGAAAAATAGTTAACCCTTCCCAGACAAATATTTTTCCGGACTCAGAGCCCGACACAGGGATTCCTGCCATAGGGGTCACCCCCACAGAGAAAGAGTGTGACCCTGACAGGTTTCCCCTAGTGGTGATGGCAGGAGAAGTCGAGAAGACACCAACAATTCCAGAGCTGGAAGTGCCCCGTGAACTTTTGGGACAGCCCAGCTACAGGATCCCACTCTGACCCGAGCATGGGAAAGAGTAATAGAGATAAATGGGATAGCTCAGCAGCCGAGTGTGGAGACGGTTTTCCCATGCATGGCGGTCAACCAGGAGTCACTTTTTAGGGTTGATAAAATCCGGGATGGAGTAATAGAACAGCTGGTAGTGCCCCAATCCTACCTTTGGGCGGTACTCGAAATGGCCCACACCCTCACACCCACATGCTGAAGGGACACTTAGGGTTTAAAAAGACACAGGAACTTATTTTACAACGGTTCTTTTGGCCTGGGGTCTACGCCGAAGTACAGAGGTTTTGTGAGTCATGTCCTGAGTGTCAACTAACCTCGCCCACTGCCAACTTTAGGAGTCCATTGGTACCTATACCCATTATAGAGGTACTTTTTGAACGGACTGCTATGGATCTAGTGGGGTCAATAGTAAAATCCGCCCTTGGCCACCAACATATATTAGTGGTAGTAGACTATGCCACTCGATACCCGGAGGAAATTCTGATACGTCACACCTCAGCTAAACTTATCGCCCGGGAGTTGTTTGCCATGTTCTGTCACCTTGGGTTGATGAGGGGACTCATTTTATGTCCAAGGTCACAAAGGAACTGTGCAAGCTTCTCAAAATAAAACAATTGCGCACATCAATGTACCACCCCCAGACAGACGGATTAGTCGAACGGTTCAACAAAACCCTCAAATCCATGTTAAAAAAGGTGGTTTCCAAAGATGGAAGGGATTGGAACATGGTACTGCCCTACTTAATGTTTTCCATTCACGAGGTATCGCACACTTCCATGGCATTTTCACCCTTTGAGCTACTATATGGCAGGCATCCTAGGGGCCTGCTGAACGGAGCTAAAGAGTCGTGTGAGCAGGAACCTACGCCGCATAAGATTATAATAGAGCACGTGGTCAGTATGCAGGAGCAGATTGCAGCGGTCATGCCTATAGTAAAAGAACATTTAGAGAATGCTCAGGCAGCACAGAGTCAAGCGCATAACAGAAAGGCCACAGTACGGTCCTTTATAGTCGGAGGTCGGGTATTAAGTCTTAGTATCCACTGCCGAAAGAAAGCTTATGGCCAAGTGGCAAGGGCCGTATGAAGTCCGGGAAAAGGTTGGGGAGGTGAACTATCGAGTATACCAGCCTGGGAAAAGAAAACCTGAACAGTTGTATCTTATAAATCTGCTAACAACGTGGAAGGACCGGAAAAGTAGTATTACGGATGCGACTCTGTTCTTATCATCTGGTGACCCTCCGATATCGGCCCAGATGGAGGCCGAGAGAGAGGTAAATATAGGCGACACTTTCTCTGAACAGCAACAAGAGGCTCGTAAATTAGTGCAAGAGAATACAGACCGTACATCTGTAATCCAACATGACATTGTCACCGAGCCTCAGGTAAGGGTACGCATGAAACCGTATCGTGTGCCAGAAGCCCGGAGGCAAGCCATCGCAGGTGAGGCAAGACAAATGCTCCAGTAGGAGTCATTGAGAAATCCAGGAGTAAGTGGGCTAGCCCCTTTGTACTGATTCCGAAGCCGGACGGATCATTACAATGCTGTAATGATTTCCAAAAAATGAACGAAGTGTCAAAATTTGATCTTAATCCAATGCCCCGGGTGGACGAGCTGATTGAGCGACTGGGGCAGGCCCAGTACTTCACCATGCTTGGTCTGATCAAGAGTTAGTGGCAGGTGCCTCTTACAGAGTCAGCGAAAGAAAAGACGCCTTTATAACACCAGAGAGTTTGTATCAATATGTTGTCTTACCTTTTGGGACTACTTGGGGCCCCGGCCACATTCCAAAGGCCGATGGACATAGTGTTAGAACTAGATCGAAAGTATGTGTCAGCGTACTTGGTTGATATCATCATTTTTAGTACTGACTGGTTTACCCACTTGTCCCGGGTACAAGCAGTAGTGAATTTGTAAGAGCTGCAGGCTTGACAGCGAATCCAAAAAAATGTACGATAGGTCTTGAGGAGTCCCAGTACTTAGGGTATGTGATCGGCCGTGGGGTTATCAAACCCCAAATAAATAAAAACAAGGACATGCAGAACTGGCCCCGGCCTGTTACTACTAAACAGGTAAGAGCGTCCCTCAGCATCATTTTGTATTATCGATGGTTCATACCTAAATTTTGCAGGGAGAACAGTACCCCTGACAGATCTCTTAAAGCGTAAGCAGGTGGTCAGGGTCCAGTGGAATCCTCAAGTGGGGGAGGTGTACCAATCTATGAAGTTGGTGTTGTGTGGACAGGTCGCCCTCACTAGCCTTAACTTCCAAGGAAGACTTGTGCAAACGGATGCCTCTGACGTTGGCCTAGGAGAGGTCCTGTCAGAGAAGGTGAACGAGAAGAATATCTGTTCACCTACCTGAGTAAGAAAATCGGCCCCGGCTGAGAAAAATGGTAGCGTAGTGGAGAATTAGTGCTTGGCCATTAAGTGGGCCTTGGAGTTCCTATGCTATTATTTGCTCGGGCAACCGTTTCGCTTGGTGACAGATCATTCACCCTTGGTCTGGATGAGAAATGCCAAGGAGAGTAATGCTCAAGTCACCAGATGGTTCCTGTCACTGAAAAACTTTAGTTTCACGGTTGAACATCGTGCAGGGAAGGCGCAGGGAAATGCGGATGCCCTGTCTCGGGCACTCTGTATGGTGACAAGTGCTCAACCCCATAAGTTTGAACGGGGGGGGGATATGTGAGGTAGTGAAGGGAATCATATACGAGGGTTGATATGTGCCCCCCAGGATGCAGACGGAGTAATTTTAAACCTGCTGGAGCACCTTGTATTTACAGCAGAACGCCTGTGAATCACAAGACAAAATAAAAGGAAATAAGGCTTGGGATTAGTGGAAACCTGGCTGCGATCCAGAGGATATCACTTCTGTTTATGTGAGTCTGAAAATAAAGACACTTTTATGCTGAACTTTATGTGGTCCCTGCCCTGTTGCACTGTTTCAACCCACTGCACTACAATATATATGGCTATTTTGTTGGTTCTACCGGGCACTGGCGCAGAGCTGTCATTGACTGCTCTTGCAGGCGATTCAGCTACTCAACGTCAACAGATCAGCTCTTTCCCTATCAGGCTATTCTGTAACATAATGCTGACTGACAACTGGCTCCCCACAGGTAGGAAGCAGGAAGCTGGCTGTCAATCAGCATGACATTGGCAGTTACGTCCTATTAACAGAGTAGAGCAGAAGTGAAGCGGCTGCTCTGTCGACGTGACATCAGTGAAAGCCACTTAATCACCGTCAAGAGCAGTCTGTGCCTCCTCTGTGCTAACAGTACAACAAACCAGTAAGTGACACATCACTGGAATCAGGATCTCTATTTCTATATTATGCTGCTGTCAAGTTAGGTGGTAACAGATTCACTATAGGTGGTAATAACTTTAGACTGCTTCTACATATTCCAATGATTACGATTGTTTTTTTTTATCACAAATTGTATTTTATGTTAATGGTAAATTTTGATCAATGCTTTGCTTATACTTCTGAGTATATCCAAGATCTGCCAAATAGTTTGAAAAATTAGTAAACTGTATCTGTCTTTGCATAATCATCCTATCACCTGAACAGAGTGAGAGGTCGGGATGAGATCTTATATAATATCTCACCCAGAGACACCTATTGTCAGAACCAGGACAAAGCATGTGAATAGGAGATCTGCCCGAATTTCTGTTCATGGACCTAATCTGTAAGAGCTTGCTTTATCCCTTTTTTGCATTATACTGATTTTGCCTTGTGCTTATGTATGTTTATTACTTCATCTTTTTGTCATTTCTGTAAGTGCTATACTTTTTTTGTTTATTAAATCTAAAATTGAATAGGTTTGTTCCTTGCTGTTCCCACAACATCAAAGAAGGAAAGTATAATCTGGTTGTGTTACCCTGTGCATGCCAAAGTGCAGTTGGGTTAGTGTGTATTAGAGCAGGTGTCTTGCTGACCTATCAAAACGGTGAGTGGTGGCAATAAAAAGTGTGGTGTGGATGTGTGAACTTGCTGCAGTTTGTGCTTAGCTCATTGTTAGCCTATTGTGATAGGTGACTTCAAGTGTGAATATGAGAAGCAGAGTACCCCTCTACAGTAATTTGATTTATGTGTACAGCAAGTGGGCAGAGTTTGTGACAAAACTAGCAACAATGGTGGGATTATTTTTATTAGAGCAGTAAATGCCTGGATAATTTTGTTAACCAACTAAAAGCCTAGACTAGATCATTAGATCAGGAACAGAACAGACATTTATATTTCATAACTTTCCTAAATTATTATGAAAAAATGTACAGCACATCCTGCATTGCACTACGGTACCAAATTATATATTTTAGGAGTCGTAGTCTGTCCATTTTATACCGACTCCAACTTCGAGTCCACTAAAATGGACACCGACTCTACTGCCCTAGGTAAGGATACTCACTTTTAAACACCACCACAGATTCAGCTCAGGCCTCTCTGTAGGTCAGGACTGGCTCCAGAAGTGATGTCTGTTCCTTTCGAAAGTTTTCAGGACTGCTGCAGCGGTCATGTGCCTAATTGAGTGTGTCATCGGATGTTTCTCTGTGTATGCTCTCTTCTATTCACATTACTGCTGCAGCCAGTACTTTTTCTTTTGTGCCTATATATGATTCATTCTACTGATTCGCACCTCCCTTCATATTATATGGATCCTTAGTGCGCCCTTTCCTCTCGTTATGATTACTGCTGCAGCCAATCACAGGCTGCAGCAGTCCTGGTAACTTCTGAACGGAGCACACGTGACTTCCGGAGCTGTCACAAACCTACAGAGCTACCCGCGCTGGATCCGTTGGGGTGATGAAAAGGTGAGTATGCCTTTGTTTATTATTTTAAAGCCATTCGTGCCTGGAAAAAAAATATATTCAGTTGTCTGAAAACCGCTTTAATATTTGAATAGTGGCATTGAAGATAAAAATGTTATTACTTGCTACATTATTTAAAGGGAATCTGTCACCCCACTTTAGCCATATGAGATAAAGATATCATTGCATAGTGCGTCCCATAACTAATCTATGGGTACCTATGATATCTCCTGACACCCCAGTTTCATGTAAAAAATACCTTTGTAAAGTTCGTTTCCCGGGCGGTCCGTTCCGATGGGCGGTGTCTTTTTCTCCCCCCCCCCGCTCCTCGGCCTCACTTCCGTTTGTTCGTCTGTGATTAGCACAGACGGCATAGTGTTTCCGCGATTGCGCTTTTCAAAATCCTCCCGCGCATGCGCAGTGTGCTTTGCCCAATAGTGGGCAAATCATAAAATCATTACAGCGCATGCGCAACTATTTTCCTTCACTTTCCTTGCCCCGGAAATGACTGCTTGCCTTGGACGACTTCCGGGGCAAGGAAAGTGAAGGAAAATAGTTGTGCAAGCGCTGTAATGATTTTATGCTTTGCCCACTGTTGGGTAAAACACACTGCGCATGCGCGAGGGGATTTTGAAAAGTGCAAGCGCCGCAAGCCGACGGGAAAGAAAAAAAAACTGTGTAGGGCAAGAATGGAGGCGGTGGGGGAATGCAAAGAAACGCCGCCCATCGGACCGGACCGCAGGGATTTGCATACTAGAAAACGAACTTTACAAAGGTATTTTTACATGAGAACTGGGGTGTCAGGAGATATCATAGGTACCCATAGATTAGTTATGGGACGCACTATGCAATGACATCTTTATCTCATATGACTAAAATGGGGTGACAGATTCCCTTTAAAATAAAACATACAATTTTCTGATGCAGACAAGGGGTAGGCATTTACTGAGGACATTATTTCTAATTTTTCTAGTTCTGTTTTGTTAGAAAAAAATTAATAAAGCAAAAATTGATGGACAAGTTATCTGCCAATGCGATTTCATAATAAAGTTTACATTAGATTACATTCACCATCTATACTATTGTGTATGTGCTGCTCAACAACTCAAGCACTGACAGTATGAGCTGTCCTGATAAAGTGCAATCTGCACCCTGTGCTGATGGATATGACTACAAAAATCTCCAAAAGCATATTACTGCAAATATATAGGGACCTTCACCATCGAAAAGACTCCAAAATTGCATAAGGATATAGGGGTATGTGAGCTTACAACCACCTAATAAACGGATACAAAGTATCCAGACACACCACTCACAAGAAGAGTGTTGAAAGAGTAACAATTTTTATTGAAAATACAATTAATAAAAATTATCAAAGTCATAAATGACATATCACAATACACAATTAAGAGGAAAGGAGTTTTTACCCAAGTGTAGTGTAGTGCACAAAATAGGATAGAGGGAATATATACAGGCTATGGGATCATGTGGCATGACACCAACACATCAGCATGAATTCACGGCGCTGTGGTTTAAGTACCCTTAACTACCGCCGTTAAAAGGCGTACTGGCGGTCATTAAGGGGTTAAAGGGTAATGCCAATAACACTTTAACCCCTTTGTGACCGAGCCAATTTTGACCTTAATGACCAAGCCATATTTTTGAATTCTGACCAGTGTCATTTTATTTGGTTATAACTCTGAAATGCTTCAATGGACCCGGTGATTCTGGGAATGTTTTTTCATGAATTATTGTACTTCATGACAGTGGTAAAATTTCTTCTATATGACTTGCATTTATTTGTGAAAATATCAGAAATCTGGCAAAAAAATTTAAAATTTTGCAATTTACAAACTTTTAATTCTTATGTCCTTAAATCAAAGAGTTATGTCACACCAAATAGTTAATAAATAACATTTCCCACATGTCTAGAAATCAGCACAATTTTTGAAACATAATTTTTTTTGTTAGGAAATTATAAGGGTTAAAAGTCAACCAGCGTTTTCTCATTTTTACAACAAAATTTACTAACCATTTTTTTTAGGGACCACCTCACATTTCAAGTGATTTTTGGAGGCCCATGTGACAAAAAATACCCGAAAGTGACACCATTCTAAAAAGTGCACCCTCCAAGGTACTCAAAACCACATTCAAGAAGTTTATTAACCCTTCAAGTGCTTCACAGTAGCTTAAGCAATGTGGAAGGAAAAAATGAACATTTAACGTTTTTCACAAAAATTTACTTTAGCTCCAAATTTGTTATTTTCACAAGAGTAACAGAAGAAAATGGACCCTAAAATTTGTTATCAGAAAGCAGGTGAATTCCAGCAGGATCCACAGGAAATCTTGAATGCTTAAAAAATAACTTTTATTCATGTCATAAAATCAGAACAATTATGTTCAATGCAAAAGAAGCACTAACAGCACAACACACATGGCAGCGTAATTCAACGCGTTTCGACTCTAGGTCTTAACCATGGTATCATGTTATCATGATTGCCATGTGTGTTGTGCTGTTAGTGCTTCTTTTGCATTGAACATAATTTGTTCTGATTTTATGACACGAATAAGGCTAAGTGCACACGTTCAGGAATATTTGCGTTTTTTTCGCGTTTTTTCCGCGATTTTCCGCGGTAAAAACGCGAAAAAAACGCAAGCATTAAGCATCCTATACATGTTAATTGATTCCGCATGCTTGTGCGGTGGTACCCAGGGTCTGGAGGAGAGGAGACTCTCCTCCAGGCCCTGGGTACCATATCCCTGGTAAAACAATAATTAAAATAATAAATAATGACATTCTCACCTTCCGGCGGCCCCCGCAGCCTTCCCGCCTTCAGCGACGCTCCCGGCAACTCCCGGTCCCAAGAGTCCTTTGCGAGAATCACCCAGATGGCGTAGCGGTCTCGCGTGATGCTACGTCATCGGTGTGATTTGTCGCAATGCATCCTTGGGACCGGGAGTTGCCGGGAGCGTCGCTGAGAGGCGGGAAGGCTGCGGGGGCCGCCGGAAGGTGAGAATATCATTATTTATTTTTTTTTTTATTATTTTTACATTAGATCTTTTTACTATTGATGCGACATAGGCGGCATCAATAGTAAAAAGTTGGTCACACGAGTCAAACACTATGTTTGACTCGTGTGACCAACCTGAGTGTCAATCAGTTTTCCAAGCGATGCTACAGATCGCTAGGAAAACGCTAGCATTCTGCAAGCTAATTACGCTTGCAAAACGCTATTATTCTGGCGGGAATACGCATACAAAAAAGTGCGTATTTCCCGCGGAGAAGTGCGGGATTGCCGCGGAAATTTCTGCGGCAATTCCGCAACGTGTGAACTTAGCCTAAAAGTTATTTTTTAAGCAATCAAGATTTCCTGTGGATCCTGCTGGAATTCACCTGCTTTCTGATTACCTCCTTTGTGGCTGCTCAGCCCAGTCCGTGTGGGACCAGGAACTTGGAACTATGGATAATCTGGGTGAGCAGATGAATTTTCATTCTTTCCTAAAATTTGTTGTGCAATTTCTCCTGAGTATGCCGATACACAATATGTGGGGTAAATCCACTGTTCGGGAGCACGGCAGGGCTCGGAAGGGAAGGAGCGCAGTTTGACTTTTTGAACGCAAAAACGTCTGGAATCGAGAGCGGACACCATATCGCGTTTGTGGAGCCCCTGATGTACCTAAACAGTGGAAACCCCCCACAAGTGACCCCATTTTGGAAATTAGACCTCTTAGGCCGGAGTCACACTAGTGAGGAATACGGATGAGTGCTATGCGATAAAACATTGCATAGCACTCGGACCGCTGTTAATCTATGGGGCAGCTCCCATTACCGTTTTTTTTCTCAGCCGTATTATACGTTCGAGTGAAATCGCAGCATGTACAAAAATCGCACAGCACTCGCACCGGTGTCCTTTGAAACGCCGGCAAATCATATGCGGCTACTGTAAAATCACAGTGACAGATAAGAATAGAAAAGATAGAATAGATATATACACATAGAATAGGTGTATATATATATACACTGCTTAAAAAATAAAGGGAACACTCAAATAACACATCCTAGATCTGAATGAATGAAATATTCCATTGAATACTTCATTTTGTACAAAGTTGAATGTGCTGACAACAAAATCGCACAAAAATCATCAATGCAAATCAAATTTATTAACCAATGGAGGCCTGGACTTGGAGTCACCCACAAAATTAAAGTGGAATGTAATGTCCTTAAAACAAGTCAAAATGATGCTCAGTAGTGTGTGTGATCTCCACGTGTCTGTATGACCTCCCTGTGCCTGTATGACCTCCCTACAACGCCTGGGCATGCTCCTGATGAGGCGGCGGATGGTCTCCTGAGGGATCTCCTTCCAGACCTGGACTAAAGCATCCGCCAACTCCTGGACAGTCTGTGGTGCAATGTGACATCGGTGGATGGAGCGAGACATGATATCCCAGATGTGCTCAATCGGATTCAGGTCTGGGGAACGGGAAGGCCAGTCCATAGCTTCAATGCCTTCATCTTGCAGGAACTGCTGACACACTCCAGCCACATGAGGTCTGGCATTGTCCTGCATTAGGAGGAACCCAGGGACTACCGCACCAGCATATGGTCTCACAAGGGGTCTGAGGATCTCATCTCGGTACCTAATGGCAGTCAGGCTACCTCTGACGAGCAAATGGAGGGCTGTGTGGCCCTCCAAAGAAATGCCACCCCACACCATTACTGACCCACTGCCAAACCGGTCATGCTGAAGGATGTTGCAGGCAGCAGGTTCACACTCAGCACATGTGACAGACATGACAGAGTCTGGAGGTGCCGTGGAGAGCGATCTGCTGCCTGCAACATCCTTCAGCATGACCGGTTTGGCAGTGGGTCAGTAATGGTGTGGGGTGGCATTTCTTTGGAGGGCCACACAGCTCTCCATGTGCTCGCCACAGGTAGCCTGACTGCCATTAGGTACCGATATCCTTAGACCCCTTGTGAGACCATATGCTGGTGCGGTTGGCCCTGGGTTCCTCAGGGAACACTCAAATAACACATCCTAGATCTAAATGAATGAAATATTCTCATTGAATACTTTGTTGTGTGCCACTGAGATACAGTACAGACCAAAAGTTTGGACACACCTTCTCATTCAAAGATTTTTCTGTATTTTCATGACTATAGAAATTGTAGAATTACACTGAAGGCATCAAAACTATGAATTAACACATGTGAAATTATACATTACACTTTACAAAAAAGTGTGAAACAACTGAAAATATGTCTTATATTCTAGGTTCTTCAAAGTAGCCACCTTTTGCTTTGATTACTGCTTTGCACGCAGAAAAGGTGAACAGATGGACTCTACATGCCTAGTTCCCACCATGAAGCATGGAGGAGGTGGTGTGGTGTGGGGATGCTTTGCTGGTGACACTGTTGGGGATTTATTCAAAATTGAAGCGGTGAGCGGTCCAGGTCACCTCAAACCATCTCGATTGGGTTCAGGTCTGGTGACTGTGGAGGCCAGGTCATCTGGCGTAGCACCCCAATACTGTCCTTCTTGGTCAAATAGCCCTTACACAGCCTGGAGGTGTGTTTGGGACCGGGTCATTATATATACATATATATATACACACACACACACATATATTCTATGTGCATATATCTATTCTATCTATTCTATTATGACCTATTCTATTCTATACTGTAGAGGCAGATCATTCGCCGGCTTTTAATCTATCTAATATATATATATATATAATATATATATATATATATCTATATACATGTTTTGAAGAATATTTGGTTTTAAAATGATGCGTACAGTTGTGTAAAGCTCATGTTAAAAAAGCATTGTACATGGATTGCATACGGATGTCATACAGACCCTAGATGCGAAGAAATCGCATCATCGCATTGCAAACGGATTACATTCGGATCACCATACGGAGAGCATTGGTGCGATCCTTGGCCGTCAAAATCGGACTGATTTTTTTATACGTTGAGTGTGACTCCAGCCTTAGGTAACTTATCTAGATGTGTCATGGGCACCTGGAAACACCAGGTGCTTCACAGGTGCTTATAACGTAGAGCTGGGAAAATTTTTAAAAAAATGGACCCAAAAATTTGTTGTGCAATTTCTCAGAGTATGCCGCTACCCCATATGTGAAGGAAAACAACTGTTTGGGCGCACAGCAGAGCTCGGAAATGAAGGAGTGACGTTTTGGAACACAGACTTTGATGGAATGGTCTGTGGGCGTCATGTCGCGTTTGGAGAGCTCCTGATGTGCCTAAACAGTGAAAAAAACTCACAAGTGATCCCATTTTGGAAACTACACCCCTCAAGGATTTTATTCAGGGGTACAGTACCCACAGGTACTACACAGAATTTGATAACACTAGGTAGTCATATTTTCATTTTCTTCACAAAAATGTTGCTTTAGCCCCAACTTTGTAATTTTCACAATGAATAATAGGAGAAAACGGACCCCATAATTTGTTGCACAATTTGTCCCTAACGTGACTATACCCCATACGTGGTCAAAAACTTCTGCTTTGGCACAAGGCAAGGCTAGGAAAGGAAAGAGCGCTATTTGCCTGGGATAGATTGTGAATGCTATTTCACATTTGAATAGCCCTTGTCATGAGAAAACAACAGAAACCCTCCACAAGTGACCCAATTTTGGAAACTAGACCCCAAGAAATTCATCTCGGGGTGTAGTAAGTGTTTTGAACCCATAGGTGTCTCAGAATTTTATGACATTAAGATGTGGAAATATGCGATTTTAGTGGTAAAAATGTAATTTTTGTATTTGCTGCAAATTCGTCAAGTACAAAACGGTTAATAGGTGAAACTAGACCCCACAATTTCTTGCGCAATATTTCCCAAACGAGGTGCTGTCCCATATGTTGTCAGAAATTACTCTTAGGCCACACGTCATGGCTGAGAAGGAAGGAGCGCTATGTGGCTTTTGGAGCACAGATTTTGCTACAGTAGTATGCGGGCGACATTTTTTTAGAGCCCCGAAGGTGCCATAACAGCAAAAAAACAAACAAAAGTGACCCCATTGTAGAAACTGCACCTCTCAATGAATTAATCTACCGAGAACTGCAAATATGCCAGTCTAGTACCCATACATTGTGCTCCCATACAGTGTAGTGCCACATTGTGCTCAGCTTGTGCTTCTGTTGATACGCAGACGTTAATTAAGTGCCATCTCTCCAGTACAATAATGCCACATATGTGGCCTCTTACTGTGGTTTAGGCACAGTGGGGCTCAGGAGGGGGCATTTGGGAGCACAGACTTCACTGGATTTTATTTGACGGGGCGGGAGCCATGTCACTTTTTCAGAGTCTTTGTGCTATAACGTGGGAACCCCCTATAGTTCCAGTGACAGACGACGGATTTGGGTGAGGGCTGGTTTTGTGCGGGTTAAATTAGGGTTTTTATTGGTAACATTTTGGGGTACATAATATTATTCGATTGCTTCCAGAATAGGGCTGGGATCATATTCTTGTGTTCTACGCTGAGCACTTACGTCGGGTCTCCATAAAAATCCCTCAAAAATGCGATTCAGAATAAACCCCCCGAGGTTTCCACCCACCATGAGGCCGATGGAGACACTCCATTTGGCATCTGCTCTGGTGGTCTCCATCTTTTTAGGTGTGCAGAGATCTGTGGATCTGTGGGCTAAAAAGACGCCTAAAATGATAGGACACTGCTGGAACACAGACCAGTCCAAAATGACTCCATCTGCCTCATAAGTGAGTGACTCGGTCTGCGGTTTTGTATGAATCACGGTTTTGGGGAATTTACACGGAAACCACAACGTAAGCGTTCAGCGGAGTTATAGATAGTTATAAAATAGTCTTGAGCCCATAATAAATAATGATCAAATCTGTGCTTGTACAGATCCCATGTGCACCACATTATTCCCATTTTCCAAGCTTCACATTAACTAGCGTTTAGCTTACAATTTCCTTGCAGATGCAGATGAAGCACACATTCCCTTATGTTACTTGAATTGTTTCCTACAAAGCTTTCAACCTTTTACAACTTCATGTAATGAAAACATGTAAAATGTCAGGTGTCACCTATGCTTTCTGCTTCTACCGGCATCTGTTACTTCTTTATGTAAATTTGGTTAATACAAGGTGATGTTGCAAGTCTGCTTTTAGTAAATCAGTCTTACTGCTGTGGACAAAATGTTTTACTTAACAAGAAGACAAAATGCAGGGTTTATAGCAATTCAATATTGAAACCATGTGGCAGTGACAAAGATTATAGTGTTGGCTCGTATAATCTCTCAGCCTGCAAGGAAAGACTGCCTGCAAAATATGTTAATTAAAAACATACACCAAGTTTTATAATAAAAAGGTAATTAGCCTCCTAAAATTCACCATAGTACAATATATATTATCTGCAAGCCGTAAAATGGTGCTTCAAAAGAACAGCTGAAGTGAACATTATACTTACATATACCAGTACAGCTCCATCTTCTCGAATCGCTTTCATCAACTGCTCATTTCGACACTAGTAAATGAAAGAGAAAACAGTAAGAGTTTTGTAACACACAATTTATATAAACTTCAAGCCATCAGATTACATTTAAAAAGGACCTGTCAATTACCACAAATATATATGTAAATGTTTTACGTGGTGTTAAAGGGGTTGTCCTCTACTCACACAAGCCCTTCTTAATTCCTATGTCTCCGCCTTGTAAAACAATAACACCTATACTCCTCTCTGGTGTCGCTGCCGTTCCAGCGATGTCAGTACTTGCTCTCCCGCGACATAACAACGTGGCTAATCAAGGCTGGCTTTGTTCTCCCCGCCTTTGGACAGATCACATACATACGGAGGAAGTGAGAGATGCTGCAATTTTTATAAATAAATTTCAGGTCTCTGCATGTATAAAGTACTAAGTGGCATTTTAAGAATATGCCAGGTATCTACTTTCACAAAATATATACTGTAGGTATTGGGTGTAGGGATTCACTCTCTCACTGACCAGGCTGCAGCTTCCACACGTTTCTCTGCTGCTCACAAACATACCAACTGATCAGCTTTCTTAGCTGACCCTTGCGGTCTCTATTCAGAGAAAGATTCTGGCTTGTCTCTCTCCCAGCTGCAGCTCACATTTTGGCTGGTCATTCACCAGGTTCACCACACTCCACTCTGCTCAGCCTCCAACAGACTGACACAGGGTGAACCAATTTCATGGTTCTTAGTCAAAGCTAGTCCAGTACATCTAATTAAGACCTGCAGTGCCAGGATTTAACCCAGTCCTACCTGGCTTTGTTACCAGGGGTTTAATATCTATTTTGGCTACAGCCAATGAGCAGCCACTGACTCACTGAAGGCGGAACTGTTCTGTCTGATGGAACTGTGAGCACTGCAGACGATCAGCGGCTGCTGATTGTTATCATATGTGACTACTGCAGTCAAAGTCACGAGACGATCGGGAATCACATGGCAAGTGTGGCGTTGGTCTGGGAAGTAAGTATATGTATTTTTTTATGTTATATGAGACGTTTAAACGGTGGAAGAGTTGTTATCCATGAGTGGACAGCTCATTTACTATACTGTAAAAATCATATATATCATTACAGAGGTAAAGTCTAATTACAATAAATGTACCGTAAGTGGTGTATCCAATTTTTTTGGACAACATGTTATACAAAGTATTTGTTTGCACTAAGCTTATCTTGCAAAAGGTTGTGGGAAACCAAATAGATCAGCCTATCATGGCATTACTAATTGAGTTGGAAAATGAGTGACTGGATAACATAGATATACATTGTATTGTTCCTTAGTTCCAGATTTTAAGAAATAATTATCTGCACCAAAACTTATGCTTGTGAATATAGCCTTCTATTATTCAAGCCAATGTGCAAAAAAAGACAAACTGTGCAGCATACACTAAACACACACACACACACACAAGTCCATGTGAATAAGATTGATAGAAATTTTGTGCTACAGCCGTATTGCAATTTTGCAGTCAATTCAAAGAGCAAATCCTGAAAAACGTGTGAATATATCTTAATGATTCAATCACAAGATTAAAACCACTACGTACTTAGATTGCATTTTGCTACATTGACAATAAATTGTCAATACTGTCACAGTGAATTCTTAGTTTTTGAGGTGCCCTTATGATTAATCATAAACAACGGCAACATTAGGAACAAAAGGCTAAATATAAACCTACATTACACGGAGGAGTGGTAGGATAGGTGAAGAGGGATATAAAAAGAGCCTAAATAGTCACTAATGTTAAGACACACTGTATGTGCTAACTAAACACACTTTGCCAATCCCTGGAACTCCTAAATTTGGTATTAACCAAATCAACAAGATAATTTGGTAATGTGAAGTCATGTGGCAGAGTTCATCATCATACTGTAAGTGGCATCTTTGAGTCGAGAACTATTCCTAAAAACTCCCATAGTGTTTCATAGTAGATGCAAATTGCCTCTCCAGAGAAAAAGAGGACTTGAACTCTATAGCGCCACCTGTTGGAAGCGTCAACCACTGGGCGGTGCTCACAGCAAGCCAGCGGTGACAACCAAAGAGGTCTCCAGGAGACCTCTGGTTGTCATGCCAACCCACCGGTGACGCGATATCACGTGACGAAGGTCACTGGTGGGCTGATTTCCGGTGCGATTGCCGGAAGAGCATGTTAAAAGCCGCTCTCAACGTTTGACAGCAGTATTTAACGTGTTAATAACCGTGGGTGGATTGCGATTCCAAAAACGGGTTAAAAACATTTTTTTTCTTACTTTACACTAGCTTCAATAGTCTCCATGGAAAACTAGAAGCTGCGATAGTCCGATCGCTTGTGCTACATGGAGCAGGGCTTCAGCCCTGCTCTATGTAGCAGAAATGCTCACTTGCTATGAGCGCCGACCGCTGGGGGGCGTTCATAGCAATCTGGCAATGACAAACACACGGGTCTGCTGCAGACCCCGGGTTGTCCTGCCAACCGATCGGCAACCCGCGGTCATGTGACACGGGCGCCGATGGGCGGGATTAATGACGAGCTTACAGAGCGATCACATTAATTGCCGCTGTCAGAGATTTGACAGTGGCATTTAATAGGTTAATAGCTGCGGGTGGATCACGATTCCACCCGCGGCTATTAGAGGCACATGTCAGCTGTTCAAATAAGCTGACATGTGCCGGGAAAGATGTGGGTTCAGCGCCAAAGCCTACATCAAAGGGAGAGACACGGCATGTGCAGTACATGTACGGCGCATGACGTGAAGGGGTTAATATTCATTTGGTCCCCATGAATAAGATGATATAAGTAGAGGTGTAATAGTGTTGGGGAGCAAGTGATCATGTCGCCAATGGTGTGCGTACACATAAAAGATAGGATTGAATGCACACCAGCACGGATAACCCTCTATTTATACACTCTGGCCCATCTTCAGTTCTGAAAAAGGTGTGCTTGTCGTAAGACCAAAAAGTCATGATTTTGGACTGTGAAAGATAATAACACCCAACTGCATCCCTAAACCGGAGTGCCAAATTAATTTTATTGTTCAATAGAGGAAATGGAGACCTACTTGAGCACCCACATATTGGGAATGCCGTGCAACCAATCTATCCATTACAATTTGCCCATGTAAGGCACTTATGCATATTATAGGCTGAAATATGCTTGTGTAAACAAACATTTAGACACTGAAGTATTATGGAAAAAACATTGCTATGAAGCCTAAAGAATAACTCTTGTACACAATTCTGTCACCATCTTACTCAACACTAAATTTATGATTAACTGGAATAAGCCAAGAACTGAGTCACTCGCATTCCTGAACATTTGCTTCTCTCACATATATACAATAGCCATCTCAGGAAATTCTTTGCTAAGTTTGCTTCCTTATTTTTCAGGATTTCTCAGGGTAAACATAAATGATTATTCCATCAATGCCATTGATAAACAGATTTTTAATTAAATGATATTACTAATAGGTAATCATTTGTTTCCTACATTTGGTTGATTTTTATGTACCGTACGTGCTTTAGCCTTTCACTAACACCATTGAAAAGCACAATACTACTACAATACAGTTGATAAAGAAGTTAAAGTGAAAGAGGGCTCCTGGAAAAACTGATAAACTGAGATAGGTCTATTGCTGAGCCAAAGGGAGACGTGCAGTATGCAAGAATAATGGAAACAACAGGGCTGTGCTGCCTATAAAAACACTAACTTAACAGAAGCCTGAAAGACCTTCAATAACAGTTGTCTGGATCTGTTCATATACAGTACAGACCAAAAGTTTGGACACACCTTCTCATTTAAAGATTTGTCTGTATTTTCATGACTATGAAAATTGTAAATTCACACTGAAGCGATCAAAACTATGAATTAACACATGTGGAATTATAAACTAAGGCCTTCGATTCTCTTGATTGGTCTTTTTATCTGCATGCTTACAAAAATATGAATTCGGTTCCAAATTTAGGAAGTCGATATGCGCGATGTACATGAAACCAAAAGCCCGAATAATAATAAATAACTCTGTATATGAATCGTTCTCTTTGGCAAGAGGAACACGCCAAGGTTGCCCCTTTTCCCCGGCCCTTTTCGCGCTTGCAATCGAAGAGTTGGCGATCCGTATAAGATCCACTCCAGTCATTAAAGGCATAGAAATAGCGGGGCGTTTAGATACCATTGGCTTATATGCCGATGATATGGTGATAATTATGGACAAAGCAGAAGAAACACTACCCCATGTGATTGCTACTATAGACGAATTTAGTAATTATTCGGGATTATACATAAATTGGGATAAATCCGCCTTGATGCCTCTCTCCCTAGGTCCAATGGATCACCTTGAAACGTTATCCCCATTGCCTGTTGTAACTAACTTTAAGTACCTGGGAATAAATATCTCAAAATATAGTAGACTAGACTTAAAAATGAATATTCTCCCATTGTTAGATCTTGTTAAACTTAAATTTGCTATCTGGAGTAAATTGCCATTATCTGTCTCCGGGCGTATCAATCTGATTAAAATGATCCTACTCCCCAAACTCAGTTACTCCCTCCAACAAATGTCAGGAACACCGCACTATACTTGCTCACTGAGCCAGTGCGTGTGTCCTGAGTGAACAAACTGTGCCCAAAGATACCTGTATAGCAGAGCCGCAGCAGGGAAGACGTGTGCTTCAGAGGACCAGGACCTGCAGCATGTGACTGCCAAGGGGCGGAGCCGGCCACAGGTCTCTCAGAGGAAGCAGTAGCAGATAGAGAATGCTTCAGGCCAGAGGACCTGGAGCACGTGACTGCTAGTGGGCGTGGCCTAAGCTCCGGAGAGCTATGAGGTGAAGGAAAACTCCTAGAAGGGTAACTACGGCACACAGTTACCAAGGGGCATATACAGAACGGATAATCAGGACGTAGCCAAGTGGTCATACACATAGAGGGCAACGAAGTACAAGAGGAGCAGGCAGAGCGTAATCAGAGAATAGCCAAGGGGTCGGACACAGAGAGAGCGGCGAAGTACAAGAGGAACAGACAGAGCGGAGTCACAACGTAGCCAAGGGTCATACACGTAGAGGGCAGCAGAGTACAAAAGGGACAGGCAAAACTCGAAACAGGGACACAGCCAAATCAGAACCAGACAGACAAAACGTAGCACAGGCACAAAGCACTGGCTCAAGCACAACAGAGTCAAACACACTCGGCCAAGTGTCAGAGTATAAGCGACAGAGGATGGCCCCACAATGAGGATATAAAAAGCCTCCCAGAATCCCAGAGTGAGGCCATCCCAGTTAACCCTAAAACCACCCAATCCCAGAAACTCAGCAGACCATGACACATAGTGCAGTACTGATCCCTAAATCTTTTTTTTCAGAACTTAATTCATTAATCTCATCCTTTATATGGGGGAAGACTAGACCTAAACTCAAACTATCTACAGTACCTTACATAGGTCTAAACAGTTGGGCGGGGCGGCACTGCCGGATTTTTTTTTATATTTCTTGGCCGGGCAAGTCAGAGCTCTGAGTAGATGGATGCCTAATAATTGTTTGCCTAAGTCGGAGAGCCATCTGGCTCATGCTGCAGGGACTGATTGCTTGTTGGGGTTTTTAGAAGTAGACAAACCTAATTTCTCTGGATTATTACCCTTACTCCGGTTGGCACGGTCAGTCTGGAGACAACTTACGAGTGGTTCGCTTTGTTGACGTTATAGCTGAAATGCCATTATGGAATAATTCCTGTTTCCCGATGCTATTAAACCACCCGTCCACTCAATTCTGGATCTCATATAATATTTCCTCGAATAAAGATTTATATGATCACAATGTCCTAATGTCCTTTGAACAAATGCAGATTAAACACGGTGTCCCAAGGTCACAATTTTTTCGATACCTACAGCTTAGATCAGCAATTCAATCATATCTACGTAACAGAAATACGACCCGAGCAATATCATCCTTCCCTTTGATAGGGATTCTCAAATCACAAGGCCCCCAGGGTCTTATTTCTACCCTATATACTTATATGTTGTCCGCAGGCTCTGACTCTGCTTTATCGTCAGTAAGGGAGAGGTGGAGGTCTCTAGTTCCAGATATTCAAAATGAAGATTGGGAGGAGATTCTTGGTTCTCCAATCGGGGTGTCTCCATCAGCCAATAACAAAATGACGCAAATGTATACAGGTCCTTCTCAAAAAATTAGCATATAGTGCTAAATTTCATTATTTTCCATAATGTAATGATTACAATTAAACTTTCATATATTTTAGATTCATTACACACCAACTGAAATTTGTCAGGTCTTTTATTGTTTTAATACTGATGATTTTGGCATACAACTCCTGATAACCCCAAAATCCTGTCTCAAAAAATTAACATATTTCAACCATCCAATAAAATAAAAGTGTTTTTTTTAAAAACAAACAAAAAAAAACATCAAATAATAAAGTTCAGTTATGCACTCAATACTTGGTCGGGAATCCTTTTGCAGAAATGACTGCTTCAATGCGGCGTGGCATGGAGGCAATCAGCCTGTGACACTGCTGAGGTGTTATGGAGGCCCAGGATGCTTCGATAGCGGCCTTAAGCTCATCCAGAGTGTTGGGTCTTGCGTCTCTCAACTTTCTCTTCACAATATCCCACAGATTCTCTATGGGGTTCAGGTCAGGAGAGTTGGCAGGCCAATTGAGCACAGTAATACCATGGTCAGTAAACCATTTACCAGTGGTTTTGGCACTGTGAGCAGGTGCCAGGTCGTGCTGAAAAATGAAATCTTCATCTCCATAAAGCATTTCAGCCGATGGAAGCATGAAGTGCTCCAAAATCTCCTGATAGCTAGCTGCATTGACCCTGCCCTTGATGAAACACAGTGGACCAACACCAGCAGCTGACATGGCACCCCACACCATCACTGACTGTGGGTACTTGACACTGGACTTCAGGCATTTTGGCATTTCCCTCTCCCCAGTCTTCCTCCAGACTCTGGCACCTTGATTTCCGAATGACATGCAAAATTTGCTTTCATCAGAAAAAAGTACTTGGGACCACTTAGCAACAGTCCAGTGCTGCTTCTCTGTAGACCAGGTCAGGCGCTTCTGCCGCTGTTTATGGTTCAAAAGTGGCTTTACCTGGGGAATGCGGCACCTGTAGCCCATTTCCTGCACACGCCTGTGCACGGTGGCTCTGGATGTTTCTACACCAGACTCAGTCCACTGCTTCCTCAGGTCCCCCAAGGTCTGGAATAGGTCCTTCTCCACAATCTTCCTCAGGGTCCGGTCACCTCTTCTCGTTGTACAGCGTTTTCTGCCACATTGTTTCCTTCCAACAGACTTCCCATTGAGGTGCCTTGATACAGCACTCTTGGGAACAGCCTATTTGTTGAGAAATTTCTTTCTGGGTCTTACCCTCTTGCTTGAGGGTGTCAATGATGGCCTTCTTGACATCAGTAAGGTCGCTAGTCTTACCCATGATGGGGGTTTTGAGTAATGAACCAGGCAGGGAGTTTTTAAAAGCCTCAGGAATCTTTTGCATGTGTTTAGAGTTAATTAGTTGATTCAGAAGATTAGGGTAATAGGTCGTTTAGAGAACCTTTTCTTGATATGCTAATTTTTTGAGACAGGTTTTTTGGGTTATCAGGAGTTGTATGCCAAAATCATCAGTATTAAAACAATAAAAGACCTGACAAATTTCAGTTGGTGTGTAATGAATCTAAAATATATGAAAGTTTAATTGTAATCATTACATTATGGAAAATAATGAAATTTAGCACTATATGCTAATTTTTTGAGGACCTGTATAGTGAACCAGTCATATCTGACCCCACTACTGGCTATTAAGGATGGGGTGGTCCCAATCCTCAGAATGTTTAAGATGTCATACAATGGATGCAGATTTCATACATATGGTGTGGGGATGTCCGATTATCCTATCTTTTTGGAGCGAGGTGACCTCGTGTTAACCTCCCTCATAGGCACTCCTGTTCCTCTCACTTCATTGGTATGTCTGTTTGGGTGCTGGAGGAAGAGATATGGGGACACCACATCAAAATTCTTCTGCGGGAGACACTTTTTTTAGGCAGGAAAATATTGGCCTTACGCTGGATGGGTAATCAACACCCTTCTCTTAGAGCTTGGATTGAACTGGTAAATTCAATTATACCATACGAGCGGACACTATACCACAACAGGGGTTGCTTGGGGAAGTTTAATAAGATCTGGGATGTATGGAATGCATCTCACTTCACTATAACAGCGTGTAGATAGTGGTCTGTTATTAGCATAATAGCTGTAGAGAAAATATATTGGCTTATACTTTATAGGTTTATTATGTCATCAGTGCTATGGAAGTTGTTTTGGCAGCAGGGTAGGAAGTTAGATATGTTGGTTTTAACGTATTATTCTGAGTTATGCATGGCCAAGCATTTGTATAGATGAATAACGCAAGAGAGTGAGGACCTGTGAAATTGAAATCTGTACTAATAACTCAATATGCAAGCTTTTTGGTTTTCTTCCATTACAGATATTACGATAATTGTGTATACATTGCACTGGCTATTTACAAAATGTGTATATCTGTTTGTTGTTGTCTAATAAACGAATTTAAAAAATATATATAATCCTATAATGTTGATCCAGAAGAAAGCTAAAAAATGTATGATGTTAGTTGTCCTATTAGTTGAAATATACCTTTCTACAGTCATGGACAAAAGTTTTGAGAATGACACAAATATTAATTTTTACAAAGTCTACTGCTTCACTTTTTCTAATGGCAATTTGCATATACTCCAGAATGATCAGCTTAACAGCAATTACTTGCAAAGTCAATATTTGGCTAGAAAATGAACTTTATCCCCCAAAACACATTTCAACATCATTGCAGCCCTGCCTTAAAAGGACCAGCTAACCTCTTTTCAGTGATTGCTCCATTAACACAGGTGTGGGTGTTGATGAGGACATGGCTGGAGATCAATCTGTCATGATTAAGTAAGAATGACACCACTGGACACTTTAAAAGGAGGCTGGTGCTTGGCATCATTGTTTCTCTTCTGTTAACCATGGTTATCTCTAAAGAAACACGTACAGTCATCATTGCAATGCACAAAAATGGCCTAACAGGGAAGAGTATCGCAGCTAGAAAGATTGCACCTCAGTCAACAATCTATTGCATCATCAAGAACTTCAAGGAGAGAGGTTCCATTGTTGCCAAAAAGGCTCCAGGACGCCCAAGAAAGACCAGCAAGCGCCAGGACCGTCTCTTAAAAGTGTTTCAGCTGCGGGATGGGCTACCAGCAGTGCAGAGCTTGCTCAGGAATGGCAACAGGCAGGTGTGAGTGCATCTGCACGCACTGTGAGGCGGAGACTCTTGAAGCAAGGCCTGGTCTCAAGGAGGGCAGCAAAGAAGCCACTTCTCTCCAGAAAAAACATCAAGGACAGACTGATATTCTGAAAAAGGTACAGGCAGTGGACTGCTGAGGACTGGGGTAAAGTTATTTTCTCTGATGAATCCCCTTTTCGATTGTTTGGGACATCAGGAAAACGCCTCATTGGGAGAAGACAAGGTGAGAGCTACCACCAGTCTTGTCTCATGCCAACTGTTAAGCATCCTGAAACCATCCATGTGTGGGGTTGCTTCTCAGCCAAGGGAATCGGCTCTCTCACAGTCTTGCCTAAAAACACAGCCATGAATAAAGAATGGTACCAGAATGTCCTCCAAGAGCAACTTCTCCCAACCCTCCAAGAGCAGTTTGGCGATCAACAATGCCTTTTCCAGCATGATGGAGCACCTTGCCATAAAGCAAAGGTGATAACTAAATGGCTCAGGGAACAAAACATAGAGATTTTGGATCCATGGCCTGGAAACTCCCCAGATCTTAATCCCATTGAGAACTTGTGGTCAATCATCAAGAGACGGGTGGACAAACAAAAACCTAAAAATTCTGACAAAATGAAAGCATTGATTGTGCAAGAATGGACTACTATCAGTCAGGATTTGGTCCAGAAGTTGATTGAGAGCATGCCAGGGAGAATTGCAGAGGTCCTGAAGAAGAAGGGTCAACACTGCAAATATTGACTTGCTGCATTAACTCATTCTAACTGTCAATATAAGCTTTTGTTACTCATATGTTTGCAATTATATTTCTGTCTGTGATAAAAACATCTGTCAAACACACATAAAAACCAGAGGGCAGCAGATCATGTGAAAATATAATATTTGTGTCTTTCTCAAAACTTTTGGCCATGACTGTAGCTGTGAATAAATCTTTAGATTAATGTCCCATCTCAATAAATATAGCACCCATAACTAGTAATAGTCCATCTTTGTCAAGACATAATGTCATTACCCTTTTTAACTTTTTTTTTTTTTTTGTATATTCTTTATTTATATGAATATGAACATGAGTACAGATAACTTTGAGAGAATGTCCACTGGACAGAAATGTAACAACAATAACAGAATAACCAAAAATATCTCAAAGTCCATGATCCATCCCATTACATTACATAAACCGGGAACAAATGTTTATGCAGAGAGAAGCAGTACAAGATTACAGTGGGAATACCTACTTATATCTTAGAGCCACTCCGCTTGTACGGGAGGGATATGAATATCGGTCAGCAAACTGTACGGAGTTCTCAGTAAATATCTCGCACACTGCATCATGAGGTAGCAAGCGAGTAAGGCGAACCTGTTCATCGGTAGGATGGAGGGGGGGGAACGGAAAAGGGGAGGAGAAGGAACGAGGTTAGGGTACACGGACTAGAGAAGAAGGGGAACAGCTCGACATTAGAATAGAAGAAAGGGGGAGGTGAAGGGGGGGAAGGAAAGAGAGCCAACCAGCTATGTCTCGTGGACCAAGTTATCAGTAAACTAAGTAACCGTCTGCTTATAGTGAACCCATGGCGCCCAAAGCTTAGAAAAACCGTCAAAGCGGTTCTCCACTCTCGCCGTCAGCTCCTCAAGCCTAAAAATGTCATCTACTTTAGCTAGCCACAAAGATTTACTAGGTGGAGTCTTGTCCATCCACAACGTGGGGATTACCAATTTAGCTGCCATCAGCAGTTGCGTACTAAGTTTAGATTTCTTGGGCACATATGTGGGGGTCGATAACCACAACAATATTAGTGGGGCCGTCAATAAGAATGTAGGGTCACAAATGGATCTGATACTCGCCTCAACATCTGACCAAAACGTTTTTATCAATGGACAATCCCACCAAAGGTGAGAAAGCATTCCCAGGTCTCCATCACATCTCCAACAAGCGCCGGTCGGAGTCACCCCCCATTGGAACAGTAGGGCCGGAGTCTTATACCACCGGGTAAGTAATTTCAGTGAGTTCTCCTTCAGGCGGACACAGCGGGAGAAGCCGTGTGAACGGGCATAAATCTGGGACACCTCCTCATCTGTAAATGAGCAATGTAGTTCACGTTCCCACGCCTCCAGGTATGAGGTCTTCGGTGTCTGTGGTTCCAGCACTCTTTCAGCGTACATGCGAGAGAGGGAGTTTCTTGGAGGGGTAGGCAACGAAAGTTGTTCGAAAGGTGTACAATCCCGAGACAAGGGGTGCGTTCGCAGGAATTGATGACAAATCAGCCTAAAATGTTCAAGTTGAATGAAGTTAAGTTTCTTAGGCAGCATCAGTTCCTCCAAGTTCGCCGCAGAAGGAAAAAAGCCTTGGGGGAATCGGAAGGAAATTGGCATGTCCAATCTGTTCCATAAGGAAACCATAACTGGGTCTACCAATGGGATTCCCACCGCCTTAGGCAAAAAAGCGGTCGGCATCAGCGGTGAGGGAAAGGGTGCCAGACGTGGGTCAGAGCTGCACCTCCACCATGTGGACAATGCGCTCTGGACCATGGGATTGTCCACCACACGATGAGGCATCAACGTCCTCGGGATCCAGAAGGAGGCCTTCTCCGCATATGACAGGGACTCCAGGTCAATCGCAGCCGAATCTGATTTGCCCTTCAGCCTGCAGTAGTCCAGCCACCGAAGCAGCTGGTTTGCTTCGTAATAAATCGACGGGTCCAGGAGGTTAATACCTCCCTGGGAGCGTGGTCTACGTAAGGTTTGATGTGAGATTCTGGGTCTCTTGTTATTCCACAGAAAATTCCTAAAAAGGCGGTTAATTTGCCGGAAGTACGTTTGTGGAACACATATCGGAGCCGCCTGCAGAAGATACAGAAGCTTCGGTAAAACGTAGGAGGTTAGGTAGGCTTTCCTTCCCAGCCAAGCCATGCATGGCACCTTCAAAGAGATAAGTTGGGACTTAATGGAGGCCAACAATGGGGAATAATTCCGGTCGAAGATAGTACGTATCTCACCAGTTACCTTGATGCCTAAATAGGTAATCCCGGAGTCCGGCCAGCGGAAAGGGAAGAGATCCCGTAGTTCTCTCACCTTTGTCCCAGATAGGGTGACGTTCACTGCTTCCGATTTAGCGAAATTAATTTTAAAATTGGATATTGAGCCAAATACGGCAAATTTATCGAGGAGCAGGGGAAATGTTGTAAGAGGATCGGATAGAAAAAACAATAAATCGTCGGCATAGGCCGCGATGAGGTGATGTCGGCCACCTGCCACAATACCATGCGTTTGTAGATCTTGACGGACAGATTGCAATAGGGTTTCTATACAGAGGACAAACAACGACGGGGAGAGGGGGCAACCCTGCCTTGTTCCGTTGGCGATCCTGAACGACCGCGAGAAGGTCCCGTTGACTTTAACCGCAGCCGAGGGTTTCGAGTATAGCGAAAAAATCGCAGAGACGAAACTTGGTGGAAAGCCAAACTTAAGGAGAACCGCGCGCATGAAGGCCCAATCAACGCGGTCAAAGGCCTTCTCTGCGTCCGTGCCCAGCATCACCAATGGAAGTGATCGGCGTCTCGCATAGTACGATAAACTAAGCACTCTATGGACATTGAACTTGCCTTCACGACCTGGGACAAACCCCGCCTGGTCGCGATGAATTAGGTTGGGGAGGAGGGCCTGCAATCGATTCGCCAATAGTTTTGCCCAAATCTTTAAATCTGCATTAAGCAATGATATGGGCCTATAGCTTCCGCAGGCTGTAGGGTCTTTCCCCGTTTCGGTATCACCGAGATGTGTGCCATCAGGGCCTGTAAAGGAAGCTCTGACCCACAAGCTAGGGCATTGCACCATTTCTCCAGATAGGGGACCAAAATCTCGCTAAACTTCTTATAATATAGAATGGGGAGTCCATCAGGGCCTGGACATTTCCCGGTGGGAGTCGACTTAATGGCGTTCAAAATTTCCCGCTGGAGAATGGCGCGGTTAGAGACAACTTGTCCGAAGCAGATAACGTCGGTAACGTTAAGGAGTCGAGGAAGGATTGGACCGCCGTATCATGAGCAGCTGATTGTACTGAATCTCTGTCAGGGGTTAAATTATACAATTTCTCGTAGAATAAACTAAATTGTTCACCAATCTGTTGTGCAGTGAGGACCAGAGCCCCAGAATCATCCTTCACCCCTGGATGGTACAATTATCCTGCGTCATTTTCGTATAAGATGACATCATACGTCCCCCTTTGTCACCGTATGCATAGAATTTCTGCTTGGTGTACAGCATTGATTTCGCGATTTTAATATTAAGAAAGCTTCGGAGAGCAGTCCGTGCTTCTATCAGTTCATTCAGCGTCTGCCTGGCTCTCGTTTCTTATGGGTCCGCTCCAGGGAAGTGATGCGCTGTAGGAGGGTACCAAGTTCCTGGAATCTTTTCTTCTTCATATAGGAGCCCAAGGCTATGAATTCGCCTCGGATAAAGGCCTTATGTGCCTCCATTAATGTTGGCAATGGCATTCCGGCATTATCGTTCTCACTAAAAAAGGTACGTAGCTTCGCGGCCAGATTAGTTACCGTAGTCTCGTCATCTAATAGCGATGTATTTAAACGCCAGTTGAAACTGCAGCCCAGCTCCGCGGTAGGGAAAGGTCAGTAAACTGGGGCGTGATCAGATACCGAGATACAGCCAATACGGGTTGCCGAGATGAAAGGTAGTGAATGCCGTGAAAGCAAGAAAACATCTATGCGGTGATAGGAGCCATGCACTGCCGAATAAAATGTATAATCTCTCTTGGCTGGGTGCACGACACGCCAAGTGTCTACCAGGGAAGCATCAGCTATGGACTGTTTGATTTTGGCCAATTTGGGGTACGACACCGAAGTACGCTGGTGGGATGTGTCCTGCAGAGGGTTCAGCGAGACATTGATGTCGCCCCCAAGGACCACAGTACCCTCAGCAAAAGCAGACAGGTAGGTGAGTACTTGAGGAAGCCACAAGGCCTGATCTACATTAGGGGCATAAATGTTAGCAATCGTTAATTTCATCGCACCCAGCGCCACCTTCAGAAACAAAAACCTACCCTCGCTATCCATCTGGTGTGCAATCACCTTGAAAGGTAATCCTCTTTTAAAGCCAATGCTTACTCCCCTGGAAGCGTGGGAACCATTACAGCTATGATGCCATGAGGTGTACCGGAATCTAGTGAGGTTGGGGATCGCTTGTTCCTTGAAGTGCGTTTCCTGAAGGAGAACCACATCAGGTTTCTCTTTTTGTAATAAGCGAAAGACCTGGGAACGCTTCTGTGCAACGTTTAGGCCCTTGACGTTGAAGGTACAAAATGTCACCTTATCTCTAGACGCCATCAGAACGGCCGGTTACTGAGCAAAACTGGTGAAACAGATCCGAAAAAACAAACTGGTGGCTCAGTGAGGAAGGAAAGTATAAAGGAAGAATAGGGAAGGGGTAAAGAGAAAGAGGAGTAACCAAAAAAACTCTGAACTTGAAAAAAGAAGCTCCTCAAAGATGGGATGCCAGGATGGGGAGCCCGCAAGCCCTGAAAAAATATCCAGAGTCCGAGCATCTCCACTGAACATGCCTGAGGAGTGTCTGGATAGGTCTGATGCAGGCAATGGGCATCAGCCTAGTCAAACCGGGGCGGTATAAAAAGAAAAACCACCCATAAGAGCCTAGTCGCACCGCACCGTCTGCCTGAAGCAGGGGGTGCTGGGACAGGCAAACAGACAAGTTTGTTAGCAAACAAAGGAAAGATGTAGGAAAGATGGACCCCAGCCAACACTTGTAACTAAAGGCAGTTCATCTTCCTCCCGTCCCCACAGGGAGCGCCTGCGCGAGAAGGGAGGGGGGGGGAGGGAGGGGAGGTGCGCAAGGCCGTCCAGTAATCTAACAGAACTGGCCAAGAGCACCAACCAAGGCACTGTAACATGGGGAGGGGGCGCCGTCTGGAGATGCAACCTAATTAGGGAGATCACGTCACGGAGAGGAAGGGGACTCGCGCTTAAATGCAACTGAAATACAGGGGAATCAATGTGCGTGTGCAGTCATTAGTCACTCTAAACCAGTTCAAGCGGCTGGTAAAACGTGATCAGTTCACGCGCAAATAGCAATAGTAGGACCCTTAGTATCTATGAATGTGCCCAAACAAGTAACAAACAAGAAAATGTGAGCTGTGGGCTGTGGCGCGCCCAAAGATAGCAAATGGTCTTGCGCGCAAATGAACACGTGGTTCACGTTATGTGCGTGTAAATGTGGCTCGCGTAATGCGCATGCAAATTAGGTGTAGCAATAGGCGCACGGTAATGAACATAACACTGTGACAGCAGTAAAACAACAGTGAATAGTTAACCCCTAAACTGTAAAACACATATTGTGCACTCAGTTAAACAGCAAACCCCAAAAGAAAAATAACAGTAACAACCACTGGTAAGCAGCAGTACTAGCAGGAGGATAAAGTCCATGGCATAGATAGGAAGAACAGCAATGAATGTGTGTCACTCACCGGGCCACTGCGAGCAAGGCAAATAGACTTTGAGGAGCCCTGCAGCCCCAGTCAGGAGAAGCAGCAAGCAGCCAACTTCAGGCTGATGCAGAGGGTCCTCGCCTGCCGCCGGAGAATAAGAGGGACCTAAAAGAAAAACTCCCCTCCCTGAGTGTCCGGGTCGATGGGCTCGTTGTGAGTGAGGCTCACCAAATAAAGAGCAGCACAGCAGACGGAACTAATGCCGGAACCCTCACTCTATTTCAGCAGTGTCCCGTCGCCGACTTCTTGCAGACTTATTCTTCTTTTTGGGGGTGCTCCAAATGTCCACGGCAGGCAACTGTGGCAGGTCCTCTTCATCAGGAATCGGCAGCCAGGACGGAACTTTTACTGGAGGGATGTCAAGCTTAGTCCAGGCCTGTGCCAGATCATCAGGATGGCGAATTGAGACTTTAAGAGTACCTTTAAGCACCAGAATCCCAAAGGGGAACTGCCATCTGTAAGGCAGGTTGTGGGTCCTAAGATGTTCCAAAAGAGTTTAACCAGACGCCTCTTTGCTAGTGTCGCCGGAGATAGATCAGGGTAAAAGTCCACGGTATATTCACCCAGAGTTGGGGAGCCCTTCTCCCGTGCAGCAGACAGGACTGCGGCGGTATCCACATAGCGTAGGAGTCCACATACTACATCCCTGGGAGGATTACCCTCAGCTGGTCGTGGTTTCAGGGCGCGATGGATCCGTTCTACTTCAATATTCTGCCCCCGTTCAGTGCCAAGCAGGGAGGAAAAGAGAACTTTGGCAGTGGATTCCAGGTCTTCACGCTGCACAGACTCAGGTAAGCCTTTCAGACGTAGATTAGATCGTCTGTTTCGGTTCTCCAAGTCCTCCAGCTGGAGGATTGCAGTATTCAAATGTCGATGCTGTGACTGTAGCTTAGTCTTAGAGACATGGCTGTAATGCAGGACGGCCGCATGGCCAGTTTCCAGGGCTTCCACTCTGTTACCCATCTTAAGTAATTCCTGCTTTATATCTTGCAAATCTGCACGGATCGGAGCATGTGTCTGAACGAGCAGCTTCTTTAAGTTACGCATCGTCAGTTGTTCTGAACCTGATGAACGGTTCTTCAGGGCTCTCCCATCATCAGTGGAGTCACCTTCACAGTCTGTGTCAGTGGCGGGAACCGACGCCATGTCTGGTAGCTGGGAGCCTGAGGTAGCTGAGCCTTTCAGCAGGAAAGCCTCAGTCCCCGCTGTGTTTTTGGGGTCTTAGTGTTCCTGGGGTGCACCCAGTATTAATCTTGTCAGATTTGCCCATCACCAGCAGTTAGAAAGCAGATAGACGCTTAGGCAGGTACAAAGGGGTGTGGTAAGCCCCCTTTTCCAGCAGTCCAGACTCCGCCCCCCTTTTTTAATTTTTTTGCAGGCAAACCCTCAAAACATGTGTGGCAGTGAATTGGACTAATAACCTCCTCCCCCGGGCCTCCGTTTCCCCCCCTTCCTTTTCCCCCCGTTATTTTTAATTTTTTTGTTTCCCCCCTTTAAAAGTTTCTTCTAAAATTTATGTTGTATTTAAAGGTTTTTTGTATTTACCCTTTTTGTAAATTTAATAAAAAATTATTTTAAAAAACAAAACACCCCTTCCCCCGTTGCACAACCTCTGAGTTTTCTTTTTCCTTTTTAGTGCACAAACCCCCCTCCACAAATCCTCCTCTGGGGAAATTCAAAATCTAAATTTACCAATGCTCTCA
>JARQOD010000006.1:214596258-214755246 GCA_033576555.1 Oophaga sylvatica | reverse complement strand
GGGAAAGCTGTGTCAAGGCGTCTAGATCATCGTAGGTACGTCCCACGGCTGCTTCTAGTTGTGCAGTTAGTTTAGGGCTCTGCAATCCATTAGTTACCAACCACTCTTGGTGACTGGCTGCCTTGGCTACTTTTGTTACTATCCTCCTCGGCTACCATATCATAACAGATGGCCAAGCTGTTAATCTAAGTACTGACAAAGTACCGTACAGGGCCAGCTGTCAGTAACTTCATCCCAGACACACTGAGGGTGGAACCATGACAACACCTCAATATAAGTCTATGAGTACCAGTGCCTGATACATGCTGCCCACGGATCCGGCAGCTTGTATCAGCTATCAGGTTCACTTTAAGTAGTGCAAATAGGCCATAAGGCTTTGTATTAAGGAGCCAAATAGGCAATTTGTATTGCAGCATAAGCTTTGTGTTAGTGTCTATAAATTTTGATGAAATACAAAATCATTTCTCGACACAAACGGTATTATTGACATTTCTCCTTTTTCTCCATAAAAGTGCCCATTGAACTTCAATAGTGAGAACACAGAATGAAAGGCATGCACATACATGACACAATACAAATCTACATGAGATAATATATATTTTTCAGCTGAAACAATTTTAGCAAAAGTGTCCGTCAAACAAGGTCCAAATGTGTATGGACAAGGTATTATGCGCACGATGCATGCGATGCTTTAGTCATAAATAATAAGACATGCCAATGATACAGCTGTGGAAACAGATATTCTCTTTAAATTGGTTTTTTTTAAGTCTTTTTCTTTTATAATGTTATCACTAATTCACATAGAAAGCAATGGTGTCATTACATGAACAAGTGGGGAATAAAAGCTCCGAACAGAATCTGATTAACCTAACTGCACTGCAACAAGTTTTCATGCTGACTTTCCACTGAATTAAAAGAGTCACTGGCAATGATCTGAAGCAGCTTACATACAGGTCCTTCTCAAAAAATTTGCATATAGTGCTAAATTTCATTATTTTCCATAATGTAATGATTACAATTAAACTTTCATATATTTTAGATTCATTACACACCAACTGAAATTTGTCAGGTCTTTTATTGTTTTAATACTGATGATTTTGGCATACAACTCCTGGTAACCCAAAAAAACCTGTCTCAAAAAATTAGCATATCAAGAAAAGGTTCTCTAAACGACCTATTACCCTAATCTTCTGAATCAACTAATTAACTCTAAACACATGCAAAAGATTCCTGAGGCTTTTAAAAACTCCCTGCCTGGTTCATTACTCAAAACCCCCATCATGGGTAAGACTAGCGACCTTACTGATGTCAAGAAGGCCATCATTGACACCCTCAAGCAAGAGGGTAAAGGTACTGCCACACTAAGCAATCCCGCTAGCGATCTCGTTAGCGTTGCATACTAATGAGATCGCTAGCGGGATTGTTTCTATATCGCTAAATGCTGCCGCATTTAGCGATATAGTTAACGACGCTATCGCCGTTAGCGATCTTCTTAACGACTTTAGCGGTACAAAAGTACCGCTAAATCGCTAAGAAAAGGTGCCACACAGCGATAAGATACTTACCCAGCGGGAGCGCCGACGAGAAAATAGGGTCCGGAACGATTCCAGCGACGAGCGAGATCACAGCAGGAAGCTCGTCGCTGGAAGCTGCCGCACTGAACAATATCGCTAACGGGATCGCTAAATAGTGACGTTTTTTAGCGATCCCGTTAGCGATATTGTTTAGTGTGGCATACCCTTAAGACCCAGAAAGAAATTTCTCAACAAATAGGCTGTTCCCAGAGTGCTGTATCAAGGCACCTCAATGGGAAGTCTGTTGGAAGGAAACAATGTGGCAGAAAACGCTGTACAACGAGAAGAGGTGACCGGACCCTGAGGAAGATTGTGGAGAAGGACCTATTCCAGACCTTGGGGACCTGAGGAAGCAGTGGACTGAGTCTGGTGTAGAAACATCCAGAGCCACCGTGCACAGGCGTGTGCAGGAAATGGGCTACAGGTGCCACATTCCCCAGGTAAAGCCACTTTTGAACCATAAACAGCGCGCAGAAGCGCCTGACCTGGGCTACAGAGAAGCAGCACTGGACTGTTGCTAAGTGGTCCCAAGTACTTTTTTCTGATGAAAGCAAATTTTGCATGTCATTCGGAAATCAAGGTGCCAGAGTCTGGAGGAAGACTGGGGAGAGGGAAATGCCAAAATGCCTGAAGTCCAGTGTCAAGTACCCACAGTCAGTGATGGTGTGGGGTGCCATGTCAGCTGCTGGTGTTGGTCCACTGTGTTTCATCAAGGGCAGGGTCAATGCAGCTAGCTATCAGGAGATTTTGGAGCACTTCATGCTTCCATCGGCTGAAATGCTTTATGGAGATGAAGATTTCATTTTTCAGCACGACCTGGCACCTGCTCACAGTGCCAAAACCACTGGTAAATGGTTTACTGACCATGGTATTACTGTGCTCAATTGGCCTGCCAACTCTCCTGACCTGAACCCCATAGAGAATCTGTGGGATATTGTGAAGAGAAAGTTGAGAGACGCAAGACCCAACACTCTGGATGAGCTTAAGGCCGCTATCGAAGCATCCTGGGCCTCCATAACACCTCAGCAGTGTCACAGGCTGATTGCCTCCATGCCACGCCGCATTGAAGCAGTCATTTCTGCAAAAGGATTCCCGACCAAGTATTGAGTGCATAACTGAACTTTATTGGCTGGCGGGTTCAGTCCCTCTGCCCTTGTTCACATTTAAGTCACTTGACAAGTGGAAAGGTTTTCAATATTAGAGTAGGACTGTCCCACAGAGGGTTGCCTTGACGTGGCGGGATGGCTTGTACATTAATTTGATCAAAATTATGTTTACTAAATACCCTTATGATTATTACTACCTTCATGCATTTTTGCAAAAAGATTTTTTATTTCATTTTTGGATATTTGTTTTTTTGTGCCTGTTTTTCTGTGTAATGGTCATGTGTTAATATGCATTTACATTTTGCATACACATTAACTTACTTTTTCAGTTCAGATCTAGTTTTCTATGTAGTTCATAGTGCATTCCGTGCATATAAGGGTGTGACCGCCCTGTTTTCTGAGTTGAGAAAATCCATCCTGTCTGGCCAGAGCTTCAACTGGTGGGTTCAGTCCCTCTGCCCTTGTTCACATTTAAGTCACTTGACAAGTGGAAAGGTTTTCAATATTAGAGTAGGACTGTCCCACAGAGGGTTGCCTTGACGTGGCGGGATGGCTTGTACATTAATTTGATCAAAATTATGTTTACTAAATACCCTTATGATTATTACTACCTTCATGCATTTTTGCAAAAAGATTTTTTATTTCATTTTTGGATATTTGTTTTTTTGTGCCTGTTTTTCTGTGTAATGGTCATGTGTTAATATGCATTTACATTTTGCATACACATTAACTTACTTTTTCAGTTCAGATCTAGTTTTCTATGTAGTTCATAGTGCATTCCGTGCATATAAGGGTGTGACCGCCCTGTTTTCTGAGTTGAGAAAATCCATCCTGTCTGGCCAGAGCTTCAACTGGTGGGTTCAGTCCCACTGCCCTTGTTCACATTTAAGTCACTTGACAAGTGGAAAGGTTTTCAATATTAGAGTAGGACTGTCCCACAGAGGGTTGCCTTGACGTGGCGGGATGGCTTGTACATTAATTTGATCAAAATTATGTTTACTAAATACCCTTATGATTATTACTACCTTCATGCATTTTTGCAAAAAGATTTTTTATTTCATTTTTGGATATTTGTTTTTTTGTGCCTGTTTTTCTGGGCTACAGAGAAGCAGCACTGGACTGTTGCTAAGTGGTCCCAAGTACTTTTTTCTGATGAAAGCAAATTTTGCATGTCATTCGGAAATCAAGGTGCCAGAGTCTGGAGGAAGACTGGGGAGAAGGAAATGCCAAAATGCCTGAAGTCCAGTGTCAAGTACCCACAGTCAGTGATGGTGTGGGGTGCCATGTCAGCTGCTGGTGTTGGTCCACTCTGTTTCATCAAGGGCAGGGTCAATGCAGCTAGCTATCAGGAGATTTTGGAGCACTTCATGCTTCCATCGGCTGAAATGCTTTATGGAGATGAAGATTTCATTTTTCAGCACGACCTGGCACCTGCTCACAGTGCCAAAACCACTGGTAAATGGTTTACTGACCATGGTATTACTGTGCTCAATTGGCCTGCCAACTCTCCTGACCTGAACCCCATAGAGAATCTGTGGGATATTGTGACCCAACACTCTGGATGAGCTTAAGGCCGCTATCGAAGCATCCTGGGCCTCCATAACACCTCAGCAGTGTCACAGGCTGATTGCCTCCATGCCACGCCGCATTGAAGCAGTCATTTCTGCAAAAGGATTCCCGACCAAGTATTGAGTGCATAACTCAACTTTATTATTTGATGTTTTTTTTGTTTGTTTTTAAAAAACACTTTTATTTTATTGGACGGTTGAAATATGTTAATTTTTTGAGACAGGTTTTTTGGGTTATCAGGAGTTGTATGCCAAAATCATCAGTATTAAAACAATAAAAGACCTGACAAATTTCAGTTGGTGTGTAATGATTCTAAAATATATGAAAGTTTAATTGTAATCATTACATTAAGGAAAATAATGAAATTTAGCACTATATGCTAATTTTTTTAGAAGGACCTGTACTTACGCAGCATGGTCATTTACAGCAAAAGCTTCATTCCACTTGTTGAGCAATAGGCGCTCTAGTATTGGCGATATGTAAAAGTGTTATTTTATCTTGTAACTCTTAAGGTGTAACCATTGTTTTCATTTTTATTTCCTAAATCAATAATACACATGAAAATAAGCAACTTTGTAATATATCTTATCAGAGAAATTAGCTTTTTTTATTTGACAGAATTGATTAGTCATCAAAATTCTCAATTCTGAGGTAAATTCTGTATTCAGTGAAGACAGACGTTCCAATTACTGAGATAGGAGATCATGGCTGCTACAGATACAATTTATGTACATAGGAGAGGGAGGAGATAGAGGTCGAGTTCTTCCCTCCCCTCCTTCTGTGTACTGTGACGTAGCGATCACTAAGTGGGTTGGGGAACACCAGTAGCGTAGCTACCGGGGGGGCAGAGGGGACGGTGGCCCCGGGCCCCGCGCTCTGAGGGGGCCCACCCGGAGCTACGCTACTAAACTGTATCGGCGTGCACAGCGCGCCGATACAGTTACATTCTGGGGCAGAGCAGGGAGAATCGATCTCCCTGCTCTGCCGCCTGGCCGCTATGGGGCCCCTGAGCAGGCGGTGGGGGGCCCGGTGCCAGCAGGGGGCCCCCCGCCCGTTTTCGGAGGGTCAGCTGTATCGGCATGTAGTCAATACAGCTGACCGCATTGTGAGAGAAGGAGCAAGCGCTCCTTCTCTCCCATAATCCCCCTCTCAACGTCTGACAGAGGGCGCGATGACGTCACTGCCCGGCGCCCGCTGTCAGGAGAAGAGAGGGAAAGCAGTGAGCAGCGCAGGAGCTGGGAGCAAGAGAGGTGAGTACTGGATTTATTATTTTTGTAATGGGGCTGCATTATCATACAGAGACTGCCTATGGGGTGCATTATTAATAAGGCTGCCTATGGGTGCAATATTAATAAGGCTGCTTATGGGGTGCATTATAAATACGAATTTTGGTAAGAACTTACCTGTAAAATTCTTTTCAGCAAAGGAAGCAAGGGGGACACTTCATTACTTCTGGGTAGGGCGGAGCCAGATAGTAGGACTAACCTCAGGTTCTAAAAATGGGTGTTGTCCGGCCCTCCGGCTCTGGCTCCTCCTGCCGTACACTCCAGTTTTGTACACAAGCTAAGGAGAAAGAAATCACCAGCGGAGTGCCATAACCAATCTGAAAGGGTTCAAAAGACCAAAGTTATGCACATAACATGAATACCACACAGCTCAGGTACCACTCACAAAACCTGACCACTGCGATGAGCTGGCGATGCCGGAAAGAGCCGTAGAGCGCTGACCTCAGCTCAGAAACTCACTTATCAGAGCGAGCCGCGCTGCATCTGAAACAACACCTTCTGCCTTATGGGAGGGAGAAGTGTCCCCCTTGCTTCCTTTGCTGAAAAGAATTTTACAGGTAAGTTCTTACCAAAATTCGTATTTCAGCTGCAGATGGAAGCAAGGGGGACACTTCATTACTTCTGGGATGTCCCAAAGCAGTACAAAAACCAAGG
This sequence comes from Oophaga sylvatica, assembly GCA_033576555.1. Lineage (NCBI taxonomy): Eukaryota > Metazoa > Chordata > Amphibia > Anura > Dendrobatidae > Oophaga > Oophaga sylvatica. The sequence continues at coordinate 214,749,057 of JARQOD010000006.1, read as the reverse complement.
GTGGGAAAAAACCTTAAACAGGCAGAAGCCAACACCTTGATACATGCGCAACAGGCGCAACATAAACTTAACTAGAAGTTTTCAAAATACAGCCGCCTGAAGGACTCTGCGTCCTAAGGCCGCATCAGCGGAGGCACTGACGTCCACCTTATAAAACTTTGTAAAGGTGTGAACAGAACGCCAAGTCGCTGCTCGACAGAGCTGGGCTGCCGAAGCCCCTTGATGAAGGGCCCACGAAGAGCCCACAGCTCTCGTGGAATGAGCCCGAATATTAATCGGGCAAGGTTCGTCCATAACACGGTAAGCTTCCACAACACGATCCGGGAAAAATTCCAAGAAAGGTGGCGAACATGAAAGAGCCGCCAACTCGGAAACCCGTCTCAAGAAAGTGACCGCCACTAGGAAGGCAACCTTCCAAGAAAGCAAAGAAAGATTAATAGCATCCATAGGCTCGAAAGGAGCACTTTGAAGAGATTTCAAAACCAGATTAAGCCGCCAAGGCGACACAGGCGTTTTCCTTGGAGGAAACTGACAGGCTGCTCCGCGAAAAAAGGCATATACGTCCCTACGCGAGGCAATAGCTTTACGAAAAAGCACCGACAGGGCAGACACCTGACCCTCCAGGGTACTGATTGCCAAACCCTTATCCAGCCCGTGCTGCAAAAAAACCAACAAGTTGGGTAATGAAAATTTCTTTGGATTCCTGGAAGAACCCAAACACCATGAAAAGAAGGATTCCCAAATCCTGTAGTAAATCCTAGTCGTAGCCGGACTTCTTGACGCTCTCATGGTGGCAATGACCTTTTCTGAAAACCCTTGACAGGTTAAAATCTCGGTCTCAAGAGCCAAGCCGTCAAACGCAGAGACCTCAGGCCCGGATGACACACGGGACCCTGAGTGAGCAAGTCCGGTCGAAGAGGCAGAGGAAAAGGAGGCGCCGCCAGAAGCGACGTCAGTGTGGAAGACCACGTCCTTCTCGGCCAATCTGGGGCTATCAGAATAGCCGGAACCCTCTCCAGCCTGACCCGACGTAACACAAGCGGCAGCAAGGATATCGGTGGGAATACATAAACCAGCTGGTATTGGCTCCACGGAACCACCAGCGCATCCACTTCCACCGCGGTCGGATCCCTGTATCTGGACATGAAAGTTGGTAACTTGGCATTGATCCTGGAGGCCATCAAGTCTACTTGAGGAGTCCCCCATCGGGAGCACAGAAGTGCAAAGATTTCCGGATGAAGACTCCATTCTCCTGAATCCATCCTCTCTCGGCTGAGAAAGTCTGCCTGGATATTCTGAACTCCTGGTATGTGAATCGCAGAAATGACCGGCACATGAGCCTCGGCCCATATCAGAATCCGAGATACCTCCGACATGAGTCTGGAGCTCCTCGTCCCGCCTTGATGGTTGATATACGCAACCGCCGTAGCGTTGTCCGTCTGAACACGAACTGGTAATCCGCTCGAAGGGACCGTCCAATGTTGGAGGCAAAGAAAAATTGCCCTCAATTCCAGGATGTTGATCGGTAACACCGATTCTTCCGGTGACCAAACTCCCTGAATCCAGAGATTGTTCCAAACTCCCCCCCAGCCCGTCAGGCTGGCATCGGTGGTCAAGACCGACCATGACAGGGGAAGAAAAGATTTTCCCAGGAAAAACCGTTCTGGACGTAACCACCAGTCCAGAGACTCTCGCACTTTGCGGGAGATTAAAACCCTGCAATCCAGTGTTTCCTGTGCACGATTCCATCTCTTCAAAATGAAGCTTTGAAGCGTTCTGCAATGGAACTGAGCAAACGGAAGAGCTTCCATCGAAGCGACCATTAACCCCAGAAGGCGCATACATCTTCGAAGGGATACTGTCGTTGAGGACTGCACAGTCTGTGCCAGACAATGGATACTGGTTTGCTTGTCCTTTGGCAGAAAAACTACCACTTTCGCTGTGTCGAAAATCATGCCCAAAAACAGGACTGACTGAAAAGGCTCCAGGGATGACTTCTCCCAGTTGATCAGCCACCCGAAATCCTCCAGGAGCTGAAGGGATAAATCGCGAGCCGTCACTGCCTCCTCCTTTGAGGATGCCACAATCAGAAGATCGTCCAGATAAGGAAGTATCATGATCCCTTGTCTCCGAAGCATTGCCATAAGAGGTGCCAGCACCTTTGTAAAAACTCGGGGTGCCGAAGCTAACCCGAAAGGGAGGGCCACAAACTGGTAACGGTCCTGACCTATGGCAAAGCGCAGAAAGCGCTGATGAGATCTTCCGATGGGAACGTGTAAATAGGCGTCGCAAATATCTATGGACACCAGAAAATTGTTCTGTGACAGGGCAGTCACCACTGAGCGAAGCGACTCCATGCGGAACTTTTGGGTGTAAAATGCCGATTTAACCTCTTGAGATCCAGAATGGGACGAAACTTTCCCTCCTTTTTGGGGACCACAAAGAGGTTGGAATAAAATCCCCTTCCCCGGTCTTCCGGAGGAACTGACACTACTACACCCTTCTGTAGTAAGGAATCGACTTCCTGCCGCAGAGCGGTCAATAAGTCGGGATCTGACGGCACGCGAGACTGACAGAATCTTTCTGGAGGGCGAGAGAGAAACTCTATGAAATAGCCTCCGACATTATTCGTGTCACCCAGGAGTCTGAGACGCGGGAGACCCAAACCGCTTGAAACAGGAGCAGGCGCCCCCCCACTCGAGAATCCTCGAGTGAACTTCTGGCGTCAGTCCGTTTTGGCGGGCTTTTAGTCAGATTCCCGCTTGTCATTGCGCGGGTATTGCTTCCAAGAAGCGTTAGACTTTTGCCCCCTACCACGAAAAAAAACGCCGGTTACCGTAGGAACCGGTCCTGCCAAAAGCAGCCGTAGCTGCCCTACGCTGAGGCAACGCTGACTCCTTAGCCTTAGCAATCAATTCCGTGAGGTCAGAGCCGAAAAGCTGACCACCTTTGTAAGGCAAAGATAGCAAACCTTGTTTGGAGACCGCATCTCCAGTCCACTGTTTAAGCCACAACGCTCTTCTAACAGTGATTGTAGAAGCCTGAGCTCTGGATATTAGGGAAGCCATATCCAAAAGAGCGTCACAGACATATTGGTCTGATTCTTCTATTAACTTAATGATCTCATCTATTGCCTGTAAAGACGACCCATCTTGCAGGGATATCCGCAGGCGAGCTGTCCAACCCATGGAAGCTCTAGAAGCACAATAGGAAGATAAAGCCACTCTAAAGGCCTGACCAGCAGCTTCATAGCCGGCCTTGGCCGCCATCTCTGACTTTTTGTCCAGCGCATCCTGCAAAGTAGCTTTCCCTTTGACGGGAAGCATAGTAGCTTTGTTAAGCTTAGATAAAGAAATATTCACCTCAGGGGACGGAATCCAGCTAGCAAATAGGTCTGCTGGACAAGGATACAAGGTTTCAAACAACCTTGTCCCCTGAAAACGCTTATCTGGACAAACGCGTTCCTTTTCTACTTTCTTAGAAAACTCACTCATAGCTGGCATCGCTAAACGTGATCTTTGCGACCCATGGTACCATCTGGGTATACCTTCATCATCATTCATCTCCTCAGGTACTTGCAGTACCTCTCGTATGGCCCTGACAAAAGCATCTACACGGCCCGACAAGGAAGCAGAGTGCTCCTGAAAATCCTCCCTGCCCGAATCAGAACGTTCTCCCTCAGAAACTGAAGGAGAACTCCCCCTCGCAGACAAATCTGAGTCACTTAGTGGGGAGGGCATAGCAAACCTGGAACGCTTTTTGCTATGAGAAGGTCTAGAGGATACCCACTGACCCAAGAGGTCAGAAAGCCCACTAATAGCAGTAGTGAGCATATCAAACTTGGCATCATAGCGACCTCCAATAGCAGCGCTAGAAGGTGCAGAGGATTCCATCGTGTCAGAAACGCGGGCTGGTCCTGGGAAGACGATCAGCCTCCTGACTCAAATCTGACATGCCGGTTATTGAGATGGTATAGTGATGAGAATAACCAGAGCAGTGTGGTCTCACACAGTAGCAAAACGCTGAAGGGTTAACTTCTTTTAAAAGCAAAAGAATACCCCAGCAGTGAAAAACGGCGCCCCCCCCCCCCGCTGCAGACAGCTCACAGACCGTTACTGAGGGATACAATGTCCCAATGATCAGAAAACTGCAGCGCTGCGCTAGAGAGCGCAAACAGCAAAAACAAATGCTGCGGGAGGCTAAAGGGTTAAGCTGCTACCTAAGCGATAGCAGCGACTCACCCGGCTGGCTTGGTGTTGTCTCAAATGCCTGTGTACAGAAACGGAGGAGAGGAGACCAGGAGAGCTGTAATGGCTGCCGCAGAGAGCAGAAAGAGAAGGAGCCAGTCACTTCCTGTAATCAGAAAGCCGGGAAAGCCCGAAGCCACGCCCCCTCTCTGCTCAGTCAAAAAGTGCGGGAAATCTTTTGCACTCCTCTCCCTGTACACTGTAACGGCGCTGCAGCGCCGAAAACACACAGCACATATTAAATAAAAAATCGCTCTTTTTTTTTTTTTTTTTTTAAAAATGCCCAATCATGAGCAAATAGTGGGAAACACCAATAACAGTCAGCGCTGTCACCGCAGACGCTGTAATCACTCGCATATATCAAAATATAATGCAGAGTACTCACCAGCCAAAAACGCCACAGGGACCCTCCACGGATATGTGACGCTGTGCCCATTGCTTCCCCATGAGGACAAGGAACGCAGTGACCCAGAACGTGGTGTGCGTCCTGTCAGGGATAGCCACCTCTTCCCCCCGGGCCGGCAAGAAAATGTAATGACCACCATTTAGGGAATACATATTGCCAGGGGAGAGGATGGGGTCCAGCAGCGCCGGTACCCCTGATCCTCTAGACATAAAGTCCAGGACCCTGTCCGAGTAAAATAATAAACTCTTCTGAGGTGATTTCTGAGGAGCTGCATTAGCAGCCGTCCTTACTACTTGGACCTCAAGTCGAAACTGGAGTGTACGGCAGGAGGAGCCAGAGCCGGAGGGGCCGGACAACACCCATTTTTAGAACCTGAGGTTAGTCCTACTATCTGGCTCCGCCCTACCCAGAAGTAATGAAGTGTCCCCCTTGCTTCCATCTGCAGCTGAAATAAGGCTGCCTATGGGGTGCATTATAAATAAGGCTGCCTATGGGGTGCATTATTAATAAGGCTGCCTATGGGGTGCATTATACAGGTATATGAAAAAGTTTAGGCACCCCTATTAATCTTAAGCTTAATGTTTGATAAAAATTGGTGTTTTTGCAACAGCTATTTCAGTTCGATAAATCTATTAACTATTGGACACAGTAATGTTTCTGCCTTGAAATGAGGTTTATTGTACTAGCAGAACATGTGCAATCTGCATTCAAACAAAATTTGACAGGTGCATAAGTATGGCCACCTTTATATTTTCTTGTTTTAAATACTCCTACCTACTTTTTACTGACTTACTAAAGCACTTTTTTTGGTTTTGTAACCTCATTGAGCTTTGAACTTCATAGGCAGGTGTATGCAATCATGAGAAAAGCTACTTAAAGTGGCCACTTGCAAGTTATTCTCCTGTTTGAATCTCCTCTGAAGAGTGGCATCATGGGCTCCTCAAAACAACTGTCAAATGATCTGAAAACAAAGATTATTCAACATAGTTGTTCAGGGGAAGGATACAAAAAGCTGTCTCAGAGATTTAACCTGTCAGTTTCCACTGTGAGGAACATAGTAAGGAAATAGAAGAACACAGGGACAGTTCTTGTTAAGGCCAGAAGTGGCAGGCCAAGAAAAACATCAGAAAGGCAGAGAAGAATGGTGAGATCAGTCAAGGACAATCCTCAGACCACCTCCAGAGAGCTGCAGCATCAACTTGCTGCAGATGGTGTCACTGTGCATCTGGTCAACTATACAACGCACTTTGTTTCTGCAAGCACGCCACAAACAGAGTCGGCTGAGGTATGCAAAAGCACATTTGGAGAAGCCAATTTCTCTTTGGAAGAAGGTCCTGTGGACTGATGAAACCAAGATTGAGTTGTTTGGTCATACAAAAAGGCGTTATGCATGGCGTCAAAAAAACACAGCATTCCAAGAAAAACACTTGCTACCCACAGTAAAATTTGGTGGAGGTTCCATCATGCTTTGGGGCTGTGTGGCCAATGCCGGCACCGGGAATCTTGTTAAAGTTGAGGGACGCATGGATTCCACTCAGTATCAGCAGATTCTTGACAATAATGTTCAAGAATCAGTGACAAAGTTGAAGTTACGCAGGGGATGGATCTTTTAGCAAGACAATGATCCAAAACACCGCTTCAAATCTACTCAGGCATTCATGCAGAGGAACAATTACAATGTTCTGGAATGGCAATCCCAGTCCCCAGACCTGAATATCATTGAACATCTGTGGGATCATTTGAAGAAGGCTGTCCATGCTCGGCGACCATCAAACTTAACTGAACTGGAATTGTTTTGTAAAGAGGAATGGTCAAAAATACCTTCATCCAGGATCCAGGAACTCATTAAAAGCTACAGGAAGCGACTAGAGGCTGTTATTTTTGCAAAAGGAGGATCTACTAAATATTAATGTCACTTTCTGGTGAGGTGCCCATACTTATGCACCTGTCAAATTTTTTTGGATGCAGATTGCACATTTTCTATTAGTACAATAAACCTCATTTCAAGGCAGAAACATTACTGTGTCCAATAGTAATTAGATATATCAAACTGAAATAGCTGTTGCAAAAACACCAATTTTTATCAAACATTAAGCTTAAGATTAATAGGGGTGCCCAAACTTTTTCATATAAATGTAAATAAGGCTGCCTATGGGGTGCATTATAAATAAGGCTGTCTATGGGGTGCATTATAAATAAGGCTGCCTATGGGTGCATTATAAATAAGGCTGCCTATGGGGGTGCATTATAAATAAGACTGCCTATGGGTGCATTATAAATAAGACTGCCTATGGGGGTGCATTATAAATAAGACTGCCTATGGGGGAGTGCATTATAATAGAGAGGCTGCCTATGGGGGTGCATTATAAATAAGGCTGCCTATGGGGTGCATTATAAATAAGGCTGCCTATGGGGGTGCATTATAAATAAGACTGCCTATGGGTGCATTATAAATAAGGCTGCCTATGGGGGTGCATTATAATACAGAGGCTGCCTATGGGGGTGCATTACAATACAAAGGGTGTCTATGGAGGTACATTATAATACAGAGGCTGCCTATGGGGAGAGCATTATACTATATTGAGGACTATCTGGTGTATTATGCTATAAGGATGCTATCTAGGGGGCCATCATACAGTGTGGGGATTATAGTGGTGGGGCCATCATACAGTGTTGGAGCCATTAAATAGTTTGGGAATATTAAGGGGTCAGTATATATTCAGTGAGGGGGCATCACACTGTGTATAGGGGAGCTGTACAGGGGGGAGACTCGGGACATTATTAAGTGTAAAGTGGGCACTTATTGTTATAGGGGAACTCTGGTTACTGTGACTGTCAAAGGGGCACACACAGGGCATTATAACATTCTAGGGGACAAAATGCGGGCACTGTTTTCTAGGGCACTTGCACCTGGCATTACTATATTATAGAGGGTGCTTTAGAATTTAGAGGTCACACAGAACCTCTAAATGCAGAATAGGTGCAGTAATAGGGACACATATGACAGCAGCGGCTCAGCATTGGGTATCAGGAGCAGTAATAGGGACACATATGGCAGCAGCGGATCAGTATTGGGTATCAGCAGGATGAGGAGTTTGTACACGTTGAGAATAGTCCAATTGGTGACCGTGACAGTGCTGAAAATATGAGAAGTGAAACGTGTCTTTGTTGTATTCTCTGTAGTCGAGTCCTGGCTGGAGGAGTCGTTATGTCGGTCTGGGGCCAGATGGAAAAGACATGAAAAGTGAACAATTCCATTAGAAAGAACATCAGCGGTAAGTCATTATCTGTAACTCTGCTATGATCTCTTATATGTTCTGTAGGACTGGTGTTATTTACCACTGACCATATGGCGGTGATATCAATATTGGTCTTTTTATATATAGATTATTTTTGGCAACAGCGTGGTCATTTGCTGAGGTTCTCTGGTTAGGGGCCCACTCAGAAGTTTCGCCCCCCCCCTAAACCGAAACCCTAGCTACGCCTCTGGGGAACACTCACTTGGCAGCGACAATCAAACGTACAGCAGCCATTTCTTCATTTCAATAAGTCCAGTTCTGGTTTATTTCACAGTCATAAACCACTGTAGGCCATGTTAACATCACAGAACCAACATATAGTCCATTTCAGCTGCGGTTACAACAGTTCAATAACTGACTCCTGTCAGTGCACTCAATTCCCCAGGCTCTGGGTTACCAGCTTAACAGATGTTCAGGATTTCCCAACCTGGATTAAGATAGGTCCTGTCCGTAGTCCAGACCCTCAGTGCTCCCTGGACTCTCTGGAGCTAGAGCCAGCTCATGGCCAACCTCCCCCATTTGATGCAAACAGAAAACACATATGGGACCTTCCTGACATCACAGGAGCACACTCCCAGGGAAGTATGTGGTTAACCAGTCCCACCAACCCAGGTTTGTGGGACTACAAGACCCAGCAACCTGTCATGGATTCAGATCGCAGCAGACCTCTGTCTGAGCACTACATACCCGTCTCTGAGTATACCACTAGTTGGTACATCACAGTACATAGAGTCTTATCAGTAGCGTCTCTCATCTCCTATCTCAGTAATAGGAAAGGCTTCACTGAATACAAATTTTACCACAGTTTGGGGTTGATGTCAGCTGTGTAATGTCCACGAATAACCCTATTGAGCCTCTTTCTTAGAATGCGCTCAGAGCGAGGCTCAACAGCGTTACTTACGGTCAGTGGCTGGCAGGAGCGTGAGAATTTCTGTGCCTGCCACTGACTGCGAGTGAACTATTAAGGCCGGGGTCACACTTAACGTATGAAAAATCGGTCGAGTATCCCTGCCGAGAGTCGCAGGAGTGTAATGCGGGTGTCATGCGAGTACAATCCGATTTTTCACACCTAGCATCCGATTTACATCAGAATGCAGTGTGATTTAAACTTGAGCTTTTACATACAGCAATTCTCTGTCATTTACACATCACTTTCAAATGAAATATTCTTCAAAACACACACATATATATTATAGATTAAAAGCCGGCTGCGTACAGTATAAACAAGATTATCTGCTGCGTACAGTATAATCACAGAGTGACAAGTCAGAATAGAATAGATATACACACATAGAATAGATGTATGTATTATATATATATATATATATATATTCAGTGGGTACGGAAAGTATTCAGACCCCTTTACATTTTTCATTGCTTCATTGCAGCCATTTGGTAAATTAAAAAAAGTTCATTTTTTCTCATTAATGTACACTCTGCACCCCATCTTGTCTGAGAAAAACAGAAATGTAGAAATGTTTGCAAATTTATTAAAATAGTAAAAATGAAATATCACCTGGTCATAAGTATTCAGATCATTTGCTCAGTATTGAGTAGAAGCACCTTTTGAGCTAGTACAGCCATGAGTCTTCTTTGGAATGATGCAACAAGTTTTTCACACCTGGATTTGGGGATCCTCTGCCATTCTTCCTTGCAGATCATTTCCAGTTCTGTCAGCTTGGATGGTGAACGTTGGTGGACAGCCATTTTCAGGTCTCTCCAGAGATGATCAATTGGGTTTAGGTCAGAGCTCTGGTTGGGCCAGTCAAGAATTGTCACAGAGTTGTTCTTAAGCCACTCCTTTGTTATTTTAGCTGTGTGCTTAGGGTCATTGTCCAGTTGGAGGGTGAACCTTCTGCCAAAAGTCTGAGGTCCAGAGCACTCTGGAAGAGGTTTTCATCCAGGATATCTCTGTACTTGGCTGCATTCATGTTTCCTTCAATTACAACCAGTCAACCTGTCCCTGCAGCTGAAAAAAACCCCCATAGCATGATGCTGCCACCACCATGTTTCACTGTTGGGATTGTATTGGGCAGGTTATGAGCAGTGCCTGGTTTTCTCCACACATACCGCTTAGAATTATCACCAAAAAGTTCTATCTTTGTCTCATCAGACCAGAGAATCTTATTCATGTGTTTTTTAGAAAACTCTATGCGGGCTTTCATATGTCTTGCACTGAGGAAAGGCTTTTGTCGGGCCACTCTGCCATACAGGCCCGACTGGTGGAGGGCTGCAATGATAGTTGACTTTGTGGAATTTTCTCCCATCTCCCTACTGCCTTGTGCCTTGCCACAATTTTGTCTCTGAGCTCCTTGGCCAGTTCCTTTGACCTCATGATTCTCATATGGTCTGACATGCAATGTGAGCTGTGGGTTCTTATATAGACAGGTGTGTGCCTTTACAAATCAAGTACTATCAATTTAATTAAACACAACTGGACTCCAATGAAGGAGTAGAACCATCTCAAGGAGGATCACAAGGAAATGGACAGCATGTGACTTAAAGGGAATCTGTCACCCAATTTTTCGTATATAAGCTGCAGCCACCGACATCAGGGGCTTATCTACAGCAATCTGTAATGCTGTAGATAAGCCCCCGATGTAACCTGAAAGATAAGAAAAACGAGTTATATTGTACTCACCCGGGGGGGGGGGAGGGTGGGCGGTCCAAAGCGGTCCGGTCCGATGCAGTGCGCAGGCACTGGGCCTCTCTGACTTTTCCTGGCGCCTGCACACTGCAATACTCTGCTCTGACTTCAACAGGGCAGATAAAGTACGCTTGCGCAGGAGCGCGACAGAGGCAAGGAGGAGGACGTCATCGCTCGAAGATGGAGGCGCCGGACCCGGACAGTGACGCCCATTGGACCGGACCGCATTGGACCGCCCCCCCCCCCCGGGTGAGTATAATATAACTAGTTTTTCTAATCTTTCAGGTTATATCGGGGGCTTATCTACAGCATTACAGAATGCTGTAGATTAAGCCCCTGATGGCAGTGGCTGCAGCTTATATACGAAAAATGGGGTGACAGGTTCCCTTTAAATATGAGTGTCTGAGCAAAGGGTCTGAATACTTATGACCATGTGAGATTTCAGCTTTTCTTTTTTAATAAATTTGCAAAAATTTCTACATTTGTTTTTTTTTTTCAAGATGGGGCGCAGAGTGTACATTAATGAGAAAAAATGAACTGTTTTTGAATTTACCAAATGACTGCAATGAAAGAAAGAGTGAAAAATTTAAAGGGGTCTGAATACTTTCTGTACCCACTGTATATGTGTATTTATATTGCATAGAAAGATAGAATAAAAGCCGGTAATTCATCTGCCGTCTTCTGTAAAATCACTGCAGGAGCCGACAGGATAGAAGAGATACTACCAATCTGCTAAGCTCCCCCTGCTGTATAACATGGTGCATGCAGCTTCCCTTTAAGATTATGTGCCCAATTCATTATTGCATTTGCACCTAGTTTTTGTCTAAAGCTTGGTGGTTTACACTTGTGTTTAATTTGCACCTAATTCTTCTTTTAATCTTCATCTTTTTTAAAGTCATTTTATTTGTTGGCATTTTTATGTTTGCCATTGCAGGCAGGGATGGGGTTTCCAGATGTTTTCAGCTGATTCATCAATAGCGACTTTTTAAATAGTTGCAAATGTACTCACACTAGTCCCCCTTTGAGTGATGTGTTATAAGCCAGAATTTTTTGTGCAAATATTGCACGATTTAGCTGAGCATGCTACTTTTTGCACTTAAAAAGAACATTTTTTTGCGTAAAGTTCATAAACCATGGCACCATTTTGATCAATTTAGCAAACACAAGACAGAAAAGAGAATGAAAAAAAAATTGCAAAACATGAATCAGACCGTCTAACTCCAACAACCTTACACACTTGCTTTAGCATATAAACCACTACAATCTTTCTTAATAAGCACTATAAATAAAAAACACCTGTTATTTTTCCATGAGCTCATTTGTGAACGACATGAAAAAAAAATATTTTATGCCTATTGTTATGCTTTGTCACATATTCCAATAGACACTAACATGGGTCAGGAAGGCAGTAAAGTGCTTTTGCCAACAATCCCATGGTGTTGACAAAGGCAGAAAACAAAGGAGCATTTTTCTAAATGTTCTCACCCCTATTGTTAAAAACTTCTTTGTTTGCAAAATCAATTTGCCGTAATTTTCTAGGTAAAACATATACAGTGTAGGGCCAAAAGGAGCAATGCAAGCGATTCTTTTATTGGTGTCTTTTCAATCCTTATAGTGCTGATCCCCAGATCCTGCACTACACAGACCACATTTATGTACACATCTGAAAAAGACAGATGCCAGAAAGTTGTCAAAGTGACTCAAGCTCTCGCAATAGTGAACAGCTCTGTTGGAGCTCTGAAGGGGGTTCTTGTGGGAATCCTGTTTTTCAGGGATTCTGACAAAAAACTCCAACACATTGGTAATAATAATAATTTTATTTCTATAGAGCTAACATACAGTCATGGCCAAAAGTTTTGAGAATGACACAAATATTATATTTTCACATGATCTGCTGCCCTCTGGTTTTTATGTGTGTTTGACAGATGTTTTTATCACAGATAGAAATATAATAATTGCAAACATATGAGTAGCAAAAGCTTATATTGACAGTTAGAATGAGTTAATGCAGCAAGTCAATATTTGCAGTGTTGACCCTTCTTCTTCAGGACCTCTGCAATTCTCCCTGGCATGCTCTCTATCAACTTCTGGACCAAATCCTGACTGATAGCAGTCCATTTTTGCACAATCAATGCTTTCATTTTGTCAGAATTTTTAGGTTTTTGTTTGTCCACCCATCTCTTGATGATTGACCACAAGTTCTCAATGGGATTAAGATCTGGGGAGTTTCCAGGCCATGGACCCAAGATCTCTATGTTTTGTTCCCTGAGCCATTTAGTTATCACCTTTGCTTTATGGCAAGGTGCTCCATCATGCTGGAAAAGGCATTGTTGATCGCCAAACTGCTCTTGGAGGGTTGGGAGAAGTAGCTCTTGGAGGACATTCTGGTACCATTCTTTATTCATGGCTGTGTTTTTAGGAAGACTGTGAGAGAGCCGATTCCCTTGGCTGAGAAGCAACCCCACACAGGATGCTTAACAGTTGGCATGAGACAAGCCTGGTGGTAGCGCTCACCTTGTCTTCTCCGAATGACGCGTTTTCCTGATGTCCCAAACAATCGAAAAGGGGATTCATCAGGGAAAATAACTTTACCCCAGTCCTCAGCAGTCCACTGCCTGTACCTTTTGCAGACTATCAGTCTGTCCATGATGTTTTTTCTGGAGAGAAGTGGCTTCTTTGCTGCCCTCCTTGAGACCAGGCCTTGCTCCAAGAGTCTCCGCCTCACAGTGCGTGAAGATGCACTCACACCTGCCTGCTGCCATTCCTGAGCAAGCTCTGCACTGCTGGTAGCCCGATTCCGCAGCTGAAACACTTTTAAGAGACGGTCCTGGCGCTTGCTGGTCTTTCTTGAGCGCCCTGAAGCCTTTTTGGCAACAATGGAACCTCTCTCCTTGAAGCTCTTGATGATGCGATAGATTGTTGACTGAGGTGCAATCTTTCTAGTTGCGATACTCTTCCCTGTTAGGCCATTTTTGTGCATTGCAATGATGACTGCATGTGTTTCTTTAGAGATAACCATGGTTAACAGAAGAGAAACAATGATCCAAGCACCAGCCTCCTTTTAAAGTGTCCAGTGATGTCATTCTTACTTAATCATGACAGATTGATCTCCAGCCATGTCCTCATCAACACCCACACCTGTGTTAATGGAGCAATCACTGAAAAGAGATTAGCTGGTCCTTTTAAGGCAGGGCTGCAATGATGTTGAAGTGTGTTTTGGGGGATAAAGTTCATTTTCTAGCCAAATATTGACTTTGCAAGTAATTGCTGTTAAGCTGATCACTCTTTATAACATTCTGGAGTATATGCAAATTGCCATTAGAAAAAGTGAAGCAGTAGACTTTGTAAAAATTAATATTTGTGTAATTCTCAAAACTTTTGGCCATGACTGTATTCCGCAGCACTTTACATTATAGAGGGGACTTGTACAGACAATAGACATTACAGCATAACAATAAACACAGATCAAAGTAGACACCAAGAGCAATGAGGGCCCTGCTCGCAAGCTTACAATCTATGAGGAAAAAGGGGAGACACAAAAGGTAGATGGTAACAATTGCTTTCATTGTTCGGATCAGCCATAGTGTTCGAATCGGGTGTTCATGTAATTTTGCATGAACCAGTTAATAGCCAAAGTATGTAACAGTACAGACACAGAGGGCTATTAAATGCGTAAAGCGGGTGAGAACATGATACGAGGTACCTGATTATGGTAGAAAATTTTGAATGGGCCAACAGGATAGTAGGTTAAAGTGTTTAGGCGGTATGCCAGTCTGAACAAATGCGTTTTTAGGGCACGCTTAAAACTGTGGGGATTGGGGATTAATCATATTAACCTGGGTAGTGCATTCCAAAGAATTGGCGCAGCACGTGAAAAGTCTTGGAGACGGGAGTGGGAGGTTCTGATTATTGAGGATGCTAACCTCAGGTCATTAGCAGAACGGAGGGCACTGGTAGGATGGTAGGCTGAGACAAGGGAGGAGATGTAGGGTGGTGCTGAGCCATGGAGTGTTTTGTGGGTGAGAGTAATAAGTTTGTACTGGATTCTGTAGTGGATGGGTAACCAGTGTAATGACTGGCACAAGGTAGAGGCATTGGTATAACGATTGTTGAGGAATATGATCCTGGCTGCAGCATTCAAGACAGATTGGAGAGGAGAGAGTTTGGTAAGAGGGAGACCGATTAGTAGAGAGTTACAATAGTCCAGATGAGAATGAATAAGAGAAACAGTAAGAGTTTTTGCAGAGTCGAAAGTAAGAAAAGGTCGAATTCTAGAGATTTTTTTGAGGTGGAGATAACAAGAGCGAGTCAGTGATCGGATGTGGGGGATGAATGAAAGCTTGGAATCAAGTATGACCCGAAGACAGCGGGCATGTTGCTGGGGAGTAATAGTGGAACCACACACGGAGATGGCGATGTCGGTCAAAGGTAGGTTAGTAGAGGGAGGAAACGCGAGGAGTTCCGTTTTTGACAGGTTTAGTTTCAGATAGAGTGAGGACATGATGTTAGAGACAGCGGTAAGACAATCACTGGTGTTTTCTAAAAAGGCAGGGTGATATCAGGAGAAGTACATAATTGGGTGTCATCAGCAGAGAGATGGCACTGGAAACCAAATCTACTGATTGTTTTTCCAATAGGGGCGGTGTACAAAGAGAAGAAGAGGGAGCCTAGGACTGATCCTTGAGGAACCCCAACAGTAAGGGGAAGATGAGAGGTGGAGGAACCAGCAAAAGATACAGTGAAGGAACGGTCAGAGAGATAGGAGGAGAACCAGGAGAGAACGGTGTCCTTGAGGCCGATGGAGTGTAGCTTAGTGAGGAGGAGCTGATGATCCACAGTGTCGAATGCTGCGGAGAGATCCAAGAGAATTAGCATGGAGTAGTGACCATTAGATTTAGCAGTTAGTAGATCATTAGAAACTTTAGTGAGGGCAGTTTCAGTAGAGTGTAAAGAGCTGAAACCAGATAGAAGAGAGTTATCTGAGAGATAGCGGATAAGACGGGTGTGGACCAGGCGTTCCAGGAGTTTAGAGATGAAAGGAGTCTATAGTTAGCGGCACAGTTTTGGTCGAGGGATGGTTTTTTAAGTAATGGATGCGCAACTATTTCCTTGCCCCGGAAACGACTGCCTTGGACGACTTCCGGGGCAAGGAAAGTGGAGGAAAATAGTTGTGCATGCGCTGTAATGATTTTATGCTTTGCCCACTGGTGGGCAAAGCACACTGCGCAAGCGTGAGGGGATTTTGAAAAGCGCAATCGCGGGAAGCCGAACGCCGTCTGTGCTATTCACAGACGGCGATACGCAAGAGATACGAGGAGCGGGGGTGGGGGGGAAGAAAAAAAAACGCTGCCCTCCGGACCGGACGAATTTGCATACATAAATACGAACTTTACTAAGGTATTTTTACATGAAAACTGGGGTGTCCGGAGATAGCATAGGTAGTAGGTACCCATAGATTAGTTACGTGACGCACTATGCAATGATATCTTTATCTCATAGGGCTAAAATGGGGTGACAGATTCCCTTTAAATGAGGAGGGAAAGATACCGGAAGAGAGAGAGGGTTGAATATTTTTGTTTGGTGAAAGATGACAGCAGGGAAAAGGGACTGGAGATGTGACGGAATGGGGTCACTGATGCAAGTGGTAGGGCGGGAAGATGTAAGGAGCCTGATTACTTCTTCTTCTGTGACTGGTTCAAAATCAGAGAGTGAGCTAGATGCAGTGGGGGAGGAGGACAGTGCATGGTAAGAGGGTATTGGGAGATAATTTCCTGTCGGATGTGGTCAATTTTTTCTTTGAAATAATTGGCCAGATCGTCAGCGTGGAAAGCTGAGAGCACTGTATGAGTGAGAACTTATCCTTAACGGTGATTTACAACCCCTTATATGGTAATAGGGGCTTGCCACTCCTTAACCAGAATTGGAAAGCCCCTTTAACCACTTAGACAAACAATGCAAAACAGTCATTAAAGAGAACATGTCAGCAAAATTTAGCAATATAAAATAAACACATGGCCATAATGGAGCTGTTATCAGGGCTGTGGTGTTGGTAAGCCAAACCACCAACTCAGCAATTTCCCTGACTTCCGACTCCAAAGCACTGCCTCACTGCTGAGCATGTACATAAAGTGCAGCACAGATTCATCTCAAGTAAAATAGCCCTTTTGCACTAGAAGATCATTATAAGGGTATGTTTCCACATTCAGGATTACATCCGGATTTGCTGCAGATTGAATGCTGCGTACAGCCGCAGTGCTTAATCCGCAGCGTCCAGATGTTACAGCATAGTGGAGGGGATTTCATAAAATCCCGTCTCCACTATGTGTTCTAATATGCGGGTGACACACCCATGAAACCGGACATGCGCATCTTTTTAGAACGCAGCATGTCTGTTTACCTTGCGGAGACACTCAGTCTCCGCAATGTGAATAACCCGATCTATGTATACGATGCGGTGATTCCACAATGAACACATCCGGATTCATCGCGCGTACAGAAGGGGGCGGGGCGTTAGGCAGAGCGGGTTTTCCACTCCGTCCAAAGCGCAGTCAATGTGCTGAGTGGAAACGTACCATAAGAAAACTACAGACTGGATTCTTTCACAAAAACTATCAATTCAATCAATATAATAGCCCCATTATGGCCATGCCTTTACTTTATACTGCCAAATCCTGCTGACAGGTTCCCTTCACAGGGGTTAAAGGGAATCTGTCACCCTAAATTGGCGGGATATTTAAATGATGGCAGTCAGGTCAGATGGGCTGTGTTTTGGGTACTTGCCTTAACATGTTGTTCGCCGCTGTCTCCATTATTTCTTGGAATTGTAGTCGTTGCCCTCCATATAACGCGTCTGTGCATCGCAATCTGCGGGCAAAGCATACTGCGCGTGCGCAATTCAAGATTGCAATGCGCAGGTGCGTTATATGGAGGGCAACGACTACAATTCCCAGAAATAATGGAGACAGCGGCGAACAACATGTTAAGGCAAGTACCCAAAACACCGCCCATCTGACCTGACTGCTATCATTTAAATATCCCGCCAATTTAGGGTGACAGATTCCCTTTAATCCTCAGTGGTGCTTTTTTTTACGGTGCAGAGGATTAAGTGAATAGCGTCCTGCGAATGGGTAAAAAACCAGGGGCATCAGGGGCATATGACAGCTGACACTCTAGTGCCACTATCGTTTTTTGCACCAAATGCGGTTGCTTAATCCCGTATGTTCTGGTGTCATAGCGATAGCAGCGTCTACTGTAGATGGTTAAAAGAGGGAAAGGGCTCCCTCTTTAATCCTATTGAGACTAATACAGGTCGCGGCTATCCTCTCAGTGGATCCCAAACTTATTATAATGTTAAATTAAGAACTTCCTGTTCAGTTTTGTAAATATTTGACTATCGGCATTAGAGCAAAATAAGATTTTTGAATGTGCAATCCATGTATTTTTTCTATAGTTCTAGCACCTTGAAAAAGTATTCATACCCCTTGAATTTTTCTACATTACACCCACAAACCTAAATATATTTTACTTCATATACCAACATAAAGTAACAAGTATTTGTGAAGTGTGAAGGAAATGATACATGGTTTTCCAAATGTTTTAAAAATATAAATCTGAAAATTGTGACATGCATTTATATTCAGCTACCCTGAGCCAATACTTTGTGTGACCACCTTTCGCTGCAATTAGTGCTGGCAGCCTTTTAGGGTATGTCTCTATCAGCTTTTCGCATCTAGAGGCTGACATTTTTGCTCATTCTTTGTTGCAAACTAGCTCTAGCTCAGTGAGATTGGATGCAGAATGTCTGTGAACAGCAATTTTCAGGTCTTGACACTGATTCGCAATGAGATTTAGGTCTGGACTGTGACTCGGCTATTTAACCTTCCCTACAGTCATGGCCAGAAGTTTTGAGAATGACACAAATATTATATTTTCACATGATCTGCTGCCCTCTGGTTTTTATGTGTGTGTTTGACAGATGTTTTTATCACAGACAAAATATAATTGCAAACATATGATTAACAAAAGCTTATATTGACAGTTAGAATGAGTTAATGCAGCAAGTCAATATTTGCAGTGTTGACCCTTCTTCTTCAGAACCTCTGTAATTCTCCCTGGCATGCTCTCAATCAATTTCTGGACCAAATTCTGACTGATAGCAGTCCATTCTTGCACAATCAATGCTTTCATTTTGTCAGAATTTTTAGGTTTTTGTTTGTCCACCCGTCTCTTGATGATTGACCACAAGTTCTCAATGGGATTAAGATCTGGGGAGTTTCCAGGCCATGGACCCAAAATCTCTATGTTTTGTTCCCTGAGCCATTTAGTTATCACCTTTGCTTTATGGCATGGTGCTCCATCATGCTGGAAAAGGCATTGTTGATCGCCAAACTGCTCTTGGAGGGTTGGGAGAAGTTGCTCTTGGAGGACATTCTGGTACCATTCTTTATTCATGGCTGTGGTTTAGGCAAGACTGTGAGAGAGCCGATTCCCTTGGCTGAGAAGCAACCCACACATGATTGGTTTCAGGATGCTTAACAGTTGGCATGAGACAAGACTGGTGGTAGCGCTCACCTTGTCTTCTCGAATGAGGCGTTTTCCTGATGTCCCAAACAATCGAAAAGGGATTCATCAGAGAAAATAACTTTACCCAGTCCTCAGCAGTCCACTGCCTGTACCTTTTGCAGAATATCAGTCTGTCAATGATGTTTTTCTGGAGAGAAGTGGCTTCTTTGCTGCCCTCCTTGAGACCAGGCCTTGCTTCAAGAGTCTCCGCCTCACAGTGCGTGAAGATGCACTCACACCTGCCTGCTGCCATTCCTGAGCAAGCTCTGCACTGCTGGTAGCCCGATCCCGCAGCTGAAACACTTTTAAGAGACGGTCCTGGCGCTTGCTGGTCTTTCTTGGGCGCCCTGGAGCCTTTTTGGCAACAATAGAACCTCTCTCCTTGAAGTTCTTGATGATCGATAGATTGTTGACTGAGGTGCAATCTTTCTAGCTGCGATACTCTTCCCTGTTAGGCCATTTTTGTGCATTGCAATGATGACTGCACGAAGCTGGGC
This sequence comes from Oophaga sylvatica, assembly GCA_033576555.1. Lineage (NCBI taxonomy): Eukaryota > Metazoa > Chordata > Amphibia > Anura > Dendrobatidae > Oophaga > Oophaga sylvatica. The sequence goes on along the minus strand of JARQOD010000006.1, from coordinate 214,729,399 downwards.
GAAACGTGCGCGTCGGGGCAGAGGACAGGACTCCACAACACTCCGGTATAGCTGCAAAACCATTAAGGTATATCATAACATTTTCTGCTGGTTCACAAGTTTTGTGAAAATCGGGTATTTCATCACTTATCATTACAGTTATGTACAGGTGGTTGTTTTTCTATGCGACTGACAACAATACACTGTTCAAAATGGTTTTGTCCCCGAAAGGGTTCCCCTCACTACTTTAAGCATTTGGATATCTGTAAATACAGACCAATGTATATGTATGTATAGGAGGTTGGATCTATTGGTGGATTATTTAACATCTGGCAGGTGTATGTGTCACTCGCATATCCAACAAGTTTTTCTATCTGATTTAGACATTGGTGGGCTGTTTGAATTTAGATTGATTGTAATACATGTTATTGCCATGCAGCATTTATCATGGTAGAGAGTCGTATGTCCTTTTTTCAATCTTGCATCTTTTTTTACTATGTGTGTTAACATTTTATATGAATAAAGTTTGATATTTTTTCAAAGTAAACTTTTTTTGTTATCAATTTAATTGCTTGAGTAAATTGCAGTGTTATTTCACTGGATTTGTTTGTGGTATATATCTAATGATTATACAAGCATAATACTACTAGTGGCACTATTTGGTGGATATTCTTCCCTGTTAGGCCATTTTTGTGCATTGCAATGATGACTGCACGTGTTTCTTTAGAGATAACCATGGTTAACAGAAGAGAAACAATGATGCCAAGCACCAGCCTCCTTTAAAAGTGTCCAGTGGTCTCATTCTTACTTAATCATGACAGATTGATCTCCAGCCATGTCCTCATCAACACCCACACCTGGGTTAATGGAGCAATCACTGAAAAGAGGTCAGCTGGTCCTTTTAAGGCAGGGCTGCAATGATGTTGAAATGTGTTTTGGGGATAAAGTTCATTTTCTAGCCAAATATTGACTTTGCAAGTAATTGCTGTTAAGCTGATCACTCTTTATAACATTCTGGAGTATATGCAAATTGCCATTAGAAAAAGTGAAGCAGTAGATTTTGTAAAAATTAATATTTGTGTCATTCTCAAAACTTTTGGCCATGACTGTACATGTGCCTTACATGTACTGGTCTGCGGGAGCTGCGTTCCCGCAAAAAGCAGTACATGTATGGGGGCACGATTGCATGGCCTCACGCTGAGCGCCGCAGCGATCGTGTGTGGGTGTCAGCTCTGTGTGAGAGCTGACAGCCCGCAGCAACTCCCACGATCAGTGCTAGCACCGATCGCGGGCATTTAACCCATCTGATGCCACTCTCAGTAGTGTAGTGAGCTCCCTGCACGATTCTGTCAGGACAACGCAATGCGATGCGGTCCTTCCGGATTCTGCAGGGAAGGTGGCTTCCCAGTGCCTGCAGAGAGCAGGACTCGAGACGCCTCCCCTGTCAGATCCTGATGTGATACTCTGCAGTGCATATGCATTGTAGAACATCAGATCAGCGATCTGATGTAATACAGTGATGTCACAGAATGGGACAATGTAAAAAAGTAAAAAAAATATTTAAAAGTGTTAAAATATTTTTTCCAAAATCCCCAAATAAAGAAAAAAAAAGAATCAAATATTTTTCCAATAAATACATTTATTTATATAAATAAAAAACTAAAAAGTACACATATTTGGTATCGCCGCGTTGTAACGACCTGCTCTATGAAACTGTCACACTAGTTAAGCCCTTCAGTAAACACCGTAAAAAAATAAAAAAAAGAGACAAAAAACAATGCTTTTTCATCATACCACCAAACAAAAAGTGCAATAAAACGTGATCAAAAAGACAAATGTAAGTAAAAATGGTACCGCTTAAAACAGAGGTCTCAAACTGCGTTCCTCATGGGCCGCAAACAGGCCATGTTTTAAGGATTTCCTTGTATTGCACAGGTGATAATTTAATCACCTGCACAGATAATGATTCCAGCAGCTAGTGCAATGCTAAGGAAATCTTGAAAACACGCACGATTTGCGGCCCTCGAGGAATGCAGTTTGAGACCCCTGCCTTAAAATGTCATCTTGTCCCGCAAAAAACAAGCTGGCATACAGCTCCATGAGCATAAAAATAAAAATGTTATTGCTCGCAGAATAAAGCAATGAAAAAATTATTATTTTTTCTACAAAATAATTTTTAATGTGTAAAAGCGCCAAAACAAAAAGACTATAAATTGGGGTATGGCTGTAATCATACTGACCCGAAGAATAAAGCTGCCTTACCAATATTACCACAAGCGAAACAGTATAGAAAAAAAGCTGCTTTTTGTTCATTCTGTTTTCAAAAAAATTGGAATAGAAAGCGATCAAAAAATGTCATATGCCCGAAAATGGGACCAATAAAAACGTCAGCTCGTCCGCATAAAAAAAAAAAAAAAAGCCATAACATGACTTGGCCGAAATAAAAAAATTACAGCTCTCAAAATGTGGTGATGCAAAAACTAGTTTTTGCAAATAAAAGCATCCTTTATTGTGTGACAGAAGCCAAACATAAAAACCCGATATAGATCTGGTATCACTGTAGACGCACAGACTCAAAGAATAAAGTCGTCTAATCATCTATACCACACGAGGAACGGCTTAAAAAAATAAAACCAATTTTTCACATGCTGTTGATTTCTTCATTGTGCCTCCAAGATCGCAGTAAGGCTCAGCGCACATGTATCCTGCGTTCTGTGCTGAGCGCTTACACCAGGGTTTCCATGTAAATCTCTGAAATACGTGATTCAGCTGGAACCTCTGGCAGAAGATTCCTATAATGAGGCAGATGGAGGCACTGTGGACACCATAGGACCTGTGACCCGGCCAAGTACGTCTTTTTAGGATTGCATAAAAGTGCCATCGGCAACAGTTTAGTGCACTTCTGAAAAGGATTCCCTTGAACAGAGGCCAGAGTCCAGACTAACTTTACTGCCTCATTATAGTGAATGGATCTATCGGGGTTTCATTTGTCACGTCACTCAGAGATTTAGATGGAAACCCCGATATAAGTGATCAGCGTAGAGCGCCGGATAAATATAATGTTATATAAAATGTTCCCAATAAAAGCCTCAACTCAATCCACAAAAAAGACGGATTTTGGTAAGACCTTACCTGTAAAATCCTTTTCAGCGAAGGAAGGAAGGGAGACACATTCATTACCAGTGGATAGGCGGAGCCCACACAGGATAGAACACCTCAGATTAAAAAGAGTGTTGACCGGCCCCTCCAGCTTGGGCTCCTCCTACTCCAGCTCTCCAGTCCGTACACAAGCTAAGGAAGAGCAAATATCACCAGCGTAGCAACATAACCCCTTCTGAAGGACTTCAGAGAAAAAAACAAGAAGACAGGTTATGCATATAACCGAAAAAACCACACAGTCCCAGGTACTACTCACTGAACCTGACCACTGCGATGAGCTGGCAATGCTGGAAAAGAGCCTTAGCGCGCCGACCTCAGCCCAGATAATCGCTATCAGAGAAGGGTCACGCCGCATCTGAAAACACGACAACACACTTCTGCCATGGGAGGGATCTGTGTCTCCCTTCCTTCCTTCGCTGAAAAGGATTTTACAGGTAAGTCTTACCAAAATCCGTCTTTCAGCAGCAGAAGGAAGGAAGGGAGACACATTCATTACCAGTGGGACGTCCCAAAGCAGTACAGAAATTAAGGGTGGGCAAAAAACCAACAGAGGCAGATTCCCAACAACTTAAATAAATGCGCAACTAGCGCTAAAAACAAGTTCACAAGAACTTTAAACTACAGCTGCCTGCAGGACCCTACGTCCTAAGGCCGCGTCAGCGGAAGCACTGACGTCCACCTTATAAAATTTCGTAAATGTGTGGACGGAACGCCAGGTCGCCGCCCGGCAGAGCTGAGCTGCCGAGGCCCCTTGATGAAAAGCCCACGATGAACCCACAGCCCTCGTGGAGTGAGCTTGAATCTTAATCGGGCAAGGTTCGCCCTTAAGTCGGTAAGCCTCTAAAATGGCCGACCGAATCCAACGAGCTATAGAGTCCTTGGAAGCTCGTTGCCCACGTCGACGACCTGCTGGAATCACAAACAGAGAATCCGACTTCCGAAAACTTTGAGTAATAGACAAATAGAACTTCAAAGCCCGCACTAAATCCAATGTGTGCAAGGCCCGTTCCTTCGCATTCCTTGGCTCCGGACAAAGCGAGGGCAACACAATATCCTGGTTAACATGAAATTGTGACACCACTTTAGGTAGAAAGTCGCCCCGTGTGCGAAGCACTACGCGATCTGGGTGAAACTCCAGAAAAGGAGGCGAGCAAGAAAGAGCCGCCAACTCAGAAACCCTTCTCAAAGAAGTGACCGCCACTAGGAAGGCAACCTTCCAAGAGAGTAAGGAAAGACTAACAGAGTCCAAAGGCTCAAAAGGCCCATGTTGAAGAGCCTCCAAGACAAGATTGAGCCGCCAAGGAGACACAAACGCCTTCCGCGGCGGAAATTGACGGGTTTACCCCGCGAAAAAAGGAACGTACGTCCCTACGCGAGGCGATAGCCTTCCGAAACAGCAAGGACAGAGCAGAAACCTGCCCTTTCAGAGTGTTAACTGCCAAACCCTTGTCCAGCCCGTACTGCAAAAAGGCCAACAAATTGGGAATGGAAAAAATCCTCGGGTTCCTAGAAGAACCCGAACACCACGAAAAGAAGGCTTCCCAAGTCTTGTGATAAATCCTAGTAGTAGCCGGACCTCTGGCAGCTCGCAGAGTGGCAATGACTTTGGCTGAAAAACCTGACGGTCAAGATTTCGGTCTCAAGAGCCACGCCGTCAAACGCAGAGACTTCAGGTCCGGGTGACGAACAGGCCCTTGGGTCCGGGCGAAGAGGAAGTGGAAATGGAGGCACTGCCAGAAGCGACACCAGTGTCGAGAACCACGTCCTCCTTGGCCAATCTGGAGCTATCAACATAGCCGGGACTCTCTCCAGTCTGATCCGACGCAACACCAGAGGAAGTAAGGATATCGGCGGGAACACATAGATTAGCTCGAATTGGTCCCAAGGAGCCACCAGAGCATCCACCGCCACAGCCTTCGGGTCCTTGTACCTGGACATGAACGTCGTAACTTGGCATTGAACCTGGATGCCATCAAATCCACTTGGGAGTTCCCCAACGGGAGCACAGCAGTGCAAAAATTTCCAGATGAAGACTCCATTCTCCGGGATCCATCTTTTCGCGACTGAGGAAGTCCGCTGTGATATTCTGAACTCCTGGAATGTGAATCACAGAGATGGCTGGCACCCTGGCCTCGGCCCATACCAGGATTCGAGACACTTCCATCATGAGCCTGAAGCTCCTCGTCCCACCTTGATGGTTGATATACGCGACCACTAGAGTTGAGCGATACTTTCCGATATCCTAAAGTATCGGAATCGGAATGGTATCGCCGATATCACTAAAATATCGGCGATACCCGATACCGATACCGGAAGTCCCATGTAAGTCTATGGGAACAAAATATCGCAACTAAAAAAACCCCATTCTTTCCTTGTAAACACTAAATATACACACATAGAATACATATATATATATATACATGTCATTGTGACATATATATATACATATATGTATAGTTTATACACTTCTACATAGTAAAATATCCTTTGATTCAATTGCCGGGTAAAGCCGGCTTCAGTGAAAAGACAGAAGCACCCGACATGAAATGACACTTGGTGTACATAGGGTTAACCATGTCTTTTCATGTCGTTTGCTATCTGATTTGCACAAACAATTAAATCAGACTATGTGTGCAAAATTTCACACCTGTAGGGGTTAATTAAAGGTGTAAATTCGTTGTAAAAAAAACGGACTTTTTTGCTACGAATTTACACCTTTAATTAACCCCTACAGGTGTGAAATTTTGCACACATTGTCTGATTTAATTGTTTGTGCAAATTAGATAGCAAAGGACATGAAAAGACATGGTTAACCCTATGTACACCAAGTGTCATTTCATGTCGGGTCACCCGACATGAAATGACACTTGGTGTACATAGGGTTAAACATTCTTTTCATGTCCTTTGCTATCTAATTTGCACAAACAATTAAATCAGACTATGTGTGCAAAATTTCACACCTGTAGGGGTTAATTAAAGGTGTAAATTCGTTGTAAAAAAAACGGACTTTTTTGCTACGAATTTACACCTTTAATTAACCCCTACAGGTGTGAAATTTTGCACACATAGTCTGATTTAATTGTTTGTGCAAATTAGATAGCAAAGGACATGAAAAGACATGGTTAACCCTATGTACACCAAGTGTCATTTCATGTCGGGTTCTGCATTTTCACAAAAGCCGGCAATTGAATTAGCGGCTATTATACTATGTAGAAGTGTATGAACTACAAATATAAATATAATATATATGTGTCACAAATTCAATGACATGTATATATATATATGAGGTGTAAAATTGCTGAAAAAAAATGCGTGGGCTCCCGCCCTATTTTCGCAACCAGACAGACAAAGCCAGTGAGTGGGGCAGATAATAATAGCCCAGAGAGGGACCATTATTTTTGCCCCCCCCGGCTACTAACATCTGCCCCCAGACACCCCAGGAAAGACAAATCTATAATTAGATTCGCCCTTTCTGGCACTTTGCCCGTCTATTCCCATTGCCCTGTAGCGGTGGCGAATGGGTTAATATGGGGTTAAAGCCACCTTGCTATTGAAAGGTGACCTTAAGCCAGGTTAATAATTGAGAGCTGTCAATTAGACAACTATCAATTATTAATCCTATTGCATGAAATAAAAATAAAACACACACACTTTAATTAAAAATCATTTTAATGAAATAAAGACACATGTTTTTGACCATCTTTTATTTACTGCAAAAACCATTTCCTGTAATAAAAATAAAATAAAAAAGCAAAATTATTCTTACCTATCCCATGCACAGTCAGGTCCCACGGTGTAATCCTTCAGAAAGGGTTAATGTTTACTGCAGGGACCGCAGCTAATGCTGCAGCCTCACAGTAAACCCCAAATGAATGAGTTCCTCTCCTGCCTGACAGGAGAGTAAAGGCTGGGTGTCACATAACGATACACCAGCGATCCCGACAACGATATGCACTTGTCAGGATCGCTGGTGTATCGCTACATGATCGCTGCTGAGCTGCCAAACAGGCAGCTCAGGCAGCGATCTGGGACAGCGACACTGCGGGTAACATCGCTTAAGGGCCCGTCTCACATAGCGATATCGCTACCGAGATCGCTGCTGAGTCACTAGTTTTGTGACGCAGCAGCGAGCTCACCAGCGATATCGCTGTGTGTGACATTCAGCGACGATCAGCCCCCTGCCGGGTATCGCTGATCGTCGCAGAAATGTCAGGACCTTTTTTTGATCGCTGGTTTCCCTCTGACAGGCACGCATCGCTGCGTGTGACAGGCGGGAGACCAGCGATCCGCTGGTAACCAAGGTACACAGCGGGTTTCCAGGCACCGCGCAGCGCTTGGAAACCCGCTGTGTACCTTGGATACCAGCTCCCTGCATCAGGGCGCTGGTATCCAAGGTACACAGCGGGTTTCTAGGCACAGCCCCGCGCCTGGAAACCCGCTGTGTACCTTGGTTACCAGCGGATCGCTGGTCTCCCGCCTGTCACACGCAGCGATGTGTGCCTGTCAGCGGGAAACCAGCGATCAAAGGTCCTGACATTTCAGCGACGATCAGCGATACCCGGCAGGGGGGCTGATCGTCGCTGAATGTCACACACAGCGATATCGCTGGTGAGCTCGCTGCTGCGTCACAAAACTAGTGACTCAGCAGCGATCTCGGTAGCGATATCGCTATGTGAGACGGGCCCTTAAGTGGAAAGCTTAATTGATTGCTTTCCACTTTCACTTCAGGTCAGCCAGGGACACAATCAGTGACGTCAGAGGGAACTGATTAACAAAACTAGGGGTTCCCTTCGAAAAAAAAATGGCGTGGGGTCCCCCCTATTTTTGTTAACCAGCCAGATGAAGCAGACCGCTGAGGCCTGGATTTTCAGGCTGTTAAGGAGCCAAGATCCATGGACCTTGCCAGCCTGATAATACCAGGCCACAGCAGTCTGCATATCTTGGCTGATTAACAAAAATAGGGGATCCCCTCGAAAAAAATTGGCGTGGGGTCCCCCCTATTTTTGTTAACCAGCCAGATGAAGCAGACCGCTGAGGCCTGGATTTTCAGGCTGTTAAGGAGGCAAGATCCATGGACCTTGCCAGCCTGATAATACCAGGCCACAGCAGTCTGCATATCTTGGCTGATTAACAAAAATAGGGGATCCCCTCGAAAAAAATTGGCGTGGGGTCCCCCCTATTTTTGTTAACCAGCCAGATGAAGCAGACCGCTGAGGCCTGGTTTTTCAGGCTGGTAAGGATCCAATATCCATGGACCTTGCCAGCCTGATAATACCAGGCCACAGCAGTCTGCATATCTTGGCTGATTAACAAAAATAGGGGATCCCCTCGAAAAAAATTGGCGTGGGGTCCCCCCTATTTTTGTTAACCAGCCAGATGAAGCAGACCGCTGAGGCCTGGTTTTTCAGGCTGGTAAGGATCCAATATCCATGGACCTTGCAAGCCTGATAATACCAGGCCACAGCAGTCTGCTTAGCTTGGCTGGTTAACAAAATAGGGGATCCCCTCGAAAAAAAAACGGCGTGGGGATCCCCCCTATTTTTGTTAACCAGCCAAGTAAAATGCAGACTGCTGCGGCCTGGTATTAAAAGACTGTCAAGGCCCACGGATTTTGGCCCTCAACAGCCTGATAATACCAGGCTACAGCAGCCCCACATTTGGCGCATCAAAAGATGTGCCAATTGTGGCACTTTACCCGGCTCTTCCCACTTGCCCTGTAGCGGTGGCAAGCGGGGTAATAAGGGGTTAATGTCACCGTTGATTGCACGGTGACAATAAGCCCGGTTAATAATGGATAGGCGTCAATAAGACACCGATCCATTATTAATCCCAAAGTTATTAAATGTATAAAAAAAAGACACAGCAAGAAAAAAGTCTTTTAATGAAATAAAAGAGACAACACAGTTTTCATTTCTTTTATTACTCTCTCATTCCTGCGACGCCATCGATCTCCTGTAAAAAAAAAAAAAACAAACCAACAGTATACCACCTGTCCGACGAAGTCCATAGTAACGATAGTCCCACGACGATCCAGCTCTGCTACATCGCAATGACAGGCAGAGCCTGTCATTGCAACGCAGCACAGCTGATTACCTGCTTCCCCGGCGGTGACGTCATCGGACTGACTGCTTTACGGCGGGATTACCCAGCAGTCACTGCAGTTATCGCGAGAAACTGCATGTGACCGCCGGGGAGAAGAGGATGGCGGCCATGAAGCAGTGCAGGACGTGACCGCCGGAGATCTTCTGCCAGGTAAGTGCCGCTGACTCCTGACAGACCCGACCGACGGACACTGACAGTGACAGTGACAATCCCGATTCCGGTATCCGATAAGACGAAAATATCGGAACTCGGAATCGGAATTCCGATACAGCTAATATCGCCGATACCCGATATTTGCAGTATCGGAATGCTCAACACTAGCGACCACCGTCGCGTTGTCTGTCTGCACTCGGACTGGTAGACAGCTTAAAGGGACCGTCCAGTGTTGGAGGCAAAGGAAAATTGCCCTCAATTCCAGGATGTTGATCGGCAGGACAGACTCTTCCAACGACCATACTCCCTGAATCCAGAGATCGTTCCAGACACCCCCCCAGCCCGTCAGGCTGGCATCGGTGGTTATAATCGACCACCTCGGAGGAAGGAAGGACTTCCCCAGGGATAACGCTTCCGGACGTAACCACCATCCTAGAGACTCTCGCACCCTGTGGGAGATGATGACACTGCAATCTAGTGAAAACTGAGATCGATCCCAACGGTTCAAGATGAGCATTTGGAGAGCCCTAGAATGAAATTGGGCAAACGGAATTGCTTCCATCGACGCCACCATCAAACCCAGAAGGCGTATACACCTTCGAAGGGACATTGCTGTCGAAGACTTCATAACCTGTACATGTCGAAGAAGACTCGCTTGCTTGTCTGGAGGCAGAGACACCACTGCTCGTACCGTGTCGAAATGCATTCCCAAAAACAGGATTGACTGCGACGGTTCCAGAGATGACTTCTCCCAATTGACCAGCCACCCGAAGTCCTCCAGGAGCTGAAGGGATAGATTGCGAGCCGTCACCGCCTCCTCCTTTGAGGACGCCACAATCAAAATGTCGTCCAGATAGGGAAGAATCGTAACCCCCTGTCTTCGCAGAATCGCCATGAGAGGAGCCAGAATTTTCGTAAAAACTCTGGGTGCTGAGGCCAACCCGAATGGCAGGGCCACAAACTGGTAATGGTCCTGACCTATGGCAAAACGAAGGAAGCGTTGGTGGGCCCTTCCGACGGGAACATGCAAATAAGCGTCGCGAATGTCGATTGACACCAAAAAATCGTTCTGCGACAAGGCCGCCACAACGGAGCGAAGTGACTCCATGCGGAATTTCCGGGTGCGGACATGCCGATTCAATCTTTTGAGATCCAGAATGGGGCGAAATTTGTCCTCCTTTTTGGGGACCACAAAGAGGTTGGAATAAAACACTCTTCCCCGGTCCTCCGGCGGAACCGGTACCACCACACCCTTCTGCAGAAGGGAATCGACCTCCAGCAGTAGAGCGGCAAATAGCTCGGGCTCTGACGGAATGCGGGATTGGCAAAAACTGTCTGGGGGTCGAGAAAGAAACTCTATGAAGTAGCCTGCCGACACAACCCGCGTCACCCAGGCGTCCGATACGCGGGAAGCCCAAGTCGGTTCGAATTGGAGCAGGCGACCTCCCACTCGAGAGCCCTCGAGTGAGACCCTGGCGTCAGTCCGCCTTAGCGGGCTTTTTGTCAGCTTCCCGCTTGTCTTGGCGGAAGCTCTGTTTCCAGGGAGTGCGGGATTTCTGAGCGTTCTTTTTTCCTGAAAAAGGGACGACCCGATCCCCAAGAGGGCTGACCGAACCGTCCCCTGGACCGAAAGGACCGCCGACTACTACCGGCACTATGCCTGCCAGACGCAGAAGTCACAGCTCTTCGCTGCGGTAAAGCCGTTTCTTTTGCCTTTGCCTTGGCAATCAGCTCCGTGAGGTCAGATCCAAATAGCTGACCACCCTTGTAAGCTAAAGATAGCAAACCTTGCTTGGAAACCGCGTCTCCGGTCCACTGTCTAAGCCACAGTGCTCTCCTGACTGTGATCGCCGAGGATTGCGCCCTGGACAGCATTGAGGCAGTATCCAAACCTGCATCACTGCCATAACGGGCTGCGTCCTCCAACAACTTGAAAAGCCCCTCTACCTCGGATAGTGGGGATCCATCTTGCCACGCCGTCCGCAGATGGTCTAACCAGCTCAGAGAAGCTTTACAAGCACACATGGATCCTAGCACTGCTCTGAATCCATGTCCCGCGGCCTCGTAGATGGATTTCGCTGCGATCTCCGTTTTTCTGTCCAGCGGATCCTGCAGACTTGCCTTCCCTTTAACAGGAAGTAATGAGGATTTGCTAAGCTGGGATAAAGGGACATCCACTTCAGGAGAAGGAATCCAATTATCAATCAACTCCGTCGTACACGGATACAGCGTCTCAAAAAACCGTGTCCCCTGAAAACGTTTATCTGGACACAGGCGTTCCTTCTCCACTGCCCCATTAAGCTCATCCAGAGATGGTAAGGCTGAACGCGACCTATGCGACTCCTGAAACATCCGGGCCGACTTACCAGGACGTCTAGTTACCTCCTCCGGTAACTGTAACGCCTCCCTCATGGCTCCAATAAAAGCCTCTGTACGGCTCAAAAGAGAGCAGAGTGTCCCTGCCGATCCTCCTTATCCGAATCGGACATCTCCCCATCCGAGCTTGAAGGGGAACCCTCCATACCCGAGATCTCCGAGTAGCTACGCGGGGAAGATGGCACCGGCCTGTGTCGCTTCCTACCATGAGAGGATCTAGCTGACACCCAATAACCTAGAAGGTCAGAAAGGCCATTAATAGAACGAGCGAGGGCCTCCATTTTGACATCACTGACACCTCCGACCGCTGCGCTTGACGCCGTCGAGGTCTGCGTGTCAGATACGCGAGACTGATCCTGTAGTGGATCTGGGAGACGGTCCGCACCTCCTGGACCCTGATCTGACATGCCCTCACACAGTATATGGCAGGTTAAAACCTGTCAGCAACTAGAACAGTGTGGTTTCTCAAAGGCAAAACGAACGCTGAAGGGTTAAAGCTCTTAAAGAGAGAGTTACCCCAGCTGTCCCCCAATAAAGGGTTAACCGCCAAAGAAGGGGTTAATGTCGCAGACTCCCCACAACCCTTGTTTAATGAAAAGGGTGTGCGAGCCCCAGGTGCCTCTTATGAGGTAGCAGCTGCAGGACAGTGCTTCAAAGGTATGCCACACTAAACAAGAACACCAACGAGATCGCTAACATATTGCGCTGAATTGTACATCGCAATGACCGCCAAAGTCGCTAAGGAGATCGCTAACCACTTATGCGTCGTCAATGAGATCGCCCACTGTGGCAGCTACTAGCGACATTAAAACGATCACAAAAACGATCGCATTAGTATGCGTCGCTATCGTGATCGTAGCGGGAGCGTTCCGTGTGACAGTACCTTGCTCTGCGCTGTGGGGGTGAGGGGGTCAAGCTTCTGCCCTGACAGGTAGAAGCGACTCACCCAGCTGGCCGCGGTGTAGTGTCCTTCGGTGTCGGGGAGAGCGGAGAGTGAGGAGCCCGAGGAGGCCGTCAGTAATGGCCGCCGCGCTAGAGGAGAGAAGCCGGAAGAGAAAAGGCAGGGTAAAGCGCGCGCTCAGAGCGCTTCCTGCCCGCGAAAAAATGGGAAAGCGCGAAGCCGCGCCCCCCGTCCAGTTTAAAAATAAAGCGCGCGACTCACTCCGCTCTCCCGCTCCCATGTCCTGCAGGCATCCACCTGCGGACAAAAGTACACAATCACCACACTGAATACATGTAGCAGCGGCTGCCGCAGCGGCCGCTGAAGCACTCGAACACATTAAAATGTTGAGTACTCACCCAGCTGAGCGCCACAGGGACCCCCAGAGATTTGTGGCGCTGTGCCCGTAGCTTCCCCCCAGGGCGGGGAACGCAGTGACCCCAGAAGCGCGGTTTGCGTCCCCGCCAGGGAAGCAATCCTCATCCCCCGGGGCCGGCAGGGTTCTGCAGGGACCACCTTACAGGGTAATACAGATCCGCCAAGGGAGAGGTGGGGGTCCAGCAGCGCTGAGACCCCTGAGACCTCTAGACCACTGGCGGTCCAAGTCTCTGTCCGATTAAAATAAAAAAAATTTCTGAGGAGCTGCTCCAGCAGCGACTATCCTCTGTGACCTCAAATTTTAGACTGGAGAGCTGGAGTAGTAGGAGCCCAAGCTGGAGGGGCCGGTCAACACTCTTTTTAATCTGAGTTGTTCTATCCTGTGTGGGCTCCGCCTACCCACTGGTAATGAATGTGTCTCCCTTCTTCCATCTGCTGCTGAAAAGCAAGCCCTCACTCAGGTCTGTCATATGTTAACGGAAAGATAGGGGCTTCCACGTTACTGTTAGCACAAAGGGTCTGGAAAAGCAAAATGGCTCCTTGCTCCCCAAAAGAAATTCAGTAAATTCTCAGATCCCAAATCCAAATGCCCCCCTCCCTTCTGAGCTCCAGTGTGCTTAAACCACATTTAGCGCCCACATGTTCGGCATTTCTGTATTGATGGGAACCCATCTAACTTACGGGTGCGTATCTCCAGAAGCACGGGCTGGGCATAATGTACTGGTGACTGCAACGTACTGGTCAACAGCGGTTTGTAATTTCCACTCAGCAACATCCACTGCTGCTTGTTTCTGGAAAACACCCATGGAGTCAAAATTGTCACTACACCTGTAGATAAATTCCCAAAGGGTTATAATATCCAAAATGGGGTCACTTGAGGGTGGATTCTGCTTTTCTAGCACATAGGGGCTCTGTATATGGAGTCCGCAAACGATTCCAGGAAAATCGGCGCTCGAAGAGGAAAATAGCGCTCAATCCCTCCCGAGTCTCTCCGTATGGCTAAGCAGTATTGTGCAGCCACATATGGGGTATTTCTACATTCAGCAGAAATTGTGGGACAAATTTTGGTGGCATTTTAACCATTTTCGCAGTATGAAAATGCAAAATTTGGGGCTTACACAATTTTGGTGGTAAAAATTTAAATTATTTTTTCTTCACTGACCAATGGTATAAAATTCTATGACACACCTGTGGTGTCAATATAATCACTGCACCCCTTGATTAATTGATTGAGAGGTTTAGTTTGTAAAATGGGGTCACTTATGGGGGGTTCTGCTGTTTTGGCACCTCAGGGGCTCTGCCAATGTGACATAGCACCCTTAAACCAGTGTAGCAAAATCTGTACTGTAATATGGCACTACTTACTTTCTGAGCTTTGCCTCAAAAGTAGTTTTCAACCACATATGGGGTATCGGTGAACTCAGGAGAAAATGCAAAACAATTTTTGGGGTCCATTTTCTCCTGTTAGGCTAAGTTCACACGTTGCGGAATTGCCGCGGAAATTTCCGCGGCAATCCCGCACTTCTCCCGCAGGAAATACGCACGTTTTTTGTATGCTGATTCCCGCCAGAATAATAGCGTTTTGCAAGCGTAATTAGCTTGCAGAATGCTAGCGTTTTCCTAGCGATCTGTAGCATCGCTTGGAAAACTGATTGACAGGTTGGTCACACGAGTCACACATAGTGTTTGACACGTGTGACCAACTTTTTACTATTGATGCTGCCTATGCCGCATCAATAGTAAAAAGATCTAATGTAAAAATAATAAAAAAAAATAAAAAATCGTGATATTCTCACCTTCCGGCGGCCCCCGCAGCCTTCCCGCCTCTCAGTGACGCTCCCGGCAACTCCGGTCCCAGGAGTGCTTTGCGACAAATCACACCGATGACGTACATCTCGCGAGACCGCTATGCCATCTGGGTGATTCTCGCAAAGCACTCCTGGGACCGGAAGTTGCCGGGAGCATCGCTGAAGGCGGGAAGGCTGCGGGGGCCGCGGGAAGGCTGCGGGGGCCGCCGGAAGGTGAGAATATCATTATTTTTTATTTTAATTATTGTTTTACCAGGGATATGGTACCCAGGGCCTGGAGGAGAGTCTCCTCTCCTCCAGACCCTGGGTACCACCGCACATGAACCGCTTACATTCCGCAAAATTAATGAACATGTTGCTATTTTTTCCGCGAAGCGTTTTTTTCGCGGAAAAAAACGCAACATGTGGCCAAAACATGCGGAATCAATTAACATGTATAGGATGCTTAATGCTTGCGTTTTTATCGCGTTTTTACCGCGGAAAACCGCGGAAAAACCGCGAAAAAAACGCAATTATTCCTGATCGTGTGCACTTAGCCTTACCCTTGTGAAAATACTAAATTTGGAGCTAAAAAAGATTTTTGTACGAAAAATGTGATTTTTTTATTTTCATGGCTTAACGTTATAAACTTCTGTGAAGCATCTGGGGGGGTCAAGGTGTTCAATACACATCTAGATAAGTTCCCAAAGGGGTCTAGTTTCCAAAATGGTGTCACTTGTTGGGGGTTTCCACCGTTTATGCACATCAGGGGCTCTCCAAACGCGACATCACAACGGCTAATTATTCCAGTAAATTTTACATTCAAAAAGACAAACGGCGCTCCTTCCCTTCCAAGCCCTGCCGTGCACCCAAATAGTTGTGTTCCTCCACATATTGGGTATCTGCACACTCAGGATAAATTGCTCAAAAAAATTGCATGGTGTATTTTCTCTTGTTACCCTTGCGCAAGTAAAAAGAAAGAAAAGTAAATGTTTATTTTTTCCTTCCACATTCCAAAAATTTCTGTGAAACATTTGAAGGGTTAATAAACTTCTTGCATGTGGTTTTGAGTACCTTGAGAGGTGCAGTTTTTAGAATGGTGTCACTTTTGGGTATTTTCTGTCATATAGGCCCATCAAAGTCACTTCAAATGTGAGGTGGTCCCTAAAAAAATGGGTTTTGCAAATTTTGCTGTAAAATTGAGAAATCGCTGGTCAACTTTTAACCCTTATAACGTCCTAACAAAAAAAAATTGTTTCAAAAATTGTGCTGATGTAAAGCAGACATGTGGGAAATGTTATTTATTAACTATTTTGTGCGATATGACTCTCTGATTTAAGGGCAGGCAAAATCAATAAAATTTTGAAAAATGCAAAATTTTCACCAAATTTCCATTTTTTTCACAAACAAATGCAAGTCAAATAAATTTTACCACTACCATTAACCCCTGTACCCCCACGGGTGATTTGCATGTTAACGACCAGGCCAATTTTTACAATTCTGACCACTGTCCCTTTATGAGGTAATAACTCTGGAACGCTTCCATGGATCCCGGTGATTCTGACATTGTTTTCTCATGACATACTGTACTTCATGATAGTGGTAACATTTCTTTGATATTACTTGCGTTTATTTGTGGAAAAAAAACAGAAATTTGATGAAAATTTTGCAATATTCCAACTTTGAATTTTCATGCCCTTATATCACAGAGATCTGTCACATAAAATACTTAATAAGTAACATTTTCCACATGTCTACTTTACATCAGCACAATTTTGTAACAACATTTATTTTTTAGGAAGTTATAAGGGTTAAAAATTAAACAGCAAATTCTCAATTTTACACCACTTTTTTTTAGGGACCACATCACATTTGAAGTCTCTTTGAGGGGTCTATATGATAGAAAATACCCAAAAGTGATGCCATTCTAAGAACCGCACCCCTCAAGGTGCTCAAAACCACATTCAAGAAGTTTATTACCCTTCTGGTGCTTCACAGGAATTTTTGGAATGTGTTTTAAAAAGTGAACATTCAACTTTTTTTCACAAAAAAATTACTTCAGATCGAAATAGTATGCCGATACCCCATATGTGAGGGTAAACCACTGTTTGGGCGCATGGCGGAGCTCGGAAGGGAAGGAGAGCTAGATTTTACTGTTGTAGTCTGCAGGTGCAATGACCCACTGGGAGAGCCCATGAGGTGCCAAAACAGCAAAACCACTCATAGGTGACCCCATTTTACGAACTACACCTCTCAATTAATTCATCTAGGGGTGTAGTGATCATATTGACACCATGAGTGTGTCACAGAATCTTATACCATTGGGCAGTGAGGACAAAATAACTACATTTTTACCACCAAAATTTTGCTTTAGTCAAAGATTTTACATTTTCACACAAGAAGTGGTAAAAATGGCGACAAAATTTGTCCCACAATTTCTACTGAACGTGGCAATACCCCATATGTGGCTGTACAGTACTACTTAGCCATGCGGAGAGACTCGGGAGGAACAGAGAACTATTTGCCTATTCAAGTGAATAGGTCTGTGCACATGTCAGTGTGTTTTAAAAAACACGCTGACATATCCGTTTTTTAATGTCAGCACGGCCAGAAAACATCCAGCACACGTGCATACGCATAACACACATGGATATCATCCATGTGACACGCATCGGCGCCGGGGAAAAGCGCTTAGGGTATGTTTCCATGATCAGTATTTGCTGCAGGTTGGACGCTGCATACAGCTGCAGTGTCGAATCCGCAGCAGCCAGATGTTAATCCCATCTCCACTATGCGTGCAGGGACGTCTACGGCATCCCTGCGTATATGCACATGTGGCGTGTCTTTATAGTCTCCGCAATATAAATAGCACCGTCCTATGTATAGGATGCGGTGATTCCGCATGTGTTCAATAAAACATGAGGAATCACCGCGCGTACAAAAGCCTGCAGCGCTTTGGACGCTGCGGGTATCTGTTGCATTCAAAGCGCTGCCAATAATGAACGTGGAAACATACCCTTACTGTAAAGTTTCTTCCCTGTCTCCTGTCCTTGTGGTACTGATGTGGCACACGCACGCCACACGTGTGCCGCAAGTATTACAAATATGGATGCTGACATCTCCGGTACCGGAAATATCCGGACGTGTGAAAGAGGCGTTATAGCGTTTTTTTTATGTTTGGCTGCTGTCATACACTAAAAGACGCTTTTTATTGTAAAAAATAGTTTTTGCATCACCACATTTTGACAGCTATAATTTTTCTATATTTTGGCCCACAGAGTCATGTGAGATCTTGTTTTTTGGGGGACGAGTTGACGTTTTTATTGGTACCATTTTCGGGCACATGACATTTTTTGATCACTTTTTATTCCGATTTTTGGGAGTCAGAATGAACAAAAACCAGCAATTCATGAATTTCTTTCGGGGGGAGGGGGTTGTTTATACCGTTCCGTGTGTGATAAAATTGATGAAGCAGTTTTATTCTTCGGGTCAGTACGATTAGGCTAAGTTCACACGTTGCGGAATTGCCGCGGAAATTTCCGCGGCAATCCCGCACTTCTCCCGCAGGAAATACGCACGTTTTTTGTATGCTGATTCCCGCCAGAATAATAGCGTTTTGCAAGCGTAATTAGCTTGCAGAATGCTAGCGTTTTCCTAGCGATCTGTAGCATCGCTTGGAAAACTGATTGACAGGTTGGTCACACGAGTCACACATAGTGTTTGACACGTGTGACCAACTTTTTACTATTGATGCCGCCTATGCCGCATCAATAGTAAAAAGATCTAATGTAAAAATAATAAAAAAAATAATAAATAATGATATTCTCACCTTCCGGCGGCCCCCGCAGCTTTCCCGCCTCTCAGTGACGCTCCCGGCAACTCCGGTCCCAGGAGTGCTTTGCGACAAATCACACCGATGACGTACATCTCGCGAGACCGCTATGACATCTGGGTAATTCTCGCAAAGCACTCCTGGGACCGGAAGTTGCCGGGAGCATCGCTGAAGGCGGGAAGGCTGCGGGGGCCGCGGGAAGGCTGCGGGGGCCGCCGGAAGGTGAGAATATCATTATTTTTTATTTTAATTATTGTTTTACCAGGGATATGGTACCCAGGGCCTGGAGGAGAGTCTCCTCTCCTCCAGACCCTGGGTACCACCGCACATGAACCGCTTACATTCCGCAAAATTAATGAACATGTTGCTATTTTTTCCGCGAAGCGTTTTTTTCGCGGAAAAAAACGCAACATGTGGCCAAAACATGCGGAATCAATTAACATGTATAGGATGCTTAATGCTTGCGTTTTTATCGCGTTTTTACCGCGGAAAACCGCGGAAAAACCGCGAAAAAAACGCAATTATTCCTGATCGTGTGCACTTAGCCTTACAGCGATACCTCATTTATATTTTTTTTTATGTTTTGGAGCTTTTATACAATAAAAACTATTTTATTATTTTTGCATCACTTTATTCTGAGAGCTATAACTTTTTTATTTTTTCGCTGATGATGCTGTATGAGGGCTTGTTTTTTGCGGGACAAGATGACGTTTTCAGCGGTACCATGTTTATTTATATACATCTTTTTGATCGCGTGTTATTCCACTTTATCTTTGGCGGTATGATGATAAAGCATTATTTTTTGCCTTTTTTTATGGTGTTCACTAAAGAGGTTAAACTAGTAGGACAGTTTTATAGGTCGGGTCATTACGGACGTGGCAACACCAAATATGAGTACTTTTAGTGTTTTGATTTTTTTTTATTCAAATATTTATTTAGTGATAGAATAAATATTGATTTTTTATTATTATTATTTTTTTTTACAATTATTTAAAACATTTTTTTACTTTATTCTATCTTTTACACTTTGTCCCACTATGGGACAATCATTTTTTGCAGGCTGATCACATCTATAGCATGCAGATGAAGCAGCCAGCATCGGCATGCTACAGAAGCTGTCAGCGCTGCACTTACTGCACACTGACCTCTGAGAGACTTCCTGATCATGCACTGTGCATGACCGGGAAGTTTCTCAGCTCTGGTAACCCGAATATCGTCATGACGACATCGGGTTACCATGGCAGCGATCGGGACCCTGCATCATGCCGTGGGGTCTCCGATCCAAAGGCAGAGAGGCTGTCAGCCCTCTGCCTGCTCCCGGAATGCTGAGATCGTGTTCGATCGCAATATTCCGGGGTTTAGAGTGTCGGGAGCGGTCTGTGACCGCTCCTGGCACTTAGTGCCGTGTGTCAGCTGTGAGAATCAGCTAACACCCGGCGGTGAGCGCGGCCGATCGCTATGACGTTCTATCCCGTCCATGGTCAGACAGGCCCATGTCACATGGACGGGATAGTACGTCTAATGTCAGAGAGGGGCTAAGTACAATATGTCACAATAAAACAATCTCAGAATCAGTGGGATCCATTGACGCGTTCCAGCGTTATGACCTCATAAAGTGACAGTGGCCAGAATTGTAAAAATTGTCCTGGTCAGGAAGGTGAAAACGAGGTGAAGGGGTTAAACACATTAATATATTTGATCTAAACCATTCCATTGTAGCTCTGGCAGTATGTTTTTAGGGTCATTGTCCTGCTGAAAGGTGAACCTACACTCCGGTCTGAAGTCTTTTGCATCCTCGAAGAGGTTTACTTTCAGAATTGCCCTGTATTTAGCGCTATCCATCTTCTCATAAACTCTGACCAGCTTCTCAGTTCCTGCTGAAGAAAACCATGTCCCCAGGAAGAAGCGAAACACATGCTGGGGTGAGTGTTGTGGGGCCTGCCAAATCCTCTGTGCAGCCGATAGGTATTCAGCTGTCTATAGGTAAATACCCTAAAGCCCTCGTCTCACACAGCGATCTCGCTAGCGAGATTGCTGCTGAGTCACTAGTTTTGTAACGCAACAGCGATCTCCCCTGCGATATCGCTGTGTGTGACATTCAGCGACGATCAGCCCCCCTGCCGGGTATCGCTGATCGTCGCTGAATGTCCTGGACATTTTTTTGATCGCTGGTCTCCCGCTGGCCAGCACGCATCGCTTCGTGTGACAGGCGGGAGACCAGCGTTCCGCTGGTAACCAAGGTACACAGCGGGTTTCCAGGCGCTGGGCTGTGCCTGGAAACCCGACGTGTACCTTGGATACCAGCGCGCTGCTGCAGGGGAGCTGGTAACCAAGGTACACGTCGGGTTTCCAGGCACCGCGCAGCGCCTGGAAACCCGAAGTGTACCTTGGTTACCAGCTCCCTGCATCAGGCGCTGGTATCCAACGTACACTGCGGGTAGCTAAGCAATGTTACCTGCAGTGTCGCTGTGCTGATCGCTGCCTGAGCTGCCGGTTTGGCAGCTCAGCAGCGATCATGTAGCGACACACCAGCGATCCTGATCATTGTCGGGATCGCTGGTGTATCGCTATGTGAGACGGGGGCTTTAGTGGATCTCCACCTTATTTGATGTTGCATGTTTACTACATGTATGAATGCACCATGGGATATTGAGTTTGTTGTATTGGCTAACAAGAACCATTTACCGCTGTCTCTTTCTTTGAGGCTCCTGTTTTAAAATGCTTTTACTTACAGACATTTATATTGAGCATCATTTAATTAATTTATATACTGTATTGGTATTGTGTAGTCACTTCTTTTGTTCTAGGATTGTATCATCTTTCCTGGGATATGGTGATATACATAGAATCTTATCAGTAGCTACTGCCATATCCTCTCTCAGTAACGTAACAATCTGTCTTCACTAAATACAGATTTTACACTTGAATTGATAATTTTGAAAAATATCAGTCATGTCGAAGGAAGAAGGGGATTTTTTTGATATGATATGCTACAAAGTTTCTTATTATCATGTGCACTATTGATTTTTTAAATTAAAAAATTAAAACGATGTATACTCTTTAACTAGTTTGTGTAGTATAAATGCAAAAACAAATTGTAACCAAGCATTACATATGTGAATATTCACTGTATAACTACAACAGCTTACTAATAAGTGTGAATAAACACAATTTAGGAAATGTTATCCAGTAAAAAATATATATTTTTTAATACATTATGATAAAAATGATTTAACCCCTTAGTGACCGGGCCAAATTTTTAAAATCTGACCAGTGTTGCTTTATGTGTTAATAACTGAAACGCTTCAACATATCCCATTTGTTTGGAGAATGTTTTTTTGTGACTCATTATATTTTATGATAATGGTAAATTAAGGTTGATATATTTTGTGTTTATTTTTAAAAAATATCAAAAATTTGACAGAAATGTAAAAAAATTTGCATTTTGCATACTTTAATCCAGATAGTCATACCATAGAAAAACATTAATAAATAACATTTCCCTCATGCCCGCTTTACATTAGCACCATTTGTAAAACATTACTTTATTTTGTTAGCATTTTAGGAGCTTTTACAATGTAGCAGTAATTTTTCCTTTTTCCAAGGAAATGTACAAAATAATTTTTTCAGGGACCGATCCAGGTTTGAAGTGACTTTGGGGTCCTATGTATTGGAAACCCCCCAAAAGTGATAACATTTTAAAAACAGCCCCTCTCCACCCGTGCCGACATACTAAAAACTTCTGTCAGGTAGTTTATTAACCCTTCAGGTGCTTTTCAGGAATTAATGCAAAGTGATATTACAGCAATGAAAAAGTGTATTTTTACCACATAAATGTCGCTAACTTCTGACCAGGTCACTATAGCCGGCAGACTCTAAGGCTGCTATTTGGTCGTGATTTGCCATGGCAAACATCAGGACCACACAATCATGATCTCTGGGTGTCGATGGGGATAAAGAGGAAGCCCCCACACTCTGTTAACCATTTATATGATGTAGTCATTATTGACAGCAGCATCTAAGGGTTAAACAGATATGGAATGAGCCAACACTGATTGTGGTTAATGCAGCAAGTTGTCAGCTGTAGTGTAAATCTGACTACTGCTGGATTTTCACCTGTTTGGGAATACTTGTCTCTTATATCTCAAGTCAGTAAAAAGACGAAATGGCGGTCTTCAAGGGGTTAAAATACAATGAGAGGGGAAGAGACCATACACAAAGGGAATTTCACAGTGAAACTTATACAGCGTGGATATAATAAAATTACAATGTTAATTTCCCTAAACAAAATTATAGATCTATATAGAGATATAGCAAACAGACCAATGAATATACATATGAAAAAAGGGAGATCCAAGTAGACATACCATAAGCAGGAATAACACGAAGTAGAAACACCCCAGGACTCCGACGTACGTTTCGCCAGGTGGCTTTCTCAAGGAGTATACTCATAAATCATACATCATGACTCCCTCCCTCTGCTGCCCAGCTTGTGATTGGCATTTTAGAATAATTCTATATTGCAACATGCGAAATATACCAGTGGGTTGATGTCCTGTCCTTCAGGCACAACCAATCTCTGGTTTCATCAGATAGGGAACTATATACCACTTCAGAAGTGGGAATTGGGAAAGGGAAATAACACTTTTTTTTACAACCATCCATTCTCTCTGACAACTTTGGAAAAAGAGGTAGAAAACCTCTAAATGGGAACCTGGCAGTTGATACATTCAGCCAGATCCGTTGGCAGCATGTATCAGGCACTGGCCGAATGATTTCAGCCATATAAATATTAACTATGAACATTTTGACCCTTTCAGGTAAACACATAGACTAATAGCCACCAGGGACAGGTGGATTCCTGGCAGCTTCTCCTTGTCCGCTGTCCTGGGGTGACAGGCCTCTCCCTGCGTGTGTATAACTGGAGAGACCTATGATTCAAGGGGAGTGTGCTGGCAGAAGTTGCTGGGGATCCATGTGTCCCTGGCGGCTATTAAACTATGTTTGGTCATGACTCTGTTGTTGCGTGTCACAGGATCAGGGCTCCTTTCCTGTCCTTAACGCTACGAGCGCCCTAGCTCGCCCTGTTACGTGGATTAATTCTGATGGTGAAGACGCCAGGGCCAAAGTACCTTGGCTTAGATCCTGAATCCGCCCTCAGTCTGCAGCCTTATCCCACCCAGGGAAGAGAGGAGTAGTAGTGTACCATAATACACCAAGCAGACTAACAAGGTAATACGAACAGGGATAACGTAAAATACCAATCATAGAAATATACTCACAAATAACAGAGGAATGCACCGGGGAGTAAAGTAGGAGAAGATGGGGCATTATCATACACCCAAAACTTAGCAACAGTCACAGATAAATCCACCAAACATCTTCTCAAATAACAACCACCAACAACCTCCAGCCATGCAGCAAAAGCTATCTGTGACAATGAGTGCTTGCCAGGGCCCAGATTATATAAGAGATGGGAGTGGCTAACAGTGAATAGCTGAGCCTTAATGTAGGAAAGCTTCCAGGAGCTTACCACTGAGCAGATTAACCCCTGCACTGCTAAAAGAAACCTGCACTGTTTAATATGAAATTGAAGTGCTTCTAATCAGTGCAGGAGTAGGAGAAATCAGATGGTGGGGTCTTCTGACTCCTCTCTGTCTCGGTAAAACCGAGACAGTTTTTATCTGAAAGAGTCAAAGTGTTTCAGAGTCAAACATACATTACATGGCTGAAATCATACAGCCCATGGATTGGGCAACGTGTATCAGATATCAGGTTCCCTTTAACCCCTTCTTGATCTGGTTCATAACAGTGCATCCTACATAAAAGTTTGAGGGGAGCAGGTTAGGAATCTAAGATTCCACCACACCTGGCAGACAACGACTGTGCTGCACAGCTGGTATCTGCATCTAGAAGCTGGAACCAAAGCTAGCTCAGATCGTTCGCTGCTGTTTAACCGTGTAAACAGTGCTGTCAATCTAGGCCAGTGGCCTTTAAATGGACTGATTTTGATCTCGGGGTGACAATGGGTTGACATGGTGTTAGGGTCTGCGGAAACCACCTAATAGATATAATATAGAGGTGCGTTCGCAGCCCGGGGTCCACCGTGCAGGCGAAGCCCGCTGCTAATAAGATGGCGAAAGTAGCGAACTCTGTTATCCCGCAGAGTCGCTAAAATAAACGCCGTAGCGCGTTGTGGCAGTAAATGCGAACTCTTTTAATCCCCAGAGCCGCTAACGGGATGCCACAGCGCTATATGGCGATAGGTACGAACTCACTTAGCTTTAGTGAGCCGCAAAGTAAAACGCTAGGGCGCTGTCTAGCGTCTAAAGCGAACCCTGTTACGTCACAGAGTCGCTGAGAAAAGGTACCGTGTCCTGTAAGGCTCTCAGGTACACGGTAAATTGCTAAGCGAGCATAATACGTGGTCATGCGCTAATGTCCTCGCGGGAGTCACCCGCAATCTATGGCGTCTGAACGCCAGACCCTGAATACGGCAATCAAACTCCTCACCGGTTATGCGGTAATCTAGGGCATCTAGGACACCGACCCTGACCAGCTAGCACACCAAACTCCTCACCGATTAAGTCGGTATTCTAGTGGCTTATTTCAGCCGGGTCCCTAACCACACACACGCATGACCACACTGGCGCATAGCATACAATGGTTGATATTAGCGCATGGCGGCCCAGCCATGCTACCCTTTTATAGCAACAGCTACAGGACCTTCCAGGAACAAGGACCAATGAGAAACCTGTTCCAGAAGACTAGTAGTAACAGGCCTTCCTGGCGGGCCAATAGGAGCTGCTGCAGTACCTGAGCATGTGACCCCTGATCTCCAATGAGAGATCTCACTCTGGGCATGCTCAGAAGGGAAAATGCAGGACTTTGTCCCAAAGACGTCTGCTCCAGCACTGGCTATAATAGCAGATCCAGGAAAGGCAACAGCAAGTCACTGCCCAGTAGTGGACTGACGTCTCTGCTGAGCAGGCTCCACTGCGGTCGGAGATGAATGGGAGACCGCAGCGGGATGGGTTCGAGACTCCCCTTGTGCAGCAGCGGGAAATCGAACCCTAACACATGGCAGCTGGGGCCTACTAAAGGCCCTCATTGCTGCCACCTTGATCCTCCTTCTTCATAGGATGTCATTTTTTTAATATACTGCTACATTCTAGCAATGCAGTATATACAATCAGCCAATTCCAATGCCCTGGGGGAGTCTTAAAATAAAGAAAAGACGGATTTTGGTAAGAACTTACCTGTAAAATCCTTTTCAGCGAAGGAAGGAAAGGAGACACACTAGTTCATAACTAGTGGGTAGGCGGAGCCCAGATAGGATTGACACCTCAGATTAAAAAGAGTGTTGACCGGCCCCTCCAGCACGGGCTCCTCCTACTCCAGCTTTCTCCAGTCGTACCCAAGCTTAAGAAAGAGCAATATCACCAGCGGAGCAACATAACCCCTTCTGAAGGACTTCAGAGAAAAATACAAAAATACAGGTTATGCATACATATGGCAAAGAAAAACCACACAGTTCCAGGTACTACTCACTGACCTGACTACTGCGATAAGCTGGCAATGCTGGAACAGAGCCGTAGCGCGTCGACCTCAGCCCAGAAAATTGCTATCAGAGAAGGGTCACGCTGCATCTGTAATACAACAACACACTTCTGCCATGGGAGGGAGCTGTGTCTCCTTTCCTTCCTTCGCTGAAAAGGATTTTACAGGTAAGTTCTTACCAAAATCCGTCTTTCAGCTACAGATGGAAGGAAAGGAGACACACTAGTTCATAACTAGTGGGACGCCCAAAGCAGTCCAAAAATTAGGGTGGGAAAAAACCAAAAGAGGCAGAAAACCCATCAACCTAGATAAATGCGCAACAGGCGCTAAATACAAGTTAACTAAAACTTAAATTACCGCTGCCTGCAGGACCCTACGTCCTAAGGCCGCATCAGCGGAAGCACTGACGTCCACCTTCTAAAACTTTGTAAATGTGTGGACGGAACGCCAGGTCGCCGCTCGGCAGAGCTGAGCTGCCGAAGCCCCTTGATGAAAGGCCCACGATGAAGCCACAGCCCTCGTGGAGTGAGCTCGAATCTTAATCGGGCAAGGTTCGCCTTTAAGACGGTAAGCCTCCAAAATGGCTGACCGAATCCAACGAGCTATAGAAACCTTGGAAGCTCGTTGACCACGCCTGCGACCTGCTGGAATCACAACAGAGAATCTGACTTCCGGAAACCTTGAGTAACAGACAAATAGAACTTCAAGGCCCGCACTAAATCCAATTTGTGCAAATCTCGTTCCTTTGCATTCCTCGGGCCCGGGCAAAGTGAGGGCAACACAATATCCTGGTTAACATGAAATTGCGACACCACCTTAGGTAGAAAGTCGCCCCGTGTGCGAAGCACTACTCGATCCGGGTAAAACTCCAGGAAAGGAGGCGAGCAAGAAAGAGCTGCCAACTCAGAAACCCTTCTTAAGAAGTTACCGCCACTAGGAAGGCAACCTTCCAAGAGAGTAAGGAAAGGCTAGCAGAAACCATAGGCTCAAAAGGCACATGTTGAAGAGCCTCCAAGACAAGATTGAGCCGCCAAGGAGACACAGGCGCCTTCCGCGGTGGAAACTGACGGGTTACTCCGCGAAAAAAGGAACGCACGTCCCTACGCGAGGCGATAGCCTTCCGAAACAGCAAAGACAGGGCAGAAACCTGGCCTTTCAGAGTGCTAACTGCTAAACCTTTGTCCAACCCGTACTGCAGGAAAGCCAACAGATTGGGAATGGAAAAAATCCTCGGGTTCCTTGAAGACCCCGAACACCACGAAAAGAAGGCTTCCCAAGTCTTGTGATAAATCTTAGTGGTAGCCGGACCTCTGGCAGCTCGCAGAGTGGCAATGACTTCAGCCGAGAAACCTCTACGGGTCAATATTTCGGTCTCAAGAGCCACGCCGTCAAACGCAGAGACTTCAAGTCCGGATGACGAACGGGCCCCTGGGATAACAGGTCCGGACGAAGAGGAAGTGGAAATGGCGGAGCCGCCAAAAGCGACACCAGTGTCGAGAACCACGTCCTCCTTGGCCAATCCGGGGCTATTAACATAGCCGGAATTCTCTCCAGTCTGATCCAACGCAGCACCAGAGGAAGTAAGGATATCGGCGGAAACACATATACTAGCTCGAAATGGTCCCACGGAGCCACCAGAGCATCCACCGCCACAGCCTTGGATCCTTGTACCTGGAAATGAAGGTCGGTAGTTTGGCATTGACCCTGGATGCCATCAAATCCACTTGGGGAGTTCCCCAACGGAGCACAGCAGTGCAAAAATTTCCGGATGGAGACTCCATTCTCCAGGATCCATCCTCTCGCGACTGAGGAAGTCCGCCGTGGTATTCTGGACTCCTGGAATATGAATCGCAGAGATGGCTGGCACCCTGGTCTCGGCCCATAGCAGGATCCGAGACACCTCCATCATGAGCCTGGAGCTCCTCGTCCCGCCTTGATGGTTGATATACGCGACCGCCGTCGCGTTGTCTGTCTGCACTCGAACTGGCAGACCGCTCAAAGGGACCGTCCAGTGTTGGAGGCAAAGGAAAATTGCTCTCAACTCCAGGATGTTGATCGGTAGAACAGACTCTTCCGATGACCATACTCCCTGGATCCAAAGATCATTCCAGACACCCCCCCAGCCGGTCAAGCTGGCATCAGTGGTTATGACCGACCACCTCGGAGGGAGGAAAGATTTCCCCAGGGATAAAGCTCCTGGACGTAACCACCATTCTAGGGATTCTCGCACCCTGCGAGAGATGATGACGCTGCAATCCAGAGAGATTTGCGATCGATCCCAACGACCCAGAATGAGTCTTTGGAGGGCCCTGGAATGAAATTGGGCAAACGGAAGTGCCTCCATGGACGCCACCATCAAACCCAGAAGGCGCATACACTTCCGAAGGGACATTGCTGTCGCAGACTTCATGATCTGTACGTGCCGGAGAAGACATGCCCGCTTGTCTGGAGGTAGGGACACCACCGCCCGTACCGTGTCGAAATGCATGCCCAAAAATAGGATTGACTGCGACGGTTCCAGAGACGACTTCTCCCAATTAACCAGCCACCCGAAATCCTCCAGGAGCTGAAGGGATAGATTGCGAGCCGTCACCGCCTCCTCTTTTGAGGACGCCACAATCAAAAGATCGTCCAGGTAGGGAAAAATCGTAACCCCCTGTCTTCGAAGAATTGCCATGAGAGGCGCCAGAATTTTTGTAAAAACTCTGGGCGCTGAGGCCAAGCCGAATGGCAGAGCCACAAACTGGTAATGGTCCTGACCTATGGCAAAACGAAGAAAGCGCTGATGAGCCCTTCCGACGGAACGTGCAAATAAGCGTCGCGAATGTCGATTGACACCAAAAAGTCGTTCTGCGACAGGGCTGCCACCACGGAACGAAGTGACTCCATGCGGAATTTGCGGGTGAGGACATGACGATTCAATCTCTTGAGATCCAGAATAGGACGAAATTTGTTCTCCTTTTTGGGAACCACAAAAAGATTGGAATAAAATCCTCTTCCCCGGTCCTCCGGCGGTACCGGTATTACCACACCCTTCTGCAGAAGGGAGTCGACCTCTCGCAGCAGAGCGGCAATTAACTCGGGCTCTGACGGTGTACGAGATTGGCAAAACCTGTCCGGGGGTCGAGAAGAAAACTTTATAAAATAGCCTGCCGACACGACCCGCGTTACCCAGGTGTCCGTAACGTGGGAAATCCAAGTCGCTTTGAATTGGAGCAGGCGACCCCCCACTCGAGAGCCCTCGAGTGGAAACCTGGCGTCAGTCCGTCTTGGCGGACTTCTTGTCAGCTTCCCGCTTGTCTTGACGGAAACTTGATTTCCAGGGAGTGCGAGATTTCTGAGTGAACTTTTTTCCCGAAAAAGAGGGACGACCCGATCCCCAAGAGGACTGACCGAATCGTCCCTTAGATCGAAAGGATCGCCGGCCACTACTGACACCAGGTCTGCCAGGCGCAGAAGCCATAGCCCTTCGCTGAGGTAAAGCCGCTTCTTTGTCTTTGCCTTGGCAATCAGTTCTGAGAGGTCAGATCCAAATAACTGACTTCCCTTGTAGGCTAGAGACAGCAAACCTTGTTTTGACACTGCGTCCCCAGTCCACTGTCTAAGCCACAATGCTCTTCTAATTGTGACCGCCGAAGCTTGCGCCCTGGACAACAGTGATGCAGTATCCAGACCTGCATCATAGCTATAACATATTACTTATAACAAAACTATGGGTGACATATAGAAACATAGTTCCAAAATCAGGAACAGGGCTACTCCCTACATATTCAGAAAACACGAAATACCAGAGCCTCAAGCCCAACAATAAATGTCAATATTTTCTTGTGAATATAAAAATATATTTTTATTGAAGAAAATCTGATAAAACATAACAACAATGAATGTACATGGATGATAGTATCGGTGAAAGAGCAAAACAGAACCTGGTACGCATTGAATAGCACACTAAATTGGATGTAAGGTCCGACAAAAATGTATAATCAAAAGTAATTACATATATATGATTAAATGCAAACATGGGAGCCACATCTCAATCGGGAAAGTGCCAAAAATTGGCGTATTCACATAAATAGTGTGTGTCCCTGTATTGTAATACAGCAGCAACATGTAATCATGAGGTGCAGACCCTTGTTGCACAATCACATAAAACGTTTACCATATTCCATGGCGCAAAAAAGTATGCATGCATCTCAATAGATACTATTTAGAATGCATCGTGTATAACATCCCATAAAGTGCATAAGTGCTTACCCATGTATGGACAATGTGACACCAGGAACGTGCCCCGACGCACGTTTCGCTATGACTAGCTTCCTCGGGGGGCAGTGTGGAAAGTGGTGCCAAACATATATATATATTGAACCGTCCAGGTGATAAAAATAATTGTAGTAATTACCCATCCTGAACGAGCGCATGTGAGGGCCGACACAGGAGCGATAACCGCACCACTTCCGGCGCTCCGATGGCGGCGTGGGTCAAGGAAAAACTTCCTGTGACGTCAGGACCCCGCCGCCATCTTGGAGGAGGCCTTTAGTGGGACGGATCACTGCTGCCGCCCGCGCATGCGCATCACAATGGGAACCATTTTGGTTAATGGCAATCTTAAGGGAAACAGGTTGGGCTCATGATGGGAGATTTAAAAGAGTGGGGGGAGCAATGAGACTGATTGAGACAAATAGTATCAAATAATTAAAGCAAAAAAAAAAAAAAAATATGGAAATAAAAATAACAAAAAATAATAATAATAAAAACAAAAATAATAACAAAAAAGCATACAGATTAATCCCCCCAGAATAGATATGTAGCCGATCGGGAACAGTGTGAGCAAAATACAATCAGAATAATTATATCAAATATACAGGAGTCCTGGGTTCGAATCCCACCTAGGACAACATCTGCAAGGAGTTTGTATGTTCTCCCCGTGTTTGCGTGGGTTTCCTCCGGGTACTCCGGTTTCCTCCCACAGTCCAAAAACATACTGATAGGGAATCGAGATTGTGAGCCCCATCGGGGACAGCGACGATAATGTGGCAAAACTGTAAAGCGCTGCGGAATCTGTTAGCGCTATATAAAAATCAAGATTATTATAAAAAATAAAGATTATTATTATTATACATCTCAGGTATCAGAAGTCCATAATTTCCTGGAGATTAGGTCAAATGCCACTAGATTCCTGAGAATCAGATTCTGCGTTGTTAAGTCACATCAGTTCCATAATGTTTCCATATCCTGAATACGGTATAGATTGCATATCCGATTGTCCCATCATGGATATATGTATCAACACAACGACAGCATGTATTTCATTGTGTCTAAAGACATAAACATATTAAAATTAAAAACAGCACTCTAAAAAAGAAAACAGTATGATCCCAAAGAATTGATCCTATAAAAAACAAGCGAAGGATAGTTTCTCATTCAGTCCCTTTGGGGACATGGTGTTAAGAGTGGTGATCCATCGACATTCCAGTTGCGCCAGCGTGCGCTTCATATCGCCACCTCTAATGCCGACATGAAGTCGGTCAATACCAACAAATTTGAGGCCCGTTGGGTCGCATCCATGGCGCAATCTGAAATGTCTAGGGATCGTTTGAGGGCACTAATGTCAGTTGCCTCTCTGGCGGCATTGACCTCCCGGATGTGCTCCCTGACTCTGATGCGGAACTCACGTGAGGTGAGGCCCACATAACTCAGACCACAGGGGCAGGTAGCCAAATAAATGATGAAACAAGTACTACAGGAGATGTAGTGTCTGATCCGGTAGCCCCCACCCCTCTCTCTATTTCCAAAAGTGGATGTGCGGCAGATATTCCTGCACGCCAGGCACGAGCCACACGGGAAACATCCTTGTCTCTGCACACCAGCACCAAAATAATGGGACGGGCCGGCTACATAATGACTCCTCACCAGGAGGTCCTTGAGATTCGGAGATCTCCTGGCTGTGAGGAGTGGGCGCTCTGGTAATATGTCCCTCAAAATGGGATCTGAGCGAAGAACAGGCCAATGTCTAGTCAAAATTTGCCTAATCTGTACCCACCTATTATTGAAGGTAGAAATGAATCTGATGGGTGGATTCGAATCCCTCTGTTTATTATTGGAAACAAGTAGTTGATTCCTCGATGTATTCTTGGCTCTTAAATAGCCACGTTTGATTGTTCTCCTACTGTATCCCCGATCATGGAACCTCTGGAGAGGTCCCGGGACTGCCCCTCAAAGAATTCATCGGTTGCACAAATACGTTTCATCCTAAGGAACTGGCCCGTAGGAATGGCACGGATAGTAGCTGCTGTATGAGCGGATGAAGCGTGTAATAATGCATTGACAGATGTCTCTTTCCGGTACACATCCGTCAATACTGTGCCATCATCTGAAACTATGATATGAATATCTAGGAATTCAATACTTTCTTGTGAAGATTTATGAGTCAATTTGATGTTAAATTGGTTCTCATTTAGTGCATCGATAAACTCCTGAAGGGCAGGCCCGGGGCCCTGCCAGACAAACAGAATGTCGTCGATATATCTATACCAACAAATGACCTGGGAGGAGGAGGCGTGTGCACCACCCCCAAAAAGCACAGGAAGTTTTTCCTTGACCCACGCCGCCATCGGAGCGCCGGAAGTGGTGCGGTTATCGCTCCTGTGTCGCTCCTGTGTCGGCCCTCACATGCGCTCGTTAAGGATGGGTAATTACTACGATTATTTTTATCACCTGGACGGTTCAATATATATATGTTTGGCACCACTCTCCACACTGCCCCCCAAGGAAGCTAGTCATAGCGAAACGTGCGTCGGGGCACGTTCCTGGTGTCACATTGTCCATACATGGGTAAGCACTTATGCACTTTATGGGATGTTATACACGATGCATTCTAAATAGTATCTATTGAGATGCAGCATACTTTTTTGCGCCATGGAATATGGTAAACGTTTTATGTGATTGTGCAACAAGGGTCTGCACCTCATGATTACATGTTGCTGCTGTATTACAATACAGGGACACACACTATTTATGTGTATACGCCAATTTTTGGCACTTTCCCGATTGAGATGTGGCTCCCATGTTTGCATTTAATCATATATATGTAATTACTTTTGATTATACATTTTTGTCGGACCTTACATCCAATTTAGTGTGCTATTCAATGCGTACCAGGTTCTGTTTTGCTCTTTCACCGATACTATCATCCATGTACATTCATCGTTGTTATGTTTTATCAGATTTTCTTCAATAAAAATATATTTTTATATTCACAAGAAAATATTGACATTTATTGTTGGGCTTGAGGCTCTGGTATTTCATCATAGCTATAACAGACTGCAGTCTCCAATAAATCGAGAAGCCCATCTACCTCGGATAACGGAGATCCATTTTGCAACACCATCCGTATACGGTCCAACCAGCACAGGGAAGCCTTACAAGCACACATGGATCCTAGCACCGCTTTGAATCCATGTCTCCGTTTTTCTGTCTAGCGGGTCCTGCAGACTCGCCTTCCCTTTAACAGGGAGCAATGAGGATTTACTGAGCTGGGATAAAGGAACATCCACTTCAGGAGAAGAAATCCAATTATCCGTCAATTCCGTAGAGCACGGATATAGTGCCTCAAAAAAACGTGTTCCTTGAAAACGTTTATCTGGACACCAACGTTCCGTCTCTACTGCTTCATTAAGCTCATTCAGAGCTGGCAACGTCGCTCGCGACTTACGGTACTCCTGGTACATCCGAGGCGACTTACCAGGACATGTAGTTACCTCCTCCGGCAACTGTAACGCCTCTCTCATGGCTTCAATAAAAGCCTCTGTTCGGCCCAAAGAAGCAGAATGTCCCTGCCGATCCTTATCCGAACCGGATAACTCCCCATCTGAATTTGAAGGGGAACTCTGTCCGCATTCCATATCAGAGAGTTCTGATTCGCTATGCGGAAAGGAAGATACCAGCCTGTGTCGCTTCCTTCCATGAGAGGATCTAGCTGACACCAAATGACCTAAAAGGTTAGAAAGGCCATCAATAGAGCGAGCGATGGCATCCAATTTGGCATCGCTGTGACCACCAATTGCTGCGCTTGACGTCGAGGTCTGCGTATCAGACACGCGCGACTGATCCTGAAGCAGATTTGGCACACGGTCCGCACCTTCTGGACCTGATCTGACATGCCCTCACACAGTATATGGCAGGTCAAAGCCTGTCAGTAACTAGAAAAAAAGTGTGGCTTCTCAAGCGGATGCAGCAAGACGCTGAAGGGTTAAAGCTCTTAGTGAGAGAGCTACCCCAGCTGTATCAGCAGAATATTCAGCAAAATAATTAGCCCTTACAAGTTCTGATCCCAAACTGGAATAGAACCTATGGCGGTTGCTGAAAGGGTTAACCCTTTAAAAGGGGTTAATGCCGCCGGCTCCACACTACTCCCTTATTAAAATAGAAGGGGTGTGCGAGCTCCAGGCAAAATAAGGTCTCTATATGAGACCGCAGCTGCCAGATAACGCTGTCTGTTCTTATAACACAGATAGGTTCCTGCGCTGTGGGGGTGAGGGCGTTTGACTCACCCAGCTGGCCGCGGTGATGTATATGTTGTACGGGAGGAGCGGAGCAGGAAGGAGCCCGTGGAAGCCTTTCTAATGGCCGCCGCGCTGAGTGAAGCCGGAAGAGAAGCGCCTAATCGCGCGCTTCTGCACCAGAAGCCCGGGAGCGTGAAACCACGCCCCCCGCCGGCTTAAAAAAAAAGAGCGCGAACTCCTTCGCTCTCTGCTCCCCCTGTCCTGCAGGCATCTGCCTGCGGACAAAATACAGTCACCAAACATGTCAAATTTTACATGTAACAGCGGCTGCCGCAGCAGCCGCTAAAAGCACTCACACACACTTTAATAAAAATGTGGGGTACTCACCAGCCGAGCGCCACAGGGACCCCCAGGGGTTTCTGGCGCTATGCCCATGCTTCCCCCCAGGGCGGGGAAAGCAGTGACCCCAGATGCGTGGTTTGCGTCCCCGCCAGGGAAGCCATCCTCATCCCCCAGGGCCGGCAGGGTTCTGCAGGGACCACCATTAGGGTAATACAGATCCGCCAAGGGAGAGGTTGGGGTCCAGCAGCGCTGAGACCCCTGAGACCTCTAGACCACATCTGGTGATCCAAGTCTCTTGTCCGATTAAAATAATAAAATCTTCGGAGGAGCTGCTTCCAGCAGCAACC
The DNA here is from genome assembly GCA_033576555.1 of Oophaga sylvatica. Taxonomy (NCBI): domain Eukaryota; kingdom Metazoa; phylum Chordata; class Amphibia; order Anura; family Dendrobatidae; genus Oophaga; species Oophaga sylvatica. The sequence goes on along the minus strand of JARQOD010000006.1, from coordinate 214,693,943 downwards.
ATCCTCTGGGACCTCAAATTTTAGACTGGAGAAAGCTGGAGTAGGAGGAGCCCGTGCTGGAGGGGCCGGTCAACACTCTTTTTAATCTGAGGTGTCAATCCTATCTCGGCTCCGCCTACCCACTAGTTATGAACTAGTGTGTCTCCTTTCCTTCCATCTGTAGCTGAAAATCCATTTTTTTCATTACTGAAGTAAAAACTTAACTATAAAAATTTGGTATCTCTGCAATCGTACTGACCGGGAAAATCATGTTGCCGGACATTTGTTATCACACAGTGAACACAGTAATAACCGCAGAACACAATGAGGTAATTGTATTTCTTCATCAGTTCACCAAATGTGGATTTTTTTTTTTATTTTCCTCGTACATTGTATGAATGATGTCTCTCAAAACTACAACTGGTCCTTCAAAAGAACAAGCTCTTACACTGCTACGTTTGAGGAAAAATAAAAGTTATGGTTTTTGGAAGGAGGAAAAAAATAAAGTGCAAAAATTAAAAGTGGCCATGGTGCAAAGGGGTCAACCCTTAATAGGTATTCAAAGCATGCAGAATCTCTCAGAAAGTGCATTATTAATAGTAAGCAGGTTTGGTCATCCATACCATATAAGTCCAAAAGACTGGATCAGGTTATTTTGATACAACATAATCTTTCAGTCTTATGCCCTATGCATGATTATCTACAAAGAAATAATTACCGTATATACTCGTGTATAAGCCGACCAGAGTATAAGCCGAGACCCCTAATTTTGCCACAAAAAAACTAGGAAAACTTATTGACTCATGTATAAGCCGAGGGTGGTGCTGCACAAGGGTTAATGGTGGCCCAAGAAGACGCTCCATAGATAAATACCCCCTATAAAATGCTGCACAAGGTTAATGGTGGCCCAACATGATGCTCCATAGATAAATACTCCCCATATATTGCTGCTGCAATTTAAAAAAAAATGACATACTCACCTCTCGTCGCTGGGGGCCAGGTGCCGATGTCCTGAGCAGGCGGGGACACTGGCGCGCTATGGGGGCCAGGTACCGGTGTCGCCGCTGGCTGAGGCCCCCGGCACAGGCGATATTTACCGGTCACCGTTCCATCGCTGCACACTGCTCTGGCTCCCTGATCTCTGCAGTGACGTTCAGGGCACGCACTGACTTCGTCATCGCGCCCTCTAACCTGAACGTCACAGTCAAAGGACGCGGAGAACAGAGCGACGGTGGAACGGGGACAGGTGAATATTGCTCTTCTCCCTGTCCTCCCCCATCATACTACCCCCTCCTGGCACGGTCTCTGCAGCCCCTGCTTCTTACATGGTCTCTGCGGTCACGTGGTACCGCTCATTAAAGTCATGAATATGCACATATTCATGACTTTATTGAGCGGTACCACGTAACCCAGAACGCAGGCGCCGGAGACCTTGGGAGAGACCGTGCCAGGAGGGGGTATGATCTCTGACACCCGCACTCCCCCTCCCCCGCCGAACCCCGGTATAGGACTCGCGTATAAGCCGAGAGGGGGACTTTCAGCCTGATAAAATGGGCTGAATATCTCGGCTTATACGCAAGTATACACTGTATGCAGAATTATTAGGCAAGTTGTATTTGAGAGGATTCTTTTTATTATTGAACAACAACTATGTTCTCAATCAACCCAAAAGACTCATAAATATCAAAGCTTAATATTTTTGGAAGTTGGAGTGTTTTTTTTTTTTTAGATTTGGCTTTCTTAGGAGGATATCTGTTTGTGCAGGTAACTATTACTGTGCAGAATTATTAGGCAACTTAATAAAAACCAAATATTTTCCCATCTCACTTGTTTATTTTCACCAGGTAAACCAATATAACACAAAATTTAGAAATAAACATTTCTGACATTCAAAAACAAAAAAATCAGTGACCCACATAGCCACCTTTCTTTACGATGACACTCAAAAGCCTTCCGTCCATAGATTCTGTCAGTTGCTGATCTGTTTACGATCAACATTGCATGCAGCAGCCACCACAGCCTCCCAGACACTGTTCCGAGAGGAGTAATGTTTTCCCTCCCTGTAGATCTCACATTTTATGAGGGACCACAGGTTCTCTATGGGGTTCAGATCAGGTGAACAAGAGGGCCATGTCATTATTTTTTCTTCTTTTAGCCCTTTACTGGCCAGCCACGCTGTGGAGTATTTGGATGCATGTGATGGAGCATTGTACTGCATGAAAATCATGTTTTTCTTGAACAATACCAAATTCTTCCTGTACCACTGCTTGAAGAAGGTGTCTTCCAGAAACTGGCAGTAGGTCTGGGAGTTGAGCTTCACTCCATCCTCAACCCAAAAAGGTCCCACAAGTTCATTTTTGATGATACCAGCCCACACCAGTACCCCACCTCCACCTTGCTGGCATCTGAGTCGGAGTGGAGCTCTCTGCCCTTTACTGATCCAGCCTCGGGCCCATCCATCTGGCCCATCAAGAGTCACTCTCATTTCATCAGTCCATAAAACCTTAGAAAAATCAGTCTTAACATATTTCTTGTCCCAGTCTTGACGTTTTATCTTATGTTTCTTGTTCAAAGGTGGTCGTTTTTCAGCCTTCCTTACCTTGGCCATGTCCCTGAGTATGGCACACCTTGTGCTTTTTGATACTCCAGTAACATTGCAGCTCTGAAATATGGCAAAACTGGTGGCAAATGGCAGCTTCATGCTTGATTTTCCTTAATTCATGGGCAGTTATTTTGCGCCTTTTTTATCAACACGCTTCTTGTGACCCTGTTGGCTATTTGCCATGAAACGCTTGATTGTTCGGTGATTACGCTTCAAAAGTTGGCAATTTCAAGACTGCTGCATCCCTCTGCAAGACATCTCACAATTTTTGACTTTTCAGAGTCCGTCAAATCTCTCTTCTGACCCATTTTGCCAAAGGAAAGGAAGTTGCCTAATAATTAAGCACACCTTATATAGGGTGTTGAAGTCATTAGACCACACCCCCCTCATTACAGAGATGCAAATCACCTGATTTACATAATTGGCAGTTGGCTTTCAAGCCTATACAGCTTGGAGTAGGACAACATGTATAAAAAGGATGATGTGATCAAAATACTCATTTGCCTAATAATTCTGCACACAGTGTATACGGTAGGTAAATTTATGGGAATTTATTAACATTAGATTTCGTATAGTTTATGGCCAAAGCGAACATGCGTTTATGTACTGCAGGTACACTAACTTAAACCAAGCTCAATTTTCGTTTTTTTTCTTTGCATTTTTGCATTCTGTGCAAGCCGGGGTGTGGCCTCCCTCCCTTGAGCTGGAAATAGCATTTATAAGCTTCCCCTAGGCTGGTGCCCACAGGTTGGGACCCTAGTCCTTTTGTCTGCCCTTATTCACACACTGAGGTCACCTTGTAGACAGTGGGATGGCTTTTATGCTAGTTTTGATCAAAAACAGTATTACAAAGAACCCTGTGTTATTTAAATGCAATCTTGCTTTTTACTTATTTAGTTACAGCAGGGTTTATGTATATTTTTCTTCTTGTAGGTTTTGTATACTTTATGGCCAAAGTGAACATGCGTTTATGTGCTGCATGTATATCAACTTAAACCAAGCTCAATTTTTGTGTTTTTTTCATTATTAATAGTAAGCAGGTTTGTCATTCATACTGTATAAGGCCAAAAGACTGGATCAGGTTATTTTGATACAACATGATCTTTCAGTCTTATGCCCTACCCATGATTACCAACAAAAAAATAATTACCGTATATACTCGAGTATAAGCCGACCCGTGTAGTAGCCGACCCCCCTAATTTTGCCACAAAAAACTTGGAAAACTTATTGACTCGTGTATAAGCCGGGTGTATAAGTTGCCGTCCTGCTCTGTGCTCCCCCATCCAGCTCTGTGCGCCCCCATTCTCCTCTGTGCTCCCCTCCTCCTGCTCCATTATCCTGTCCTGCTCCGTGCTTTCCATCCTCCCCCGTCCGGCTCCGTGCTCCCCCATCCAGCTCTACACTCCTCCATTCTCCTCTGTGCCCACCCCCGTCCTGCTCCGTGCTCTCAATCCTCCCCCCGTTCTGCTCCGTGCTCTCCGTCCTCCCCCCATTCTGCTCCGTGCTCTCCGTCCTCCTCCGTGCTCTCCGTCCTCCCCCCGTCCTGCTCCGTGCTCTCCGTCCTCCCCTTTCTGCTCCGTGCTCTCCGTCCTCCCCCCCATCCTGCTCCGTGCTCCTTGTCTTCCTCCATGCTCCCCCCATCCTCCTCCATCATACTCACCCTCCCCGTGCCATCGCTGAACGTCCCGCCGGCAATCCTGCGTTCTCCCCGGCTTCCTGCAGCTCTCCAGCGCTGAGCGGTGACGTAATACCGCTCATTAAGGCCATGAATATGGAGGCCACGCCCATGGGAGCGGCGTCGCGTCCATATTACATGACCTTAATGAGCGGGTATTACGTCACCGCTCAGCGCTGGAGAGCTGCAGGAAGCCGGGGAGAACGCAGGATTGCCGGCGGGACGTTCAGCGATGGCATGGGGAGGGTGAGTATGATGTCCCAGCCACCGGCTCCTGCCGCCGCATCCCCTCCCCTGCTGGTTTCTGCCCTATGACTCGTGTATAAGCCGAGGGGCCATTTTCAGCACAAAAAAAGGTGCTGAAAATCTCGGCTTATACACGAGTATATACGGTAGGTAAATTTATGGGAAAGTAGGCTGTCTGCTTGGGAGGCTAAAAAAAATCAGTGAGACTTGATCATTCTATTCTTGTTAGATTACTTGCAGGATGTGTTCTATTTTAAGCCAAGGCAGTCAGGAACATTTACGCATTGCCTGTATTTGAGAAGATAGGAAAAATGAAGCAAAATTTATACTCCCTGAACAATGGTATAGAGACTGACACTGACAGTAAAATTGTTCATTTTGCTACAAACCTTCACTCCTATTGATTAAACAAGCAAAGGAAAATGTGGAAAAAGTAGATACGGGCAGAGGAGAAACCAGTAAGCATTGAACAGAAATAAGTAAAATTAAGAAACAGCTTGGTAAAAAAAGAAAATTATGGAATATAGTTATTATGGAAAATACACACACCTTATTTACTGAACATGCCAAATTCAATTTTTTTTACCTCATAAGAGGATCTGGCAATTTGGGGCAATAGAGTAGGCATAACTCCAATTACAAGACCTGGTCCATCAGCAATGTCAGTAATGTGTGGTCTCTGGACAGAAGACCTGAAAACTGGCTCATACCAGGAGGCATCCGCGGCCCTTCTTCTGATTAACCAGGAAAGCTAGTCACATGAGCCACAAGGATATCCCATTTATGGGACAAGCAACGAAAATTGATGCAAATGGCAGATATATATGTATTGCTTGTGTGTAATTTATAATACAAAATTAATTATAGTAGCTCTGTATATACCTTTCTTTTACAAAACATTTTCCAGATTACTCTGTTATTGTGGTGGAAGATTTTAACGCATATCCGCATCCGTGTTGAGATAAACATCATATGGGCACTATCCCCCAAAACGTCAGGCCAACATCTCTGCATTACTTACTATAGGAAGAGGGAAAGCTAGATCTCTGGCGTGTAGGTCATCCAAGAGTCAAACAATTCTCTTGCTACTCCTCTTCCCACTGTTCCTTATCCCGCATAGATCTCGCTATCGGGAATGAAGCCATTAAACCACTCTCCATTATTGTTGTAGGCTTTTAAAGGCTCCATGTCAGATTTAATCTGGGAATTTTTTTATTAAATGAAGGGACAGCGGAAGACAATATGATATGGGATACAATGAAGGACTATGTGTGGGGTATATGTATAAGGAAAATTAGTGAAATAAATACTAAAACCTAAGAGAAATCTCAGAAATTGCAACAAGAGGTCATGTCACGGTAGGCAATTTATATAGAAAATGTGTCTGATGACAACAGATTACAGTGGGAAATAGCCCAAAAAAGTATGGCAGATCACCTACTAGAACTCTCCTCACAGAGGCATATGTTCATAACGCAAAGCTATTTAATTGAAGGGGAGAATGCGGCATCAATAATTAAGGCGCAGGAGGGATCATCGCATTATAAACTTTTATCGAGAGAATGCAATATACTCACTGACACCTCGGATATTTTAACATCCTTAAGTCAATACTATGGAGAAATATACAAAACCAGTTTGGTAGCAAAGGAGGAAGAAATATTTACATACTTGGCAGGGGTAAAGCTCCCAAAATTGTCTCTAGAGGCTAGCGGATGTCTGGATCAACCATTGACTCTGGAAGAGCTGGTGGAGGCATTGAGTAAACTCCAAAATGAAAAGGCCCAGGGCTCTGACGGGCTCCCTGGGGAATTTTATAAAGAACAAACTGAAGAGCCCGGCGTTGCCCGGGCATAGTAACTAACTGTGGTTAGTTATAACAAAATATAATGATTATCCTCAATCGCATAGTCCAGTGCACATATACCCATCAAACATCCTTCATCCCATAGTCCAGTGCCCATATACCCATCACACATCCTCCATCCCATAGTCCCGTGCCCATATACTCATCATACATATCCTCCATCCCATAGTCTAGTGCCCATATACCGGTCATACATATCCTCCATCCCACAGTCACGTGCCCATATATCCAATCACACATATCCTCCATCCCATAGTCTCATGCCCATATACCCATCATACATATCCTCCATCCCATAATACAGTGCCCATACATCCATCACACATCCTCCATCCCATAGTCCCATGACCCCCTAAGGAACTTATCTAGATGCACAGTGAGCACTTTGAACCCTCAGTGCTTCACAGAAGTTTATAACGCAGAGCCATGAAAATAAAAAATCATTGTTTTTTCTCAAAAAACGATTTTTTTAGCCCCCTATTTTTTATTTTCACAATGCTTACAGGAGAAATTGGACCCCAAAAGTTGTTGTCCAGTTTGTCCCGAGTACACTGGTACCCCATATGTGGGGGGAACCACTGTTTGGGCACACGTCAGGGCTCGGAAGGGATGTAGTGACGCTTTGAAATGCCGACTTGATGGAATGGTCTGCGGGCATCTTGTTACGTTTGCAGAGCCCCTGATGTGCCTAAACAGTAGAAACCCCCACAAGTGACCCCATTTTGGAAACTAGACCCCCCAAGGAACTTATCTAGATGTGTGGTGAGCACCTTGAACCCCACGTGCTTCACAGAAGTTTATAATGCAGAGCCGTGAAAATAATAAATCATTTTTTTCCTCAAAAACTGATTTTTTTAACCCGCAATTTTTTATTTTCACAAGGGTAACAGGAGAAATTGGACCCCAAAAGTGTTGTACAGTTTGTCCTGAGTACACTGGTACCCCATATGTGGGGGGGGGAACTACTGTTCGGGAACACGTTGCGGCTCGGAAGGGAAGTAGTGACGTTTTGAAATGCCGACTTTGATAGAATGGTCTGCGGGCGTCATGTTACGTTTGCAGAGCCCCTGATGTGCCTAAACAGTAGAAACTCCCCACTAGTGATCCCATTTGGAAACTAGACTCCGCAAGGAACGTATGTAGATGTGTGGTGAGCATTTTGAACCTCCAAGGGCTACACAGAAATTCATAACGCCGGGCATGAAAATAAAAAATCATTTTTTTTCCACAAACATGATCTTTTAGTCCCCAATTTTTTTTATTTTTCCAAGGGTAACAGGAGAAATTAGACCCCAAAAGTTGCTGTCCAATTTGTCCTGAGTACAGTGATATCCCATAAGTTGGAGAAAACTACTGTATGGGCACACGTCGGGGCTCGGAAGGGAAGTAGTGACGTTTTGAAATGCCGACTTGATGGAATGGTCTGCGGGCGTCATGTTACGTTTGCAGAGCCCCTGATGTGCCTAAACTGTGGAAACTCCCCCAAGTGACCTCATTTTGGAAACTAGACCACCCAAGGAACTTATCTAGATGTGTAGTGAGCACTTTGAACCCCCAAGTGCTTCACAGAAGTTTATAACCCAGAGCCATGAAAATAAAAAATAATTTTTTCCCTCAAAAAATTATATTTTAGCCCACAATTTTTTATTTTCACAAGGGTAACTGTTATGTTTCGGTAGCTGAGGAGTGCAGGTAAAAAAGGAATACACCAGAGCAGTTAGAATCTATGAGATTGCAGTACCCTGACTAACCACCACAACTAGAGGCAGCCGTGGAGCGTTCCTACGTTGGTCCTAGACGCCTCGTCACAGCCTGAGAAACTAACTACACCTAAAGATAGATATAGGAAAGCTATCTGCCCCGGAGCAGATCCCCAAAGAACATAGAAAGCCCCCAAACATGTAATGGCGGTTAGACAAGATGAAATACAGACACAGACAGAAAATAGTATGAGCAAACGTTGGGGCCCAAACTACCTAAATAGAAAAGGATAGGAAGGGCACTTACTGCAATCCCAAAAAACCCTGAAAAGCACCAACTCTACTAATTTCAAAATCACCTGAGATCACACGACCTCTACCACCTAAATTAGTTCTCTGGTGTAACAAAATCAAAACAGCAGCCACTGAAAAAACTGGAAAAAGCAAAAGTACAAACATCAGTGGCTGAACTAAACTGAGAGGGCAAAAGCCCCCGGAGGGGACCCAGAAGGCCCCCACAGAAGTGCAGGACAAAATGCAAAAATCAAGCACAAAAACAAAAAGAAGAAAATGTCTTATCTGTTAGCAGGAGATGCAGACACGACACAGCAGGCTACAAAGGAAACAGGACTCAAGGATTGAGACCAGAACAATTGATCACCGGCAACCCTGATGGGAAGGCGACTCCCTTATATAAGACCAGTCAGTAACACCTGATTCCCACTCCTCACAATCTTCACTGGACAGTCCAGTACCGCTTGTAACCACCAGAGGGAGCCTCTGCTCAGAACTCATTTCAAGTCCATTCACAACAGTACCCCCCCTTGAGGAGGGGTCACCGAACCCTCACTTGAGCAACCAGGTCGGTCAGGATGAGTTCTATGATACGCACGGATGAGTCTCCTAGCATGGATGTCCGAAGCAAACACCCAAGAATTGTCTTCCTGACCATAACCTCTCCACTTAACCAAATACTGGAGTTTCCATCTAGAAAAACGAGAATTCAATATTTTCTCAACCACAAACTCCATATTGCCCTCAACCAGAACAGGGTCAGGAGGCAAAGCAGTAGGAACCACTGGCTCAACAAAACCTCTTCAACAAGGACTTGTGGAACACGTTATGGATCTTAAATGTCCCTGGAAGAAGCAAACGAAAAGAAACAGGATTAAGAATCTCCATGATCTTATAAGGTCCAATGAACCTAGGCTTAAATTTAGGAGATGTGTTATGTTTCGGTAGCTGAGGAGTGCAGGTAAAAAAGGCAATACACCAGAGCAGTTGGAATCTATGAGATTGCAGTACCCTGACTAACCACCACAACTAGAGGCAGCCGTTGGAGCGTTCCTACGTTGGTCCTAGACGCCTCGTCACAGCCTGAGAAACTAACTACACCTAAAGATAGAAATAGGAAAGCTATCTGCCCCGGAGCAGAACCCCAAAAATAATAGAAAGCCCCCAAACAAGTAATGGCGGTTAGACAAAAGAAATACTGACACAGAAAGAAAATAGTATGAGCAAACGCTGGGGCCCAAACTAACTAAATAGAAAAGGATAGGAAGGGTACTTACTGCAATCCCAGAAAACCCTGAAAAGCACCAACTCTACTAATTTCAAAATCACCTGAGATCACACGACCTCTACCACCTAAATTAGTTCTCTGGTGTAACAAAATCAAAACAGCAGCCACTGAAAAAACTGGAAAAAGCAAAAGTACAAACATCAGTGGCTGAACTAAACTGAGAGGGCAAAAGCCCCCGGAGGGGACCCAGAAGGCCCCCACAGAAGTGCAGGACAAAATGCAAAAATATAGCACAAAAACAAAAAGAAGAAAATGTCTTATCTGTTAGCAGGAGATGCAGACACAACACAGCAGGCTACAAGGGAAACAGGAATGAAGGATTCAGACCAGAACAATTGATCACCGGCAACCCTGATGGGAAGGTGACTCCCTTATATAAGACCAGTCAGTAACACCTGATTCCCAGTCCTCACAATCTTCACTGAACAGACCAGTACCGCTTGTAACCACAAGAGGGAGTCTCTGCTCAAAACTCATCTCAAACCCATTCACAACAGTACCCCCCCTTGAGGAGGGGTCACCGAACCCTCATTTGAGCAACCAGGTGGTCAGGATGAGTTCTATGATACGCACGGATGAGTCTCCTAGCATGGATGTCCGAAGCAAACACCCAAGAATTGTCTTCCTGAACATTAACCTCTCCACTTAACCAAATACTGGAGTTTCCGTCTAGAAAAACGAGAATCTATATTTTCTCAACCACATACTCCAGATTGCCCTCAACCAAAACAGGGTCAGGAGGCACAGCAGCAGGAACCACTGGCTCAACAAACCTCTTCAACAAGGACTTGTGAAACACGTTATGGATCTTAAATGTCCCTGGAAGAAGCAAACGAAAAGAAACAGGATTAAGAATCTCAATGATCTTATAAGGTCCAATGAACCTAGGCTTAAATTTAGGAGATGCTACTCTCATAGGAATATTCTTTGAGGACAACCAGACCAAGTCCCCCACTTTAAACCGAGGACCATCAGTCCTATGCCGGTTAGCAAACCGCTGGGCCTTCTCCTGAGAGAGGGACAACCTCTCCACTACCTGGTCCCAAATCTGTTGCATACGCTCCACAACAGAGTCAACACCTGGACAGACAGAAGCCTCCGTCTGTCCTGAAGAAAATCGAGGGTGAAACCCAAAATTACAGAAAAACGGAGACATCAAAGTGGCAGAGCTAGCCCTATTATTAAGCGCAAACTCAGCCAAAGGCAAAAAAGAGACCCAGTCATCCTGATCAGCAGACACAAAGCATCTAAGATAAGTCTCCAATGTCTGGTTTGTTCTCTCAGTTTGACCATTGGTCTGAGGATGAAATGCCGAGGAGAAAGACAATTGAACACCCAGTTTAGAACAAAAAGTCCTCCAAAATCTGGAAACAAACTGGACTCCTCTGTCAGACACAATGTTCTCAGGAATGCCGTGTAAACGAACCACGTGCTGAAGGAACAACGGCACCAATTCAGAGGAGGAAGGCAACTTAGGTAATGGCACAAGATGTATCATTTTGGAAAACCTATCACAAATTACCCAGATGGTGGTCATTCTCTGAGAAACAGGAAGGTCGGAAATTAAATCCATAGAGATATGGGTCCATGGTCTCTTGGGCACAGGCAATGGCATCAACAAACCACTAGAGCGAGAGCAAGGCTTGGAGCGAGAGCGAGTCCCGCAGGACTGCACAAATTCCCTGACATCATGAGACAAGGTAGGCCACCAAAAGGACCGACTAACCAAGTCTCTGGTACCAAAAATTCCAGGATGCCCAGCCAATGCGGAACAATGAATCTCAGACATCACACTCTTTTTCCACTGGTCCGGGACAAACAATTTTCCAACAGGGCAGCACTCGGGCCTATCCTCCTGACACCCCTCCAGAGCAAGTCTCAAATTGGGCGAGATGGCGGAAAGAACTACACCCTCTTTCAAAATAACAGAAGGATCAGATAACTCAGGAGAGTCCGCAAGGAAACTCCTCGAGAGGGCATCCGCCTTAACATTCTTAGTGCCAGGAAGAAAGGAAACCACAAAATTAAAACGTGTGAAAAACAAGGCCCACCTGGCCTGTCTAGGATTGAGTTACTTGGCAGATTCCAGATAGACCAGATTCTTATGGTCCGTAAGGACCACCACCTGATGTTTGGCTCCCTCCAGCCAATGTCTCCACTCTTCAAAAGCCCACTTCATGGCCAATAACTCCCGATTACCCACGTCATAATTACGTTCAGTAGGAGAAAATTTTCGAGAGAAAAAGGCACAAGGGTTACTTTTAGAGGTCTCTGGATCTTTTTGGGACAAAACGGCACCTGCCCCAATTTCAGAGGCATCAACCTCCACCCGAAATGGCAGAGAAACATCAGGCTGCCGTAGAACAGGAGCAGAAGTGAATCTCTGCTTAAGTTCCTGAAACGCAGAGACTGCCTCAGGAGGCCAATTCACCACATCAGAACCCTTTCTGGTCAAATCAGTTAATGGTTTAACAATAACCGAGAAATTACCAATAAATTTACGATAAAAATTGGCAAAACCCAAAAATCTCTGAAGAGCCTTTAATGAAGTAGGTTGGACCCAATCACAGATGGCCTGAACCTTGACCGGGTCCATTTCAATAACAGATGGGGACAAAATGAATCCCAGAAATTAGATCCTCTGTACGCCAAAAAGACACTTTGATCCCTTCACATACAGAGCATTCTCTCTCAAAATCTGGAACACAGCTCGAACATGTTTCACATGAGAGTCCCAGTCATTAGAAAAAATCAAGATATCATCCAAATAAACAATCAGAAATTTGTCCACAAAATCCCTGAGAAGGACTGGAAGACAGAAGGAGCATTAGTGAGCCCAAAGGGCATCACAAGGTACTCAAAATGCCCCTCAGGGGTATTAAATGCCGTCTTCCATTCATCCCCGTGCTTAATGCGAATAAGGTTATATGCCCCCCTGAGGTCAAGCTTGGTAAACCAAGTAGCGTTTTTCACCCTGGAAAACAGGTCAGAAATCAAAGGTAACGGGTATTGATATTTTACAGTAATATTGTTCAAAAGACGATAATCAATACACGGCCTTAATGAACCATCCTTTTTGGCCACAAAGAAAAAACCGGCACCTAAGGGTGAAGAGGATGGTCTGATATGACCCTTCTCCAATGATTCCTTGATATAAGACCGCATAGCGTCATGTTCAGGTACAGACAAGTTAAAAAGGCGGGCTTTAGGGAATTTACTACCAGGCACTAATTCAATAGCGCAGTCATAGCTCCTATGGGGAGGCAAGGATGCAGATTTACTTTCGCTAAACACATCAGAAAAAGTCAATCAAAAAGTCAGGAACATCCTGAGCCTGGGGGGGCAGAAAAAACAGGAGTGTTGGTATTAACACATTGGCAGCCCCAACTGGTTACAGACACAGATTTCCAATCCAAAACAGGATTATGAGACTGCAACCAAGGGAAGCCCAGTACGATAATATCATGCAGATTATACAGAACCAAAAATTTACAGCACTCCTGATGATCAGGTTCAACCCTCATTATCACCTGAGTAGAGAACTGAGGTTTATTCTCAGCCAAAGGGGTAGAATCGATCCCAGTAGGGGAATAGACTTCTGTAGGGGTATCAAGGGAAGCCCACAACGTTTAGCAAAATCATAATCCATCAGGTTAATAGCTGCTCCAGAATCAAAGAGAGCCTGAGCAGAAAATGAGGACAGAGAGCATATCAGAGTGACAGTTAATAAAAACTTAGTCTGAACACTACCCAAGACAACTGAGCGTGCAAAACGTCTTCCCCGCTTAGGGCAGACTGAAATAGCATGAGAGGCATCACCACAGTAGAAACATAACCCATTGCGCTTTCGAAACTCATGACGCTGTGCCCCAGACACCACTCTATCACACTGCATGGGCTCAGAAGCAGGTTCACAAGGCAACACCATTCCACGCATACTTCTCCGCTCACGCAAACGTCTGTCAATTTGAATCGCTAATGACATAGAATCATTGAGACCAGAGGGGACAGAGAATCCCACCATAACATCCTTTACATTATCTGACAGACCCTTCCGAAAAAGGGCCGCCAAAACGTCGTCATTCCACTTCGTCAGGACTGCCCACCTACGGAATCTCTGACAGTATAACTCAGCGTCATCAAGACCCTGATTTAATGCCAACAAGGCTTTTTCAGCTTGATCAGTGACATTAGGCTCATCGTACAATAACCCCAAAGCCTGAAAAAATGCATCAACATCACTCAAAACAGGATCCCCAGGTGTCAGGGAAAAAGCCCAATCCTGAGGATCGCCGCGCAGGAGAGAGATGACAATTTGAACCTGCTGCGCTGCGTTCCCTGAGGACTTAGATTTTAAGGCAAAAAACAATTTACAATTATTTTTGAAATTCTGAAACTTAGCTCGATCCCCTAAAACAAATCTGGCATGGGAATCCTAGGTTCCACAACAGGCAACCTAGCAAGATAGGCAGCAATACTCCGAACCTCAGTGGCAAGCTGATCCACACGGCCAGACAACTGTGCAAACTCCATTGAGAGAAAAAAAAATCCTCCCCAGCACCCAGAGATACAGAGGGAAAAAAAAAATGCAACAAACAGAAAAATATCTCTGACAACTCTGACAACCTTTTTTCTTTCACAATATTTTTCCCTTCTGTGAGTACCATACAATTTTCAATTTTTAGGCCGGTGATACTGTTATGTTTCGGTAGCTGAGGAGTGCAGGTAAAAAAGGCAATACACCAGAGAAGTTGGAATCTATGAGATTGCAGTACCCTGACTAACCACCACAACTAGAGGCAGCCGTGGAGCGTTCCTACGTTGGTCCTAGAGCCTCGTCACAGCCTGAGAAACTAACTACACCTAAAGATAGATATAGGAAAGCTATCTGCCCCGGAGCAGATCCCCAAAGAACATAGAAAGCCCCCAAACATGTAATAGCGGTTAGACAAGATGAAATACAGACACAGACAGAAAATAGTATGAGCAAACGTTGGGGCCCAAACTACCTAAATAGAAAAGGATAGGAAGGGCACTTACTGCAATCCCAAAAAACCCTGAAAAGCACCAACTCTACTAATTTCAAAATCACCTGAGATCACACGACCTCTACCACCTAAATTAGTTCTCTGGTGTAACAAAATCAAACAGCAGCCACTGAAAAAACTGGAAAAAAGCAAAAGTACAAACATCAGTGGCTGAACTAAACTGAGAGGGCAAAAGCCCCCGGAGGGGACCCTGAAGGCCCCCACAGAAGTGCAGGACAAAATGCAAAAATCAAGCACAAAAACAAAAAGAAGAAAATGTCTTATCTGTTAGCAGGAGATGCAGACACGACACAGCAGGCTACAAAGGAAACAGGACTCAAGGATTGAGACCAGAACAATTGATCACCGGCAACCCTGATGGGAAGGCGACTCCCTTATATAAGACCAGTCAGTAACACCTGATTCCCACTCCTCACAATCTTCACTGGACAGTCCAGTACCGCTTGTAACCACCAGAGGGAGCCTCTGCTCAGAACTTATTTTAAGTCCATTCACAACAGGTAACAGGAAAAATTGGACCCCAAAAGTTGTTGTCTTGTTTGACCTGAGCACGCTGGTACCCCATATGTGGGGGGGAACCACTGTTTGGGCACACGTCGGGGCTCGGAAGGGAAGTAGTGACGTTTTGTAATGCCGACTTGATGGAATAGTCTGCGGGCGTCATGTTACGTTTGCAGAGCCCATGATGTGCCTAAACAGTAGAAAACCCCCCAAGTGACCCCATTTTGGAAACTAGATCCCCCAAGGAACTCCTCTAGATGTGTGGTGAGCACTTTGAATCTCCAAGTTCTTCACAGAAGTTTATAACGCAGAGCCGTGAAAATAAAAAATCATTTTTTTCCCACAAACATGATCTTTTAGTCCCCAATTTTTTTTCCCTAGGGTAACAAGAGAAATTAGACCCCCAAAGTTGTTGTGCAATTTTTCCTGAGAGGTGAGGGGGGGATCGGAAGGCGATGGGGAGCTGAGGCAAGGAGGAGTGCGGACTGAAGCGTAGGGGAGCAGATAGTGACGGCGGTGACCCGTCACTCGGTGTGGTGGGGGGTCGGAACTCGATGTCCAGCCATGGCCGATGATGCTATTGCAGCATCGGCCATGGCTGGATTGTAATATTTCACCAAATTTCATTGGTGAAATATTACAAATCGCTTTGATTGGCTGTTTCACTTTTAACAGCCAATCAGAGCGATCGTAGCCACATGGGAGTTGAGCCACCCCCCCTGTGGTGATGCACAAAGGGTCTTGTGCCTGCGGGTCGTGTGACCTTTCAGTGACCCCGGTCATCCGACCCGCAGGAACATGATTTATACCATGACGCCGACGTAGGCATCATGGGTCGGGAAGAGGTTAAAGCTAGGAAAAAACCTTGAATGCCGGGATTCCTATTGACTAATATCACTTCTTCCTATAGACGTAAAACTTTTTAATAAAGTGTTAGCCATGAGACTTAATAAAATAATAACGAACCTAATACATGAAGATCAAACAGGTTTTATGCCAAATAGATCCAAGGCTATCAATATTAGACATTTATATCGTAACATGCAATTATGTAGTGCGGAAACGGGGCATACAGCAATAATGTTACTCGACACTGCAAAGGCTTTCGACAGTGTCGAGTGGAATTATCTATGGGAAGTCATGAGTAAAATGGGATTAGCCCTGAAATTTGTAAATTGGGTTAAATTACTGTACCGGTCAAAAATGGCTAGGTTGAAGGTTGACAGACATATATCAGGTACATTTAGTTTGGGTAGGGGTTGTCAGCTTTCGCCCTCCTGTTTGCTATGGCGATGGAGCCGTTGGCATATGGATTGAGGGATGCGCAACTTTGTGGTTTTAGGTATAATGATATAGAGGAAAAAATAAGTTTATATGCTGATGATATGCTGTTGTATGCGGGGAATATGGAAACATCTTTGGGCCCAATAATGGTGGGAATTAAAGAATTTGGTCGTTGGTCAGGACTGTCAATTAACTGGGAAAAATCATCACTCTTACCAGTGGCTCCTCTTCCTCCCACAGAACAAATAACAGAAACACAGATTCAGATGGTAGAAAAATTTAAATATCTTGGAGTAGTGATTGATGCACATTGTAGGGGTTGTACTCACTCGGGTGCGATGGGAGGAAAACCCAAGGCTTGTTACTAAAAGTTCATGTGGGTTTATTGCTTCATAAACCCAGAAGCAAAAACAGAAAGTAAACAGCCTTTAGATCTGGTACAAATGTCCATAGCAGGGCTCTGCTCCGCCAGTCCTGTGGGCACACAGGCTGGAGTAATGTCCAGTATTCAGGCTTGGTCTGAAGCCACACACATAGGAGGCCTGCTCCCTCCCAACACACAGACAATGTGTCAAACAACAGCCTCCATTATATAGGCTGCAACCACACCCAGATGTGAGGTATGTGGGTAGCCAGACCCGCCCATCTCTCATAGCTACCCGCAACACAAACACAGGTGCAACAAATTAACCTCTTAGTGCTTTCATGCACTAGAGAAAATACTCCAGGTTACATCACAGAGACAAGCCATCTCTGTGAGACATACCTCCCGTCGACTATGCGACAATTATCCACAATACAACATATAAAAGATTATATAATGCTAAACATTAACCCCTTGTTAGATAGATTCAGGTCTAAAATCAATGCATGGTGCAAACCCCAATTATTGGTAATAGGTAGAGAAAATCTCATTAAAATTATACTATTGCCACAATTGCGATACGTACTACACAACTCTCCATGTTGGATTCCTCCTCCTATATTCTGTAAAGTGCAGTCAATGTGTAGAGAACTAATTTGGTGCAAATGCAATGCAAGAATTAAATTACTTACTCTTCAGAGGGAAAAAACAGAGGGTAGGCTGGCGATACCAGATCCATGGATGTACTTTATAGAATCACAGATTGTCACGGGTGTGTCGCGGCGGAGATCGTCGCGATTGCACACCCTGACTTCGCACAGCTGAGTTTCTGGTGCTGGGTGTTTTTCGGCACTGAGGGAGTTAATTCTTTCTCTCTCGGTGCTGGGCTGACCAGCCTCGCCCAGCTGCGATTGATGTTTTGTTAATTAGCTTCCTTCATATACCTGCTGGTCTGCTGGGGAAGTTGCCAGTGAAAGCATTCATTCAGACCAGCAGAGCGGATCGTTTCTGAGAAGACTTAAGCTAAGAGTGCCTGTTGTGGTTTTTCCTCTCCTCGCTTATTGTTTATCTCCTTAACCTTTTGTGTTCCTCTGTAGTGGAAGTGTTGTATGCAAGGCTGTGTTTTCTTTACCCCTTGTCTGTCTCGTTTGTCTTAGACTGTGTGTAAGCTGTGACCTGCCCATTCCCTGTGGTGGTAATCAGGGTCCTTCTCAGGACTAGATTACAGTGGTCAGGGATCTACAGGAGACAGGGTTACGCTGGCGGCCTGGACCTCTGTACCATTAACAGTACCTCCAGGTAGAGGGACTAGTCAGGACCCCAGTTCAGGGTCAGCATAGACCCCGGTCCACCTCTATCCAGAGACAGCGTGACACGTACACAGTATTGACCCACAATACATAGGATATTATGTCAGGTAAGACATTGCTGGCAGATACTATGTATACATGTTGATTTTCTCTATTATATGAAATTTAGAATGATGTCACATTAGATATAGGTTGCTATCTTTGAATATATCTGTTATACGTCGTGACACAGATGCAGCATTTTCACGGATGGGAAAAGAGGGAGAGTATGGGCAAAGTAAGAAGACTTGTTTCACATGATAAAAAAAATACTTTTCATCTATTCACATATTGGAAGGGTGTGCGAACCGCGTGGATATTAATATTCACATTGTCAAGATGTCAATATCTGTATGTAAGGTTCACTATAAAATAATAGGTATGTTCATGGTCAGTATGCTGCGTTTTGGACCCAGCACATGCCCGCTCCGTCCAAGCGCTGCCAGCTTTTGCACGCGCGGTGATTCCGCATGTGTTCGTTTAACACATAAGGAATCACCGCATCCTATACATAGGACAGTGCTATTTATCTTGCGGTGACCGAGCGACTCTGCAAGATAAATAGACATGCTGCCGTCTAGAAAGATGCGCCGCAAGTGCGTATATGCAAGTCTACCACCTGCGTCTTTGAGAGCATAGTGGAGATGGGATTTCATAAAATCCCCTCCACTATGCTGTAACATCTGGATGCTGCGGATTGGATGCTGCGGCTGTACACAGCATCCAATCCGCACCAAATACTGAACGTGGATACATACCCTCACTGTGTTACAAACCTGACTGAATCTACAGTATACTCATATTCTCAGTGTTGTACAAAGACATATATTACGCCAAAGCAAGAATTTATATATAGGAGACATGAGGTTTTATATACAAACATATCCAGAGACTAAGACTATGAGGCTGATTACCCAACATTCGAGACCCACTTTGCAGACAGTTCACTTAATAATAGCTCACAGTTGCATTCTTTCAATGAGATGTACTTGTGGAAAGATACAGTTAGATTAGGAATAAGCTAATTTTCAATTCAGGTGACTTTTCCAAGCTGTATTGTTACCAGCAGAAAAAAACAATTTCGACCATATCACTTATTCTTGATCTTTCAGCAGCTTTATCTCTAATTTTAGGTTCCTCTAAACTAGTGGGTGAAATACGGGTTTGAAATAGGATCAGATCCTTTTACAAGGGTCACTCTTTGTTTCATTGCAGTCATTTGGTAAATGCAAAAAAGTTCTTTTTTTTTCTCATTAACCCCTTCACCCCCAAGGGTGGTTTGCACCTTAATGACCGGGCCAATTTTTACAATTCTGACCACTGTCTCTTTATGAGGTTATAACTCTGGAACACTTCAACGGATCTTCGCAATTCTGAGAATGTTTTCTCGTGACATATTGTACTTCACATTAGTGGTAAAATTTCTTCGATATAACATGCGTTTATTTTTGAAAAAGAACGCAAATATGGCGAAAATTTTGAAAATTTTGCAATTTTCAAACTTTGAATTTTTATTCCCTTAAAAGAGAGGGTTAAGGGTTAAAAGTTGACCAGCGATTTCTCATTTTTACAACAAAATTTACAAAGCCATTTTTTTTAGGGACCACCTCACATTTGAAGTCACTTTGAGGGGTCTATATGGCAGAAAATACCCAAAAGTGACACCATTCTAAAAACTGCACCCCTCAAGGTACTCAAAACCACATTCAAGAAGTTTTATTAACCCTTCAGGTGCTTCACAGGAGCTGAAGCAACATGGAAGGAAAAAATGAACATTTAAATTTTTAGTCACAAAAATGATCTTTTACAAACTTTGTTTTATTTTCACAAGGGTAAAAGGAGAAAATGGACAGATAAAGTTGTGCAATTTCTCCTGAGTACGCCAAAACCCATATATGGGGGAAAACCACTGTTTGGGCACACGGCAGGGCTCGTAAGGGAAGTAGCGCCGTTTGACTTTTTCAAACCAAAATTGGCTGGAATTGAGATTGGATGCCATGTCGCGTTTGGAGAGCCCCTGATGCGCCTAAACAGTGGAAACCCCCCACAAGTGACACCATTTTGGAAACTAGACCCCTATGGAACTTATATAAATCTGTTGCGAGCACTTTGAACCCCCAAGTGTTTCACAAAAGTTTATAATGCCTGGGTGTGATAAAAAAAAACTATTTTCCACAAAAATGATTTTTTAGTCCCAAATTTTTGATTTTTCCCAAGGAAATTGGACCCAAAAGTTGTTGTTCAATTTGTCCTAAGTACGCTGATACCCCATATGTAGGGGGGAAACTGTTTGGCGCACGGCAGGGCTTGAAAAGGATGTAATGACGTTTTGGAATGCAGACACTGATGGGTGTCATGTTCCATTTGCAGTGCCCCAGATGTGCCTAAACAGTGGAAACCCCACACAAGTGACCCCATTTTGGAAACTAGACCCCCTAAGGCAGTGGTCCCCAACCTTTTTTGCACCAGGGACCGGCTTCAAGCAAGCCCATTCTTCCATGGCCCGGCAGGGCGGGGATGGAGGTGTGGCAGGGGTGGGGCTTCGGTCATAAGGAGGCGTGGCTATGGACGGGCTGTAGTTTAGTAGTAGTGCAAACTTATCATTTAATATTAACATTTATAATGTGAATGTGACTCCCTTGTAAACAAGGCTCCGCTCCCACCATTGTATGCATGGCTCCGCTACCACCCTTGTATACAAGGCTCCGCTCCCACCCTTGTATGCATGGCTCGCTCCCACCCTTTTATACAAGGCTCCGCTCCCACCCTTGTATGCATGGCCCCGCTCCCACCCTTGTATACAAGGCTCCGCTCCCACCCTTGTATACAAGGCTCAGCTCCCACCCTTGTATGCATGGCTCCGATCCCACCCTTGTATGCATGGCTCCGCTCCCACCCATGTATGCATGGCTCCGCTCCCACCCTTGTATACAAGGCTCCGCTCCCACCCTTGTATGCATGGCTCCCTCCCACCTTGTATACAAGGCTCCGCTCCCACCCTTGTATGCATGGCTCCGCTCCCACCCTTGTATGCATGGCTCCGCTCCCACCCTTGTATGCATGGCTCCGCTCACTACCTTGTATACAAGGCTCTGCTCCCACCCTAGTATACATGGCTCTGCTCCCTCCCTTGTATACAAGGCTCCGCTCCCTCCCTTGTATACAAGGCTCCACTCCCACCCTTGTATACATGGCTCTGCTCCCACCCTTGTATGCATGGCTCCGCTCCCACCCTTGTATACATGGCTCTGCTCCCTCCCTTATATACTAGGCTCTGCTCCCTCCCTTGTATACAAGGCTCCGCTCCCTCCCTTGTATATAAGGCTCTGCTCCCACCCTTGCATGGCTGGCTCCCCGTCCTACCCCCATCATACTTACCCTTCTCGCTCCGTCGCTGCATGTCCCTGTATCTCTGTTGGCCGCGGCAGCATCCTCCTGTGCAGTGCGGTCACGTAGTACCGCTCATTAAGGTCATGAATATGAACGCCAGCCTATGGGAGTGGGGTCACGTCCATATTCATGACCTTAATGAGCGGTACTACGTCACCGCTCAGCACTGGATGAAGCCGCTGCGGCCGACAGGGATGCAGCGACAGAAGGTGAGTATCGATGTCTAATGAAGCCGGCGGCTGTAGCTGTCACTACAGTGCTACAGCCGCTGGCTCCATGTGTGTCCAGCGTTCTGTGCCGTGGCTCTGCGGCCTGGCAACAGAACTGCAACGGCACGGTCCTGAGCCGCGGACCGGCGGTTGGGGACCCTGCCCTAAGGAACTTAGATCTGTGGTGAGGATTTTGAACCCCCAAGTGCTTCACACAAGTTTATAATGCCCGGGCATTAAAAATAAAAAATCCTATTTTTTTCCCCAAAATATTATATTTTAGTCACCAATTTTTTATTTTCCCAAGGGTAACAGGAGAAATTGGACCACAAAAGTTGTTGTCCAATTTGTCCTGAGTACGCTGATACCCCATGGCAGAGATTGGAATGGAAGGAGCGCCATTTGACTTTTTCCAGCCAAAATTGGCTGGAATTGAGATTGGACGCCATGTGCATTTGGAGAGCCCCTGATGTGCCTAAACAGTGGAAACCCCCCACAAGTGACCCATTTTGTAAACTAGACCCCCTAAGGAACTTATCTAGATCTGTGGTGAGCAATTTGAAACCCCAAGTGCTTCACACAAGTTTATAACGTAGAGCCGTAAAATTAAAAAAATCATATTTTTTCCAAAAACATGATCTTTTCACCCCAATTTTTATTTTCCCAAGGGTAACAAGACCCCAAAAGTTAATGTGCAATTTGTCCTGAGTACGCTGATACCCCATATGTGGGGGTAAACCACTGTTTGGGTGCATGGCAGAGCTCGGAAGGGAAGGAGCGCCGTTTGACTTTTTCAACGCAGAATTGGCTGGACACCATGTCGTGTTTAGAGAGCTCCTGATGTGCCTAAACAGTGGAAACCCCCCAACAATGACACCATTTTGGAAACTAGACCCCTCAAGGAACTTATCTAGATGTGTGGTGAGAACTTTGAACCCCAGGTGTTTCACTAAAGTTTATAACGCCCGAGCATGAAAATAAAAAAATCATATTTTTTCCACAAACATGATCTTTTAGTCCCTACTTTTTATTTTTCCAAGGGTAACAAAGGACCCCAAAAGTTGTTGTCCAATTTGTCCTGAGTACGCTGATACCCCATATGTGGGAGAAAACTACTGTATGGGCACACGTCGGGGCTTGGAAGGGAAGTAGTGACGTTTTGGATTGCAGACTTTGATGGAATGGTCTGCGGACGTCATGTCGCGTTTGGAGAGCCCCTGATGTGCCTAAACAGTGGAAACCCCAAACAAGTGACACCAGTTTGGAAAATAGACCCACAAGGAACTTATCTAGATATGTGGTGAGCGCTATGAAGCCCCAAGTGCTTCACAGAAGTTTATAACATACAGACGTAAAAACAAAAAAATCATTTTTTTTTTACAAAAATGATTTTTTCGCCCCTAATTTTTTATTTTCCCAAGGGTAACAGAAGAAATTGTACCCCAAGAGTTATTGTGCAATTTGTCCTGAGTACGCTGATACCCTATATGTGGGGGTAAACTACTGTTTGGGCGCATGGCAGAGCTCAGAAGTGCAGGAGCACCGTTTGACTTTTTCAACGCAGAATTGTCTGGAATTGAGATCAGATGCCATGTCACATTTGGAGAGCCCCTGATGTGCCTAAACAGTGGAAACCCCCCAATTCTAACTCCAACCCTAACCCCAACACACCTCTAACCCTAGTCCCAACCCTAACCATAACCCTAACCACAAACCTAACCCTAACACACCCCTAACCCTAATCCCAACCCTAACCCTAACTTTAGCCCCAACCCTAACCCTAACTTTAGCCGCAACCCTAACACTAACTCTAACCCTAATGGGAAAATGGAAATAAATACATTTTTTAAATTTTATTATTTTTCCCTAACTAAGGGTGTATAAAAGGGTGGGTTGATTAACTATTTATAGCGTTTTTTATGTTTGGCAGCTGTCATGCTAAAGAAGCTTTATATTGCAAAAAATAGTTTTTGCATCACCACATTTTGAGAGCTATAATTTTTGCATATTTTGGCCCAGAGTCATGTGAGGTCTAATTTTTTGCGTTACGAGTTGACGTTTTTATTGGTACCATTTTTGAGCACGTGACATTTTTTGATCGCTTTTTATTTCGATTTTTGGGAGGTTAGAAAGAACAAAAATCAGCAATTCATGAATTTCTTTTGGGGGGGCGTTTATACCGTTCCGCGTGTGGTAAAATTGATAAAGCAGTTTTATTCCTCGGGTTAGTACGATTACGGCGATACCTCATTTATATCATTTTCTTATCTTTTGCCGCTTTTATACAATAAAAACAATTTTATATAAAAAATAATTATTTTTGCATCGCTTTATTCTGCAAGCTATAACTTTTTTATTTTTCGCTGATGATGCTGTATGGCGGCTCGTTTTTGCGGGACAAGATGACGTTTTCAGCGGTACCATGTTTATTTATAGCGGTCTTTTTGATCGCGTGTTATTCCACTTTTTGTTCGGCGGTATGATGATAAAGCATTGTTTTTTTGCTTTGTTTTTTTTTTTTTAAGGGGTTCACTAAAGGGGTTAACTAGTGGGACAGTTCTATAGGGCGGGTTTTTACGGACGCGGCAATACCAAATATGTGTACTTTTATTGTTTTGTTTTTTGTATTTACATGAAGAAATGAACTTATTGGGAAATATTTTTTTTTTCCTTTATTTTGGATTTTTTTTTTACACGTTATTTTCATTTTTTTTACTTTTTACTTTGTCCCAGGGTGGGACATCACTGTATAACATCAGATCGCTGTATTGACAGTGTGCACAGCACTCTGTCAGACCAGCAATGTGATAGGCACTGCTGCAGGCATTCTCAGCGCCTGCTCTCAGCAGGCACTGAGGAAGCCGCCTCACCTAGCGGACTGGATCCGGAGGCCTGCAGGAAGGAGGGTCCCTCGGAATAGCGCGATACATCGCGCTGTTCTGAGGGTCTCTCGGCAGCACGCAGCCCCCTCCCTGCGCGATGCTTCCCTGTGCCCCCGGTACACCGCGATCATGTTTGATTGTGGAGTGCCAGGGGTTAATGTACAGGGAGAGGTCAGTGACTGCTCCTGGCACATAGTGCCGGGTGTCAGCTGTGATAATCAGCTGACACTCGACCGCGAACGGCCGCGCTCCCCCCGGGAGCGCGTCCGATCGCTGAGAATTACTATCCCGTCCATGGTCAGATTGTCCCAGGCTACATGTACGGGATAAGTATGTACGATGGCAGAAAGGGGTTAATGTACACTCTTCACCCATCTTGACTGATAAAAAATAGAAATGTAGACATTTTTACAAATTTATTAAAAAAGAAAAACTGAAATATCACATGGTCATAAGTATTCAGACCCTTTGCTAAAGGGTATGCCACACTAAACGAGATAGCAAACGAGATCGCTAACGAGATCACTAAAACGTCACTATTTTGCAATCTCGTTAGCGACCTCATTGTGTGTGGCATGTAGCAACGATGTGGCCCCTGCTGTGATGTCGCTGATCGTTCACTAGAGTTCTGGACCGTTTTTTGATCGTTGGCGTCCCGCTGGTGAGCCTGAATCGCTGTGTTTGGCACCTTTTGCGAACGACGAGCACCTCGTTTGTGACGCATATGACTGTTTTGCGTCACGGAGTGGATCGCAATATCTGTAAGTTCTCTTTTGAGTCACAGAGAGGATCGCAGAAGTTGCAAAGCAGGCTAGCAGGACGCAGAGAGCAGGAGCGATGCTGGAAATTCCTATGAATCAGAAGCGCTCAGTACATGCTAATGACATCCTAACGACCGCAAAAGTCGTTAAAGAGATCGCTGACCGCTGATGTGTCGTTTATGAGATCTCCTGTTTGGCAGCTACTAGCGACCTAAAAGAGATCACACCAACGATTGCGTTGTTATCGTGATCGCTAACGAGATCGCTAAGTGTGGCAGTACCTTTAGACACTCATATTTAAATCACATGCTGTCCATTTCCTTGTGATCCTCCTTGAGATGGTTCTACTCCTTCACTGGAGTCCAGCTGTGTTTAATTAAACTGATAGGACTTGATTTGTAAAGGCACACACCTGTCTATATTAGACCTCACAGCTCACAGTGCATGTCAGACCAAATGAGAATCATCAGGTCAAAGGAACTAGCCAAGGAGCTCAGAGACCGAATTGTAGCAAGGCACAGATATAGCCAAGGTTATAAAAGAATTTCTGCAGTACTTGAGATTCCAAGAGCACAGTGACCTCCATAATCCTTACATGGAAGAAGTTTGGGACCACCAGAAGTCTTCCTAGACAAGGCCGTCCAACCAATCTGAGAAATCGTGGGAGAAGAGCCTTGGTGAGAGAGGTAAAGAAGAACCCAAGATCACTGTGGCTGAGCTCCACAGATGCAGTACGGAGATTGGAGAAAGTTCCACAAAGTCAACTATCACTGCAGACCTCCACCAGTTGGGTGTTATGATTTGGTAACTGAGGAGGACAAGAGCAAAACAGCAAGGCAGCCAAACACCTGAGAGGTTGGGAACTTATGGGTTGCAGATCCCTAAACTAACCGCACAACTAGAAGCAGCCGTGGAGCGTACCTACGGTGATCCTAGACGCCTCGGCACTCCGGAGAGCTAGCTACACCTAAAGACAGAAACAGGAAACCTAACTGCCCCGGAGTAGAGCCCCAAAGGAATAGGCAGCCCCCAAACATATAATGGCGGTTAGACAAGATGAAACACAAACGCAGACAGAAAATAGAGTGAGCAAACGCAGGGGCCAAACACTGACTAAATAGGACAGGAAAGAACAGAATACTATCTGCAACCCAGCAAAACCCTAGCAAAACTTCCAACACTTCTGATTACAAAAATGCTGAGACGACACAATCTCGCCACCCACTAAATCAGATCCAGTGTGAACAAGGCTAACCCGCAGCCACTCAAAAAGGAGAAAGAGCAATTGAACAAATAATAGTGGCTAAAGAAAAACAGAGAGTAGCACAGGCCCCAGGAGGGGACCTGGCTAACCTCCACAAAGGTGCAGACAAAAATGGAAATAGCAAACACAATGGAAACAAGCAGAAAATATCTTATCTGAAAGTAGCAGATGAAGGCAAGACACCAGCAGACTTCCAAATGAACCAGGAAACAACAATTGATCACCGGCGGGGATCATGGGAAGGCAGCTCCCTTATATCAGCCCAGTCAGTGACCCCTGGTTGCCAGCTATCGCTGCCAGGTGTGGAGGCCCCGTCATTAGATACAGCTTCAGTACCGTCATCAACCACCAGAGGGAGTCTCAGCTCAGAAATTGTCTCCAGCACGTTCATAACAGTTGGGCCTTTAAGCAGAGTGGCCCGACAGAAGCCTCTCCTCAGTGCCAAACATATGAAAGCCAGCATAGAATTTACTAAAAAAACACATGAAGGACTCCCAGACTATGAGAAATAAGATTATCTGATCTGATAAGACGAAGACAGAACTTTTTGGTGATAATTCTAAGCAGTATGTGTGGAAAAAACCAGGCACTGCTCATCACCTGCCCAATACAATCCCAACAGTGAAACGTGGTGGCAGCATCATGCTATGAGGGTGTTTTTCAGCTGCAGGGACAGGATGACTGGTTGCAATTGAAGTAAACATGACAAGTACAGAGATATCTTGGATGAAAACCTCTTACAGAGTGCTCTGGACGTCAGACTTGGCCTAAGGTTCACTTTCAAACAAGACAATGACCCTAAGCACACAGCTAAAATAACAAATGAGTGGCTTCAAAACAACTCTGTGACCATTCTTGACTTGCCCAGCCAGAGCCCTGACTTAAACCCAATTGAGCATCTCTGGAGAGACCTGAAAATTGCTGTCCACCAACATTCACCATCCAACCAGACGGAACTGGAGAGGATCGGCAAGGTATAATGGCAGAGGATCCCCAAATCCAGGTGTGAAAAACTTGTTGCATCATTCCCAAGAAGACTCATGGCTGTACTAGCTCAAAAGGGTACTTCTACTCAATACTGAACCAAAGGATCTAAATACTTATGACCATGTGATATTTCAGTTTTTCTTTTTTAATAAATGTGCAAATATTTCCACATTTCTGTTTTTTTCAGTCAAGATGGGGTGCAGAGTGTAGATTAATGAGAAAAAAATGAACTTTTTTGCATTTACCAAATGTCTGCAATGAAACAAAGAGTGAAAAATTTAAAGGGGTCTGAATACTTTCCGAACCCACTGTATCTTTTATGATGATCTCTCATAAACAGATCACAGAAAGAGGGATTCTAGCTATTCTTTCTCTGTGTAGCACAAATTCAGAAGTAACAGAAGAATGAAAGACATTACACAGCAGTACTAAGCTGTGTTGCTTTGAATCCTGCACTGGGGTGAGATACATAATTTGGTAGAAGCTGCAGTACATATCTGTCTCTCCCTGCTCTTTCTGCATCTTCCTCCTCTTCCCCTCTCTACAGCAACATGATAGTTTAGTAAATTGGCAGACTATTGTTTTGACCAAGATGGATTTGAGCAATATTTCAGAGTGGATGGTGAGTTCAGTAGCAAGGTGGCAGGAAAATAGGTGGCTCATAACTGGAGAAATAGCATATTTCTCTAATGAGATCTAAAGTTTGCTATATTGTCTTGTACTATAGAAATATGCAATGTTTTTTTAAATGACTATTTAAATAAATAAAAATAACAGTTCTATTGTCATGCATAACAATGGCTATTTTGTCCAGATCATTTAACACGTGTATTAACAAATCATAATAACATATTGGTAATACAAGTACTACCGTACTACCGTTTCCCCACAATGCACAGCTGTTCTCCTGTTTCCTGCAGCTAGGAGTGGAGAGGAAGTGCACAGGAAGTGAGGTGTCTGCTTGGAGCTCATCTGTTTCCATCCTTCCCACAGACCTGGAATGTATCACCAGCAGGTACACCATTCAAACTCATCATTGTTGGAAACTAAGCCTAAAATAGTTTACTCAAGAAACACATAGAAATTGCCAAACTGATTTTTTTTCTTAAATTAATTACAAATAAAAACGACAGGTTTCTCGACAAGAGAGATAATTCTTCTCTTGCTTGCAGATGTAGCCTTCGAGTCAAAAGCATATTGTTACAAAACTGTATGCCAAGTCTACCATAAATGGATAAACCTGTTACATTCGGCCTCTGACGTCTTTCACTTAGCCAATTTCACTTACATACAAACAATTATTACTATCCCTTACTTCGACTGTCGCTTTACGCAACAAAAGTGATCATATAATAGTTCAATCAAGCAATTAAAACTTCATGTAAATAAGTATTTGTTCTCTTGTGCTTCTCATTCCTACATCAAACACCCACTTACATAATACACTCCCTGACAGAAGTTATGTCGCTTATCCATGTTATGTAAATAAAAGCTTATAACCTGACGTTAAATTCATCCATTGGTTGTATAAATTATTCTTTTGAAAGCTGAAACCCTCCGAAATGTGATTTGGGTTAAGAAAATAAATTGGCATCAATGCAGAAATATTGATCATTTAATGGACACAGAATGGTCAGATTTTGGCAAGACAAAAGTTTTGTCGCCCACAGAATGTAATGTGATATTCAAACAAATAATTAACGTAAAATACAAATATATGTTGCATAACATTGGTGAATGAAGTTGTGGTGCTATTAGAGTCATATTTAATATTTTGTGTGACTTCCATGAGCTTGAAGGACTGCATCCATGCGGTTCAACAATGATTCATACAATTTATTAATGAAGTCATCAGGAATAGCAAAGAATGCAGTCTTACACGCCTCCCAGAGTTCATCTAGATTCTTTGGTTTTGTCTTCCAAGCTTCCTCTTTCATCCTACCCCAAACATGCTCAATGATGTTCATGTCTGGTGACTGGGCTGGCCAGTCCTTGAGCACCTTGAACTTTTTTGCCTGGAGGAACTTTGTTGTAGAGATCTATGTATGAGATGGAGCACCATCCTGCTGCAGAATTTGACCCCTTTTATGATATGGAATGTAAGAGGTAGCTAATACGTCTTGTTATTTTAGGCTATTGATATTGCCTTCCACCTTGCAAATGTTTCGTACACCCCCATACTGAATGTAACCCAGACTATGATCTTTCCACCACCAAATTTAACTGTTTTCTGGGTGTATTTTGGATCCATACGGGCTCCAGTAGGTCTCCTGCAGTATTTGCGGCGGCTGTGGTGTAATTCTACTGAAGATTCATTAGAGAAATCCACCTTCTGCCACTTTTCCAGCGTCCATCTGTTTAGCAGGCTGTAGGACTTTTCAAATTCCACACGTTTTTTTATTTGCCTTTTGTTTAGTGCTGGCTTCTGGGCACTGATTCGATCATGGAGGTAATTTCAAGACAGAATCCTACAAACTGTTCTAGTTGACACAGGGACTTGAGGTGACCTGGCCTGTTGGAGCTCCGCTGCAGTGGAAGAGTGGCTTGCTTTGGATTTTCTAACCGACAAACGTTCCTCCTGAGCAGTTGTCTTGCGGGGTCTGCCAGACCTGGGCTTGTCAAACACATCTCCAGTCTCTTCAAATCTTTTTTTAATTCTTAGTACTTGACTCTGAGACACATTAAAGGTGCCAGCCACCTCTGCAGTGGATCTGGTCTTCAGCCTCTTGATAATCCAGGCTTTGAATGCAGGCTGAATATTTGGCATGTTGTCAGAGCTCAAGTTGCAGTTCAAGTGAAGGTCTGGGGTGCTGGATTTTTTTTATACACACCCACTAATTAACCGATCATTTACTGAGCACAGGTGAGGATGTAAACTAGGATTGGGTGCATTATATCACCAGGCAACAAAACTTTTGTCTTGCCAAAATCTGACCATTCTGTGTCCATTAAATGATCAATATTTCTGCATTGATGCCAATTTATTTTCTTAACCTAAACCACATTTCGGAGGGTTTCAGCTTTCAAAAGAATAATTTATACAACCAATAGATGAAATTAACGTCAGGTTATAAGCTTTTATTTACATAACATGGATAAGCGACATAACTTCTGTCACAGTAAAGATGTATATCTTTGTACCGTGTTAGCCAGTAGATAGAAAAATATTTAGAGTTGAGAGTCCTCAGTGGTTGATACCTTTTAATGGCTAACTGAAAAGTTGGTAACAAATTGCAAGCTTTCGAGACTACTCAGGTCTCTTCATCAGGCTAGACTAATACAAAATCTGAAGAATCACATATTTATACACAACACAGCACAGAAATAATGCAATAGGTAAGACAAGTGACGTGAAGCAGAATAGTCATTATGGCAGAGGGATGAACATAAATATTGGAACAGTTCATAGATAAGGAGTGTGAAAGTTTTATTGCCCTCTGATTGGGGTCTGGTAATGTTTTGTGATGCTCTCACAGGGTCTTTGGAGTAAATTCCTTAATTAATGTAAAACGTCATAAATCCGTGTGACAGGTTCATTCCAGCATTAAGAGTGTCAAAGGTCACCATCAATTTGTATTCGCAAACTCTTCTGTGTCTCTGAGATGTGAAACTACCTTTCAGTACAAGTAATTTCATGTCCAACATGCTATGACCAGGGGAACAAAAATGTTTTGCCACAGGTAGATCCATTCTTTTTTCTCTTATTGTGTGCGATGAGAATTCATCCTTGTTCTCAGTTTTTGCCCGGTCTCTCCCACATACAGACCCCCAGTTGGACATTTAGTACATATAATTAGGTACACCACATTAGATGTGATGCAGCTGAAAGTACCTGGTATCTTGTAGTCCCGATGGGAGTTGGGGATCTTTATCTTGTCCGTGGTCATTATAAATGGACAGGTTTTGCATTTCTTCTGTTGCAAGGAAAGGTTCCTGCAGCTGTTGGGGAGGACAGGGAACTTCTGACAATGATGCTTCTTAGATTTGGGGGCTGCCTAAAACACAGTAGTGGGGGGTCTGGAAATATGGATTGTAACCGGGCATCTTTTTGTAGTAAAGGTTGTAGTTTCCGTGCAGCTCCCCTTAGCACCTCCAGATTTGGATTGTAGGTGACCACTAGAGGCACCCGGTTATTTTCTTCTTTAGTTTTGTAATGTAGCAGGTGATTCCTTGATATTCTGGTGGCTCTTGTAATTTGGTTTTCAATTGTTCTTGGATGGTAGCCCTGATTTAAAAGGTCTTTCTAAGGCGACCAAGTTGTTCATCTCTATCCATGGGGTTGGAACATATACGGCTGTATCTGATGGCTTGGCTGTAGACAATAGTTTTTTATGTGTTTTGGATGGAAACTGTCCCATTTAAGGTATGTTGGACGGTCGATTGGCTTCTGATACAGGGATGTCTCTATTTCATTGTCCTTTAGCTTAATGATGGTATCCAAAAAGTTAATTTCAGTGCTGGAGTAGTTGAGTGTTAAATTGATGGTGGGATGAAATTGATTGAACTGTTCATGGAACGTCTTTAGCTGTTGCTCAGACTCCGTCCAGATGATTAAAATGTCATCAATGTAGCGGTAGTAGGCCAGAGGCCTGATGGGACATGAGGACAGAAAGTCGCTTTCAAGCTTGGCCATGAAAAGATTTGCATACTGTGGAGCCATTTTACTTCCCATCGCTGTGCCAGTCTCCTGTAAATAGATCTTGTTGTCAAATTCAAAGTAATTGTGGGTGAGGATGGATTTTGTGAGTTTCACCACAGAATCAGCATCATTCTCATTGTTTTCCATGAAGACTTTGCAGGCATTTAATCCATCCTGGTGTGGGATATTAGAGTACAAAGATTCCACATCCATGGTGGCCAGGATGGTTCCTTCTGGTAGGGGACCTATTGCCGCTAGTTTATTCAGTAGGTCAGTTGTGTCCTGAATGTAGCTTGGTGTATCCTTTACCAGGGGTTTAAGAATGCCCTCTACCCTGTATAGCCTTTCTCTCCTGGGCACTGATGTTGGATCTTGTCTCCTGTTGGTATCTATAATGGTGGATTTTATCATATATCTGAATGAGTCTATATATTTATCCAAATGAGGGTTGCGTCCAGGAGGAGGTGTCCAGTCTGACCTCTTCTTGGTTGCCCAGGAGAGAAAGGCTATACAGTCTCTGAAAACCAACAAAGAAATCATCATTAAACCTGCTGACAAGGAAGGTGCAATAGTCATGATGAACACATCAGACTATATGAAGGAAGCAAACAGACAACTTACGGACACACGCTACTACAGAAAACTGGAGTCGGACCCTACACAGGACTACTACAAGGAACTAAGCAAGTTGGTATCTTGTCTGCCTGACAAATCCTTCAGAGTCGATGACCTGATACCAGGGAGTCCAAGAACAGGGACATTCTACATGCTTCCCAAAATCCACAAAGCTGGAAATCCAGGGAGGCCAATTATTTCATGTGTGGACACCCTTACTGAGCAGGTATCTGGATGGGTAGAGAGCATTCTTAAACCCCTGGTAAAGGATACACCAAGCTACATTCAGGACACAACTGACCTACTGAATAAACTAGCGGAAATAGGTCCCCTACCAGAAGGAACCATCCTGGCCACCATGGATGTGGAATCTTTGTAATCTAATATCCCACACCAGGATGGATTAAATGCCTGCAAAGTCTTCATGGAAAACAACGAGAATGATGCTGATTCTGTGGTGAAACTCACAAAATTCATCCTCACCCACAATTACTTTGAATTTGACAACAAGATCTATTTACAGGAGACTGGCACAGCGATGGGAAGTAAAATGGCTCCACAGTATGCAAATCTTTTCATGGCCACGCTTGAAAGCGACTTTCTGTCCTCATGTCCCATCAGGCCTCTGGCCTACTACCGCTACATTGATGACATTTTAATCATCTGGACGGAGTCTGAGCAACAGCCAAAGACGTTCCATGAACAGTTCAATCAATTTCATTCCACAATCAATTTAACACTCGACTACTCGAGCACTGAAATTAACTTTTTGGACACCATCATTAAGCTAAAGGACAATGAAATAGAGACATCCCTGTATCAGAAGCCAATCGACCGTCCAACATACCTTAAATGGGACAGTTTCCATCCAAAACACATAAAAAACTCTATTGTCTACAGCCAAGCCATCAGATACAACCGTATATGTTCCAACCCCATGGATAGAGATGAACAACTTGGTCGCCTTAGAAAGACCTTTTTAAATCAGGGCTACCATCCAAGAACAATTGAAAACCAAATTACAAGAGCCACCAGAATATCAAGGAATCACCTGCTACATTACAAAACTAAAGAAGAAAATAACCGGGTGCCTCTAGTGGTCACCTACAATCCAAATCTGGAGGTGCTAAGGGGAGCTGCACGGAAACTACAACCTTTACTACAAAAAGATGCCCGATTACAATCCATATTTCCAGACCCCCCACTACTGTGTTTTAGGCAGGGTGGATAAAAATCAATGATTTTTTAAAAAAAAAATCAAAAAAATCTGATTTTTTTTATTTAAATCGGATTTTTTTCAATAAACTGCTTTTTGAGGAAAATATTTTACCATCCAAAGGTTCTTCCATCATGAGATAAAGATGAGTTGTTTAACTCAGTAGAATAAAGGCTGTATATGTGTAACATTCACAATGCCATGCTCTTCCAGAGGTTTCTGTAGGATTAGTGGGCAGTTTCTCTCCTATATTATCACAGGCGCTCGCTTTACTTACGCAGTTCTCAAAACTGAATTTGACTCCGCAGAGGTCCCAGCCTCTTCTTCACGGCAAAAATGTTACAACATGAACAGAGTTGAGAAAAAGACCTTAATCCTATTGTTCTACAAACCTATATGAATACAGAATCAACCCCTTCAGTGCCAAGTCCAAGAACTTAGACAATATGTTTCTGATTGTTTGGAGTGGAATAGATCTGCACAACACAAGAAGAATGTGAATCTAAGTGTGAGGAGGAGGAAGGGCAAGCAGACAAGAAAATGAAAGTGAAACTTTGAGCACAATACTGCAGCATAGCCACAGACAGACAAGTCTGGATCTGTTTGTGTGTACGATCTGAGGTTTATTACATTCTTTCCTTATAATGGCAGCAGGCCGTAAAAGAGACCCAGTTTGGGAATATTTTAATGAAGCTCCTTCGCCTATCGGTAAGGCAGGCATGCGTGCAAAATGCAAACGATGCAACAAAGAGATGCAAGGCCTGGTGGCGCGAATGAGGCAACATCATGAGAAGTGCGGTGATGAAGATGACCAAAGAAACACTTCTGAACAGGCAGGATCTTCAGGTTGGTAAACATTTTTATTGAATCCTATTTCTAAAGACTGAACGGTCATGAGTGAGAAAAATTATATTTCTTATTATTACTGCATGTTACTGTCATTTGGTACAGTTATGAAGAAAAACAAATATTCCTTTTGGGGCAGTGCTGTGTTGTGTACAATAAGCAGAAATTGTATAAACAATAAAATAACAGCATTGACTTTTTTTGTTTAGGGGAATTCATGGATTCTGGAAACTATCCACCTCCAAGATCACCATCATCCTGTTCTACAGTTTCAGAGTTATCCATCCAGGACAGTGCTTCATTAGCAGCAGCATCATCATCAGACACCCACAGCCACATATCACCATCACCCAAAAGGAAGAAAAAACCTTTACCTCCTGGAACCACCATAGATAGGTTTGTGATAAGAACTAGCAGATTAGAAAAAGAGTTGATTGATGAAAAAATTGCCCAGTTTATTTATGCAACAAACTCTTCTTTCCGTCTGACTGAGAACCCACATTTCATTAATATGGTTCAGTCACTGAGACCAGGATACAGTCCACCCAGCAGAGCTGATGTTGCAGGGAAACTGCTGAATCAAGTGTATGACAGAGAAATGGAGCAATGTGCAACAGCTCTGGAGGGTAAAATTGTTAACCTAAGTATTGATGGGTGGAGTAATGTCCACAATGATCCTATTGTATGTGCTTGTATAACAACAGAAGAAGGTAAAGTCTTCCTTGCACAAACAACTGATACGTCAGGAAATGCACACACAGCAGAATACTTACAAGAAGTGGCAGTAAAAGCTATAACAACATGTGAACAAAAATTCAAATGTCTAGTACGCAGTTTGGTCACTGACAATGCTGCAAACGTATCCAAGATGAGAAGAAATTTAGAAGAGCAGGGAGGGAATACAAAGCTAATAATAACATATGGTTGCACTGCTCATTTGCTGCACCTCTTAGCCAAAGACTTAAGTGTTCCAGAAATAAAGGCTAATGTTGTTGAAATTGCTAAATACTTCCGTAATAATCATTTTGCTGCAGCAGCTCTGAAAAGGATGGGTGGAAGCAAGCTAACGCTCCCACAAGATGTTAGATGGAACTCTGTGGTGGACTGTTTTGAGCAGTATATCAAAAACTGGCCTATTCTGATGACACTTTGTGAAGAAAATCGAGATAAAATAGATGGCACTGTCACGGCCAAAATCCTCAACATTGGGCTTAAGAGAAATGTTGAACATATGCTGAGCTTCCTGAAACCCATCTCTCAAGCTTTAAACAAAATACAGAAAAATAGCTGTTTTATTGCGGATGCTGTTGAAATTTGGAAGGAACTGAGTGAACACTTAAAAACAGAACTACACATGGACAGAATTAAATTACAAGCAGTAAACAAACAATGGGACAAGCACTGACTCCAGCTCATTTTTTGGCAAATATTGTCAATATCCAATATCAGGGTCAAAACCTAAGTGCTGAGGAAGAGGAGTTAGCTATGACATGGGTATCCAGCAATCATCCATCTTTAATGCCAACTATAATAAACTTCAGAGCTAAGGGGGAACCATTCAAGAAATATATGTTTGCTGAAGATATTTTAAGGAAGGTCACACCAGTAAACTGGTGGAAGTCACTTAAGCGCTTGGATTTAGAGACTGTTCAAGTAATGATTTCACTTTTAACAGCAGTAGCTTCTTCTGCAGGCGTTGAAAGAATATTCTCTTCCTTTGGACTCATTCATTCTAAATTGAGAAATCGGTTGGGACCCAATAAAGCAGGAAAGCTTGTTTTTCTTTTCCAGATTATGAATAGGAACAAAGAAGATGATGATGAAGATGACGACGAGTGAGCTACAGAGGACAGCAGGGACAGTAGTATTTAAGTTTTTCATGTGTCGGCTGGGCTGACAGTCTAAGTTTCTTAAAATATATATATATTTTTGCAAATAGTTAACAAATGGATGTTTGTTAAGCAAAACTATGTGTAATGTTGTTATTGTTTCAGTTGAATAAATCTATTTAAATTGTTATTAAGGTCAGGATTATTTTTCTCCTTCCTAAGTACAACAGAACAGTGGTGTCCAAATATGAATGATTAACCCATTAAACTGGGGAGAAAAAAGTAATATAAAAAGTGATTCTAAAAATCTTCATCTACTTGCATGTTAAAGTAGCAAGAACTAGTTTAGGTAGAAACTTGATTTAAATCACTGATTTAAATCAAGCCTTACTGACTAGTGATTTAAATCGTGATTTAAATCGTGATTTAAATCAGTTTGATTTAACACTAGGACTACTGGACTCGTGACCCCGCCTAGAACTACTGAAAGGAGTCATTTTGACTCCTTGCTTGTTTTCGTTTATTTTTAGAGTTTCATTTGTGGTTATTTATTAATAATTATATTTTTTGTAATGTATTATTATTGTGAGATCCAACAGTAATGCTTTTGATTGTTTTTTTTCTGCTTTTCTTATTTTTCTACAGAAAATAACAATAATTATAATAGACGTTTTTCAAACATTTTTTTTTATTCAAGTGCACACATATAAACAACAACTGAAGAACAAAAAGCAGAAAAATGTAGGTGGAGGAGCATAAAAATGAAAATATGGCGCAGAATTCACCTTCTAAACATTTGGTGTTTCGCATTTTAGGCATTGCCTTTGATTTATGGCAGTACATTGCCCACACAAAGACTTACCACAAGTCTTACAATTGCCGACAGATCTATTTTTCTTGCACTTTTCTTTGATCTGGCAAAATTTTGTTTGAACCATCACTTCTGAGCATGTAGAAACTTGGGACGTGGAACCCTTTTCCCTATCTGTGACATAAGGACCACTCAACTCTCTCACAAGCGTTTGCAAAAATGCCTTGCGTGACATTTTTTGGTGGGTTATCTCATTGAATATTATCCATGCATTTATACCCGCAAAGTCTAAGGCATTTTCAAACGCATGAACAGGCCATCTCCTTGTGCATGTTCGTGTGGTATATTTTCGTGCCATCTGATCCACTACATCTACTCCATATTTTGTTTCATTATAAAACTTTACCGTTTCTGGAGGTTTTTTTAGCGGAATCAGACGCAACAACAACATCTGGATGGACGGAACTCAAAATGACAACATTTTTGTTGGGCTTTCCTTGATATACTGTAAGTGTAAAATTGTCTTCATTTCTAAACACTTTAGTGTTGTACAATTCCTCTTTCATGGATTTTATTTCTTTAGGCACTTCTCGCCTTATCTTGTTCAGTGTTCCCACGATGGTTGTTCCTTTACTTTTTAGCTGTTTAGCTAATTTTACTGAAGTAAAATAATTATCGGTTGTAACAATTGCGACCTTTTTTCAAAAACGGGTCCAATAACTTCATTACCACATGGTCAGCTAAACGGTCCTCAGCACGGCGTGTGTCATCTTTGCCTAGATAAGGGAAGCCATTTGCCAGATATTTGCTCTCCTTATCAACAGCTAGCCAATATTTGTGGCCATATTTATCTGGTTTGGAAGGCATGTACTGCGTGAATGGACACCTAGTTTTGCTTGGGAAAAGTTGCTCATCCACCGTTATGTATGGGCCAGGTTTGTAACACACAATACAATTTTCAATAAACCTGTCCCACACAGTAGAAAATAGAGCAAACTTGTCCGTTTGCAGTCTCTCCGATCGAGTAGATTTCTCATCAAATCTGAGAAACCTCATAATTTCAACAAAGCGGTCCCTAGACATTGTCGCTTTGCAAAACGGTATTCCCCAGTCATTACACCAAATACTGCTAATCGAGTGACGGTTCGTGCCAGATATTCCACGAGCATAGAATATCGCAATGAATGCATCTAGCTCCTCATCAGATAGAGTAAACTGTAAATTATTGTTCCTGCATGCTTCTGCAAGCGTACAGTTCTTTATATGTGTCAATATATATGAATCAAAAATTAGCATAAGATAAGAGCCTAGAGTAAACAAGTTATTTTGTTCAGCATTACACAGTAATACAAGCAGGTAAAACACAAGGAAAATGTGAAAAGTTGACATGTAAATTGAACTACATCTATACGAACATCAGGGTAAATAAGACAGAGTGAAAAAATTATGCACAAAACTTTATAGCAACATTTAGTGACAAAAGGACCTCAAAATATAGTAGGGAGTCAAAATGACTCCCTTCAGTAGTTCTTGGTAAATTTTGAAAAAAACGCGCAAATTTTTCACCAAAATTATTTATTCTCACAAAATCTTTTTTCACATCATATTTGAGGAAAAGTCACCGAGTTTCAAGCCGGAATTCTGAAAAATGTAGTCACAGAAGAGAAATAAAAAACGAAAGGAGTCAAAATGACTCCATCAGTAGTTCTAGTGTTAAATCAAATCCACCCTGGTTTTAGGCAGCCCCCAAATCTAAGAAGCATCATTGTCAGAAGTTCCCTGTCCTCTCCAACAGCTGCAGGAACCTTTCCTTGCAACCAGAAGAAATGCAAAACCTGTCCATTTATAATGACCACGGACAAGATAAAGATCCCAACTCCATCGGGACTACAAGATACCAGATACTTTCAGCTGCATCTGTTATGTTACGGTAGCTGAGGAGTGCAGGTAAAAAAGGAAATACACCAGAGCAGTTGGAATCTATGAGATTGCAGTACCCTGACTAACCACCGCAACTAGAGGCAGCCGTGGAGCGTTCCTACGATGGTCCTAGACGCCTCGTCACAGCCTGAGAAACTAACTACACCTAAAGATAGAAATAGGAAAGCTATCTGCCCCGGAGCAGAACCCCAAAGACAAAAGAAAGCCCCCAAACATGTAATGGCGGCTAGACAAGAGGAAATACTGACACAGAAAGAAAATAGTATGAGCAAACGCTGGGGCCCAAACTATCTAAATAGAAAAGGACAGGAAGGGTACTTACTGCAATCCCAGAAAACCCTGAAAAACACCAACTCTACTAATTTCAAAATCACCTGAGATCACACGACCTCTACCACCTAAATTAGTTCTCTGGTGTAACAAAAACAGCAGCCACTGAAAAAACTGCAAAAAGCAAAAGTACAAAACACAGTGGCTGGACTAAACTGAGAGGGCAAAAGCCCCGGAGGGGACCCAGAAGGCCCCCACAGAAGTGCAGGACAAAATGCAAAAATATAGCAAAAACACAAAATAAGAAATTGTCTTATCTGATAGCAGGAGATGCAGACACGACACAGCAGGCTACAAGGGAAACTGGAAAGAAGGATTCAGACCAGAACAATTGATCACCGGCAACCCTGATGGGAAAATGATTCCCTTAAATAAGACCAATCAGTAACACCTGATTCCCAATCCTCACTAGTACCGCTAGTAACCACCAGAGGGAGCCTCTGCTCAGAACTCATCTCAAACCCATTCACAACAGTACCCCCCCTTTGAGGAGGGGTCACCGAACCCTCATTTGAGCAACCAGGTCGGTCAGGATGAGTTCTATGATACGCACGGATAAGTCTCCTAGCATGGATGTCCGAAGCAAACACCCAAGAATTATCTTCCTGACCATAACCTCTCCATTTAACCAAATACTGGAGTCTTCGTCTAGAAAAACGAGAATCCAATATTTTCTCAACCACATACTCCAGATTGCCCTCAACCAAAACAGGGTCAGGAGGCACAGCAGCAGGAACCACTGGCTCAACAAACCTCTTCAACAAGGACTTGTGGAACACGTTATGGATCTTAAATGTCCCTGGAAGAAGCAAACGAAAAGAAACAGGATTAATAATCTCCATGATCTTATAAGGTCCAATGAACCTAGGCTTAAATTTAGGAGATGCTACTCTCATAGGAATATTCTTTGAGGACAACCAGACCAAGTCCCCCACTTTAAACCGAGGACCATCAGTCCTATGCCGGTTAGCAAACCGCTGGGCCTTCTCCTGAGAGAGGGACAACCTCCCCACTACCTGGTCCCAAATCTGCTGCATACGCTCAACAACAGAGTCAACACCTGGACAGACAGAAGCCT
Organism: Oophaga sylvatica; assembly: GCA_033576555.1. Classification (NCBI taxonomy): domain Eukaryota; kingdom Metazoa; phylum Chordata; class Amphibia; order Anura; family Dendrobatidae; genus Oophaga; species Oophaga sylvatica. The sequence goes on along the minus strand of JARQOD010000006.1, from coordinate 214,652,948 downwards.
CCGTCTGTCCTGAAGAAAATCGAGGGTGAAACCCAGAATTACAGAAAAACGGAGACATCAAAGTGGCAGAGCTAGCCCTATTATTAAGAGCAAACTCAGCCAAAGGCAAAAAAGAGACCCAGTCATCCTGATCAGCAGACACAAAGCATCTTAGATAAGTCTCCAATGTCTGGTTTGTTCTCTCAGTTTGACCATTGGTCTGAGGATGAAATGCCGAGGAGAAAGACAATTGAACACCCAGTTTAGAACAAAAAGTCCTCCAAAATCTGGAAACAAACTGGACTCCTCTGTCAGACACAATGTTCTCAGGAATGCCGTGTAAACGAACCACGTGCTGAAGGAACAACGGCACCAATTCAGAGGAGGAAGGCAACTTAGGTAATGGCACAAGATGTATCATTTTGGAAAACCTATCACAAATTACCCAGATGGTGGTCATTCTCTGAGAAACAGGAAGATCGGAAATGAAATCCATAGAGATATGGGTCCATGGTCTCTTGGGCACAGGCAATGGCATCAACAAACCACTAGAGCGAGAGCAAGGCTTGGAGCGAGAGCAAGTCCCGCAGGACTGCACAAATTCCCTGACATCGCGAGACAAGGTAGGCCACCAAAAGGACCGACTAACCAAGTCCCTGGTACCAAAAATTCCGGGATGCCCAGCCAATGCGGAACAATGAATCTCAGACATCACACTCTTTTTCCATTGGTCCGGGACAAACAATTTTCCAACAGGGCAGCGCTCGGGCCTATCCTCCTGACACCCCTCCAGAGCAAGTCTCAAATTAGGCGAGATGGCGGAAAGAACTACACCTCCTTCAAAATAACAGAGGGATCAGATAGCTCAGGAGAGTCCGCAAGGAAACTCCTCGAGAGGGCATCCGCCTTAACATTCTTAGTGCCAGGAAGAAAGGAAACCACAAAATTAAAACGTGTGAAAAACAAGGCCCACCTGGCCTGTCTAGGATTGAGTCGCTTGGCAGATTCCAGATAGACCAGATTCTTATGGTCCGTAAGGACCACCACCTGATGTTTGGCTCCCTCCAGCCAATGTCTCCACTCTTCAAAAGCCCACTTCATGGCCAATAACTCCCGATTACCCACGTCATAATTACGTTCAGTAGGAGAAAATTTTCGAGAGAAAAAGGCACAAGGGTTACTTTTAGAGGTCTCTGGATCTTTTTGGGACAAAACGGCACCTGCCCCAATTTCAGAGGCATCAACCTCCACCTGAAATGGCAGAGAAACATCAGGCTGCCGTAGAACAGGAGCAGAAGTGAATCTCTGCTTAAGTTCCTGAAACGCAGAGACTGCCTCAGGAGGCCAATTCACCACATCAGAACCCTTTCTGGTCAAATCAGTTAATGGTTTAACAATAACAGAGAAATTACCAATAAATTTACGATAAAAATTGGCAAAACCCAAAAATCTCTGAAGAGCCTTTAATGAAGTAGGTTGGACCCAATCACAGATGGCCTGAACCTTGACCGGGTCCATTTCAATAACAGATGGGGACAAAATGAATCCCAGAAATGAGATCTTCTGTACGCCAAAAAGACACTTTGATCCCTTCACATACAGAGCATTCTCTTTCAAAATCTGGAATACAGTTCGAACATGTTTCACATGAGAGTCCCAGTCATTAGAAAAAATCAAGATATCATCCAAATAAACAATCAGAAACTTGTCCACAAAATCCCTGAAAATGTCATTCATGAAGGACTGGAAGACGGAAGGAGCATTAGTGAGCCCAAAGGGCATCACAAGGTACTCAAAATGCCCTTCAGGGGTGTTAAATGCCGTCTTCCATTCATCCCCGTGCTTAATGCGAATAAGGTTATACGCCCCCCTGAGGTCAAGCTTGGTAAACCAAGTAGCGTTTTTCACCCTGGAAAACAGGTCAGAAATCAAGGGTAACGGGTATTGATATTTCACAGTAATATTGTTCAAGAGACGATAATCAATACACGGCCTTAATGAACCATCTTTTTTGGCCACAAAGAAAAAACCGGCACCTAAGGGTGAAGAGGATGGTCTGATATGACCCTTCTCCAATGATTCCTTGATATAAGACCGCATAGCGTCATGTTCAGGTACAGACAAGTTAAAAAGGCGACCCTTAGGGAATTTACTACCTGGCACTAATTCAATAGCGCAGTCATAGCTCCTATGGGGAGGTAAGGATGCAGATTTACTTTCGCTAAACACATCAGAAAAATCAAACAAAAAGTCAGGAACATCCTCAGCCTGGGGGGAGGCAGAAAAAACAGGAGTGTTGGTATTAACACATTGGCAGCCCCAACTGGTTACAGACACAGATTTCCAATCCAAAACAGGATTATGAGACTGTAACCAAGGGAAACCCAGCACGATAATGTCATGCAGATTATATAGAACCAAAAATTTGCAGCACTCCTGGTGATCAGGTTCAACCCTCATTATCACCTGAGTAGAAAACTGGGGTTTATTCTCAGCCAAAGGGGTAGAATCGATCCCCAGTAGGGGAATAGACTTCTGTAGGGGTATCAAGGGAAATCCACAACGTTTAGCAAAATCATAATCCATCAGGTTAATAGCTGCTCCAGAATCAACGAAAGCCTGAGCAGAAAATGAGGACAGAGAGCATATCAGAGTGACAGTTAATAAAAACTTAGTCTGAACACCACCCAAGACAACTGAGCGTGCAAAACGTCTTCCCCGCTTAGGGCAGACTGAAATAGCATGAGAGGCATCACCACAGTAGAAACATAACCCATTGCGCTTTCGAAACTCATGACGCTGTGCCCCAGACACCACTCCATCACACTGCATGGGCTCAGCAGCTGGCTCACAAGGCAACACCACTCCACGCATACTTCTCCGCTCACGCAAACGTCTGTCAATTTGAATCGCTAATGACATAGAATCATTGAGACCAGAGGGGACAGGGAATCCCACCATAACATCCTTTACATTATCCGACAGACCCTTCCGGAAAAGGGCCGCCAAAGCGTCGTCATTCCATTTGGTCAGGACTGCCCACCTACGGAATCTCTGACAGTATAACTCAGCGTCATCAAGCCCCTGATTTAATGCCAACAAGGCTTTTTCAGCTTGATCAGTGACATTAGGCTCATCGTACAATAACCCCAAAGCCTGAAAAAATGCATCAACATCACTCAAAACAGGATCCCCAGGTGTGAGGGAAAAAGCCCAATCCTGAGGATCGCCGCGCAGGAGAGAGATGACAATTTGAACCTGCTGCGCTGCGTTTCCTGAGGACTTAGATTTTAAGGCAAGAAACAATTTACAATTATTTTTGAAATTCTGAAACTTAGCTCGATCCCCTGAAAACAAATCTGGCATGGGGATCCTAGGTTCCACAACAGGCAACCTAGCAAGATATGCAGCAATACTCCGAACCTCAGTGGCAAGCTGATCCACACGGCCAGACAACTGTGCAAACTCCATTGGGAGAAAAGATCCTCCCCAGCACCCAGAGATACAGAGGGAAAAAAAAAAAAAAAAAAAATGCAACAAACAGAAAAATATCTCTGACAACTTTTCTTCCTTCAAAATATTTTTTCCCTTCTGTGAGTACCATACAATTTTTATGGCCGTGTGATACTGTTATGTTACGGTAGCTGAGGAGTGCAGGTAAAAAAGGAAATACACCAGAGCAGTTGGAATCTATGAGATTGCAGTACCCTGACTAACCACCGCAACTAGAGGCAGCCGTGGAGCGTTCCTACGATGGTCCTAGACGCCTCGTCACAGCCTGAGAAACTAACTACACCTAAAGATAGAAATAGGAAAGCTATCTGCCCCGGAGCAGAACCCCAAAGACAATAGAAAGCCCCCAAACATGTAATGGCGGCTAGACAAGAGGAAATACTGACACAGAAAGAAAATAGTATGAGCAAACGCTGGGGCCCAAACTATCTAAATAGAAAAGGACAGGAAGGGTACTTACTGCAATCCCAGAAAACCCTGAAAAACACCAACTCTACTAATTTCAAAATCACCTGAGATCACACGACCTCTACCACCTAAATTAGTTCTCTGGTGTAACAAAAACAGCAGCCACTGAAAAAACTGCAAAAAGCAAAAGTACAAAACACAGTGGCTGGACTAAACTGAGAGGGCAAAAGCCCCCGGAGGGGACCCAGAAGGCCCCCACAGAAGTGCAGGACAAAATGCAAAAATATAGCAAAAACACAAAATAAGAAATTGTCTTATCTGATAGCAGGAGATGCAGACACGACACAGCAGGCTACAAGGGAAACTGGAAAGAAGGATTCAGACCAGAACAATTGATCACCGGCAACCCTGATGGGAAAATGATTCCCTTAAATAAGACCAATCAGTAACACCTGATTCCCAATCCTCACTAGTACCGCTAGTAACCACCAGAGGGAGCCTCTGCTCAGAACTCATCTCAAACCCATTCACAACATGCATCACATCTAATGTGGTGTACCTAATTATATGTACTAAATGTCCAACTGGGGGTCTGTATGTGGGAGAGACCGGGCAAAAACTGAGAACAAGGATGAATTCTCATCGCCACACAATAAGAGAAACAAGAATGGATCTACCTGTGGCAAAACATTTTTGTTCCCCTGGTCATAGCATGTTGGACATGAAATTACTTGTACTGAAAGGTAGTTTCACATCTCAGAGACACAGAAGAGTTTGCGAATACAAACTGATGGTGACCTTTGACACTCTTAATGCTGGAATGAACCTGTCACACGGATTTATGACGTTTTACATCAATTAAGGAATTTACTCCAAAGACCCTGTGAGAGCATCACAAAACATTACCAGACCCCAATCAGAGGGCAATAAAACTTTCACACTCCTTATCTATGAATTGTTCCAATATTTATGTTCATCCCTCTGCCATAATGACTATTCTGCTTCACGTCACTTGTCTTACCTATTGCATTATTTCTGTGCTGTGTTGTGTATAAATATGTGATTCTTCAGATTTTGCATTAGTCTAGCCTGATGAAGAGACCTGAGTAGTCTCGAAAGCTTGCAATTTGCTACCATCTTTTCAGTTAGCCATTAAAAGGTATCAACCACTGAGGACTCATAACTTCTGTCAGGGAGTGTACAGCAGACTGACACCTCTGAAATGAACCTCATTCACACACAAAATATATAATCACAGAGATCAAAATTGTTTCACCAATTTTTCTAAATCTGACTGATAACACATGCTGAGACTGGGAATCACATCATGATTGCTGCCAAGCATTCACCAATATTTCTTGTTGCCTACAGTTGGCACAAAATGCACATAGAATGCCTAGAATTATGTAGTGGTGACCATACTATGATACCATTACAATAAACCATGAGTCACTGATATACACTTTAAAATATTCCAGGAAAATCCTCATTCTGACTCTCACAGACTTACAGTACATTGAGTAGTGACTTACATGAACTGTTGAATTGTTAAGGGCTGCAGAATATGTTGGTGCTTTATAAATAAAATTATTATACAGCTCGCCCAGCAAACACTAGAGCGATCCAGCAGGTCACAACCTACAGAAGAGCGACTGGAGTGGTACCAATAACAGATGAAGACGTAAGCTTGAAAGTACGGTATATTAATAGGGGCAAGGAACATACATTAGTGATATTAGTGTTACCACTTTGGCAGGGAAAGAAAAAAAACTGGCATGGTGCTTAAAAAGCTTGTTTACAAAAAAATATGGATTTCTTTGGCATAAACATCGGATTGCAGATATCAGGGTATCATTTTATATAACTTCCTATGACCTGTGTACCCATGGCTTAGGAGGGATAATCCTACTACAGATTCCCATTAAAATGTGACTCAAGTAGAAAATTGGACATGCAACACCTCATAAATAATAATAGCTCAAAATCAGCAGAGTTCAAAAATGCCTAAGTCTACATACAAGAATCTACACATCTAAAGAGACTAAACATGAAGTTTAAAGCTGGGAAAAAACAATAACAATAAACAGAAGCATTAACAATAAAATACAGGGATTACTCACTATGAAAAGTGAGTGTACCCCAAATATATAAAAGCAGATCACTGCCATCAGCTCCCCATGATGCGATTGCACAGCACCGATGGGTTACCATGTCAGCCGTGGGCCTACTGTAGGCGTCCGTCGCTGGGATCTTGGCACTCTTGAGAAAACTGTGATTTTTATCATATACTGAAGTACTATGATATTGTAGAACACAATACAGTATAATAAATTGGATGATTGAAGGTTCAAGTGTTCAAGTCTGAATTGTTTTTTTGGATCACAACACCCTCCGTAGAAAAATGAAATAAAAGTGACTAAACCATGGCATGCAACCAAATTAGTATCAATAAAACCATCAGTTCACCATGTAAAAAACAAGCCATGAAACTACTCAGTTAATGGAAAAATAAACGTTTTGCGGGTTTCAGAAATTAGTGAATTTTTTACAAATTTCTGAATTTTCTTTCACCACTTAAATAATAAAAAAAATCTATGAAAGTAAGGTATTGCCATAATGGTATTGACATGAAGAATCATTGTTACCATTTAATGAAAGATGTAAAAAGAAAACTCAAAAAACAATAGAGGAATGGTTTTTTTTTTTCACTATCCCACTTGGGAATTGTTTGCCTCATTTTTTAGTAGATTAAATAGTAAAATAAAAGGTGAATTCAAATGAATTCAAAACTACAACTCATCCCACAAAAAAAACTCATGCTGCAATGTCAAAGAAAAAATAAAAAAAGTTATGGGTCTTGAAAGAAAGGCAGGGAAAAGGCAAAAGTAAAAATGAAACATGGTTTTGGAGGTGATAGGTTAACATGCAACAATTGGGACATTTGTCTCTTTTGTAACATTAGGAAGTGTAATAAACATGCTTAAAAAGTTATGCTGGCATAATCTGCACCAAATGAATCATAAAGATTCGACATTTAATAAATACTGAGTTGGTGAGAACACAAAAGATTTGGCACAAATATTATTATGTTTTATTAATGTTGACTTCTGGGTATAAACATACAATTTAATGTATATTGTGATCTGTGCAATATTGATTATAAATAAAAGTTATCTCACAAAATAAATATTTCTAATACAAAGGTTTATTCAAACAGATCCCTTACGCAAATCAAATGTACTGTACATAAAAACTGTAAAATGCAATGAGTTCATACACTACACGCATTATATATGTTTGTTAAAGAAACGCCAAAAGCCTTGGTATCTCATTTTTACATGGAAATTAGATTTGGGATTATGTAAGTAAACAATTTTCCATCACCCCATATGAACCTCTCCATACTTACGAATCCATAAGCCTAACATTGTATGTTCACTAATTAGTAGAACGTACTCCTAGGCCGGTTTCACACGTCCTGACTTTTCTGGTACCGGAGATATCAGTGTCCGTGTCTCATGAATGTAATTTTTGCGGCACACGTGTCCCATGTGCCGCATCCTTACTACACGGATGGCCGCCGGAGAAGCGCTACAGTAAGCGGCGCTGTCCCCCAGCGGCAGGTGTCGGATGATGGGACTAATAGTCCCAAAAGCCCCCACCTGCTGTCATCTTTCTAACGTTATTATAACTCTCAGCATTCTCCCCTGCTCGCGCTGATTGCTGGTAGAGCAGGGGAGAATGCTAAGAGCTGTCTTCAGCACCTGCCGCTGGGGGACAGCGCCACTTACTGCAGTGCTTCTTCCCAGGCACTGGTACGTGTCACACGGAGAACTTCAATGTGTGTTCTCTGTGTGCACATGTGCGACACAGTTTGCGGACCAGAAAAAACGGACATGTCAGCGTGTTTTGTTTGCACACGGTCTGTGAAAACATGCTGACATAGAACCATTCATTTGAATGGGTCTACGTGTGTCAGTGTGTCTGGTACATGTGAAAACTGTCACCACACGTACCGGACACACTGACGTATGAAAGAGGCCTTAGGCTAAGTTCCCATAGTACGGATATGCTGCAGTTTTTCTGCTGCTTTGGAAATACCGCAGAGTATACAATTCAAGCAAAGTGAATGAGATTTCTATTAATCTCATGTTAAGGGCTCGCTCACACTGAGGTATGTTTTCTCTTGTGACAGAATTGGGCAGATTATGATAATGATGCTCAGCTCAAACTCTGTCAGAGGCAAAAGGAAAGTAACTAATCCAGCTTCCAGGAACATTCATTAAAATACCAAGTTTTATTGAACAATGAATTAAAAACTATTGCAGCTACAATGATTAAGGATGTTACAGTCTGAAACGCGTTTGCTTTTATCATGGGGTTGTGTAGCTGCGATAGTTTTTAATTAATTTTTCAATAAAACTTTTTGGATTTTAATGGATGTTCCTGGAAGCTGGATTATTTACCTTGTTTCTCTGCACCTGTTGTAGCACTATTTGTTCTGTGCCACAGGACACTCAGTGGGTGAGCCTACTCTGTTCCCCTCCTTATATTAATCTCTGTCAGCTAGTGTGATTAAAATGATACCCTGGTTGATGAAATCCGTCTTGTGGTTGTTGTTTAATCTTTATTTTCAGCTTTGAGTTAATAATATGCTCAAAGACCCCCCACAGGGCCACCCCGGAGCACGCCATGTCGATAACTCAAAACTGAAATAAAGATTAAACAACAACCACAAGACGGATCTCATCAACCAAGGTATCATTTTAATCAGTATAACGGCGCCGACCTGACAATGTCTGTAGGTTACTGTGCACAATCCAGCTGACAGGTTACCTTTAAGGATTAAAAAAATTACGTTCTGCTAGCCTTAGTATAAGGCCGGGGTCACAATTGCGAGAAACTCGCACGAGTCTCGCACCTCAATACCTGGACCGGAGCGTTCAGCTGCATAGAAATACATGCAGCTGCACACTCCGTTCCCGAGTGCCGGTGGTAGTGCCGGGTATTGAGGTGCGAGACTCGTGCGAGTTTCTCGCAAGTGTGACCCCGGCCTATTTATGAGGACTCACTGGGGACCTTTCTTTTAGTTACTGTTTTCAGACTGACCAACACATTCTTCACTTTGTACAGTCTACATCAGCAGGGCAGCTGAACCCTGTGATTGGTCGCAGTGGTCACATGCTCCAAGACCAGATCAGCAGCTTTGATGCAGCCCTGAACCCAGGGAGGGTGAGTAATAACTGATTTCATTATTTTTAACATGGGAAAGATGAAAGGATAAAAATAATTTCTGGAAAACCCCTTTAACGTGTGTTTATGTTGGAAACATCTGGGTAGACCCCTTAACTGCAAGAATGTATGTATTAGTTCATTCTCTGTTCACACTGATGCTACTATTCAGTTTAATTAGGTTCCAGTTGCCCCTGTTGACAGAATACTACATTGCCCCTAAGGGCTGAGTTGCAAGATGAAGTACCCAATGCTGGTTCAGATCTCTAATTTTAAAAGAAACATGAAGAGCAGGGTTGGACTGGGGTGTCATGGGCCCACCAGTAACATTGAACCTCGTTCACAAATTTTCAGCCAATACATTCAGTGGGAAGACTCAAAAATCTTCTTTTTGAACATTTAAAAAAGCCATTAAAAAGACGACTCAAAAGCGCTTGAAAAATGCTCAAAAAAAATCCAAGCTGGTGTTTCCTGAGGTGCCTTCCTCTTGAAAAACTTGTTGTGTTTGCCAGCCTCATATGGTGCGTGCATACCCCAACCAGCAAAACTGAAGGCAGATTACAGTCAGAGCCAAGGTTGGCCTTTGTGACCAGGCCCCATTTTTCAATTCTGACGTGTCATTTTAAGTGGTAAAAACTTTGGACTGCTTTTACATATCCCAGTGATTCTGAGAATGTTTTTGAGTGAGCCATTGTACTTTATGCTAGAAGTACAGTACAGACCAAAAGTTTGGACACAGCTTATCATTTAAATATTTTTCTGTATTTTCATTACAATGAAAATTGTAAATTCACACTGAAGGCATCAAAACTATGAATTAACACATGTGGAATTATATACTTAACAAAAAAGTGTGTAACAACTGAAAATATGTCTTATATTCTAGGTTCTTCAAAGTAGCCACCTTTTGCTTTGATGACTGCTTTGCACACTCTCACTCAATCTCACACACTCAATTAAGGAATTTACTCCAAAGACCCTGTGAAAACATCACAAAACATTACCAGACCCCAATCAGAGGGTAATAAAACTTGCTCTCCTTATCTATGAACTGTTCCAATATTTATGCTCATCCCTCTGCCATAATGACTATTCTGCTTCACGTCACTTGTCTTACCTATTGCATTTTTTCTGTGTTTTTGTGTATAAATATGTGATTCTTCAGATTTTGTATTAGTTCAGCCTGATGAAGAGACCTGAGTAGTCTCGAAAGCTTGCAATTTGTTACCATCTTTTCAGTTCGACATTAAAAGGTATCAACCACTGAGGACTCTCAACTCTAAATATTTTCTATTATGGTAACGGTAGAATTAGAAAACATATTTACTTGAACACCTTGGGATTCTTTGATTGAGCTTCAAGAGTTAGTACACGGGATGTTTCACTCACAGGTTTGTCACAGTCAGGTTATAGTGGATTTCTGGTCTTATAAATGCGGTACGGTGTGTGTCCACAGACGGCCCAACTCCGCGCATAAGCCCCAGCGGTGGTTCTATTTCTTTTGTCTTGGCTATACTTGGCTCATTAGCCTCTTATACCTCAAGTGAGGTTTGATACAGCACCCTTGGTAATCGAAACGATACCTGACATTTGTTATGCCTTGCTTGTGAATTCAATAAACCTTTTTTCCATTTGCATCATAAAATACTACAATTTTGAGTGTGGCTAGTATTTCTTCCTCTATGCTATGATTCAGACAGTACCTGGAGACACTCATGGCTAGTGCGGAAATGGGGCCATTTTGGTTCAATGTGCCTGTTGAAGACGTTCCATATTTATCAGTAGTCACAACTGATCATTCTTTGTGCATGTAAACACACTAAACAGAGAGACATTCGTCGATAACAGAACCCAGACAGTAGCAAGTGCTCATGACTCATCTGCCTACAATATAGTGAAGTTTTCAGTAGAGAGTTCACTGATCACAATATTTCTACAAAGCAATGTTGGAAAACTTATAAACTTATTGAGTACTCTGCATTGATCTCAAGCTTTAGCATATTGTGGTTGATCTGAGACAGCTTGTTGCAGAAGAATTCCTTACCTAATCAGCAAAGCATACATGTAGTGTTAAGTGAAAATTTGGTTAGAGTGGTGAGAGCAACAGAAAATGAGATGTCACTACACTGTGGGCCATGTATCTGAATTTTTTCACGATACCACTTGTCTTTTTAACCATAGGCAATGACAGGCTTATTAAAATTCTAGTTTCTTAAAAGGCAACCGTGTCATTTCAAAAAAGAAATTGTATTTACCTCAGTTATGCGTGTTACAAGGGCATGGAAACCTTCTAAAACTATGGTCCGGGAGAAAATGAATCCTGTCACGTACTTTGAAGCATTGTGTTAATAAGCACACTCTGCATTTGATCCAACACTCGCTTTGTAAGCATCATTTACAGTTAATTCAGAGATCTCACATGCTGAAAACCTTGGAGCTAACTAATAGTGATAAATAGTGGTGAATGGGCCACTTAGTTTCTCCAACACAATCTATTTTGACAAATGTGGATTTTAAGGAAAACATAATATTAAATTAAAGAACCTGTGTCTACCCCAATCTTTTGATTTGTTGTGATTTACAAGGAGCGTGTGATTATCTTTTCCCACTTACCTCTGGTACAAAATAGCGGGAATATAGGAGATCACAGAAACTAGGGACAAAACATATAATCAACTCAGGAAAACAGGACCATAGGCCAACATAAAGTAGTTCAATGCTGTGCTGCAGCCCTTTGCCCATTTATGTAGTTCCTACTATCTGCTATGTGAGGATCCATTTATGACCACACTGCAGTAGAAATTTATAGGAGCGTAATTAAGATAAACCAGACTTTATTATTTCAAGCAACTAAACTTGTCAGTATTTACACAGAAAAACAATGCAACAAAAATGGAAAAGTGCATTTCATCACCTTTCACCTAATACCAATTGATTCTAGTAAATTATAGAAATTCCTTTCCTCCTTTGGTTTGTTATCTTACATATGATAATGAAACCAGTTTATCAAACAGCCATTAGTGCATGGAATTCTCAGGATTTTACAACTGCACAAAGTCATAAATGCATACTACAAGCTTAAAAAGAATACAATTATGCAGATTATAAAAGCAGATAATATTTTTACCTAGCGTCTATGTAATACATACATGAAAAGTGATGTGGGGGCTGGACTTACTATCAAGGGGGGTTTTCCATTGAGACAACATTTTCCATTACCCAAGTAGATTCTAAAGACATCATTGAGGGTGGATCCTTCCACTTGGGGACCCTCTACAAGCCACAGCAAAGAGTAACTGCAAAGAGCACCAGCTCCAGAGGATTCATCTCCATATACGACATGGGGAATCGATCATTTGAATAAGCTCTCATGTAAGGGCTCAAACAGACGTCCACTAGTCCCCCAACAAGAGCATGACAGCTTCATGTAATTCTAGGAGGCTGTCCAACTCGGAATGGAAGAACCGCAGGCAGTCAGTGCATTGCAGTCCAAGATCGGAGTGATTTGCATGGATGTCTGCATGAGCCTTTAGGCTACATTTACACATCTGTTGTATACTTCTGTGTTTTGTACATTTTTTTTTTCTCGGAGATTACACTGACCCATAGAATTTTGTTTATTCACACACAGCCATTTTAAAAACAACTCCATGTCTCCGGGCTGAGGAATCAGAGCATGTCTCATTCCCATCCCTTTTGCAAAACAGATGCAGCCATTAAAGAGGACCTACCACCAGGTAAAAAGTGTTCAGTTTTTAGGCCGGGGTCACACTTGCGACTGCAATGCGAGAAACTCGCGCGAGACGCCCACATCAATACCCGGCACTGCCGCCGGCACTTGGACCGAAGCGTTCAGCTGCACAGAAATACATGCAGCCCACACTCCGGTCCCGAGTGCCGAAGGCAGTGCCGGGTATTGATGTGGGGGACTCGCGCGAGTTTCTCGCATTGCAGTCGCAAGTGTGACCCCGGCCTTAAATTTGTTATTCCTGCTGCTCTCTTGAATATTCCTGTTTCTGATTTTTTTTTTTTAAAAGCCACCATACGGTTCCAGAGAAAGCGAGCCTTTTTATGAAGTGCTAATACATACTGCTCTTTTCAAGGAGGTGATGCTCAGGGAACATGTCAGTAGACTGTGCTGTATTATTAGGCCTCTTTCACACTTCAGTCGTGCGACGTCAGTCAAAATACGTCAAAATGTCAAAAAAACGGATCCGCCAATTTTTTTTGGCGGATCCGTTTTTTTCCCATAGACTTGCATTAGTGACGGATTTTGACGGATGGTCGTCCGTTAGATCCGTTTTTGGACGGATCCACCAAAAAATTTGCGTCCGTCATTTAAAAAAAACGTCTAATGCAACGTTTTTTTTGACAGCCAAAATGGCGGACAACGGCGGATCCGCCGCATCCGCCATTTTGTACAATGGCCGCCTATGGGCGGCGGATCCGCCAGCATCCGTTTTTGACGGAATCCGCCTGCGGATCCGTCGCCTCTATTGAAAACCATAGTAAAATGCAGAAAACATTGTCCGGGGTCTCTCTCTCTCCCGCATCCGCCATTTTGTACAATGGCCGCCTATGGGCGGCGGATCCGCCAGCATCCGTTTTTGACGGAATCCGCCTGCGGATCCGTCGCCTCTATTGAAAACCATAGTAAAATGCAGAAAACAGTGTCCGGGGTGTCTCTCCCTCTCCCTCTCTCTCTCTCTCGTCCGGACTTACATTTCCGGAACGAAATTTTCATCATTTCCAGGTGAAATCTTCTTGGCGGATCCGTCAGAAAACTGACCAGTTTTACATCCGTTTTTTTACTTTTCTGACGGATCCGCCATTTTCACGGATGGGCGGACGTCACACAACGGAAGTGTGAAAGAGGCCTTAGCGTGTGAGCACCATCTCCGTAGTAAAAACCATAAAAAGTAGCACCAAGTAAAAAAAAACTCACATCTATAGAACCATATGGAGGACTTAAAACAAAAATGGAGCAGCAGGACTTAAATGAGAGAAAGACTCTAAAGTCGATGGGGATTGTAAAAAACGGATGAAACTTCGGAAGGCATACGTTGCATTTCAGTGTTCCACCTTTGTTTCATTCATTTTTCACAGATCCATTGTGAAAAGTCAATGGATAAATAAAAGCTCCCTTTACCTTCATCAGTTATTAAAAACGGATTAGATAAAAAGACATCCAACATGGAGTCAAACTGGATGATACACGACGGTCAGTTTTATTTGGATCTAAAAACAGACACAGGTGTGTGAATGAAGCCTATGTGAATGCGAATAGTATCATTCTCTGCTATTATCAGCTGATTATGGCAGGATTTTAATATTTAGATTTAATTTAGCAAACCTTCACATAGGTTACACAGTACTTATAAAACCTGATTATTTACCCTATAAAGGCAAAGGATCATCACTTTATGACGGGATAATATTTACTGTCCCTATAAAATGTATATGCCCTTTACATTTTCATATTTTACTTTGTAACAATTACAGTGGATTTAATAAGACCTTTTTATAGTCATCAGCAGAAAAAGATTAAAGACATTTTTGATAATTAGGGTAGTATAATATACATACAAAGCTTCTATTTGAAGCTAAAGCTATGATGGTGTGCCCAACCCATTGCAAACAGCATTTTATTATTCCATCCTTGGTCCCACAAATAACAGGGGCACCAAGGATAGTTGTCTAATTGACAACTCTCAATTATTAACCTGGCTTAAAGTCACCTTCCAATAGCAATGTGGCTTTAACCCATTATTAACCCATTAGCCACCGCTACAGGGCAATGGGAATAGACGGGGTAAGTGCCAGAAAGGGCACATCTAATTATAGATTTGCCTTTTCTGCGGTGGCTGGGGGCAGATGTTAGTAGCCAGGGGGGGCACAAAATAAATGCACCTTCCCTAGGCTATTATTATCTGCCCCCACTCGCTGGCTTTGCCTATCTGGTGAGAAAATAGCGCGGGAGCCCACACATTTTTTTTCAACGAATTTACACCTTTAACCCCTTCATGACCCAGCCTATTTTGACCTTAAAGACCTTGCCATTTTTTGTAATTCTGACCAGTGTCCCTTTATGAGGTAATAACTCAGGAACGCTTCAACGGATCCTAGCGATTCTGAGATTGTTTTTTCGTGACATATTGGGCTTCATGTTAATGGTAAATTTAGGTCGATAATTTTTGCGTTTATTTGTGAAAAAATGGAAATTTGGCGAAAATTTTGAAAATTTTGTAATTTTCAAATTTTTAATTTTTACTCTGTTAAACCAGAGAGTTATGTGACACAAAATAGTTAATAAATAACATTTCCCACATGTCTACTTTACATCAGTACAATTTTGGGAACATTTTTTTTTTGTTAGGAAGTTATAAGGGTTAAAATTTGACCAGCAATTTCTCATTTTTACAGCAAAATTTACAAAACCATTTTTTTAGGGACCACCTCACATTTGAAGTCACTTTGAGGGGTCTATATGGCAGAAAATACCCAAAAGTGACACCATTATAAAACCTGCACCCTCAAGCTACTCAAAACTACATTCAAGAAGATTATTAACCCTTCAGGTGCTTCACAGGAACTAAAGCAACGTGGAAGGAAAAAATGGACATTTTAATTTTTCCAACAAAAATTTTCTTTTAGCATCAATTTTTTCATTTTTACATGGGCAACAGGATAAAATGGATCCTAAAATTTGTTGGGCAATTTCTCCTGAGTACACAGATACCTCATATGTGGTCATAAACCACTGTTTGGGCGCACGGCAGGGCTCAGAAGGGAAGGAGCGCCATTTGACTTTTTGAATGGAAAATATGCTGGAATATTTAGCGGTTGCCGTGTCGCATTTGGAGAGTCCCTGTGCGCCTAAACATTGGAGCTCCCCCATAAGTGACCCCATTTTGGAAACTAGACCCCCTAAGGAACTTATCTAGATGCATAGTGAGCACTTTGAACCCCCAGGTGCTTCACAAATTGATCCGTAAAAAAAAAAGAAAGTACTTTTTTTTTACAAAAAAATTCTTTTAGCCTCAGTTTTTTCATTTTCACATGGACAACAGGATAAAATGGATCCTAAAATTTGTTGGGCAGTTTCTCCTGAGTACACAGATACCTCATATGTGGTCATAAACCACTGTTTGGGCGCACGGCAGGGCTCAGAAGGGAAGGAGCGCCATTTGACTTTTTGAATGGAAAATATGCTGGAATATTTAGCGGTTGCCGTGTCGCATTTGGAGAGTCCCTGTGTGCCTAAACATTGGAGCTCCCCCACAAGTGACCCCATTTTGGAAACTAGACCCCCTAAGGAACTTATCTAGATGCATAGTGAGCACTTTGAACCCCCAGGTGCTTCACAAATTGATCCGTAAAAAAAAAGAAAGTACTTTTTTTTTTACAAAAAATTTCTTTTAGCCTCAGTTTTTTCATTTTCACATGGGCAACAGTATAAATTGGATCCTAAAATTTGTTGGGCAGTTTCTCCTGAGTACACAGATACCTCATATGTGGTCATAAACCACTGTTTGGGCGCACGGCAGGGCTCAGAAGGGAAGGAGCGCCATTTGACTTTTTGAATGGAAAATATGCTGGAATATTTAGCGGTTGCCATGTCGCATTTGGAGAGTCCCTGTGTGCCTAAACATTGGAGCTCCCCCACAAGTGACCCCATTTTGGAAACTAGACCCCCTAAGGAACTTATCTAGATGCATAGTGAGCACTTTGAACCCCCAGTTGCTTCACAAATTGATCCGTAAAAAAAAGAAAGTACTTTTTTTTCACAAAAATTTTCTTTTAGCCTCGTTTTCATTTTCACATGGGCAACAGTAAAATTGGATCCTAAAATTTGTTGGGCAATTTCTCCTGAGTACACAGATACCTCATATGTGGTCATGAACCACTGTTTGGGCGCACGGCAGGGCTCAGAAGGGAAGGAGCACCATTTGAATTTTTGAATGGAAAATATGCTGGAATATTTAGCGGTTGCCATGTAGCATTTGGAGAGTCCCTGTGTGCCTAAACATTGGAGCTCTCCCACAAGTGACCCCATTTTGGAAACTAGACCCCCTAAGGAACTTATCTAGATGCATAGTGAGCACTTTGAACCCCCAGGTGCTTCACAAATTGATCCGTAAAAAAAAGAAAGTACTTTTTTTTCACAAAAATTTTCTTTTAGCCTCAGTTTTTTCATTTTCACATGGGCAACAGTATAAATTGGATCCTAAAATTTGTTGGGCAATTTCTCCTGAGTACACAGATACCTCATATGTGGTCATAAACCACTGTTTGGGCGCACGGCAGGGCTCAGAAGGGAAGGAGCACCATTTGACTTTTTGAATGGAAAATATGCTGGAATATTTAGCGGTTGCCATGTCGCATTTGGAGAGTCCCTGTGTGCCTAAACATTGGAGCTCCCCCACAAATGACCCCATTTTGGAAACTAGACCCCCTAAGGAACTTATCTAGATGCATAGTGAGCACTTTGAACCCCCAGGTGCTTCACAAATTGATCCGTAAAAAAAAAGAAAGTACTTTTAATTCACAAAAAATTTCTTTTAGCCTCAGTTTTTTCATTTTCACATGAGCAACAGTATAAATTGGATCCTAAAATTTGTTGGGCAATTTCTCCTGAGTACACAGTTACCTCATATGTGGTCATAAACCACTGTTTGGGCGCACGGCAGGGCTCAGAAGGGAAGGAGCGCCATTTGACTTTTTGAATGGAAAATTAGCTCCAATCGTTAGCGGACACCATGTCGTGTTTGGAGAGCCCCTGTGTGCCTAAAGTTTAGAGCTCCCCCACAAATGACCCCATTTTGGAAACTAGACCCCCTAAGAAACTTATCTAGATGCAAAGTGAGCACTTTGAACCCCCAGGTGCTTCACAGAAGTTTATAACGCAGAGACGTGAAAATAAAAAATCATTTTTATCCTCAAAAACTGATTTTTTTAACCCGCAATTTTTTATTTTCACAAAGGTAACAGGAGAAATTGGACCACAAAAGTTGTTGTACAGTTTGTCCTGAGTACGCTAGTACCCCATATGTGGGGGGGAACCATTGTTTGGGCACACGTCAGGGCTCGGAAGGGATGTAGTGACGCTTTGAAATGCCGACTTGATGGAATGGTCTGCGGGGGGCAGAGCCCCTGATGTGCCTAAACAGTAGAAACCCCCCACAAGTGACCCCATTTTGTAAACTAGACCCCCAAAGGAACTTATCCAGATGTGTGGTGAGCACCTTGAACCCCCAAGTGTTTCACAGAAGTTTATAATGCAGAGCCGTGAAAATAAAAAATCATTTTTATCCTCAAAAACTGATTTTTTTAACCCGCAATTTTTTATTTTCACAAGGGTAACAGGAGAAATTGGACCACAAAAGTTGTTGTACAGTTTGTCCTGAGTACACTGGTACCCCATATGTGGGGGGGAACCACTGTTCGGGCACACGTTGGGGCTCGGAAGGGAAGTAGTAACGTTTTGAAATGCTGACTTTGATGGAATGATCTGCGGGCGTCATGTTAGGTTTGCAGAGCCCCTGATGTGCCTAAACAGTAGAAACTCCCCACAAGTGACCCCATTTTGGAAACTAGACCCCGCAAAAAAACTTATCTAGATGTGTGGTGAGCAATTTGAACCCCCAAGGGCTACACAGCAGTTTATAACGCCCGGGCATGAAAATAAAAAAATCATATTTCTTCCATAATCAGGATCTTTAGTCCCCAATTTTTTTATTTTCCCAAGGGTAACAGGAGAAATTAGACCCCAAAAGTTGTTGTCCAATTTGTCCTGAGTACGCTGATACCCCATATGTGGGAGAAAACTACTGTATGGGCGCACGTCGGGGCTCGAAAGGGAAGTAGTGTCGTTTTGAAATGCCCACTTGATAGAATGGTCTGAGGGCGTCATGTTACGTTTGCAGAGCCCCTGATGTGCCTAAACAGTAGAAACTCCCCACAAGTGACCCCATTTTGGAAACTAGACCCCGCAAATAACTTATCTAGATGTGTAGTGAGCACTTTGAACCTCCAAGAGCTACACAGAAGTTTATAACGCCCGGGCATGAAAATAAAAAAATCATATTTTTTCCACAAACATGATCTTTAGTCCCCAATTTTTTTATTTTCCCAATGTTAACAGGAGAAATTAGACCCCAAAGCTGTTGTGCAATTTTTCCAGAGTACGCCGATACCCCATATGTGGGGGTAAACCACTGTTTGGGCATACGTCGGGGCTTGGAATAAAGGGAGCACTGTTTGACTTTTTGAACGCAAAATTTGCAGGAATCAATGGTGGCGCCATTCGCGTATGGAGACCCCCTGAGTGCCTAATAGTGGAAACCCTCAATTCTAACTCCAACCCTAACCCCAACACACCCTAACCCCAACCTAACCCAACACACCCCTAATCCCAACTCTAACCATAAACTAACCACAAGCCTAACCCTAATCCCAACCCTAACCCAAAACACCCCTACACTTATGCCTAACCTAACACAAACCTAAACTAATCCCAACCCTAACCTAATTCCACCTAACCAAATTCCAACCCTTACCAAATTCTACCGTAACCCAATTAACCTAACCCAAGGTGGGTTCATATTTGCGTTTTACCAGCCGTCACACGTAGCGTTGACCGGCTGGTAATGGTATAGCAAACGGATCGTTTACTATACCCGCTAGCGCAGAGAATCAGATGATTCATCGCGCTAGCGGTGACGGAGCCAAGACGCTGCAGCCCGTGTCCAAGGCGCCGTCATGAATGACAGCACGTCGCGAACGCATGCCGCTTACGGCATGCGTTGCGATGCGCACACAAAGGGGTGAATGGCAGCGTTAACGGACTGCGTTACACCGCGGTGAAACGAAGTCCATCTACGGACTGCCATAATGCAATATGAACCCACTAACCCCGAGGCCCCGTGCACACGTTGCGGATCACTGCGGATTTTAAAATCCGCAGGTAAATGACCTGTTTTACCGCGAATTTAGCGCGGATTTGCTGCGTTTTTTCCCAGTTTACAACTTAATGGAATAGGTGTAAAACCGCTGCGGATCCGCAGAAAGAATTGATGGCTGATTTGCAGCATCGGCCATGGCTGGATTGTAATATTTCACCACTTTTCAGTGGTGAAATATTGCTAATCGCTCTGATTGGCTGTTACTTTTAAACAGCCAATCAGAGCGATCGTAACCACGTGGGGGTTAAGTCACCCCCACTGTGGTGATGCGCAAGGGGTCCTGTGCCTGCGGGTCGGATGACCTTTCAGTGATTCCGGTCACCCGACCCGCAGGAACATGATTTATAGCATGACGCCTACGTTGGCGTCATGGGTCGGGATGGCACAGGTTTTCATGACGCCAACGTAGGCGTCATGGGTCGGGAAGGGTTAATTAACCCCTACATGTATGAAATTTTGCACACATACACTCATGTCATTGTTAGTGAAAACCATATATCAAACTACATGAAATGACATGGTTAACTGTATGTAAACCATGTGTCATTTCATGTCGGGTCTGTAATTTCACAAAAGCCGGCAATTGAATTAGCGGCTATTATACTATGTAGAAGTGTATGAACTATAAATATATATATATATGTGTGTCACAATGACATGTGTGTATATATATATATATATATATATATATATATATATATATATACAGGTCTTTCTCAAAAAATTAGCATATAGTGCTAAATTTCATTATTTTCCATAATGTAATGATTACAATTAAACTTTCATATATTTTAGATTCATTACACACCAACTGAAATTTGTCAGGTCTTTTATTGTTTTAATACTGATGATTTTGGCATACAACTCCTGATAACCCAAAAAACCTGTCTCAAAAAATTAGCATATCAAGAAAAGGTTCTCTAAACGACCTATTACCCTAATCTTCTGAATCAACTAATTAACTCTAAACACATGCAAAAGATTCCTGAGGCTTTTAAAAACTCCCTGCCTGGTTCATTACTCAAAACCCCCATCATGGGTAAGACTAGCGACCTGACTGATGTCAAGAAGGCCATCATTGACACCCTCAAGCAAGAGGGTAAGACCCAGAAAGAAATTTCTCAACAAATAGGCTGTTCCCAGAGTGCTGTATCAAGGCACCTCAATGGGAAGTCTGTTGGAAGGAAACAATGTGGCAGAAAACGCTGTACAACGAGAAGAGGTGACCGGACCCTGAGAAAGATTGTGGAGAAGGACCGATTCCAGACCTTGGGGGACCTGAGGAAGCAGTGGACTGAGTCTGGTGTAGAAACATCCAGAGCCACCGTGCACAGGCGTGTGCAGGAAATGGGCTACAGGTGCCGCATTCTCCAGGTAAAGCCACTTTTGAACCATAAACAGCGGCAGAAGCGCCTGACCTAAGTGGTCCCAAGTTCTTTTTTCTGATGAAAGCAAATTTTGCATGTCATTCGGAAATCAAGGTGCCAGAGTCTGGAGGAAGACTGGGGAGAAGGAAATGCCAAAATGCCTGAAGTCCAGTGTCAAGTACCCACAGTCAGTGATGGTGTGGGGTGCCATGTCAGCTGCTGGTGTTGGTCCACTGTGTTTCATCAAGGGCAGGGTCAATGCAGCTAGCTATCAGGAGATTTTGGAGCACTTCATGCTTCCATCGGCTGAAATGCTTTATGGAGATGAAGATTTCATTTTTCAGCACGACCTGGCACCTGCTCACAGTGCCAAAACCACTGGTAAATGGTTTACTGACCATGGTATTACTGTGCTCAATTGACCTGCCAACTCTCCTGACCTGAACCCCATAGAGAATCTGTGGGATACTGTGAAGAGAAAGTTGAGAGACGCAAGACCCAACACTCTGGATGAGCTTAAGGCCGCTATCGAAGCATCCTGGGCCTCCATAACACCTCAGCAGTGTCACAGGCTGATTGCCTCCATGCCACGCCGCATTGAAGCAGTCATTTCTGCAAAAGGATTCCCGACCAAGTATTGAGTGCATAACTGAACTTTATTATTTGATGGTTTTTTTGTTTGTTTTTAAAAAACACTTTTATTTTATTGGATGGTTGAAATATGTTAATTTTTTGAGACAGGTTTTTTGGTTATCAGGAGTTGTATGCCAAAATCATCAGTATTAAAACAATAAAAGACCTGACAAATTTCAGTTGGTGTGTAATGAATCTAAAATATATGAAAGTTTAATTGTAATCATTACATTATGGAAAATAATGAAATTTAGCACTATATGCTAATTTTTGAGAAGGACCTGTATATATATGTATTCTATGTGTATATATCTATTCTTTCTATTCTTTATTAAACCTGTCAGTGTGATTTTACAGTATAGCTGGGGATGAGTTAGCTGCTATTATATATGTAGAAGTGCAGTATAGCCGGGGATGAATTGCCGGCTTTTCTAAAGGACACCGATGCGATTTAGTCGCAAGTCACACGTGCGGTCCGTTTGTAATCCGATTTTTCATCGCACCCATAGACTTGCATTGGCGATAGTCGACCCACAATCGGTGACAATCACAGCATGCTGCGATTTCACTCGCACGTATAAAACGGACGACAAAAAATTGGATGGTGGGAGCTGCTCCATAGATTAACATTGGTCCGACTGCAATGCAATATTTCATCGCTTTGCAGTCGTCCGATTTTGTCGCCACTGTGACCCCGGCCTAAATCATGAAAATTTATGCTACTGTATTGCCTTAAATTTTGCCTGGTCTGTAATTTCAGTCTCTGACTAGAGTAACATTTCTGGTGGAAGCACCTAATTTATTACTGTAAGTTGCGTGTGCATCTTCACTACAGTGTTTTTGTGTTTTTTCAGCGCTGGAGTGGCGCTTTAAATGTAAGCTACCTGCCCCTGGTCATATACTCACCCTTCTTTTCAGGTGCCGCTCTGGTCCCGTGATACCATCTTGTGAGAGCAGCTTCTGACTCTCTGAAAGCCAGAAGTGACGTCACACGCTCTCAATGCAAGTCTATGAGAGCCAGAACGAGAACAAGGCTCTCATAGACTTGTATTGAAAAGTGACCTCCGCGCAGCTTCATGAAACACTGGAGCAGCATGTCAGGTCACTTTTCGCCGGTAGCGACACTGGGAAACAATGAAAGCAGCGGCAAGTGAGTATAAGACAAGGGCAGAGTCTAACATTTTACGCAAAACTCCAGCAGTGCAATAAAAAAACAAACACTGGAGTGGTGCTTTAAGACTGGTTAATGAATCAAAGCCTTTATTAGTTCCTTTTTGCTTAGTTTCAGTCTAGCATGCCTCAGGGTTTTACTCCAGTACTCGTATTTGCGTTAATGTTGTTTGCTGCTATATGACAAAAAAAAAATATTTGGTTGCCTTCTGACCACAGCAACTCCCACAATACAGACTTTTTTGTAACAGTGGTAATAAGGATGTTGGAATAGTTAGTTAAAAACAAAAGCAGTAATGAAACTTTTTCCTATGCAGAGCCTTGGTAGGTTCAAGCTGTGCCTGGCATCCAGCTGATAAGGACATTTGAGAGGAGCACAGTGAGCTGATGTTAATCATGTACACAGAAATTTTGCTGGGCTGCAGTTTGGCGTAGGAGAGCTCTTTCCTGGTTATCTGCCCAAATAAATGCGCTGGTAATTACCAAACACAAGTAAAACATTTGTTTCGGCAAATGATCAGTTCCTTTTTAACAGCAAAAACTCACCCTGTGTGAGCAGGATGTGCACCAATAATATGATATTTCATGGGGGCACAACAACCACATTAGCGATCTCTCGTCCCCATTGTTGGCTACAAACACGTGACAATGGACTTGAATACAGTTGATTGCAGCTTGTTGAGGGGCATTAGTGGGCCGAAATCAGAACGCCTCAATGTACCACCACAGACAGAGCTCCATTCAAATGTACATACTGTACCTCCATGAAAATACAGGCGCTAGCGACAAACTTGCCAACTCTCCCCCCAACATCAACAAGGCTCTCAAGTTGTCTAGTCTTCAAAAACTCTTCTGAAACATTTCTTGGGGATGACCCTAGAAGCAGGTCCAAGGAATGCAGAAGAGGCAAGCGCCCAGAAAGAGGGGGCGTTGGAGAAAATCTGTCATTCATTATTTATAGAAAAGCCTGTCCTTAAATCTGGCAGGTAGGACCAAGGCCTCACGGGACGACCATGATTTTCACCAGTGTGCTGGATCAGTTCCACCAATGTTTGGTCAGGGTGTCCGATTTTACCATCAGTGCCAAGAAAAAAGAAGGGATTGAAAGCTTCTCCTACACAGTGCAAAGTTGGGGTGGTCTCCATGTACATATATGGGTGATTGAGATCAGTCACAAAAAAATAAACTCCACGGACGTGTGACCAGCCCCACACACTATCCTGGGTGATATTAGAACACTTAGGTCTGAATGAGGCCTGAGCGCCTGTCAGGTTAACCCTTTGTGGGAGTAACTTGCACTGAAGTGCCTCATGAGTTCAATGCCCTTTCCCACTAGGGCCAATGCCTGCCAGACCTGAGGTGGCCTCAGCATCCCACACTGTGATTGCCCCGTCACTAGTGTGCATCCCCTGTATGACTGTCCCTGCTTCTGGCTCGGTGACAATCTGAGGGAAGTGTCACCTCCACAGCAGGACAGCACTTGCCAGGGTCCCCGGGAATGTCCAGGACTGTGGCAGCCCCCGACCACTGGAAATCTTTTGTACTTTCCATGTGATCATGTCATTTCCGTGCACGCCCTGAGCCTCGTCACATAGACGGAGCTGAGGACATGTCTGCCCATAATACTCCATCACATGAAGGCAGATTACACGAGGAGCACGGCTTACATAACACAGCGCAGGCACACAGTCCATGAGGTAAAAGCACAAGCCATCTCCCCCAGAGACGAGCACAAGGCTGGCTCCCTGCCCATACTTACTGGAGACAGTCCTACTCCACGCAGGCTTTGTTCTCGCACGCAGATAATCCAGCCTCCACACTAAATCCACACGCTGCCTTCCTTTGTTTCTCGCTTTCTCCTCCGTGTCCTAAACATTCCCGCGGGTGACATTGGAGCTGCAGTGATAAGAAGCTGGAGAGTCAGGGGGATGTGAGCCCTGCACTGCTCTTCATGTGTTCACTGTACACTGAACCCACCCAGCTCCTGGCATCTGACTACAGGCACGCCCCTCATGTCATGAGTGAGGAGAAAGCCTGCTAATCCACACAATGGGCTGCCAAGAAAGAGTCAGCAGTAATCACAATGACCTAGTCTGAGTCTGGGAAAGCTGGGTGGGCCACTGATATGGCCTTCAGGACACACAGCGCCACGCACACTGGCAAAATCCCATTAGACATTCATACATCATTCTCAGAGCAGCCAAGGACCGCTACTCCAGGACTGCTGGGCGACTCCAGGACCGCTGGGTGACTCCAGGGCCGCTGGGTGACTCCAGGACCGCTGGGTGACTCCAGGACTGCTGGGCGACTCCAGGGCCGCTGGGCGACTCCAGGACCGCTGGGTGACTTCAGGACCGCTGGGCGACTCCAGGACCGATGGGCGACTTCAGGACCGCTGGGCGACTTCAGGACCGCTGGGTGACTCCAGGGCCGCTGGGTGACTCCAGGACCGCTGGGTGACTCCAGGACCGCTGGGCGACTCCAGGACCGATGGGCGACTTCAGGACCGCTGGTGACTCCAGGACCGCTGGGCGACTTCAGGACCGCTGGGCGACTCCAGGACCGCTGGGCGACTCCAGGACCGCTGGGCGACTCCAGGACCGCTGGGCGACTTCAGGACCGCTGGGCGACTCCAGGACCGCTGGGCGACTTCAGGACCGCTGGGCGACTCCAGGACCGCTGGGCGACTCCAGGACCACTGGGCGACTCCAGGACCGCTGGGCGACTCCAGGACCGCTGGGCGACTCCAGGACCGCTGGGCGACTCCAGGGCCGCTGGGTGACTCCAGGGCCGCTGGGTGACTCCAGGGCCGCTGGGAGACTTCAGGACCGCTGGGCGACTCCAGGACCGCTGGGTGACTTCAGGACCGCTGGGTGACTCCAGGGCCGCTGGGTGACTCCAGGACCGCTGGGTGACTCCAGGGCCGCTGGGTGACTCCAGGACCGCTGGGCGACTCCAGGACCGCTGGGTGACTTCAGGACCGCTGGGTGACTCCAGGGCCGCTGGGTGACTCCAGGACCGCTGGGTGACTCCAGGACTGCTGGGCGACTCCAGGGCCGCTGGGTGACTCCAGGGCCGCTGGGTGACTCCAGGACCGCTGGGTGACTCCAGGACTGCTGGGCGACTCCAGGGCCGCTGGGTGACTCCAGGGCCGCTGGGTGACTCCAGGACCGCTGGGTGACTTCAGGACCGCTGGGCGACTCCAGGACCGCTGGGTGACTCCAGGGCCGCTGGGTGACTCCAGGACCGCTGGGCGACTTCAGGACCGCTGGGCGACTCCAAGACCGCTGGGCGACTCCAGGGCCGCTGGGTGACTCCAGGGCCGCTGGGTGACTCCAGGACCGCTGGGTGACTCCAGGACTGCTGGGCGACTCCAGGACCGCTGTGCGACTCCAGGACCGCTGTGCGACTCCAGGACCGCTGGGCGACTTCAGAACTGCTGGGCAACTTAGACTGCTGGGCGACTCCAGGACCGCTGGGCGACTTCAGGATCGCTGGGCAACTCCAGGACCACTGGGCGACTCCAGGACCTCTGGGCGACTTCAGGACCGCTGGGCGACTCCAGGACCGCTGGGCGACTTCAGAACCGCTGGGCGACTCCAGGACCGCTGGGCGACTCCAGGACCGCTGGGCGACTTCAGGATCGCTGGGCAACTCCAGGACCTCTGGGCGACTCCAGGACCGCTGGGCGACTTCAGGACCGCTGGGCGACTCCAGGACCGCTGGGCGACTTCAGGACCGCTGGGCGACTCCAGAGCTGGGCGACTTCAGAACTGCTGGGCAACTTAGACCCCTGGGCGACTCCAGGACCGCTGGGCGACTTCAGGACCGCTGGGCGACTCCAGGACCGCTGGGCGACTCCAGGACCGCTGGGCGACTTCAGGACCGCTGGGCGACTTCAGAACCGCTGGGCAACTTAGACCGCTGGGCGACTCCAGGACCGCTGGGCGACTTCAGAACCGCTGGGCGACTCCAGGACCACTGGGCGACTTCAGGACCGCTGGGCGACTCCAGAACCGCTGGGCAACTCCAGAACTGCTTGGCCACCCAGGAATGCTGGGTGGCTCCAGAACTGCTGGGTGACTCCAGAACCGCTGGGCGACTCCAGGACGGCTGGGAGACTCCATATCCACTGGGTGACTCGAGGACCGCTGGGTGACTTCACGGCTGCTTGGCGACTCCAGAACCGCTGGGCGACTCCGGAACTGCTGGGCGGCTCCAGAACTGCTGGGTAACTCCAGGACCGCTGGGCGACTCCAGATCTGCTGGGTGACTCAAGGACCGCTGGGTGACTTCAGGACCGCTGGGAGACTTCAGGACCGCTGGGCGACTTCAGGACCGCTGGGCGACTCCAGAACCGCTGGGCAACTCCAGAACTCCTGGGCCACTACAGGAACGCTGGGTGGCTCCAGAACTGCTGGGTGACTCCAGGACCGCTGGGCGACTCCAGGACCGCTGGGAGACTCCGGATCCGCTGGGTGACTTCAGGACCGCTGGGCGACTTCAGAACAGTTGGGCGACTCCAGAACCGCTGGGTGACTCCAGAACTGCTGTGTGATTCCAGAACCGCTGGGCGACTCCAGGACTGCTGGGTGACTCTAGAATCACTGGGTGACACCAGGACCGCTGGGTGACTCCAGTACTGCTTGGCGGCTCCAGGACTGCTGGGCGACTCCTGAACCGCTGAGTGACACCAGCACCGCTGGGTGACTCCAGGACGGTTGGGCTGCTCCAGGACCGCTGGGTGACAGCCCTGAAAAGGAACTGAAGGTGAACACCAGGGTTGCCAACAATTTTTTATGGACCCTTTGGAAAACCATAATAAATCATCATGATGATCAGTGATCCATACCTAAAGCAAACAATTCAGATATGTAGGCATCAGCTACATTCACTGTGAATTGTAAAATGATAATTATGGTCAAAATAAAAAATATACATTTTTTTAGTTTAAAAAAAAATCACGGAAGCCTTACAATTTTTTGCACACAGGGCAAATAGTGCCCTATTTTTACAGACTGTCCTAGAATTTATGGACAACCCTGGTGCTCATAATGTCGTCACAGTGGCCCATGTTTACTAACGTGACTGTGCTAGAAGTCTGAGTAACTTGCACCATTTTGACAAATGTAATATTAAAAAAGTTGTCCACTACTTGGACAACTCCTTGTTATACCCCACACTTGGCTCCAATAAAATATACCTATATTCACTTTCTGTGCCGGTGCCATTCCCACAGTGACGGCACTTCTCCCCGGGTCTCCCATGCGGTTGTGACATGTGAGCCCGGCACCTAATCAGCTCTGGTGTCACTGTCTCCACCTTCTGTCAAATTGAACATGAAGAGGAAGTCAAAGATCACCTGCTGCCCAGACTTCCCTTTCATGTTCAATTCGTCCGAAGGAAGAGACAGTGCTGATTGGGCACAGGGGTTACGTGTCACAACAACCACATGAGAGCCTGGGACCGCAAGTGACAACACTGCTGGAACGGCGCCGACATGGGAGGTGGAATATAAGCTTTTTTATTTTATTGGGGCCAAACATTTAGATCAAGAAGGGGTTGTCCAAGTAGTGGACAAGACCTTAAAGGTATGTGCACACGTTGCGGATTTCGATGCATTTCCGCAGCGTTTTTGGACGCGCGGAAACACATCAGATCCGCACTGTAGTGCAGAGCCAATGTAAGTCTATGGGAAACGCAGGTTTGCTGTGCACATGCTGCGGAAAAAAAGGTGCGTATCCGCAGCTTTTATTTTCCGCAGCATGTCAATTCTTTGTGCGGAACTTCAGCGTTTCTGCACCCATTGACTTGCATTGAGTCGGGCACATCCGCAGCAAAACCGCAGGTGTAAAATAGATCTGCGGTTTTGCTGCGGATGAAACGCTGCAGATCGGGAGGAGGGAAGTGTGTGGGCGGTGACTGTGTGCGTGCATAGTGTGTGGGCGGTGACTACAGTCATGGCCAAAAGTTTTGAGAATGACACAAATATTATATTTTCACATGATCTGCTGCCCTCTGGTTTTTATGTGTGTTTGACAGATGTTTTTATCACAGACAGAAATATAATTGCAAACATATGAGTAACAAAAGCTTATATTGACAGAATGAGTTAATGCAGCAAGTCAATATTTGCAGTGTTGACCCTTCTTCTTCAGGACCTCTGCAATTCTCCCTGGCATGCTCTCAATCAACTTCTGGACCAAATCCTGACTGATAGTAGTCCATTCTTGCACAATCAATGCTTTCATTTTGTCAGAATTTTTAGGTTTTTGTTTGTCCACCCGTCTCTTGATGATTGACCACAAGTTCTCAATGGGATTAAGATCTGGGGAGTTTCCAGGCCATGGACTCAAAATCTCTATGTTTTGTTCCCTGAGCCATTTAGTTATCACCTTTGCTTTATGGCAAGGTGCTCCATCATGCTGGAAAAGGCATTGTTGATCGCCAAACTGCTCTTGGAGGGTTGGGAGAAGTTGCTCTTGGAGGACATTCTGGTACCATTCTTTATTCATGGCTGTGTTTTTAGGCAAGACTGTGAGAGAGCTGATTCCCTTGGCTGAGAAGCAACCCCACACATGAATGGTTTCAGGATGCTTAACAGTTGGCATGAGACAAGACTGGTGGTAGCGCTCACCTTGTCTTCTCCGAATGAGGCGTTTTCCTGATGTCCCAAACAATCGAAAAGGGGATTCATCAGAGAAAATAACTTTACCCCAGTCCTCAGCAGCCCACTGCCTGTACCTTTTGCAGAATATCAGTCTGTCCATGATGTTTTTTTCTGGAGAGAAGTGGCTTCTTTGCTGCCCTCCCCTTTAGACCAGGCCTTGCTCCAAGAGTCTCCGCCTCACAGTGCGTGCAGATGCACTCACACCTGCCTGCTGCCATTCTGAGCAAGCTCTGCACTGCTGGTAGCCTGATTCTGCAGCTGAAACACTTTTAAGAGATGGTCCTGGCGCTTGCTGGTCTTTCTTGGGCGCCCTGGAGCCTTTTTGGCAACAATGGAACCTCTCTCCTTGAAGTTCTTGATGATGCGATAGATTGTTGACTGAGGTGCAATCTTTCTAGCTGCGATACTCTTCCCTGTTAGGCCATTTTTGTGCATTGCAATGATGACTGCACGTGTTTCTTTAGAGATAACCATGGTTAACAGAAGAGAAACAATGATGCCAAGCACCAGCCTCCTTTTAAAGTGTCCAGTGGTGTTATTCTTACTAATCATGACAGATTGATCTCCAGCCATGTCCTTATCAACACCCACACCTGTGTTAATGGAGCAATCACTGAAAAGAGGTTAGCTGGTCCTTTTAAGGCATGGCTGCAATGATGTTGAAATGTGTTTTGGGGGATAAAGTTCATTTTCTAGCCAAATATTGACTTTGCAAGTAATTGCTGTTAAGCTGATCACTCTTTATAACATTCTGGAGTATATGCAAATTGCCATTAGAAAAAGTGAAGCAGTAGACTTTGTAAAAATTAATATTTGTGTCATTCTCAAAACTTTTGGCCATGACTGTATGTGTGTGTGCGTGTATAGTGTGTGCCGGGCTATGTGTTGCTGGGGCGGTCTGCCGGGGCTGTGCGGGGGTCTGCTGGGGCTGTGCGGGGTCTGCGGGGCTGTCCGGGGGTTGCCGGGGCTGTGTATGTGTATGCAGGCATCGTCCGATGGGACTACAAGTCCCATCCAGCTATGCCTGCTTCAGTGACAGTGAGTGACACATTAGCCAATGATGGGACAGTAGTAGTCCCATCATTCGGGTAATGTATTGAATGTAAAAAAAAAAACCATACAGAACATACATCATGTAACATACAGAACATACACATAACATACAACACATAACATAGAGTACTTACCAATCACCTAGTCCCCGATGGCCTCATCTCCTTTAATAAAAATAATAAACCGACCTCTACTTACCTTTCCACTGTAGTCCAGTTATTAACAAGTGTCCCATGACGATCTTCGGTGTAGAACACTGACATCGAGTGATGTCAGTGCTCTACACGGCCTCCACGATGCACTGACAGCGGAGGTAAACCATTCGTGGTGTGTATCCCTCCGCCGTTGGGAGAGAGTGAGGTCACTTAAGTTCATTCTCTCACAGGCAATACTGGGTGAGAAAATTCCCACGCAGCATTGCCGGAAAGTGAGAGCCTGAACTCAGGTAACCTCAGTGATGCACTGCAGAAGCCATTGTCTCCTGTCAGTGCATCACTGGGAGGCCCTATAGAGCAGTGACATCACCTGATGTCACTGTTCTATAGGGGAAATCATCGTAGGATACTTGTTATTAATTGGACTGCGTCGGACAGGGAGTATACGGTTGGTTTATTTTTTACTTTTTATTATAGGATACCGAGGGTGTCGCATGTATTGGGCGTACAATAAAGATGGCAAACCGTGTTGTTTTATTTCATTAAAATACTTTATTCTTATTTGTGTTTTTTTAACCCTTTCAGACTATAAGATTAATAATGGATAGGCGTCTAATTGACGGCTCTTCATTATTAACCGGGCTTAATATTACCTTACAATAGCAAGGTGACATTAACCCCTTATTACCCAATATGCCACCGCTACACGGCAGTAGGAAGAGAGGGGCTAAGTGCCGGAATAGGCGCATCGTACAGATGCGCCAATTCTGGGGTGGCTGGGTGCTGGTAAATTTAGCCAGGGGGGGCGCCAATACACATGGCCCCTTCCTAGGCTATGAATATCAGCCCGAAGCTGTCTGCGTAGTCTTTCTGGCAATAAATTATTGGGTGACCCCACATCATTTTTTGGGGGTCCCCCTATTTTAATAGCCAGTAAAGGCTAGATGCAGGCCGATATTCATAGCCTGGGAAGCTCCATGGGTATTAACCCCTTCCCAGGCTATTGGCAATTCTTCAGTTTTT
Source organism: Oophaga sylvatica (assembly GCA_033576555.1). NCBI lineage: Eukaryota > Metazoa > Chordata > Amphibia > Anura > Dendrobatidae > Oophaga > Oophaga sylvatica. The sequence goes on along the minus strand of JARQOD010000006.1, from coordinate 214,620,781 downwards.
AGGCTAAAATTAAAGGGATTGTCCCATACTTTTCTTTGATGGCCTATCCTTAGAATAGGTCATCTGTATCAGATCGGTGGGGATGCGACACCCTGCACCCTCGCCAATCAGCTGTTCCAGGAGACAGCCAGATGTGCCGAGTTGCTGGAGCGGAACTACACAGCTCTGTCAAATGTATAGTAGACATGGGCAGGTACTGCACATCATTGGAATAGGCGTGGATCTGCAGTACCGCCCTGTGGCCAGTATACAGTTGACAGAACTGTGTAGCTGCACTCCACAGCTGATCACTGGCACAGTGTCACTGATAGCACCCAAATTGCCTCTTCAGAGAGGAAAAAGGCTTGAATTCTAAAGCGCCACCTGTAGGAAGCAGCAATCCTACAAGTCACTATTGACCCTTTAACGGGCCTTGAAATGTGACTTAGGATAAAAGCCAAATTAGAATCCCAATTTGCACACATCGTGTTTCAGGGTTTTGCCCATTGTCAGTGCAAATTATGAGAACTGATTTGGCTAGATGAGAGACTCAACCGTCGCTTCCATCAATATGATATCCTAAGAATAGGCCATATAGTGGCTTGCAAAAGTATTCAACCCCCTTTGCTTTTTCCTATTTTGTTACATTTCAACCTGTGTTTAAATATTTTTTGTAATGTGATGTCACGGGTAGAGATGAGCGACTTTGCCTTTTTTAGAGTCGAGTCAAACCCGAAACCCGACTTTCTCAAAAGTCGAGTCGAACGAAATCGTCCGACTATCGGGAAAAGTCGGAGGTCCAACTGAAACACGAAACCCAATGCAAGTCAATGTGGAAGCAAAGTCGGCAGGGAGTGGAGGACAGTAAACACACCTACAGTGCCCATTTCAATGCCAACAACATCAACTCTTATTCCTTAAGCTTGGCAACCTTAATTTACTTTATAATAATAGTTACGCATTGAAAACTGGGAGTTATTTGGCTAAAGTTGTGGGGGGTAGGGCTGGCTCCAGGTTTTCATGTGCCCCGGGCGAAAGAGTGTCAGTGGGCCCCTTTAGCACATACCACAATTCATCATGCTCCGATACCGCACAGAAATATAGGTATAGTACAATGACAAATACTTCACTTCTTGAAGTGATATCTATTGTAAATTCTACAATAGCTCAAAACCGGACAGTATATTCCTCCATACAGTATTATGGCCACCACATAGTGGCCATACAGAATAATGAGCCCCATATATTGCTCCATACATAATTGGTCCCATATAATGTTCCATACAGTATATGCTGAGCTCCACATAATGCTCCAGTATGATGATGAGTATATGATGGTCCCCATGGATGATGCGCCAGTGTCTTATGGGCCAATATGCTCCATATATAATGGGCCCCATTTATAATGCTCCAGTGTATAATGGGCCCCGTATATGCTGCTCCAGTGTCTGATGTCCCTCATTTAGAATGCTCCAATATATGATGGGCCCCATGGATGATGCTCCAGTGTCTTATTGGCCAATATAATACTCCATATATAATGGGCCCCATTTATAATGCTCCAGTGTATAATGGTTCCTGTAAATGCTGCTCCAGGGTATGATGTCCCCCATTTAGAATGCTCCAGTATATGATGGGCCCCATGGATGCTGCTCCAGTGTCTTATGGGCCAATATAATGCTCCATATATAATGGGCCCCATTTATAATGCTCCAGTATATAATGGGCCCCGTGTATGCTGCTCCAGTGTCTGATGTCCCCCATTTAGAATGCTCCAGTATATGATGGTCCCCATGGATGATGCTCCAGTGTCTTATGGGCCAATATAATGCTCCATATATAATGGGCCCCATTTATTATGCTCCAGTGTATAATTGGCCCCGTATATGCTGCTCCAGTGTCTGATGTCCCCCATTTTGAATGCTCCAGTATATGATGGTCCCCATGGATGATGCTCCAGTGTCTTATGGGCCAATATAATGCTCCATATATAATGGGCCCCATTTATAATGCTCCAGTGTATAATGGGCCCCGTGTATGCTGCTCCAGTGTCTGATGTCCCCCATTTAGAATGCTCCAGTATATGATGGGCCCCATGGATGATGCTCCAGTGTCTTATGGGCCAATATAATGCTCCATATATAATGGGCCCCATTTATAATGCTCCAGTGTATAATGGGCCCCGTATATGCTGCTCCAGTGTCTGATGTCCCCCATTTAGAATGCTCCAGTATATGATGGTCCCCATGGATGATGCTCCAGTGTCTTATGGGCCAATATAATGCTCCATATATAATGGGCCCATTTATAATGCTCCAGTGTATAATGGTCCCCATATATGCTGCTCCAGTGTCTGATGTCCCCCATTTAGAATGCTCCAGTATATGATGGGCCCCAAGGATGATGCTCCAGTGTCTTATGGGCCAATATAATGCTCCATATATAGTGGGCCCCATTTATAATGCTCCAGTGTATAATGGGCCCTGTATATGCTGCTCCAGTGTCTGATGTCCCACATTTAGAATGCTCCAGTTATGATGGGCCCCATGGATGATGTTCCAGTGTCTTATGGACCAATATAATGCTCCATATATAATGGGCCCCATTTATAATGCTCCAGTGTATAATGGGCCCCGTATATGCTGCTCTAGTGTCTGATGTCCCCAATTTAGAATGCTCCAGTATATGATAGGCCCCATGGATGATGCTCCAGTGTCTTATGGGCCAATGTAATGCTCCATATATAATGCGCCCTATCTATGATGCTCAAGTGTATGATGGGCCCCATATATAATTCTCCAGTGTATAATGCTCCCCATATATTGCTCCAAACATTAAACAAAATTAAATACCTCTCCTCGCTGGGCACTGCTCTACTCTGGACTCCTCAGCGTTGCCATCTTCCAGCTCTCTGCACTTGGACTGTTCAAGCAGAGGGCGTACAGACGTGACGTCATCACGCTCTCTGACCTGAATGTCACTGTCAGGAAACGCGGAAGACGTCATAGAGGTGGAGCAGGGAGAGGTAAGTATTGCAAGTGCTGGGGCCCTGAGCAAGCAGGGGGGGCCCACTCGTGGGCGACGGCCCTGGCACAGGGCCCCTCATAGTACGCCAGTGCGTCTGACGGCGAGTGGGCCCCCCCACCGTCAGAGACGCTTTTGCTTACTATGAGGGGCCCTGTGCCAGTGCCGTCGCCCACGAGAGGGCCCCCCCACCTGCTCAGGGAACCGGCACTTGCCCAGGTGCGCCAGGTGCTGACGCCGGCCCTGGGGGGGGGGACAGCCCAGTTAGGGAGGTGGAAAACCTGGCATATGTTGAGGTGTAGGCTGGATGTTCAGCATCTGCAAATGGAGGAATTGGAGAAGTCGGAGGAAGAGGAGGACAAAGCGAGCCATTTTGCTGGCAACCTATGTGTCATCAGGGGAAGGTGGCACAAAATCATTTGAAACCCAGGCATGATTCATTTTTATGAAGGTGAGTGTTAGGGTTCGAGTTCCCGCTGCTGCACAGGGGGAGTCTCGAACCAGTCCCGCTGCGGTCCCCGATCCATCTCCGGTCGCAGTGGAGCCTGCTGAGCAAAGACATCGGTCCCAGCGTCTTGCCCAGTTTAACACTGTGCAGAGGCTTGTTGCAGTCTTTCCTGGTTCCTCTATTATAACCAGTGCTGGAGCAGGCAGTTTGGGAACTAAGTCCCTGCTTTCTCCAACTGAGCATGCCCAGGGCAAGATCTCCCATTGGAAATCAGGGGTCACATGCTCGGTTACAGCAGCGACTCCCATTGGTCCACCAGGAAGGTCCTGAAACTACATGTGTTCTGGAATGGTTTCGCATTGGTCCTTTTCTGGTAGGTCCTGCAGTTGCTACTATAAAAGGGTGGCATGGCTGGGCCACCATGCGCTAGTATCAAATCCGTTACGTGCTTGCGCCAGTGTGGTCATGTATGCTTAGTGGTTAGGTCTGGCTGAAATAAGCCCCTAGAATACCGGCACCTCCGGTGAGGAGATTGTATGCACGTGTTCATGGCTCGGCTGAAAACTCCATTAGAATACCGGCTAGTCCAGTGAGGAGATTATTGCTTGTGTTCTGACTGCATGATCACGGACTGTTATCTGCACAGCAATTAACCGAGTACCTGGACCCAGTAGGGTTACTCAGCGACTTTGTGACGCAACAGGGTTCGCTTTAAAACGCTAGTCAGCGCCCTAGTGTTTTACTTTGCGGCTCACTGAAGCTAAGTGAGTTTGCACTTATCGCCATATAGCGCTGTGGCATTCCCGCTAGCGGCTCTGTGGATTAACAGAGATCGCACTAACTGCCACAGCGCGCTACGGCGTTTATTTTAGCGACTCTGCTGGATAACAGAGTTCGCTACTCACGCCATCTTACTAGCAGCAGGCTCTGCCTGCACGGTGGACCCCGGGCTGCGAACGCACCTCTCCTTAATATCTATTAGGTGCGTTCCGCAGGCCCTTAACAGTGAGATCACCAACATTTTGGGTCGACAGCTGGGTCCTTCTTTCTGTCAGGATTGATCCAGCAGCACTGAAGACTCTCTGATAGCACACTACCAGCAGGGCAAGCGAGCTCCTGTAAAGCATATTGGGCCAATTCAGGAGAGGTGTCCAGATTACAGGCCCAGTAGTCAAAGGGGAATGACCTGTGAGGGAGAACATCGACAGGGGAGGAGAGGTAATTTTGAACCATAGTTGACAACTGCTGTCTCCTGTCTGTTGCAATCGATTCAGTATTACCATGCGTGTGAGCGTTACTCGAGAAATCAGTCCACAATATGGTCATGAAACCCCTGTCTCCAACGCCACTTCGGCTGTGTGTGAGTCGCCCTCCAGAGCAATGGGAACTCGGATCTGAGCCTATAGACTTCTATGGGGGATGTCACGGCAACACAGCTCAGTCCGTGGCTCTGGCGCTCACCTTTTAATGTGGGATATTTACAGGTGAATTGAATATTAGTATGGGGATTCGTGACGCCACCTGTGGTGCCTGGTCAGAGTGACCAGCGCTGCTATGCAGATCCACTGAAGGGTTGGTATTGTGCAGCTAGATGTTAGGCTTCCCACAGGTGAGGCTGAGTCCTTCAGGGCAGATAAATGTGTAGGGATGCAGGACAGAGGAGAACCCGGAAGTTAGGGGTAATAAGGTGGACACACACACGTCACTTTGGTACCTTTACTGAAGATGTTGCAGGCACTCCCCGGAGCACTGTAGGGTGAAGGGTGCACATCCAGATTCTTCCACTGAGTAGTGTGTGGCCTCCTGTTCCTTGCCTTTCTGCAATGAAGTCCTGGCCTGCATGTAGCTGGGCCTAACTTAGTCTCCGTCTTGTACCTGGCTGACCTTGTGATTGGACCTTCTCTCTGAAAGGACAGGGTCCTTGATGGCGGATCCTTACGGACTCCGTCCTCCTGATCCTGCTACGTATCAGCTCTGTGGTACTCCTGGGACTTGTAGTCCTCCAGGAACTCCAGTGTTCTTCTAATGGATCGTGGAGATCCCTATAGGCTCGGACCCTGGCGCCCGGTAAATACTTGTTGAGGTGAGCTATGAAGGCTCCTCTGTCTCATTCACTTCTTTTTCCACTCGCCTTCGGCCTACTCAGGCCCTCACACGATTACACACACTGGCAGTTGGTGGGCCGTCTCTTCGCCGCTCTCTGAGCGTCGGCATGCTCCTGGCTCTCTACTTGAGCTCTGGAGTCCCTTGCTGCAAACTCCACTCGTCTGCTCTGTCTGCAGACTACTCGCTTGTTTCAGCTCTGACTAGACTGGGATGGATTCAGTTCCACTTTACTAGCCTCCACTTTGCTGAACTGAACTGCTCTGCAGTCTCTCTAATCTCCTTCTGAGCTCTCTTTCCTGTCTTCACCCTCCTTTTATATGTCTATACAGCTCCCTCTGGTGGTCTTAGGGATGGGTGAAGGTGTGTGAATGTATATTGAGACCTCTAGTGGTGAATTCCTTCTGTGCACCCTTCTGAGAGATATGAATCCAGACGCAGCTGGGCTCCACATGTGCACCACGAACACCTCTTCCGTTTGGCCCAGTACGGCTCGTGGTAGAGCCTGCACCGCTGCTGTGTGCTGGGAATACCTCTAACAAACGGTTTACCAGAGTTGCTTGTTTGTTCGCCAATATTAGCTCTAGGTTCTCTTGTGGCATGATGTTCTGTAATTTGCCTTTATAGCATGGATCGAGGATGCTGGCCAACCAGTAGTCGTCATCCTTCATAATTTTGGCAATGCGGGGGTCCTTTTTAGGATCCGCAAGACATAATCACACATGTGGGGCCAATGTTCCAGGTGTCAATGATGCACTGACAGTAGTGGGTGAAGGAGCACTTTCTGCCAAATCCACATCTGTTATGTTTCGGTAGCTGAGGAGAAATAGCAAAAATAGCCAAAGTAGCAATACACCAGAGAGGCTGGAAACTACTGGGTTGCAGAACTCTAAACTAACCGCAACACTAGAAGTAGCTATGGAGCGTACCTACGGTGATCCTAGACGCCTCGTCACAGCCGGAGAGATAGTTACACCTAAAGACAGAAAGATGAAAGCTAACTGCCCCGTAGCAGAACCCCCAAAGAAATAGGAAGCCCCCAAATATGTAATGGCGGTTAGACAAGAAGAAAATACGAATACAGACAGAAAATAGAATGAGCAAACGCTGGGGCCCAATTCTGTCTAGATAGAAAAGTATAGGAAAGAATTCTAACTGCAACCCAAAACACCCTGACAAGAATACCAACACTTCTGATTAACAAAAACCTGAGATCACACGATCTCTACCACCTAAATCAGATCTCTGGTGTAATACACAGCAATTCAGCAAATAAAAAGTGACACAGGAAAGAGCAAAAGTGCAAACACAAACTGAGCACAATTGCAGAGCCAGGCCCCAAAAGGGGACCAGGCTGAAGTCCACTGCAAGGCAGCAAACCAGCAAGATAAATCCAACCAGAGGAAAAAAAACAGCAAATCACTTATCTGAATGATAGCAGGAATGCAAGCTGAGCTCCAACCAAGACCTGGAAGAACAATTGATTACCGGCAAGGCTGATGGGAGTTCAGGTCACTTATATCAGACCATTCGGACCCAGCTGAAAGCCATTCATGTTATGTTTAGGTAGCTGAGGAGAAAAAACAAAAACGGCAATACACCAGAGAGGCTAGAACCTATTGGATTGCAGTAACCTGAACTAACCACACAACTAGAGGTAGCCGTGGAGCGTTCCTACGTTGATTCTAGACGCCACGTCACAGCCTGAGAGATAACTACACCTAAAGGCAGAAAGAAGAAAGCTATCTGCCCCAGAGCAGATCCCCAAAGAAAATAGGAAGCCCCCAAACATGTAATGGCGGTTAGACAAGAAGAAGCACGGACACAGACAGAAAATAGAATGAGCAAACGCTGGGGCCCAATCTGTCTAGACAGAAAGGTACAGGAAAGGATTCTTACTGCAATCCAAAAAAAACCCTAAAAATACCAACTCTTCTGATTGCAAAAACACCAGAGAGCACACGATCTCACCACCTAAATCAGAACTCTGGTGTAAAAAAAACTAAGCTGACCATTTGGACCCATCTGAAAGCCATTCAGCAATTGGTTCATTACCCTCAGCAACCACCGGAGGGAGCCCCCGCTCCGAAGTCGCCTCCAACGTGTTAACAACAGTACTCCCCCTTGAGGAGGGTCACCGAACCCTTACTTGCGCAACCAGGCCGATCAGGATGAGCTCGATGATAGGCACGGATCAGTCTCCTAGCATGGATGTCCGAAGCAAACACCCAAGAATTGTCCTCTTGACCATAACCTCTCCACTTAACCAAATACTGGAGTTTCCATCTAGCAAAACGAGAATCCAATATTTTCTCAACCACATACTCCAAATTGCCCTCAACCAAAACAGGTCGGGAGGCGCAGCATAGGAACCACTGGCTCGACAAACCTCTTCAATAAGGACTTGTGGAACACGTTATGGATCTTAACTGTCCCTGGAAGAAGCAAACGGAAGGAAACCGGGTTAAGAATTTCCATGATCTTATAAGGTCCAATGAACCTTGGCTTAAATTTTGGAGACGCAACCTTCATAGGGACATTTCTTGAGGACAACCAAACCAAGTCCCCACTTTAAAACGAGGACCATCAGTCCTATGCCGGTTGGCAAACCGTTGGGCCTTCTCCTGAGAGAGGACAACCTTTCCACTACCTGGTCCCAAATCTGCTGCATACGCTCCACAATAGAGTCAACCCCCGGACAGACGGAAGCCTCCGCCTGTCCTGAAGAAAATCGACGGTGAAACCCAGAATTGCAGAAAAATGGAGAGATCAAGGTGGCAGAGCTAGCCCTATTATTAAGAGCAAACTCAGCCAAAGGCAAAAAAGAGACCCAGTCATCTTGATCAGCAGACACAAAACATCTCAAATAAGTCTCCAAGGTCTGGTTTGTTCTCTCGGTTTGTCCATTGGTTTGAGGGTGAAATGCAGAGAAGAAAGATAACTGAACACCAAGTTTAGAACAAAATGTTCTCCAAAATCTGGAAACAAACTGGACTCCTCTGTCAGACACAATGTTCTACGGAATGCCATGTAACTGAACCACGTGCTGAAAGAACAAAGGCAACAATTCGGAGGAGGAAGGCAACTTAGGTAATGGCACAAGATGTATCATCTTGGAAAACCTATCACAGATTGCCCAGATAACCGTCAATCTCTGAGAGACAGGGAGGTCGGAAATAAAATCCATAGAGATATGGGTCCATGGCCTCTTGGGCACAGGTAATGGCATTAACAAACCACTAGAGCGAGAGCAAGGCTTGGAACGAGAGCAAGTCCCACAGGACTGCACAAAGTCCCTGACGTCACGAGACAAAGTAGGCTACCAAAAGGATCAACTCACCAAGTCTCTGGTACCAAAAATACCGGGATGACCAGCCAACGCGGAATAATGAATCTCAGCTCTTCTTCCACTGGTCTGGGACAAACAATTTCCCAACAGGCAGCGTTCAGGTTTATCCTCCTGACACCCCTCCAAAGCCAGTCTCAAATTGGGCGAGATGACGGAAAGTACTACACCCTCTTTCAAAATAACAGCAGGATCAGTTAACTCAGGAGAATACGCAAATAAACTCCTCGAGAGGGCATCCGCCTTAACATTCTTAGTGCCCAGAAGAAAAGAAACCACAAAATTAAAACGTGTGAAAAACAAGGCCCACCTGGCCTGTCTAGGATTAAGTCGCTTGGCTGATTCGAGATAAACCAGGTTCTTATGGTCCGTGAGGACCACCACCTGATGTTTGGCTCCTTCCAGCCAATGTCTCCACTCTTCAAAGGCCCACTTCATTGCCAATAACTCCCGATTACCCACGTCATAATTACGTTCAGTTGGAGAAAATTTTCGAGAGAAGAAAGCACAAGGGTTACTCTTAGAGGTCTCCGGATCCCTTTGGGACAAAACGGCACCTGCCCCAATCTCAGAAGCATCAACCTCCACCTGAAACGGTAGAGAAACATGAATCTCTGCTTAAGTTCCTGAAACACAGAAACTGCCTCAGGAGGCCAATTCACCACATCGGAACCCTTTTTGGTCAAATCAGTCAATGGTTTAACAATACGGAGAAATTACAATAAATTTACGATAATAATTGGCAAAACCCAAAAATCTCTGAAGAGCCTTCAATGTAGTAGGTTGAACCCAATCACAGATGGCCTGAACCTTGACTGGGTCCATTTCAATAACAGACGGAGACAAAATGAATCCCAGAAAAGAAACCTTCTGTACGCCAAAAAGACACTTTGATCCCTTCACATACAGTGCATTCTCTCTCAAAATCTGGAACACAGTCCGAACATGTTTCACATGAGAGTCCCAGTCGTTGGAAAAAATCAAGATATCATCCAAATAAACGATCAGAAATTTATCCACAAAATCCCTGAAAATATCATTCATAAAGGATTGGAAGACGAAAGGGGCATTAGTAAGCCCAAAAGGCATCACTACATACTCAAAATGCCCCTCTGGGGTATTAAATGCCGCCTTCCATTCATCCCCGTGCTTAATGCGAATAAGGTTATACGCCCCCCTGAGGTCAAGCTTGGTAAAGCAACTAGCACTTTTCACTCTGGAAAATAGGTCAGAAATCAAGGGTAACGGATGTTGATATTTAACAGTGATTTTATTCAGGAGGAGATAGTCAATACATGGCCTCAATGAACCATCCTTTTTGGCCACAAAGAAAAAACGGCGCCCAAGGGTGAAGAGGATGGTCTGATATGACCCTTCTCCAAAGACTCCTTGATATAAGATCGCATAGCATCGTGTTCAGGTACAGATAAATTAAAAAGGCGACCATTAGGAAATTTACCACCAGGCACTAACTCAATAGCGCAATCATAGCTCCTGTGAGGAGGTAAGGATGGAGACTTACTCTCACTAAACACATCAGAAAAATCAGTCAAAAAGTCAGGGACATCCTGAGACTGGGGAGAGGCAGAAAAAACAGGAGTGTCAGTATTAACACATTGGCAGCCCCAACTGGTCACAGACACAGATTTCCAATCCAAAACAGGATTATGAGACTGTAACCAGGGGAAACCCAGTACAATAATGTCATGCAGATTATGCAACACCAGAAATTTGCAACTCTCCTGATGATCTGGTTCAACCCTCATTATCACCTGAGTAGAAAACTGGGGTTTATTCTCCGCCAAAGGGGTAGAATCAATGCCCAGCAAAGGAAAAGACTTCCGCAGGGGTATCATGGGAAACCCACAATGTTTGGCAAAGTCAAAATCCATCAGGTTAATAGCTGCTCCTGAATCAAAAAAATCCTGAGCCAAAAATGTGGACAGGGAGCAAATCAGGGTAACAGTCAACAGAAATTTAGTCTGAACACTTCCCAAGACAACTGAGCGCGCAAAACGTCTTCCCTGCTTAGGGCAGAAGGAAATAGCATAAGAAGCGTCACCACAGTAGAAACATAACCCATTGCGCTTTCGAAACTCATGACGCTGAGCCCCAGAATTCACTTCATCACACTGCATGGGCTCAGGAGCTGGCTCACAAGGCAACACTATCTCACGCATACCCCTGCGCTCACGCAAACGTCTGTCAATTTGAATAGCCAAAGACATAGAATCATTGAGACCAGAAGGAACAGGGAATCCCACCATAACGTCCTTTACATTTTCTGACAGACCCTTCTGAAAAAGGGCTGCCAAAGCATCATCATTCCATTTGGTCAGGACTGCCCACTTTCGGAATTTCTGACAGTACAGCTCAGCGTCTTTACGACCCTGATTTAATGCCAACAAGGTATTTTCAGCTTGATCAGTGACATTAGGTTCATCGTACAATAACCCCAGAGCCTGAAAAAATACATCAACATCATTCAAAACAGGATCCCAGGTGTCAGGGAAAAAGCCTAATCCTGAGGGTCGCCGCGCAGCAGAGAGATGACAATTTGAACCTGCTGTGCTGCGTTCCCTGAGGACTTAGGCTTCAAGGCAAAAAACAACTTATGAAAACTTATGTTATTTTTGAAATTCAGAAATTTAGACCGATCCCCCAAAAATAAATCTTGTATGGGGATCCTAGGTTCCACAACCGGCAACCTAGCAAGATAGGTAGCAATGCTCTGAACCTCAGCGGCAAGCCGCTCCACACAGCCAGACAACTGTGCAAACTCCATTGAGTACAAAGAAAAAATTCGTCCTCAGCACCCAGAGAAAAAGAGGGAAAAAATGCAACAAACAGAAAAAAAAAAAGTTCTGACAACTCCCTTTTTTTTTTTTTTTCCTTTTTTTACTATTTTTCCCTGCTGTTGAGTACCATATAATTTTCAGTGTGGCCGGTAATACTGTTATGTTTCGGTAGCTGAGGAGAAATAGCAAAAATAGCCAAAGTAGCAATACACCAGAGAGGCTGGAAACCACTGGGTTGCAGAACCCTAAACTAACTGCAACACTAGAAGTAGCCGTGGAGCGTACCTACGGTGATCCTAGACGCCTCGTCACAGCCAGAGAGATAGCTACACCTAAAGACAGAAAGATCAAAACTAACTGCCCCGTAGCAGAACCCCCAAAGAAATAGGAAGCCCCCAAACATGTAATAGCAGTTAGACAAGAAGAAAATACGAACACAGACAGAAAATAGAATGAGCAAACGCTGGGGCCCAATTCTGTCTAGATAGAAAAGTATAGGAAAGAATTCTGACTGCAACCCAAAAAAACCTGACAAAAATACCAACACTTCTGATTAACAAAAAACCTGAGATCACACAATCTCTACCACCTAAATCAGATCTCTGGTGTAACACACAGCAATTCAGCAAATAAAAGGTGACAAAGGAAAGAACAAAAGTGCAAACACAAACTGAGCACAATTGCAGAGCCAGGCCCCAAAAGGGGAACAGGCTGAAGTCCACTGCAAGGCAGCAAACCAGCAAGGAAAATCCAACCAGAGGAAAAAAAACAGCAAATCACTTATCTGAATGATAGCAGGAATGCAAGCTGAGCTCCAACCAAGACCTGGAAGAACAATTGATTACCGGCAAGGCTGATGGGAGTTCAGGTCACTTATATCAGACCATTCGGACCCAGCTGAAAGCCATTCATGTTATGTTTAGGTAGCTGAGGAGAAAAAACAAAAACGGCAATACACCAATACACCAGAGAGGCTAGAACCTATTGGATTGCAGTAACCTGAACTAACCACAACAACTAGAGGTAGCCGTGGAGCGTTCCTACGTTGATTCTAGACGCCTCGTCACAGCCTGAGAGATAACTACACCTAAAGGCAGAAAGAGGAAAGCTATCTGCCCCAGAGCAGATCCCCAAAGAAAATAGGAAGCCCCCAAACATGTAATGGCAGTTAGACAAGAAGAAGCACGGACACAGACAGAAAATAGAATGAGCAAACGCTGGGGCCCAATCTGTCTAGACAGAAAGGTACAGGAAAGGATTCTTACTGCAATCCAAAAAAACCCCTAAAAAATACCAACTCTTCTGATTGCAAAAACACCAGAGATCACACGATCTCACCACCTAAATCAGAACTCTGGTGTAAAAAAACTAAGCTGCAGCCACTGAAAAAACAGGAAAAAACAAATGAACAAATACCGTATATACTCATGTATAAGCCGACCCGTGTATTATGCCTCATATGTTCCACAGCTTATGCCCCCATATGCTCCATATTATGCCCCCATATGCTCCAGATTATGCCCCATATGTTCCACAGCTTATGCCCCCAAATGCTCCATATTATGCCCCCATATGCTCCAGATTATGCCCACATATGCTGCACAATTATGCCCCATAGTATAGGCCTCATATGCTGCTGGTGCTGCAAAAAAAAAATTACATACTCACCTCTCGTCGCTGGGGCCAGGTGCCGGTGTCCTGAGCAGACAGTGACACCAGCGCGCTATGGGGGACAGGTGCCGGTGTCACCGCTCGCTCAGGACCCCGGCACCTGAGATATTTACCTGTCCCTCGGTCCACCGCAGCGCACTGCTCCCTCGGTCTGACTCCTCTGTGTGTGAATGATCAGGCAGGGGGGCACACTAACGACGTCATCGCGCCCTCTGCCTGATCATTCACACACAGAGGAATCAGACCGAGGGAACAGCGCTGCGGTGGACCGAGGGACAGGTAAATATTGCTATACTCACCCCTCCGCTGCGCGTCCCTGCAGCCTCTCTTCACCCGGCGCTCTCCGCAGCGGTTCCTCCCTACAGCGGTCACATGGTACCGCTCATTAGAGTCATGAATATGCGCATATTCATGACTTTAATAAGCGGTGCCATGTGACAGCTGCAGGAAGGAGCCAGAGATCGTGGGAGAAGCAGGGGGCTGCAGAGACCGCGCCGGCGGAGGGGTAAGTATGATCCGACACCCCCGCTCCCCCTCCCCCGCCGACCCCCGTATATGACCCGCGTATAAGCCGAGAGGGGGACTTTCAGCCCTAAAAAATGGGCTGAAAATCTCGGCTTATACATGGGTATATACGGTAACAGTGGCTACAGATAAACTGAGAGGAGCCCAGGCCCCAGAAGGAGACCTGGCTGACCTCCACAAAAGTGCAGAGAACTATGCAAAAAGCAAGCACAAAAATAAAAGCAGAAAATATCTTATCTGAAAGCAGAAGATGCAGGCAAGACTCAGGAAACTTCCAAATGAACCAGGAACCACAACTGAGACAAGAACAGTTGATCACTGGCAACCATCATGGGAGGGAACCTCCCTTATATCAGACCAGTCAGCGATCCCAGATTGCCATTCCTCGCTGAAAGGTTCAGTACTGTCTGTAACCACCAGAGGGAGCCTCTGCTCAGAAACCATCTCTAGCACATTCATAACAGTACCCCCCCTTGAGGAGGGGTCACCGAACCCTCACTTGTGCAATCAGGCCGATCAGGATGAGCTCGGTGATAGGCATGGATCAGTCTCCTAGCATGGATGTCTAAGCAAACACCCAAGATTTGTCCTCCTGACCATAACCTCTCCACTTAACCAAATACTGGAGTTTCTGTCTAGAAAAACGAGAATCCAATATTTTCTCAACCACATACTCCAGATTGCCCTCAACCAAAACAGGGTCAGGAGGCGCAGCCATAGCAACCACTGGCTCGACAAACCTCTTCAATAAGGACTTGTGGAACACGTTATGGATCTTAAATTTCCCTGGAAGAAGCAAATGGAAGGAAACAGGATTAAGAATCACCATGATCTTATAAGGTCCAATGAACATAGGCTTAAACTTTGGAGATGCAACCCTCATAGGGATATTTCTTGAGGACAACCAAACCAAGTCCCCCACTTTAAACCGAGGACCATCAGTCCTATGCCGGTTGGCAAACCGTTGGGCCTTCTCCTGAGAAAGAGACAACCTCTCTACTACATGGTCCCAAATCTGCTGCATTAGCTCCACAACAGAGTCAACTGTTGTGAATGGGCTTGAGATGAGTTCTGAGCAGAGGCTCCCTCTGGTGGTTACAAGTGGTACTGGTCTGTTCAGTGAAGATTGTGAGGACTGGGAATCAGGTGTTACTGACTGGTCTATATAAGGGAGTCACCTTCCCATCAGGGTTGCCGGTGATCAATTGTTCTGGTCTGAATCCTTGATTCCAGTTTCCCTTGTAGCCTGCTGTGTCGTGTCTGCATCTCCTTCTAACAGATAAGACATTTTCTTCTTTTTGTTTCTGTGCTTGATTTTTGCATTTCGTCCTGCACTTCTGTGGGGGCCTTCTGTGTCCCCTCAGGGGGCTTTTGCCCTCTCAGTTTAGTTCAGCCACTGATGTTTGTACTTTTGCTTTTTCCAGTTTTTTCAGTGGCTGCTGTTTTGATTTTGTTACACCAGAGAGCTAATTTAGGTGGTAGAGGTCGTGTGATCTCAGGTGTTTTTGAAATTAGTAGAGTTGGTGCTTTCAGGGTTTTTTTTGGGATTGCAGTAAGTACCCTTCCTATCCTTTTCTATTTAGTTAGTTTGGGCCCCAACGTTTGCTCATACTATTTTCTGTCTGTGTCAGTATTTCGTCTTGTCTAACCGCCATTACATGTTTGGGGGCTTGCTATTATCTTTGGGGTTCTGCTCCGGGGCAGATAGCTTTCCTATTTCTATCTTTAGGTGTAGTTAGTTTCTCAGGCTGTGACGAGGCGTCTAGGACCAACGTAGGAACGCTCCACGGCTGCCTCTAGTTGTGGTGGTTAGTCAGGGTACTGCAATCTCATAGATTCCAACTGCTCTGGTGTATTGCCTTTTTGCCTGCACTCCTCAGCTACCGATTCATAACAGTATCACCGGCCCAAAAAATTGAAAATTGTATGGTACTCACAGAAGGGAAAAAATATTGTGAAAGAAAAAAAAAAAAGGTTGTCAGAGTTGTCAGAGATATTTTTCTGTTTGTTGCATTTTTTTTTTTTCCCTCTGTATCTCTGGGTGCTGGGGAGGATTTTTTTTTCTCTCAATGGAGTTTGCACAGTTGTCTGGCCGTGTGGATCAGCTTGCCACTGAGGTTCGGAGTATTGCTATCTATCTTGCTAGGTTGCCTGTTGTG
The DNA here is from genome assembly GCA_033576555.1 of Oophaga sylvatica. Classification (NCBI taxonomy): domain Eukaryota; kingdom Metazoa; phylum Chordata; class Amphibia; order Anura; family Dendrobatidae; genus Oophaga; species Oophaga sylvatica. Next base: position 214,604,728 of record JARQOD010000006.1, on the reverse strand, counting down.
GAACCTAGGATTCCCATGCCAGATTTGTTTTTAGGGGATCGAGCTAAGTTTCAGAATTTCAAAAATAATTGTAAATTGTTTTTTGCCTTAAAATCTAAGTCCTCAGGAAACGCAGCGCAGCAGGTTCAAATTGTCATCTCTCTCCTGCGCGGCGATCCTCAGGATTGGGCTTTTTCCCTGACACCTGGGGATCCTGTTTTGAGTGATGTTGATGCATTTTTTCAGGCTTTGGGGTTATTGTACGATGAGCCTAATGTCACTGATCAAGCTGAAAAAGCCTTGTTGGCATTAAATCAGGGGCTTGATGACGCTGAGTTATACTGTCAGAGATTCCGTAGGTGGGCAGTCCTGACCAAGTGGAATGACGACGCTTTGGCGGCCCTTTTTCGGAAGGGGCTGTCAGATAATGTAAAGGATGTTATGGTGGGATTCCCTGTCCCCTCTGGTCTCAATGATTCTATGTCATTAGCGATTCAAATTGACAGACGTTTGCGTGAGCGGAGAAGTATGCGTGGAATAGTGTTGCCTTGTGAACCTGCTTCTGAATCCATGCAGTGTGATAGAGTGGTGTCTGGGGCACAGCGTCATGAGTTTCGAAAGCGCAATGGGTTATGTTTCTACTGTGGTGATGCCTCTCATGCTATTTCAGTCTGCCCTAAGCGGGGAGGACGTTTTGCACTCTCAGTTGTCTTGGGTAGTGTTCAGACTAAGTTTTTACTAACTGTCACTCTGATATGCTCTCTGTCCTCATTTTCTGCTCAGGCTTTCGTTGATTCTGGAGCAGCTATTAACCTGATGGATTATGATTTTGCTAAATGTTGTGGGTTTCCCTTGATACCCCTACAGAAGTCTATTCCCCTTCTGGGGATCGATTCTACCCCTTTGGCTGAGAATAAACCTCAGTTCTCTACTCAGGTTATAATGAGGGTTGAACCTGATCATCAAGAGTGCTGCAAATTTTTGGTTCTGTATAATCTGCATGATATTATCGTACTGGGTTTCCCTTGGTTACAGTCTCATAATCCTGTTTTGGATTGGAAATCTGTGTCTGTGACCAGTTGGGGCTGCCAATGTGTTAATACCAACACTCCTGTTTTTTCTGCCTCCCCCCAGGCTCAGGATGTTCCTGACTTTTTGATTGATTTTTCTGATGTGTTTAGCGAAAGTAAATCTGCATCCTTGCCTCCCCATAGGAGCTATGACTGCGCTATTGAATTAGTGCCAGGTAGTAAATTCCCTAAAGGTCGCCTTTTTAACTTGTCTGTACCTGAACATGACGCTATGCGGTCTTATATCAAGGAGTCATTGGAGAAAGGTCATATCAGACCATCCTCTTCACCCTTAGGTGCCGGTTTTTTCTTTGTGGCCAAAAAGGATGGTTCATTAAGGCCGTGTATTGATTATCGTCTTTTGAACAATATTACTGTGAAATATCAATACCCGTTACCCTTGATTTCTGACCTGTTTTCCAGGGTGAAAAACGCTACTTGGTTTACCAAGCTTGACCTCAGGGGGGCATATAACCTTATTCGCATTAAGCACGGGGATGAATGGAAGACGGCATTCAATACCCCGGAGGGGCATTTTGAGTACCTTGTGATGCCCTTTGGGCTCACTAATGCTCCTTCTGTCTTCCAGTCCTTCATGAATGACATTTTCAGGGATTTTGTGGATAAATTTCTGATTGTTTATTTGGATGATATCTTGATTTTTTCCAATGACTGGGACTCTCATGTGAAACATGTTCGAACTGTATTCCAGATTTTGAGAGAGAATGCTCTGTATGTGAAGGGATCAAAGTGTCTTTTTGGCGTACAGAGGATCTCATTTCTGGGATTCATTTTGTCCCCATCTGTTATTGAAATGGACCCGGTCAAGGTTCAGGCCATCTGTGATTGGGTCCAACCTACTTCATTAAAGGCTCTTCAAAGATTTTTGGGTTTTGCCAATTTTTATCGTAAATTTATTGGTAATTTCTCGGTTATTGTTAAACCATTAACTGATTTGACCAAAAAGGGTTCTGATGTGGTGAATTGGCCTCCTGAGGCAGTCTCTGCATTTCAGGAACTTAAGCAGAGATTCACTTCTGCTCCTGTTCTACGGCAGCCTGATGTTTCTCTGCCATTTCAGGTGGAGGTTGATGCCTCTGAAATTGGGGCAGGTGCCGTTTTGTCCCAAAAAGATCCAGAGACCTCTAAAAGTAACCCTTGTGCCTTTTTCTCTCGAAAATTTTCTCCTAGTGAACGTAATTATGACGTGGGTAATCGGGAGTTATTGGCCATGAAGTGGGCTTTTGAAGAGTGGAGACATTGGCTGGAGGGAGCCAAACATCGGGTGGTGGTCCTTACGGACCATAAGAATCTGGTTTATCTGGAATCTGCCAAGCGACTCAATCCTAGACAGACCAGGTGGGCCTTGTTTTTCACACGTTTTAATTTTGTGGTTTCCTTTCTTCCTGGCACTAAGAATGTTAAGGCGGATGCTCTCTCGAGGAGTTTCCTTGCGGACTCTCCTGAGTTATCTGATCCTTCTGTTATTTTTAAAGAGGGTGTAGTTCTTTCTGCCATCTCACCCAATTTGAAACTTGCTCTGGAGGGGTGTCAGGAGGATAGGCCCGAGCGCTGCCCTGTTGGAAAATTGTTTGTCCCGGACCAGTGGAAAAAAGAGTGTGATGTCTGAGATTCATTGTTCCGCGTTGGCTGGGCATCCCGGAATTTTTGGTACCAGAGACTTGGTTAGTCGGTCCTTTTGGTGGCCTACCTTGTCTCGTGCTGTCAGGGAATTTGTGCAGTCCTGCGGGACTTGCTCTCGCTCCAAGCCTTGCTCTCGCTCTGGTGGTTTGTTGATGCCATTGCCTGTGCCCAAGAGACCATGGACCCATATCTCTATGGATTTCGTTTCCGACCTTCCTGTTTCTCAGAGAATGACCGCCATCTGGGTGATTTGTGATAGGTTTTCCAAGATGATACATCTTGTGCCATTGCCTAAGTTGCCTTCCTCCTCTGAATTGGTGCCTTTGTTCCTTCAGCACGTGGTTCGTTTACACGGCATTCTGAGAACATTGTGTCTGAAAGAGGAGTCCAGTTTGTTTCCAGATTTTGGAGGACCTTTTGTTCTAAACTTGGTGTTCAATTGTCTTTCTCCTCGGCGTTTCATCCTCAGACCAATGGTCAAACTGAGAGAACAAACCAGACATTGGAGACTTATCTAAGATGCTTTGTGTCTGCTGATCAGGATGACTGGGTTTCTTTTTTGCCTTTGGCTAAGTTTGCTCTTAATAATAGGGCTAGCTCTGCCACTTTGATGTCTCCATTTTTCTGTAATTCTGGGTTTCACCCTCGATTTTCTTCGGGACAGACGGAGGCTTTTGTCTGTCCGGGTGTTGACTCTGTTGTGGAGCGTATGCAACAGATTTGGGACCAGGTAGTGGAGAGGTTGTCCCTCTCTCAAGAGAGGGCCCAGCGGTTTGCTAACCGGCATAGGACTGATGGTCCTCGGTTTAAAGTAGGGGACTTGGTCTGGTTGTCCTCAAAAAATATTCCTATGAGAGTAGCATCTCCTAAATTTAAGCCTAGGTTCATTGGACCTTATAAGATCATGGAGATTCTTAATCCTGTTTCTTTTCGTTTGCTTCTTCCAGGGACATTTAAGATCCATAACGTGTTCCACAAGTCCTTGTTGAAGAGGTTTGTTGAGCCAGTGGTTCCTGCTGCTGTGCCTCCTGACCCTGTTTTGGTTGAGGGCAATCTGGAGTATGTGGTTGAGAAAATATTAGATTCTCGTTTTTCTAGACGGAAACTCCAGTATTTGGTTAAGTGGAGAGGTTATGGTCAGGAAGACAATTCTTGGGTGTTTGCTTCGGACATCCATGCTAGGAGACTCATCGTGCGTATCATAGAACTCATCCTGACCGACCTGGTTGCTCAAATGAGGGTTCGGTGACCCCTCCTCAAGGGGGGGTACTGTTGTGAATGGGCTTTAGATGAGTTCTGAGCAGAGGCTCCCTCTGGTGGTTACAAGCGGTACTGGTCTGTTCAGTGAAGATTGTGAGGACTGGGAATCAGGTGTTACTGACTGGTCTTATATAAGGGAGTCACCTTCCCATCAGGGTTGCCGGTGATCAATTGTTCTGGTCTGAATCCTTGATTCCAGTTTCCCTTGTAGCCTGCTGTGTCGTGTCTGCATATCCTTCTAACAGATAAGACATTTTCTTCTTTTTGTTTCTGTGCTTGATTTTTGCATTTTATAGAAAATGAACTCGGCACTCAACTTTAGTATAGTGAGAATAAAGATTTTTATTCACAGTAGTAACACGAAACGTTTCGGTCCTATATCATGGACCTTCATCAGTCACAGATACTACTGGGAAGGGGGTTGATCCACATGGGGAAGAAAGAAAGGGCTGGATATAGCCTGTGTTGGTGGGGTGAGATGAGGGAGAGGACAATGCCTCTATTGCACTAGTAACCTGTTGTGAAGGAGTCCGGCAGTGAGGATAGGTCTCTAGGCACTCAGACTAGCGGTGGACACCGCGTCCAATGCAGAGACCTATCCTCACTGCCGGACTCCTTCACAACAGGTTACTAGTGCAATAGAGGCATTGTCTCTCCCTCATCTCACCCCACCAACACAGGCTATATCCAGCCCTTTCTTTCTTCCCATGTGGATCAACCCCTTCCCAGTAGTATCTGTGACTGATGAAGGTCCATGATATAGGACCGAAACGTTTCGTGTTACTACTGTGAATAAAAATCTTTATTCTCACTATACTAAAGTTGAGTGCCGAGTTCATTTTCTATTAGATACGTTTGGGAACCTACTCTGGCACCTTCTTGGTTGTGCACACGGTTATTTTTTCATATGATTTTTGCATTTTGTCCTGCACTTCTGTGGGGGCCTTCTGGGTCCCCTCAGGGGGCTTTTGCCCTCTCAGTTTAGTTCAGCCACTGATGTTTGTACTTTTGCTTTTTCCAGTTTTTCAGTGGCTGCTGTTTTGATTTTGTTACACCAGAGAGCTAATTTAGGTGGTAGAGGTCGTGTGATCTCAGGTGTTTTTGAAATTAGTAGAGTTGGTGCTTTCAGGGTTTTTTTTGGGATTGCAGTAAGTACCCTTCCTATCCTTTTCTATTTAGTTAGTTTGGGCCCCAACGTTTGCTCATACTATTTTCTGTCTGTGTCAGTATTTCGTCTTGTCTAACCGCCATTACATGTTTGGGGGCTTGCTATTATCTTTGGGGTTCTGCTCCGGGGCAGATAGCTTTCCTATTTCTATCTTTAGGTGTAGTTAGTTTCTCAGGCTGTGACGAGGCGTCTAGGACCAACGTAGGAACGCTCCACGGCTGCCTCTAGTTGTGGTGGTTAGTCAGGGTACTGCAATCTCATAGATTCCAACTGCTCTGGTGTATTGCCTTTTTGCCTGCACTCCTCAGCTACCGATTCATAACAGTCAACACCCGGACAGACAGAAGCCTCCACCTGTCCCAAAGAAAATCGAGGGTGAAACCCAGAATTGCAGAAAAATGGAGACATCAAGGTGGCAGAGCTAGCCCTATTATTAAGAGCAAACTCAGCCAAAGGCAAAAAAGAGACCCAGTCATCTTGATCAGCAGACACAAAACATCTCAAATAAGTCTCCAAGGTCTGGTTTGTTCTCTCGGTTTGTCCATTGGTCTGAGGATGAAAAGCAGAGGAGAAAGATTGAACACCAAGCTTAGAAAATGTCCTCCAAAATCTGGAAACAAACTGGACTCCTCTGTCAGACACAATGTTCTCCGGAATGCCATGTAACCGAACCACGTGCTGAAGGAACAAAGTCACCAATTCGGAGGAGGAAGGTAACTTAGGTAATGGCACAAGATGTATCATCTTGGAAAACCTATCACAGATTACCCAGATAACGGTCATTCTCTGAGAAACAGAGAGGTCGGAAATAAAATCCAAAGAGATATGGGTCCATGGCCTCTTGGGCACAGGTATTGGCATTAACAAACCACTAGAGCGAGAGCAAGGCTTGGAGCGAGAGCAAGTCCCACAGGACTGCACAAATTCCCTGACGTCACGAGACAAAGCAGGCCACCAAAAGGACCGACTCACCAAGTCTCTGGTACCAAAAATCCCGGGATGACCAACCAACGCAGAACAATGAATCTCAGACATCACACTCTTCTTTCACTGGTCTGGGACAAACAATTTCCCAATAGGGCAGCGCTCAGGTTTATCCTCCTGACACCCTTTCAGAGCCAGTCTCAAATTGGGCGAGATGGTGGAAAGAACTACACCCTCTTTCAAAATAACAGCAGGATCAGATAACTCAGGAGAGTCCGCAAAAAAACTCCTCGAGAGGGCATCTGCCTTAACATTCTTAGTGCCAGGAAGAAAAGAAACCACAAAATTAAAACATGTGAAAAACAAGGCCCACCTGGCCTATCTAGGATTAAGTCGCTTGGCTGATTCGAGATAAACCAGGTTCTTATGGTCCGTGAGGACCACTACCTGATGTTTGGCTCCTTCCAGCCAATGTCTCCACTCTTCAAAGGCCCACTTCATGGCCAATAACTCCCAATTACCCACATCATAATTACGTTCAGTTGGAGAAAATTTTCAAGAGAAAAAGGCACAAGGGTTACTCTTAGAGGTCTCTGGATCTCTTTGGGACAAAACGGCACCTGCCCCAATTTCAGAGGCATCAACCTCCACCTGAAACGGTAGAGAAACATCAGGCTGCCGTAGAACAGGAGCAGAAGTGAATCTCTGCTTAAGTTCCTGAAACGCAGAAACTGCCTCAGGAGGACAATTCACCACATCAGAACCCTTTTTGGTCAAATCAGTCAATGGTTTAACAATACCGGAGAAATTACCAATAAATTTACGATAAAAATTGGCAAAACCCAAAAATCTCTGAAGAGCCTTTAATGAAGTAGGTTGGACCCAATCACAGATGGCCTGAACCTTGACCGGGTCCATTTCAATAACAGACGGAGACAAAATGAATCCCAGAAATGAGACGTTCTGTACACCAAAAAGACACTTTGATCCCTTCACATACAGTGCATTCTCTCTCAAAATCTGGAACACAGTCCGAACATGTTTCACATGAGAGTCCCAGTCATTGGAAAAAATCAAGATATCATCCAAATAAACAATCAGAAATTTATCCACAAAATCCCTGAAAATATCATTCATGAAGGATTGGAAGACGGAAGGAGCATTAGTGAGCCCAAAAGGCATCACTAGGTACTCAAAATGCCCCTCTGGGGTAGTAAACGCCGTCTTCCATTCATCCCCATGCTTAATGCGAATAAAGTTATACGCCCCCCTGAGGTCAAGCTTGGTAAACCAACTAGCACTTTTCACTCTGGAAAACAGGTCAGAAATCAAGGGTAACGGATATTGATACTTCACAGTGATCTTATTCAAGAGACGATAATCAATACACGGCCTCAATGAACCATCCTTTTTGGCTACAAAGAAAAAACCGGCGCCCAAGGGTGAAGAGGATGGTCTGATATGACCCTTCTCCAATGACTCCTTGATATAAGATCGCATAGCATCGTGTTCAGGTACAGACAAGTTAAAAAGGCAACCTTTAGGAAATTTACCACCAGGCACTAATTCAATAGCGCAATCATAGCTCCTGTGAGGGGGCAAGGATGCGGATTTACTTTCACTAAACACATCCGAAAAATCAGTCAAAAACTCAGGAACATCCTGAGACTGGGGAGAGGCAGAAAAAACAGGAGTGTCAGCATTAACACATTGGCAGCCCCAACTGGTCACAGACACAGATTTCCAATCCAAAACAGGATTATGAGACTGTAACCAAGGGAAACCCAGTACAATAATGTCATGTAGATTATGCAGCACCAGAAATTTGCAACTCTCCTGATGATCTGGTTCAACCCTCATTATCACCTGAGTAGAAAACTGGGGTTTATTCTCCGCCAAAGGGGTAGAATCAATACCCAGTAGGGGAATAGACTTCCGCAATGGTATCATGGGAAACCCACAACGTTTGGCAAAGTTAAAATCCATCAGGTTAATAGCTGCTCCTGAATCAACAAAATCCTGAGCAGAAAATGTGGACAGGGAGCAAATCAGGGTAACAGTCAACTGAAATTTAGTCTGAACACTACCCAAGACAACTGAGCGTGCAAAACGTCTTCCCCGCTTAGGGCAGACTGAAATAGCATGAGAGGCGTCAGCACAGTAGAAACATAACCCATTGCGCTTTCGAAACTCATGACGCTGTGCCCCAGAAGTCACTCCATCACACTGCATGGGCTCAGAAGCTGGCTCACAAGGCAACACTATCCCACGCATACCTCTGCGCTCACGCAAACGTCTGTCAATTTGAATAGCCAATAACATAGAATCATTGAGCCCAGAGGGAGCAGGGAATACCACCATGACATCCTTTACATTCTCTGACAGCCTTGTCAGGGACACCGCACCGCACTTGCTCACTGAGCCA
>JARQOD010000006.1:214367252-214596158 GCA_033576555.1 Oophaga sylvatica | reverse complement strand
ACCAATGGTCAAACTGAGAGAACAAACCAGACATTGGAGACTTATCTAAGATGCTTTGTGTCTGCTGATCAGGATGACTGGGTCTCTTTTTTGCCTTTGGCTGAGTTTGCTCTTAATAATAGGGCTAGCTCTGCCACTTTGATGTCTCCATTTTTCTGTAATTCTGGGTTTCACCCTCGATTTTCTTCAGGACAGACGGAGGCTTCTGTCTGTCCAGGTGTTGACTCTGTTGTGGAGCGTATGCAACAGATTTGGGACCAGGTAGTGGAGAGGTTGTCCCTCTCTCAGGAGAGGGCCCAGCGGTTTACTAACCGGCATAGGACTGATGGTCCTCGGTTTAAAGTGGGGGATTTGGTCTGGTTGTCCTCAAGAAATATTCCTATGAGAGTGGCATATCCTAAATTTAAGCCTAGGTTCATTGGACCTTATAAGATCATGGAGATTCTTAATCCTGTTTCTTTTTGTTTACTTTTTCCAGGGACATTTAAGATCCATAACGTGTTCCACAAGTCCTTGTTGAAGAGGTTTGTTGAGCCAGTGGTTCCTACTACTGTGCCTCCTGACCCTGTTTTGGTTGAGGGCAATCTGAAGTATGTGGTTGAGAAAATATTGAATTCTCGTTTTTCTAGACGGAAACTCCAGTATTTGGTTAAATGGAGAGGTTATGGTCAGGAAGACAATTCATGGGTGTTTGCTTCGGACATCCATGCTAGGAGACTCATCCGTGCGTATCATAGAACTCATCCTGACCGACCTGGTTGCTCAAATGAGGCTTCGGTGACCCCTCCTCAAGGGGGGGTACTGTTGTGAATAGGCTGGAAATGAGTTCGGAGCAGAAGCTCCCTCTGGTGGTTACAAACGGTACTGGACTGTCCAGTGAAGATTGTGAGGATTGGGAATCAGGTGTTACTGACTGGTCTTATATAAGGGAGTCACCTTCCCATCAGGGTTGCCGGTGATCAATTGTTCTGGTCTCAATCCTTGATTCCTGTTTCCTTGGTAGCCTGCTGTGTCGTGTCTGAATCTCCTGCTAACAGATAAGACATTTTGTTCTTTTTTGTTTTTGTGCTTGATTTTTGCATTTTGTCCTGCACTTCTGTGGGGCCTTCTGGGTCCCCTCGGGAGGCTTTTGCCCCCTCAGTTCAGTTCAGCCACTGATGTTTGTACATTTGCTTTTTCCAGTTTTTTCAGTGGCTGCTGTTTTGTTTTTGGTTACACCAGAGAACTAATTTAGGTGGTAGAGGTCGTGTGATCTCAGGTGTTTTTGAAATTAGTAGAGTTGGTGCTTTTCAGGGTTTTTTGAGATTGCAGTAAGTGCCCTTCCTATCCTTTTCTATTTAGTAAGTTTGGGCCCCAACGTTTGCTCATACTATTTTCTGTCTGTGTCAGTATTTCTTCTTGTCTAACCGCCATTACATGTGTGGGGGCTTTCTATGTTCTTTGGGGATCTGCTCCGGGGCAGATAGCTTTCCTCTTTCTATCTTTAGGTGTAGTTAGATTCTCAGGCTGTGACGAGGCGTCTAGGACCAACGTAGGAACGCTCCACGGCTGCCTCTAGTTGTGGTGGTTAGTCAGGGTACTGCAATCTCATAGTTTCCAACTGCTCTGGTGTATTTCCTTTTTTGCCTGCTCTCCTCAGCTACCAAATCATAACAGGTTTTTACCAAAACATTTGTCAATGATAAGACAAAATACAAAAGAGCAAACTCACATAATAATCAAAAAATTGTACAAATTTTATTACAAAATTCAAGATACATAATAACAATATTTATAAAAAATGCATGAATAAAAGAGACGGACAAAATATCTCCTACAAGTAAATATAGCTGCAAGCAAAAAAAACCAAGGTATCCCAATCAATGCTATAGTATTTATAAAATACCCAAAAGAAAGGAATCTATAGGACCTCTAACATGGTTTACAAATGTCAGAAAAAATTAAATTTATTACTGACTGATGACAATTCCTGTGAAACAATAATAAAGTAAAAATCTGGACACAACTGTAACTAGTAAATTGTACTTGCCCCTTCAGGAGTCTACAATTAAACCAGGAATGAAACCTATCATGGAATAGAAAGAGGTACACATGTGTGTGCTAGAGAAGGTGCAGATCACTAAAGCCGTTGCATAAAATCAGCCTGACCTGCAGTCATAGTCTATATCTCTAGGCAATGTGGAGCACACTATTCACCAGACACACACATGCTATTAGTGAATAATCCAATATCTAATGGGACCCTCAGGGTCATTTACCTGGATCCTAGCAGCATGAAAATTAGAAAGGAGATGCCGTCCCTCTGCCCCGATGCGCACGTTTCGCCCTGCTTCTTCGGGGGGCGTGTCTGGAGCAGAGGGTGTGCGTGTTTAAATATATCGCTCCCACCAATCCGGAAGGCTACATAATTAACCTGCACTATTGCTGGCGAAATACTTATTCCACGGCGCATGCGCCATTATTGACATACTAAATGACAAAAAACTTAAACCATCTCTAGACAAAACACATCTCTTTGGCGCACGTACAGATGGGGCACTACTCTCTTGTAAATTACAACAGAGCGCGGTCCCGGTGACGTCCCACAAACCATCACGGTGGTCATGTGATCGGACTGGAGGTACGTCAGCGATATAGTCCGCGCCCATATTGTTTGAGTGTGCCGCCACCTAGCGCATGCGCGCCTGTGTAAAATGTCAGTGAGGGTAAGTATTAAGATCTAACTCTTTGAGACAAACTGAACATTACTGATGTGAATACCATCCTGTTGAATAAATCATGCTGAATATAAATATGAATATGCCATAAGGGCGTGATAGAGGTTTATAAAAAATAATATATGGTGAAAATAATAAAATATACATATAAAGATATAATTTAAACCAAATATTTACTAATGTGAATACAATCCTATTAAATAAATCATGCTAAATAAATATAAATATGCCATAAACGCGTGATAAGATTGTAAAAAATAATATAATGTGAAAATTAATAAAATTACATATGAAATGTAATATAAACCAAATACAGTGCATATAAATATATTGTAATTGAACAAAATTATAAACATTGCTTGAGTGCCAGAGGTGTGTCTGTAACGAAATTTCTTTACTCCATTTGTTATGTTGACTCTCTTCTTCTACAAAAATGTTAGAAATCCATAAAGAAACTTCAAGTCGTCAAATAGAATACTCATTGCCACTTCAATAGCCAGAAAACAGAACTTTAGAAAAAACATACAAACAAAAAAATTAATAACACATAAAACACTTAAAAAATCACCCTATGCTCATCAATGTCAAGAGGTAATGAAGAAACACATATATCTCAAAATCACAAAAATGCTCCAAATCCTGGACTTTCATTGAGTCCCTGTGGATTCAAAGTACCCAATCTAAATATCCATTTACATTCTAGTTTGGCCAACTCCCTTCCCAAATCTCCACCTCTAAATCCCAGTGTATGCATATCAATGCCCTTGATCTTCAATAGATGGGTCTTACAATTGTGAAACTTTTTGAAATGCCTTGGAAGTGTTTTCAAAGAAGTTTCATCTTCGGCAGTCCTTGCCTTTTCAATGTCTAGGCAATGCTCTCGTGTACGTATCTTAAGTTCTCGGGTCGTGAGACCAATGTAAACTTTTTTGCATGGACAGGAAGCGTGATAAATTACTCCCTTAGATGAACAGGTAATACGCTTCCGAATCTCAAAAACTCTTGATCCATCATAATTTTCAAAAGTGTCACTCTTGACTAAATTTGCACAGGCCTTACAAGACCACAAGGAAAAAAACCAGGGTTTCCAAGGCCATCACTCTTCGATGGTCCAAAATGGCTATGTACCAATTTGTCACGTACACTCTTGGAACGTCTAGCTACCAAAGAAGGATATGGATCAAGAATTTTACTAAGGATAGGATCTGTAAACAAAACCTTCCAATGTTTCTTAATGACATCTCTAAATTCATCCCACTGATTGTGGAATGTGGTAATAAATCTCACCTTGTTAGCACTCGGATTGCTTCTCTGGGATTTTGTCAATAAGGATTCTCTAGGTGTTCTCTTAGCCCTGGCATATCCTCTTCGGATACTTCTATTACTGTATCCCCGCTCTTCAAAACGCTGAGTAAGCTCTTTTGATTGTAACTCAAATTCATCATTGTCAGAGCAGATACGTTTTATAGTAAGAATTGCCCAATAGGGATCCCTTGAATGAGACTTTTTGGATGGAAAGAATTGGCATGAAGAAGAGAATTGGATGCCGTTTTTTTGCGAAAAACTGTCGTGGACAAAAAACCATCAGTGGAAGCTGAAACAGAAATATCCAAAAATTCAATATTCCGACCATAATTATATGTCAAGTGAATATTGTATGGGTTATCATTTAAAGTATTCATGATGTTTATCAATTCACTGACAGAACCCTCCCAGATGAAAAGAACATCATCAATGTACATATTAATATTTTGTCACTTTGAAAGATTTCTCGTTCCCAATACCCCATAAACAAATTTGCATAAGAGGGGGCACATGAGGCCCCCATTGCAGTCCCCTGCCGTTGAAGAAAAATTTTTTTGTTGAATGTAAAAACATTGTGTTTTAGAATAAATTCTAACAATTGAATTAATAATTCTACCATGGGTTTCGGAATACTACTTGTATTTAGAAACCATTGGACAGCTCTTATGCCATCTTGGTGTCTTATAGATGAATATAAAGCCTCTACATCAGCTGTGACTAATATCATCTCATTGCTCAATTGAACATGGTTTAAATGATTTAAGGCAGCTGTGGTGTCCTTAATGTATGACGGTAGTTCTTGTACCAATGGTTTCAAAAAATGGTCGATGACATCACAAATGATTTCACACAATCCTTCATTACCCGAGACTATTGGTCTTCCGGGGGGATCTTCAATATTTTTATGGATTTTTGGAATTAAATAAAACGTTGGTAATTTAGGTTTCAAGTTCTTAATTACATCCACTACTCTTTTAGGGATGACATGGTGTTCAAAGGCCGACAAGAGAATTTCAACTAAATCCTGTTGGAACTGGACTGTTGGATTGTGAGTTAACTGCTTATAATTATCTTTGTTATTCAACAATTTGTCCGCTTGTGCAATATACATGTAATTGGGCCAGATCACAATGTTGCCACCCTTGTCGGCCGCCTTGAACACCACGTCATCCCATTGTTCCATTGCCATCAAGGCTTCCCTTTCCATTTTTGTGATATTGGGGAGACTAGACTGTTTTAGGGACAAAGTTTTATATCTTCTGATACCAATTTAGTGAACACGTCCACGGCTGGTACCACCGACATGGGAGGAAATTTTTTTGATTTATTAATCAAATGACTGGGGAAATGACTCACCTCTACATCTTGTTCGTCCATCAAAGACTGAAGATTAGCTAATGCCTCTTGTTCTTCCCTAGTTGGAAATAACTCAAAGAGTTCAGATTTATGATGGAGTTTTTGTAATATTATTTTCCTTGAGAACAAATGCAAGTCCTTTGTCAATGTGAATGGATCTAAACGAGATGAGAGGGAGAAGGTTAACCCTTTTTGCAACAAAGAAATTTGTGTGGTTGTTAGCATATGTTGGGATAGGTTTATTACCTTTAAATGATCTTCACGGTAATTTCTGTTATAATTTTTCTTTTTACCAAATTGTCTAGTTCTAGGTCTGACATCCGGTTCTGGGGCTTGACTGCCACTTTCACTCACTGATGAAACTGATTGAATTGAGGAACTGCGGGAAAATCCTCTTTTTGTGGCACCTTTCTTCAATTGCCATCTAAAAATGTTTCCACTGGCAAAATCAGTGCTATCCCGCTCATATTTATTGAATTTATCAGTACTAATAGTCTTTTCCCACTTCTCCATTTCTTTTTCTAAATTATTAATCACATCTTGAAAATTAGCTGCTGTCATCTCTGATTGAAGTTTTTTTTGTAATTCAATAATTTCCTCCTCTAATTTAGTCAGCGTAAAAGTGTTTTTTTTAATTTATTATCCGTATAAATTCTAAAGAGCATGTGTTGGCTGCTTGTATCCACCTTTGAGTTAATTCCTCATCTTCCAAATCAAAGGTTGGATAAACCTGAATCCGTAATCCACGTGGTATAATCTTTTGTTCACTATAATTTTGCAGCGCAGTTTTTGTCCACCACAGTTTTGTTTTTTTATGCAAAGCATTTTTGTATTTCTTCAAAATCTCCTGGCTGGTGATTGAGGTATGACTCATACCAGATCCTGCACCTTTTTTAAAAACATCGGTAGCTTTTGCTAGCCAAGAGTTTTCCTTGGTCTTAAAATCCATAGTATATCGGCACACTGTTGAAACAACAGCCAATGAATTTAATATAGAAACAAAGTGCCTGAATTGTAACAATTGGTATCTGCTCTAGACAGTACACATTTTTACCAAAACATTTGTCAATGATAAGACAAAATACAAAAGAGCAAAATCACATAATAATCAAAAAATTGTACAAATTTTATTACAAAATTCAAGATACATAATAACAATATTTATAAAAAATGCATGAATAAAAGAGACGGACAAAATATCTCCTACAAGTAAATATAGCTGCAAGCAAAAAAAACCAAGGTATCCCAATCAATGCTATAGTATTTATAAAATACCCAAAAGAAAGGAATCTATAGGACCTCTAACATGGTTTACAAATGTCAGAAAAAATTAAATTTATTACTGACTGATGACAATTCCTGTGAAACAATAATAAAGTAAAAATCTGGACACAACTGTAACTAGTAAATTGTACTTGCCCCTTCAGGAGTCTACAATTAAACCAGGAATGAAACCTATCATGGAATAGAAAGAGGTACACATGTGTGTGCTAGAGAAGGTGCAGATCACTAAAGCCGTTGCATAAAATCAGCCTGACCTGCAGTCATAGTCTATATCTCTAGGCAATGTGGAGCACACTATTCACCAGACACACACATGCTATTAGTGAATAATCCAATATCTAATGGGACCCTCAGGGTCATTTACCTGGATCCTAGCAGCATGAAAATTAGAAAGGAGATGCCGTCCCTCTGCCCCGACGCGCACGTTTCGCCCTGCTTCTTCGGGGGGCGTGTCTGGAGCAGAGGGTGTGCGTGTTTAAATATATCGCTCCCACCAATCCGGAAGGCTACATAATTAACCTGCACTATTGCTGGCGAAATACTTATTCCCACGGCGCATGCGCCATTATTGACATACTAAATGACAAAAAACTTAAACCATCTCTAGACAAAACACATCTCTTTGGCGCACGTACAGATGGGGCACTACTCTCTTGTAAATTACAACAGAGCGCGGTGATTTTGAGATATATGTGTTTCTTCATTACCTCTTGACATTGATGAGCATAGGGTGATTTTTTAAGTGTTTTATGTGTTATTAATTTTTTTGTTTGTATGTTTTTTCTAAAGTTCTGTTTTCTGGCTATTGAAGTGGCAATGAGTATTCTATTTGACGACTTGAAGTTTCTTTATGGATTTCTAACATTTTTGTAGAAGAAGAGAGTCAACATAACAAATGGAGTAAAGAAATTTCGTTACAGACACACCTCTGGCACTCAAGCAATGTTTATAATTTTGTTCAATTACAATATATTTATATGCACTGTATTTGGTTTATATTACATCTTCATATGTACATTTTATTAATTTTCACATTATATTATTTTTTACAATCTTTATCACGCGTTTATGGCATATTTATATTTATTTAGCATGATTTATTTAATAGGATTGTATTCACATTAGTAAATATTTTGGTTTAAATTATATCTTTATATGTATATTTTATTATTTTCACCATATATTATTTTTTATAAACCTCTATCACGCCCTTATGGCATATTCATATTTATATTCAGCATGATTTATTCAACAGGATGGTATTCACATCAGTAATGTTCAGTTTGTCTCAAAGAGTTAGATCTTAATACTTACCCTCACTGACATTTTACACAGGCGCGCATGCGCTAGGTGGCGGCACACTCAAACAATATGGGCGCGGACTATATCGCTGACGTACCTCCAGTCCGATCACATGACCACCGTGATGGTTTGTGGGACGTCACCGGGACCGCGCTCTGTTGTAATTTACAAGAGAGTAGTGCCCCATCTGTACGTGCGCCAAAGAGATGTGTTTTGTCTAGAGATGGTTTAAGTTTTTTGTCATTTAGTATGTCAATAATGGCGCATGCGCCGTGGGAATAAGTATTTCGCCAGCAATAGTGCAGGTTAATTATGTAGCCTTCCGGATTGGTGGGAGCGATATATTTAAACACGCACACCCTCTGCTCCAGACACGCCCCCCGAAGAAGCAGGGCGAAACGTGCGCGTCGGGGCAGAGGGACGGCATCTCCTTTCTAATTTTCATGCTGCTAGGATCCAGGTAAATGACCCTGAGGGTCCCATTAGATATTGGATTATTCACTAATAGCATGTGTGTGTCTGGTGAATAGTGTGCTCCACATTGCCTAGAGATATAGACTATGACTGCAGGTCAGGCTGATTTTATGCAACGGCTTTAGTGATCTGCACCTTCTCTAGCACACACATGTGTACCTCTTTCTATTCCATGATAGGTTTCATTCCTGGTTTAATTGTAGACTCCTGAAGGGGCAAGTACAATTTACTAGTTACAGTTGTGTCCAGATTTTTACTTTATTATTGTTTCACAGGAATTGTCATCAGTCAGTAATAAATTTAATTTTTTCTGACATTTGTAAACCATGTTAGAGGTCCTATAGATTCCTTTCTTTTGGGTATTTTATAAATACTATAGCATTGATTGGGATACCTTGGTTTTTTTTGCTTGCAGCTATATTTACTTGTAGGAGATATTTTGTCCGTTCTTTTATTCATGCATTTTTTATAAATATTGTTATTATGTATCTTGAATTTTGTAATAAAATTTGTACAATTTTTTGATTATTATGTGATTTTGCTCTTTTGTATTTTGTCTTATCATTGACAAATGTTTTGGTAAAATTGTGTACTGTCTAGAGCAGATACCAATTGTTACAATTCAGGCACTTTGTTTCTATATCAAATCATAACAGGACAGTGTGCAGCAGCAGAGTTGCGACAGCTAGAAAGTGGAACTGAGGAATCGGTCCAGAGAGTACAAGGCGCAGATTGTTCAAGATGTGGCAGATCATTGCATGGGCAGACGCATTTATGTCAGGGGTAAAATAGATGAGAGAGTCCCCAAAGTAGTGAGTCTGGACAAGGAGAGCACTGCGGTACCGCATAAGGCGCTATTACCCTGAAATGTACTGAAAGATGTGGAAGGAAGCGCAGGGAAAGTGCAGGATGTGAACTGTGTGGAACCTGATGCTGTATCTGACGAGAATGTGCTGCAAAGTGTGCCTAGTAAAGTTCTTCATTTTGCATTGGAACCGGCTACAGAAGGTCCCCAGTGCCACAGAGGAGTCCCTGATGGTGCAGTAAGAGAGGACACAGGTACGCTGGAGAGAGTGTGCTATTTTCATGTAAGAGGAGACCAGGGCCCAGATGCAACTGAGGGCTCGGCCATGACTACACACCTGGCTGAATTTTACACCCCCACAATGTATGATGACCCCACAACCCCAGCCACACACAGTTCAATAGCCCCACAATGTACTATGACCGTACAGCTTCAGCCACACATAGTATGATGACCCCATAACCCCAGCCACACGCAGTAAGATGCCCCCACAGCCCTCCCAGAGTACAATGCAACCACAATGTATGATATCCCCACAGCCTCTGCCACATACAGTATGATGCCCCCCACAACATACGATTACCCCACAGCCCCAGCCACACACAGTGCAATGCCCCACCGTACAATGCTCTACAGCCCCAGCCACACACAGCACGATGCTCCCACAGTCCCAGCTACACATAGTACAATGCCCCAATATGTACAAATACCCCACAGCCTCAGCCACACACAGTATGATGCCCCCACAATGTACAATGCTCTACAGTCCCAGCCACACACAGTACAATGCCCCAATGTGCGATTACCCCACAGCCCCAGCTACACACAGTACGATGCCCCCACAACGTACAATGCTCTACAGCCACAGCCACACAGCACGATGCCCCCACAACCCCAATCACACACAGTACAATGCCCCCACAGTCCCAGCCACACACAGTACGATGCCCCCACAGCCACCCTACATAATTTGATGGCCCTACAAACAGTATGATGGATCTCTCAGCACCCCCATACATGGTTTAATGGTCACCACAGCCCCTCACACATAGTAATGGTACCCATATACCCCCACAGACAGTAATTATGGTCCTCACAGCCCTCCCCACACACAAGACGGTCCTCACAGACAGCCACACATGGTATGACTGTTCTCACAGTGACCCACATATGGTATAATGGTTCTCATGGGCCCCTATACACAGTATAATTCCCCACAACACCCCAGAAAGTATTATGGTCACCACAGCCCTCTATATAGTATGAGTCTTCACACACATAGCCACTTATATATACTCACAGCCCTCAATATACAGATGAGACCTCACCAACAAAAAAATACTCACCTTGTTCCCATTCTGCTGCTGCTCAGCACTGGTCTTTCCTGTGTGCACGCACGTTCCGCACAGCAGACGCAATATAGTGATAATGTGGAGCCCAGCTGCGTCTGGATTCATATCTCCCAGAAGGGCGCGCAGAAGGAATTCACCACTAGAGGTCTCAATATACATGCACACACCTTCACCCATCCCTAAGACCACCAGAGGGAGCTGTATGGACATATAAAAGGAGGGTGAAGACAGGAAAGAGAGCTCAGATTAGGGAGATTTGAGAGACTGCAGTTCAGTTCAATAGAGTGGAGTGTTGTGAATGGGTTTGAGATGAGTTCTGAGCAGAGGCTCCCTCTGGTGGTTACAAGCGGTGCTAGTGAAGATTGTGAGGACTGGGAATCAGGTGTTACTGACTGGTCTTATATAAGGGAGTCATTTTCCCATCAGGGTTGCCGGTGATCAATTGTTCTGGTCTGAATCCTTCATTCCAGTTTCCCTTGTAGCCTGCTGTGTCGTGTCTGCATCTCCTGCTAACAGATAAGACTTTTGCTTCTTTTGTGTTTTTGCTATATTTTTGCATTTTGTCCTGCACTTCTTTGGGGGCCTTCTGGGTCCCCTCCGGGGGCTTCTGCCCTCTCAGTTTAGTTCAGCCACTGAGTTTTGTTCTTTTGCTTTTTCCAGTTTTTTCAGTGGCTGCTGTTTTGATTTTGTTACACCAGAGAACTAATTTAGGTGGTAGAGGTCGTGTGATCTCAGGTGATTTTGAAATTAGTGGAGTTGGTGCTTTTCAGGGTTTTCTGGGATTGCAGTAAGTGCCCTTCCTATCCTTTTCTATTTAGATAGTTTGGGCCCCAGCGTTTGCTCATACTATTTTCTTTCTGTGTCAGTATTTCCTCTTGTCTAACCGCCATTACATGTTTGGGGGCTTTCTATTATCTTTGGGGTTCTGCTCCGGGGCAGATAGCTTTCCTATTTCTATCTTTAGGTGTAGTTAGTTTCTCAGGCTGTGACGAGGCGTCTAGGACCAACGTAGGAACGCTCCACGGCTGCCTCTAGTTGTGGTGGTTAGTCAGGGTACTGCAATCTCATAGATTCCAACTTCTCTGGTGTATTGCCTTTTTTTTACCTGCACTCCTCAGCTACCGATACATAACAGTATCACCGGCCAGAAAAAATTGAAAATTGTATGGTACTCACAGAAGGGAAAAAATATTGTCAGAGTTGTCAGAGATATTTTTCTGTTTGTTGCATTTTTTTTTTTTTTCCCTCTGTATCTCTGGGTGCTGGGGAGGATCTTTTCTCTCAATGGAGTTTGCACAGTTGTCTGGCCGTGTGGATCAGCTTGCCACTGAGGTTCGGAGTATTGCTATCTATCTTGCTGGGTTGCCTGTTGTGGAACCTAGGATCCCCATGCCAGATTTGTTTTTAGGGGATCGAGCTAAGTTTCAGAATTTCAAAAATAATTGTAAATTGTTTTTTGCCTTAAAATCTAAGTCCTCAGGGAACGCAGCGCAGCAGGTTCAAATTGTCATCTCTCTCCTGCGCGGCGATCCTCAGGATTGGGCTTTTTCCCTGACACCTGGGGATCCTGTTTTGAGTGATGTTGATGCATTTTTTCAGGCCTTGGGGTTATTGTACGATGAGCCTAATGTCACGGATCAAGCTGAGAAAGCCTTGTTGGCATTAAATCAAGGGCTTGATGACGCTGAGTTATACTGTCAGAGATTCCGTAGGTGGGCAGTCCTGACCAAATGGAATGACGACGCTTTGGCGGCCCTTTTCCGGAAGGGTCTGTTAGATAATGTAAAGGATGTTATGGTGGGATTCCCTGTCCCTCTGGTCTCAATGATTCTATGTCATTAGCGATTCAAATTGACAGACGTTTGCGTGAGCGGAGAAGTATGCGTGGAATAGTGTTGCCTTGTGAACCTGCTTCTGAATCCATGCAGTGTGATAGAGTGGTGTCTGGGGCACAGCGTCATGAGTTTCGAAAGCGCAATGGGTTATGTTTCTACTGTGGTGATGCCTCTCATGCTATTTCAGTCTGCCCTAAGCGGGGAAGACGTTTTGCACGCTCAGTTGTCTTGGGTAGTGTTCAGACTAAGTTTTTATTAACTGTCACTCTGATATGCTCTCTGTCCTCATTTTCTGCTCAGGCTTTTGTTGATTCTGGAGCAGCTATTAACCTGATGGATTATGATTTTGCTAAACGTTGTGGGTTTCCCTTGATACACCTACAGAAGTCTATTCCCCTACTGGGGATCGATTCTACCCCTTTGGCTGAGAATAAACCCCAGTTTTCTACTCAGGTGATAATGAGGGTTGAACCTGATCACCAGGAGTGCTGCAAATTTTTGGTTCTATATAATCTGCATGACATTATCGTGCTGGGTTTCCCTTGGTTACAGTCTCATAATCCTGTTTTGGATTGGAAATCTGTGTCTGTAACCAGTTGGGGCTGCCAATGTGTTAATACCAACACTCCTGTTTTTTCTGCCTCCCCCAGGCTCAGGATGTTCCTGACTTTTTGTTTGATTTTTCTGATGTGTTTAGCGAAAGTAAATCTGCATCCTTGCCTCCCCATAGGAGCTATGACTGCGCTATTGAATTAGTGCCGGTAGTAAATTCCCTAAAGGTCGCCTTTTTAACTTGTCTGTACCTGAACATGACGCTATGCGGTCTTATATCAAGGAATCATTGGAGAAGGGTCATATCAGACCATCCTCTTCACCCTTGGGTGCCGGTTTTTTCTTTGTGGCCAAAAAAGATGGTTCATTAAGGCCGTGTATTGATTATCGTCTCTTGAACAATATTACTGTGAAATATCAATACCCGTTACCCTTGATTTCTGACCTGTTTTCCAGGGTGAAAAACGCTACTTGGTTTACCAAGCTTGACCTCAGGGGGGCGTATAACCTTATTCGCATTAAGCACGGGGATGAATGGAAGACGGCATTCAATACCCTGAAGGGCATTTTGAGTACCTAGTGATGCCCTTTGGGCTCACTAATGCTCCTTCCGTCTTCCAGTCCTTCATGAATGACATTTTCAGGGATTTTGTGGACAAATTTCTGATTGTTTATTTGGATGATATATTGATTTTTTCTAATGACTGGGACTCTCATGTGAAACATGTTCGAACTGTATTCCAGATTTTGAGAGAGAATGCTCTGTATGTGAAGGGATCAAAGTGTCTTTTTGGCGTACAGAGGATCTCATTTCTGGGATTCATTTTGTCCCCATCTGTTATTGAAATGGACCTGGTCAAGGTTCAGGCCATCTGTGATTGGGTCCAACCTACTTCATTAAAGGCTCTTCAGAGATTTTTGGGTTTTGCCAATTTTTATCGTAAATTTATTGGTAATTTCTCGGTTATTGTTAAACCATTAACTGATTTGACCAGAAAGGGTTCTGATGTGGTGAATTGGCCTCCTGAGGCAGTCTCTGCATTTCAGGAACTTAAGCAGAGATTCACTTCTGCTCCTGTTCTACGGCAGCCTGATGTTTCTCTGCCATTTCAGGTGGAGGTTGATGCCTCTGAAATTGGGGCAGGTGCCGTTTTGTCCCAAAAAGATCCAGAGACCTCTAAAAGTAACCCTTGTGCCTTTTTCTCTCGAAAATTTTCTCCTACTGAACGTAATTATGACGTGGGTAATCGGGAGTTATTGGCCATGAAGTGGGCTTTTGAAGAGTGGAGACATTGGCTGGAGGGAGCCAAACATCAGGTGGTGGTCCTTACGGACCATAAGAATCTGGTCTATCTGGAATCTGCCAAGCGACTCAATCCTAGACAGGCCAGGTGGGCCTTGTTTTTCACACGTTTTAATTTTGTGGTTTCCTTTCTTCCTGGCACTAAGAATGTTAAGGCGGATGCCCTCTCGAGGAGTTTCCTTGCGGATTCTCCTGAGTTATCTGATCCTCTGTTATTTTGAAGAGGTGTATAATTCTTTCCGCCATCTCGCCCAATTTGAGACTTGCTCTGGAGGGGTGTCAGGAGGATAGGCCCGAGCGCTGCCCTGTTGGAAAATTGTTTGTCCCGGACCAATGGAAAAAGAGTGTGATGTCTGAGATTCATTGTTCCGCATTGTCCATCTTCTTACCCTTAACTTCCGGGTCCCCCCTCCTCCGTCCTGCATCCCTATACATCTACCTGCCCTGAAGGACTCAGCCTCACCTGTGAGAGGCCTAACATCTAGCTGCACAATAGCAACCCTTCAGTGGATCTGCATAGCAGCGCTGGTCACCCTGACCTGGTACCACAGGTGGCGTCACGAATCATCCTACAAACATTTAATCCCCTGTAAATATCCCAATTTACGGGTGAGCGCCAGAGCCACGGACTGAGCTGTGTTGCCGTGACATCCCCCATAGAAGTCTATAGGCTCAGATCCGAGTTCCCATTGCTCTGGAGGGCGACACATCATCTAACTTGGCGTCACGAACAGGATTCCGTGCCCTGCAGCAACGGAGTAATATGTGCCCGTTGCCACCGGGTACTGTGTACCTCACTAAAAGACTGTGTCTCATATTGTGGTGAAGGTTTCCCGCCATTGTCCGCCATTGCCCGCCATTTACAGCATTACGGCGCAAAAATGAGGAGGCGTACCTGTGAAAAGCGCGCTGAGTCCTGGATACGCCCCCAGCGCTGACGCGGCGGCAGGTCCTGCGGAGAGCTTCAGTGAACGCTCTGACGTCAGAGCGCCGGCGACGCAGGTCCTTCTAGCAACTGTGCCTGGAGGAAGCTGCGGCCTACGGGAGAAGGTAGGCCACGTTTAACTAGGGGGGCGTAGAGATGTCTCAGCAGCAGGCAGACAGCCCCAATGACTTACCCACGGGCGCTGCCGCGCAGGCTGGAACCGCTGCCCCTCACCTGGGCCTGTGGTCCCGATAGTACCGCTGACGCTGCCATACATGCCTGGAGCAAAGTGGCTCCCTCAGTACAGCGGTAAGCCAGACACCCTGTCGGGATTTAAGCGCAAAATATGCAGTATAATGGACATGTACCCTATGTCAGAAAAGCAGAGAGCTGCAGTGGTAGTGGGGCAATTGACTGGTGCTGCAGAGAGAGAAGTAGAGACATGGTCAGCTGCAGACCAGGAATCAGTGCTTGCAATTTTCTTAAAGTTACAGACTATCTTTGAGGATCGCACTGAGACAGACCTCCGAATGAGGTTCTACCAATGTTCTGAAAAACCAGATGACTGCATTCGGGACTACGCCTGCCGACTGCAAGGAGCCCTGCGAGCACTCAAACAGGTTAACCCTATGAGTGTCGCCAAAGATAATAAAATGTTAAAAGAACAATTTGTACGGGGACTGAGGTCCCAAGCGGAAAGCAGGACTGTGCACTGGTGGTCCTTGGATCATCCTGACGCTACCTTTGATGCCCTTAAGGATATGGCTATAAAAGGACTGCGACCCCTGGAAACACCCGAGATGGCAACCCAGTGTCACCTGAGTGAGACCACTTTAATGCCAGCAGCATCCACCTTCTCTCCGCTGGTTGCTGAAGCCAAAACGCAGGTGGCGCCCCCTACTGAGCTGGACTGTCTACGCTCAGAAGTGCGTCAGCTGACCAAAAACCTGGCCACTGTAATGAGTGCCCTGCAACTGCCGACGGAGGAAAAAGGAAAGATCTTGCTAGCTGACTGCCCAGGGGATGTCCCCTGGATGAACCGGAGGAGAAGAAGGACGTCGCCCCAACGGAGGAGGACAATGCCACCCTCAGGAAGAACCCGCGACCAGCATCATCCTCGCCGAGAGTTCGTCTGCTACCGCTGCCACAAAGAAGGTCACCCAGCACGTCGGTGTCTTTTAAACGAGCAAATCCTGGGTCCGAGGGCCAGCACCCAGGAATAGACTCCTCAGGCCCCTCAGACTGGAACCGCAGGTTTGTGGGAGGAAGACCATACCTGTCCATCATACTGGATGGGATTGCAATCTCTGCCCTGCTGGACACCGGATCTCAGGTAACCATCATACCTGATGTTCTTTACAATAGATGGACGGTCTCCAACCCCCAAACCCCAACTTTGTAGTATACGCCTCTAATGGCCTCCCTCTTGACTTACTTGGGGCTAAAAATGTAGACGTAAAAGTGGGGAGAGTGGAGCTAAAGGATCAGGGACTTCTTGTAGTGAAGACTGTTAATGAGGAAAATGGATTAAATGTGTTTTTAGGCACTAACATTATTAGTAACTGTTTGGAGGAGGTTGTGTTTTTACTCCAACAGCTCGCCGATGTTGCCAGACCAATGCAAAAGGGAGCGATCCAGAAGGAGATCCGGGCCCTGATGTGCCAGCAGCAAGTGAAACTGACCGGTGGTGAGATTGGTAATGTACGGATAACAGACCCGAACCCCATTGTGGTACCCCCAATGAGTGAAATGCTTATTTGGTGTAGAGCAGCAATAGGTCTGAGAGGACAGAACTACCAAGCAGTAGTAGAGTCCCATTGTTCAGAACACAGACCTACACTCTTGACTGCCAGAGGGGTAGTGGAGGTACATAATGGGAGGGTGCCAGTGAGTCTTCTCAACTGGGGAGAGGATGAAGTCAAATTACAACGTTATGCCACTGTTGCTAAGTTACATGCTGTGGATAATAACTCCATTCACCCGACGGAGCCCTTAACCTCCCCACAACCAGTGGAGGATAACGGCCCGACCACCAAGGTGGAGGATTGGTGTCAACAGCTCCATGTCGGGTCGGACGCCACTCCAGCCCACCAGAAACAGGGCATACATCAAGTAGTTCAGGAGTACGCACAGGTATTCAGCAAACACCCACTTGACTTTGGGAAGATAAAAGGGGTCCAACATCACAATCCCACAGGCAATCATCCCCCCATTAAAGAACGGTACAGGCCTATACCTCCAGCACACTACCGGAAAGCCAAGGAGATGTTGCGTGACATGAAGGAAGCAGGGGTGATAAGGGATAGTTGTAGTCCCTGGGCAGCACCTCTAGTGCTAGTCAGGAAAAAGGATGGAAGCATGAGAACGTGTGTGGATTACAGACAAGTAAATCGCATTACACATAAAGATGCATACCCTTTACCACGTATTGAGAAATCCCTAGCTGCCTTAAAGACTGCTAATTACTTTTCCACCCTTGACCTCACTAGTGGGTACTGGCAAGTAGCTGTGGCTGAGGAGGATCGGGAGAAGACGGCTTTCACCACCCAATGGGACTCTGTGAGTTCGACAGAATGCCGTTTGGACTCAGCAGTGCCCCTGGCACGTTCCAGAGAGTGATGGAGAGCTGCCTGGGACATCTCAACTTCGAAACTGTGTTACTGTACCTGGACAACGTAATTGTGTACTCTAAGACGTATGAAGATCACTTGAAGCACCTGGCGGAGGTATTCGAGTCACTGTCCAAGTATGGGATGAAATTGAAGCCTTCAAAGTGCCATCTGCTCAAACAAAAGGTACAGTATCTGGGACATATTGTCAGCTCAGAAGGAGTAGCGCCAGACCCCGAGAAGGTCACCGCCATCCAGAAATGGCCGGAGCCGAAGAACCTCAAAGAGGTGCGACAGTTCCTGGGACTGACAGGATACTACCGGTGGTTTGTAAAGGACTACACTAAGAAAGTAGCGCCTCTGCAAGACCTACAGTCCCTCAAGAGCAGAAATTCTCCGTTCCACTGGGGTAAAGAACAGGCTGAGGCATTCAAGGAAATGAAGGAGATCCTGACAGGTGACGAGATCTTAGCCTACCCTGACAACAGCCAACCGTTCCTGCTGTATACCGATGCCAGCAATGAAGGATTGGGAGCTGTCCTCAGTCAGAAGCAAAATGGCGTGGAGAAAGTCATTGCCTATGCAAGCAGGAAGCTCCGCCTGACTGAGAGGAACCCAGAGAACTACAGCAGCTTCAAGTTGGAGTTCCTAGCGCTGGTCTGGGCCATCACGGAGAGGTTTAAGCACTACCTAGCCTCCAGCAAGTTCACAGCCTACACTGATAATAACCCCTTGACGCATCTTGAAACAACGCTGGATGGCTCGGCTGTCAAACTACCAATTCACAATCAAGTACCGAGCGGGCCGCAAGAATGCCAACGCTGATGCCCTATCCAGGATGCCTCATGAGTCGGACACAGAGGAAGAAGTGGATGATCTAGAAGAGATTGAACTACCTGCCTTTCACAGGAATGGGATGATCCACGAGCAACAAGCTTGCAGGAGGCCGCGTGGTAAGACGTTAAATCCTTTACCTCACCGCAGCTGGAAGGAGACTCAGGACAGCGATCCAGTTGTCAGCCGTATCAAGGAGCTAATAACTCAGGAAGGTTCCTCCTTGGAGAAGGATGCGTCTCCACAAGCAAAGCAGCTGTGGAATGAGAGAAGCCGGCTGTTTATCTATCGTGAGAAGCTGTGCCGGAGGTACGTCAATCGAAGAACCCACGAGATGGTTTGGCAGATAGTAGTTCCTAGAGCAGACTGTTATGTTTCGGTAGCTGAGGAGGACAGGAACAACAGCAGGGCAGCCGAACACCTGAGATGTTGGTAACTGATGGGTTGCAGATTCCTAAACTAACGACACAACTAGAGGTAGCCGTCGAGCGTTCCTACGTTGATTCTAGACGCCTCGTCACAGCCTGAGAGATAACTACACCTAAAGGAAGAAAGATGAAAGCTATCTGCCCCGGAGCAGATCCCCAAAGAAAATAGGAAGCCCCCAAACATATAATGGCGGTTAGACAAGATGAAAATACAAACATAGGCAGAAAATAGACTGAGCAAACGCTGGGGCCACAAGCTGACTAAATAGGATAGGACAGGAGAGATTACTTTCTGCAACCCAGAAAACCCTACAAAAATCCAACAATTCTGATTACAAAAATACTGAGATCACACGATCTCGCCACCCACTATATCAGATCTCAGTGTGAACAAAAACCAAGCCGCAGCCGCTGAAAAAAACAGGAAAAAGCAAATGAGCAAATAACAGTGGCTGCAGATAAACTGTGAGGAGCTCAGGCCCCAGGAGGGGACCTGGCTGACCTCCACAAAAGTGCAGAAAACAATGCAAAAAGCAAGCACAAAAAGAAAAGCAAAAAATATCTTATCTGAAAGCAGGAGATGCAGGCAAGGCTCCAGCAAACTTCCAAATGAACCAGGAACCACAATTGAGACAAGAACAATTGATCATCGGCAACCATCATGGGAGGGAACCTCCCTTATATCAGACCAATCCGTGAACCCAGATTGCCACTCCTCGCTGAAAGGTTCAGTACTGTCTGTAACCACCAGAGGGAGCCTCTGCTCAGAAACCATCTCTAGCACATTCATAACAGCAGACATCCAGATGGTGTTTGAAGCCTACCACGATCAAGCGGGGCACTTTGGCTGGAAGAAGCTGGAGACCCTGTTGAAGTGTCATTTCTACTGGGTGGGAATGCGCAGCTTCATTGAGAGGTGGTGCCATAACTGTGGACCCTGTGGCCTCAGAAGAAAAGACTACAGCAGTCAGAAGGCACCCCTGCAACCCATCAAGACGACTCGACCCTTAGAGATCGTGGCCCTGGACCATGTCAAGTTGTCACCCAGCCGATCAGGATACTCCTATGCCCTGACCATGGTAGATCACTACTCCAAGTTCCTGGTCGTCGCCCCTGTCAAAGATCTGATGGCAGAGACAGCAGCGAAAATGTTCCAAACGTATTTCTGCAGACCCCATAGATATCCTGAGCAGGTGCTAACTGATCATGGCCCAGCCTTCGAGGCCGAATTGTTCAAAGAGTTCTGCCATCTGTACGGATGTAAGAAGATAAGAACCACACCGTACCACCCACAGACCAATGATCTCTGTGAAAAGAGTAGATCTGTACAATCACATACCTGTGAGTTCCACCAATTGCACCCCAGCCTATCTCATGCGGGCAAGACTAGGAAAGCTGCCCATGGATCTGGAGCTTGGTGTTGTAGAACCAATCAATCGAGTAAGGGACAAGCAAGAGGATCACTACAACAAAAGTGCGCCAGCCGAACCTTTCGCACCTGGTGAAGTCGTGCTGAAAAGAAAGAGGAGGATGCACAAACTCGACGATCAATGGGAAAGAGAGCCCTACATTGTACAGAATTCAAGGTTTGACAACAAGAAAACGTGTATAATTAGTAAAGATGGAGGAAGAACGACTACAACTGTATCCAGAGACCACCTAAAGTTGTGTCCGGATCCGTTAAAGCTTCAAGAGGAAGAACCTGTTGTCAATGAGGAAGAGCGTGATGAAGCAGTCATACATACAGACTTAGGAGATTTCCCCGCGGATTGGCCCCGAATTGGAGAAGCTGTAATCATTCCCGTATTCCAATTCTACCAACAAGGAGAACCTCTACATCCAGTTGAGCCCGTTGTTGCCGTAGAGTCAGTTCCAGAGGAACCTGTTCCAACAGAATCTCAGGAAGCCGAATCACAGGAAGAAGAGTCCCCTGCTGAGACAGAACGGGATCACCCAGCTGAAAGTATACTTGCCAGATCCCTAGAGAGGTTAATGCAATACTACAATTTACCTGCACGCAGGACAGACAGGTTAACTGACACCTCACCTATCACTACACCACGTAGGTCAGTATACATAACAAGGGGACAATTACCTGTTAGGTACAGAGAGTAAGACCTAATAAATGTAGAGGATTGCTTATAGCATTGTACATAAATGTAGATATTGTTGCTTACATTATGTCTTAACCGTTATTTATTAATTTGTTTTTCTTTTTGGTTACCAAAACAAGTAAATGGACATTATTTTTACTTGTTCCCACTACCCTTTGAGCAGCCTTTTTCCAAAAGAGACTAGGACTTTTTCGGTTGCTCATTTCCTCATTGCTTTTACCTATGTATATAGTTATATATGTTGCCTGTTATGCAATAGTTCAAGATCCTCACCTCCCGTAAGGGAAGAGTTAAATTGTACAATGTTTAATGTTTTGTTTTGAAAAATGTCTTTCAGCCCGGGAGTGCTGAGTCCTACTAGGGGGGAATGTGGAGCCAAGCTGCGTCTGGATTCATATCTCCCAGAAGGGTGCGCAGAAGGAATTCACCACTAGAGGTCTCAATATACATGCACATACCTTCACCCATCCCTAAGACCCCCAAAGGGGAGCTGTATGGACATATAAAAGAAGGGTGAAGACAGGAAAGAGAGCTCAGATTAGGGAGATTTGAGAGACTGCAGTTCAGTTCAATAGAGTGGAGGCTAGTAGAGTGGAATTGAATCCATTCCAGTCTAGTCAAAGCTGAGACAAGTGAGTAGTCTGCAGACCGAGCAGACGAGTGGAGTTTGCAACGAGGGACTCTAGAGCTCAAGTTGAGAATCAGGAGCGTGCTGACGCTCAGAGAGCGGCGAAGAGGCAGCCCACCAACTGCCAGCGTGTGTAATCGTGTGAGGACCCGAGTAGACCGAAGGTGAGTGGAAAGAGAAGTAAAAGAGGCAGAGGAGCCTTACAGTTAGGTCCATATATATTTGGACAGAGGCAACATTTATCTAATTTTGTTTGAAGTCATTACCACAATGAATTTTAAACAAAACAATTCAGATGCAGTTGCAGTTTAGACTTTCAGCTTTCATTTGAGGGTATCCACATTAAAATTGGATGAGGGGTTTAGGAGTTTCAGCTCCTTAACATGTGCCACCCTGTTTTTAAAGGGACCAAAAGTAATTGGACAGATTAAATAATTGTAAATAAAATGTTCATTTCTAGTACTTTGTTTAAAACCCTTTGTTGTCAATGACTGCCTGAAGTCTTGAACTCATGGACATCACCAGACGCTGTGTTTCCTCCTTTTTTATGCTCTGTCAGGCCTACATTGCGGTGGTTTTCAGTTGCTGTTTGTTTGGGGGCCTTTCTGTCTGAAGTTTAGTCTTTAACAAGTGAAATGCATGTTCAATTAGGTTGAGATCAGGTGACTGACTTGGCCATTCAAGAAAATTCCACTTCTTTGCTTTAATAAACTCCTGGGTTGCTTTGGCTTTATGTTTTGAGTCATTGTCCATCTGTAGTATGAAACGATGACCAATCAGTTTGGCTGCATTTGGCTGGATCTGAGCACACAGTATGGCTCTGAATACCTCAGAATTCATTCGGCTGCTTCTGTCCTGTGTCACATCATAAATAAACACCAGTGACCCAGTGTCACTGGCAGCCATGCATGCCCAAGCCATCACACTGCCTCTGCCGTGTTTTACAGATGATGTGGTATGCTTTGGATCATGAGCTGTACCATGCCTTCGACATACTTTTCTCTTTCCATCATTCTGGTAGAGGTTGATCTTGGTTTCATCTGTCCAAAGAATGTTCTTCCAGAACTGTGCTGGCTTTTTTAGATGTTTTTTAGCAAAGTCCAGCCTAGCCTTTTTATTCTTGATGCTTATGAGTGGCTTGCACCGTGCAGTGAACCCTCTGTATTTACTTTCATGCAGACTTCTCTTTATGGTAGATTTGGATATTGATACCCCTACCTCCTGAAGAGTGTTGTTCACTTGGTTGACTGTTGTGAAAGGGGTTTACTCTTCACCATTGAGAGTATTCTGCGATCATCCATCACTGTTGTCTTCCGTGGGCTCGCAGGTCTTTTTGCATTGATAAGTTCACCAGTGCTTTATTTCTTTCTCAGGATGTACCAAACTGTAGATTTTGCCACTCCTAATGTTGTAGCAATTTCTCAGATGGGTTTTTTCTGTTTTTGCAGCTTAAGGATGGCTTGTTTCACCTGCATGGAGAGCTCCTTTGACCGCATGTTTCCTTCACAGCAAAACCTTCCAAATGCAAACACCACACCTCAAATCAACTCCAGCCCTTTTATCTGCTTAATTAAGAATGACATAACTAAGGGATTGCCCACACCTGTCCATGAAATAGCCTTGGAGTCAATTGTCCAATTACTTTTGGTCCCTTTAAAAACTGGGTGGCACATGTTAAGGAGCTGAAACTCCTAAACCCTTCATCCAATTTTAATGTGGATACCCTCAAATGAAAGCTGAAAGTCTGAACTTCAACTGCATCTGAATTGTTTTGTTTAAAATTCATTGTGGTAATGTCTAGAAACAAAATTAGATAAATGTTGTCTCTGTCCAAATATATATGGACCTAACTGTAATAGCTCACCTCAACAAGTATTGACCAGACACTGGGGTCCGAGCCTATAGGGATTTCCACGACCCATTAGGAGAACACCGGAGTTCCTGGAGGTCCCAGGAGTACCACAGAGCTGATACGTAGCAGGATCAGGAGAACTGAGTTCGGCAGGTACCTGCCATCAGGGACCCTGTCCTTTCAGAGAAGGTCCAACCACAAGGTCAGCCAGGTGCAGGACAGAGACTAAGTTAGGCCCAGCTACATGCAGGCCAGGACTTCATTACAGAGGGCAAGGAACAGGAGGCCACACACCTACTCAGTGGGAGACTAGGGATGTGCACCCTTCACCCTACAGTGCTCCAGGATGTGCCTGCAACATCTTCAGTAAAGGTACCAAAGTGACTTGTGTGTGTGTCCATCTTCTTACCCTTAACTGCCGGGTCCCCCCCTCCTCCGTCCTGCATCCCTATACATCTACCTGCCCTGAAAGGCTCAGCCTCACCTGTGGGAGGCCTAACATCTAGCTGCACAATACCAACCCTTCAGTGGATCTGCATAGCAGTGCTGGTCACACTGACCTGGTATCACAGGTGGCGTCACGAATCATCCTACAAACATTTAATCCCCTGTAAATATCCCACATTAACGGGTGAGCGCCAGAGCCACGGACTGAGCTGTGTTGCCGTGACATCCCCCATAGAAGTCTATAGGCTCAGATCCGAGTTCCCATTGCTCTGGAGGGCGCCTCATCATCATCTCGTCTTCTTTCAGTTGCTTGTGCCGAATAGTGGGAGGAGCCACCAGCTGCCTTCTCCAATAGATTCACGCAGGCAGGGTTGCCTCCACTGTACATTGGGAAGTCGGTAGGGTTGCCTCCTCCACCATATATTGGGTCGCCAGTAGGGTTGTCTCTGCCACCATAATATATAATTATGATATGAAGACAATAGCTGCATTCACTATAAAATTATAAAAATTAGTCAAAATTATCTGCATAAGTTTCTTCACATTAAAAAAAAATCATGGGGGGGCGTGGTTAGCCTATGGAGGGATAGGAAGCAGACCTTCTGAGCTCCTGCAATCCCTGCTATAAATCTGCATTCTTGAGCGTTCCTATGCATCATCTGCCGGCCATGGGCATAAAGAAAGGCTCTCTGAGATCAGCTGTGGCTGCTGCTGCCGCTGCCGGCACTTTACACAAATACCTCCGGGACCCCGGGGATTCAGGCCTACGGGCCTCACAGAAGCCTGGGGAGAAGCCAGACTGCCCTGAAGCAGAGAGCGCGAAGCTTCCTACAGCAGGGGAGAAGGTGGGGGCTGAGAGCAGACTTTCCAGCTCAGTGATCCCAGCGGGGGAGGCCCTGCAGAGGTCTCCTGTGATGGAGCATCCCCACAGCGACAGCGACAAGCTCACAGGTACAGGGGGTGCTATGAGGCAGGGGAGGCATAGTGAGGACATCAGAGGTCCCGGGGGGCCTATGCATTATGCTGATAAAGCTGACTTGCCTGCTCATGAGGATGGCTCCCCTCCAGCTGCAGCATCCCCTCACATCAGGGGACATATTAATGAAGGAGGCGCAGGGGTGACTGGCTCTCCCTCCCCAGGTGACTCCAGGCAGGATAGGAGTGTGGAGGCCCTGTCTGGACAGACCCCCCTGGAGTTTTTACTGCAGACCCCCCCTCTCTTAAGCCACTGACGCAGAGGGTCGGAGGGAATGCTCCTCAGTCCTGCTCATCTGCTGGCTCTGCTTCCCCTGACTCTGAGGGAGATGAGGGATCAAGCTGGGACTGGCAGGCACATCTAAAAGCCCTACCTACCAATGCGGATCTGGACCGGCGCTTCCAGAAGCTGGAGCAATTATACACCCGCAATATGGCGGAGTTACAGAAGGACTTACATGTGGGCCAGAGGGTCTCAGAGGTGGAGGATGCGCATTCTTCATTGAGCTCCACTGTTGATACTCATGGCGGGGTGCTGCAGGCTCACGCTTTACAGATCTCTAACTTATGGTCCCATCTGGACGACGTGGAGAATCGTCATCGTCGTAACAATATCCGCATTAGGGGCCTGACAGAGGACATTGGCGCTGCTCAGCTGGACGGTTGGGCGCAATTGTTTTTCAGCTCTCTTCTTAACCATGACCCTGCAACCGCCATTGAAATTGATCGCATCCATCGATCCCTGGGACCTAAATCCACTGACCCGTCTCGTCCCCGCGATGTCATCTGCAGGATCCATTTCTTCAAAATCAAGGACCGGATCCTCAATAAAGCCAGAGAGCAAGCCCAGTTACAGTTCCGTGATCGACCCATTCAGCTGCTTCCAGACCTGGCGAGACGTACGCTTCTTCAGCGCAAGGCGCTTCGGCCGTTGTTGGAGGTTCTCCGTTCCAAAGAGATCGTTTATCGCTGGGGCTATCCCTTTCAGCTCTTGGCCTGTAAGGATGGACGGTCGGCCACCTTTCGCTCTTTGGGCGATTTACCGAATTTCCTGAGCACCTTTAAACTGCCGATGATCTCTCTTCCAGACTGACCTAAGGTGGAGTCTCCCCCGATTACAGCTCCGGGTGGCGACTGGTCGGTGGTTCGGCCGCGGAAGCACCGTGAGAGAAGAAACCGCAGGGATCCGGTTATATGATATGCATTACTGATTATTTTCTTGAGTACTTTGTTTCCTCATGTTCAGCTTTAGAAGCCTTTGGTTGGTGGATGTACATTAAGGGGGGGCTGGCTTCTGGGCTCACACGGTCTTCTCCCTTGTTGATCTTTCGCTTTATTGCGGATTAATGTAAAACGCCTGAGGACATGCTCAGGTGAGGGGGGCCGTGGGGGCTTGGGGCCGGTTCTCCGGTAAATTTACAATGTTACTGTTTGCGGGATTGCTTAGGAATGCGGGTTATGGGGGACTGCGCTACGCAGTGCCTCACAGTTATAAAGTTATATTTTTACATTGCGGGGAGGGGGTTTGGGACAGGTTCTGTCTATTCTGGGTGGGTTATCATGCTTGCTCTTAGGGCGACCCGACAGGGTTGGAGGCCTTGGTGGGACACCGCTTTCCTGGTGGCGCTCCGGGGTCCTGAATTCCGTGGGGTCATTGTTTCCCGATTGGGATTCAGTATTAGTTTGAGGAATTTCGGTTCCTGTGTACATTTGGGGGGGTATGGGTTTTGTTCATGTTCTGTTTTTTTTCTGCTATGTTCTTTTCTTCTTCTTCTTTCTGCTCTTTTTCTACTCTTTGTGTCCGGCCTTCCTCTCGTTGGTCCTCCCGCCCAGCTCCTAATTTGTTTCTCCTCTGCGTGGTCCCATGGCTGATCTCACTTTTTGTTCTTATAATGTTCGTGGCCTTAATAGTCCTGGGAAACGGGGACAGATCTTGTACCATTTGCATAAAAAGAGGGTAATGGTGGCCATGCTGCAGGAGACACATTTTAAGGCAGATCAGCTTCCCAGATGCTCAACCCGCTTCTATTCTTCATGGCACCACGCTCCGAATCCGGAGGCTAAAGTAGGTGGAGTGTCCATAGCCCTTCACAAAAGCTTCCAGCATTCGGTGGTGGAGGTAGAGGCGGGTTCAGATGGTCGCTACCTTTTTCTGAAATTGTTGATTGGAATGCATCGATATACCTTGCTAATCTGTATTTTCCTAACTCAGCTCAGGTGTCTTTTGGACTGGAGGTGATAGACAAGCTGATCAGGTTTGCTGAGGGTTCTGCTGTTATCTTGGGGGTTGACTTTAACCTATTCTTCAATGCGGAGATGGATTCGTCAACAGGTAGGTCCTCTGTCTCTCTTGCAGCCTTGAGGCGTTTGAAGAAGGGTCTCATTGCCTTACGGGTGGTGGACTTATGGCGTACACTTCACCCTACTACAATGGATTATAGTTACCACTCATTGGCACATAATTCATATAGTAGACTGGACCACGTTTTTGTATCACACTCACTATTGGATGACAATCCCACGTGTTCCATGGGGGCGTTCTTGTGGTCTGATCATGCACCTGTTTATGGCTCATGTAGGCAGTCCTCGGCGTGTAAACGGGAGTTTTCCTGGCGCCTAAATGACAATTTATTGCAGGATACTCTGTGTGTAGCGGATGTGCGCAGGGCTGTTGAGGACTTTGTCAAGGTGCATGAGTCGGATGACACGGGCGCCCCTATACAATGGGAGTCCCTTAAGTGCGTATTGCGGGGCATATTTATCTCCCATGGTTCGCGTCTGAAAAGGGATAGGGTTGGTAAGTTGCGAGCTCTGCTGGCAGATCTGGGTGCTCTGGAGATGGCCAATAAAAGGGGACCCTCGGACGCACGACTGGCGGAACTCTCAAATGTTAGTCATAAGATCTTGAAAATTCTGGACCAAAAATCGCTGTGTTACCGCGATAAATGGCGCAAGAATTATTATGAGTATGGCAACAAGGCTGGCACTTTGCTCGCCAGAACCTTGCATCTGAGGGCTCCCAACTCTTATTTATTTTCCATTAATGATCAGCGTGGCCGAACAGTTCATTCCAATGGAGAAATCTTGGAGGCCTTCCGGTCATACTATGAGACCTTGTACAATATTGACCCCTCTCCGACTGGGGACCCGTTTCTGCCATCACGGCGTATTTTGGACTACTTAGAGACCTTTGCCCGCGACGCTTAGACTCCGGGACGATTAGTGCTTTGGAGGGTGACATGACGTTGGAGGAGGTGGCCCTAGTCATCAAGGACTTAAAGGTGGGCAAAAGCCCGGGACCTGACGGGTTCACTCCAGATTCTATCGCACATTTGGGGACATTTTGGGGCCGGTAATGCTTCGGGCTTTTAATGCTGTGGCCAGGGGAGATCAGTTTCCTTCACAGACCCTCCAAGCTGTCATAACGGTGTTGCCGAAGCCTGGGAAGGATCTTTCAAGTTGTGGTAACTTTCGCCCTATCTCGCTCATTAATGTAGACATGAAGGTCTACGCTAAGGTCATGGCGTGGCGGCTTCGCCCACACTTGCCTGGCCTCATACACAGGGATCAGGTGGGCTTTGTTCAGGGCAGGGAGGCGGGAGATAATACCCTAAAGACATTGGCTCTTATGGATCATGCACGAGCTTCGGGGTCACCTCTCTGCCTCCTTTCCATTGACGCTGAGAAGGCGTTTGACAGGGTGCATTGGGGCTTTTTGGCAGCAACTCTCTCACGGATTGGTCTGGGTCCCCGTATGCGCTCTTGGATTTTAGCTCTGTATAGATCACCTACGGCTAGAGTGAGAGTCAATGGGTCACTTTCCATGCCTTTTCGTATCGGGAATGGAACGCGCCAGGGATGCCCCCTGTCACCGACCTTATATGTGCTGGTCATGGAGGCGTTGGCTAATGCCTTACGCAAGGATGCCACTCTCCAAGGGATCTATAGGGGTGATTTTCATCAGAAAGTGTCCTTGTTTGCTGATGATCTCCTCATATATATGTCCTCGCCACATATAGGGATTCCCACGGTGATGAAACATTTCCAAACCTTTGGCGAGCTTAGCAATTTTAAAGTTAATCATAAGAAATCGGAGCTGCTCAATGTGTCCCTGTCGGGAGAGGAGGCAGAGAGGATAAGGCTCAGCAGGGTTTTTGCGTGGCAGCCTTTAGCCATCACATATCTGGGGGTGAAAATAGCATCGGACACTTCCAAATTATTTGACCTTAATTATGGCGCTCTGTTGCGTCAGATTGAGGAGGATCTCAAGAAGTGGAACGTACTGCAATTGTCTTGGTTCGGCAGAGTCAATGCTTTGAAGATGAATATCCTTCCCAGGCTTCTCTACCTGTTTCAGACCATACTGTTATGTTACGGTAGCTGAGGAGTGCAGGTAAAAAAGGAAATACACCAGAGCAGTTGGAATCTATGAGATTGCAGTACCCTGACTAACCACCGCAACTAGAGGCAGCCGTGGAGCGTTCCTACGTTGGTCCTAGACGCCTCGTCACAGCCTGAGAAACTAACTACACCTAAAGATAGAAATAGGAAAGCTATCTGCCCCGGAGCAGAACCCCAAAGATAATAGAAAGCCCCCAAACATGTAATGGCGGTTAGACAAGAGGAAATACTGACACAGAAAGAAAATAGTATGAGCAAACGCTGGGGCCCAAACTATCTAAATAGAAAAGGACAGGAAGGGTACTTACTGCAATCTCAGAAAACCCAGAAAAAACACCAACTCTACTAATTTCAAAATCACCTGAGATCACACGACCTCTACCACCTAAATTAGTTCTCTGGTGTAAAAAAAATCAAAACAGCAGCCACTGAAAAAAAACTGGAAAAAGCAAAAGTACAAAACACAGTGGCTGGACTAAACTGAGAGGGCAAAAGCCCCCGGAGGGGACCCAGAAGGCCCCCACAGAAGTGCAGGACAAAATGCAAAAATATAGCAAAAACACAAAATAAGAAATTGTCTTATCTGATAGCAGGAGATGCAGACACGACACAGCAGGCTACAAGGGAAACTCGAAAGAAGGATTCAGACCAGAAAAATTGATCACCGGCAACCCTGATGGGAAAATGACTCCCTTATATAAGACCAATCAGTAACACCTGATTCCCAGTCCTCACAATCCTCACTAGTACCGCTTGTAACCAACAGAGGGAGCCTCTGCTCAGAACTCATCTCAAACCCATTCACAACAGTACCCCCCCCTTGAGGAGGGGTCACCGAACCCTCATTTGAGCAACCAGGTCGGTCAGGATGAGTTCTATGATACGCACGGATAAGTCTCCTAGCATGGATGTCCGAAGCAAACACCCAAGAATTGTCTTCCTGACCATAACCTCTCCATTTAACCAAATACTGGAGTCTTCGTCTAGAAAAACGAGAATCCAATATTTTCTCAACCACATACTCCAGATTGCCCTCAACCAAAACAGGGTCAGGAGGCACAGCAGCAGGAACCACTGGCTCAACAAACCTCTTCAACAAGGACTTGTGGAACACGTTATGGATCTTAAATGTCCCTGGAAGAAGCAAACGAAAAGAAACAGGATTAATAATCTCCATGATCTTATAAGGTCCAATGAACCTAGGCTTAAATTTAGGAGATGCTACTCTCATAGGAATATTCTTTGAGGACAACCAGACCAAGTCCCCCACTTTAAACCGAGGACCATCAGTCCTATGCCGGTTAGCAAACCGCTGGGCCTTCTCCTGAGAGAGGGACAACCTCTCCACTACCTGGTCCCAAATCTGCTGCATACGCTCAACAACAGAGTCAACACCTGGACAGACAGAAGCCTCCGTCTGTCCTGAAGAAAATCGAGGGTGAAACCCAGAATTACAGAAAAACGGAGACATCAAAGTGGCAGAGCTAGCCCTATTATTAAGAGCAAACTCAGCCAAAGGCAAAAAAGAGACCCAGTCATCCTGATCAGCAGACACAAAGCATCTTAGATAAGTCTCCAATGTCTGGTTTGTTCTCTCAGTTTGACCATTGGTCTGAGGATGAAATGCCGAGGAGAAAGACAATTGAACACCCAGTTTAGAACAAAAAGTCCTCCAAAATCTGGAAACAAACTGGACTCCTCTGTCAGACACAATGTTCTCAGGAATGCCGTGTAAACGAACCACGTGCTGAAGGAACAACGGCACCAATTCAGAGGAGGAAGGCAACTTAGGTAATGGCACAAGATATATCATTTTGGAAAACCTATCACAAATTACCCAGATGGTGGTCATTCTCTGAGAAA
Organism: Oophaga sylvatica; assembly: GCA_033576555.1. NCBI lineage: Eukaryota > Metazoa > Chordata > Amphibia > Anura > Dendrobatidae > Oophaga > Oophaga sylvatica. Next base: position 214,564,797 of record JARQOD010000006.1, on the reverse strand, counting down.
CAGGAAGATCGGAAATGAAATCCATAGAGATATGGGTCCATGGTCTCTTGGGCACAGGCAATGGCATCAACAAACCACTAGAGCAAGAGCAAGGCTTGGAGCGAGAGCAAGTCCCGCAGGACTGCACAAATTCCCTGACATCGCGAGACAAGGTAGACCACCAAAAGGACCGACTAACCAAGTCTCTGGTACCAAAAATTCCGGGATGCCCAGCCAATGCGGAACAATGAATCTCAGACATCACACTCTTTTTCCATTGGTCCGGGACAAACAATTTTCCAACAGGGCAGCGCTCGGGCCTATCCTCCTGACACCCCTCCAGAGCAAGTCTCAAATTGGGCGAGATGGCGGAAAGAACTACACCCTCCTTCAAAATAACAGAGGGATCAGATAGCTCAGGAGAGTCCGCAAGGAAACTCCTCGAGAGGGCATCCGCCTTAACATTCTTAGTGCCAGGAAGAAAGGAAACCACAAAATTAAAACGTGTGAAAAACAAGGCCCACCTGGCCTGTCTAGGATTGAGTCGCTTGGCAGATTCCAGATAGACCAGATTCTTATGGTCCGTAAGGACCACCACCTGATGTTTGGCTCCCTCCAGCCAATGTCTCCACTCTTCAAAAGCCCACTTCATGGCCAATAACTCCCGATTACCCACGTCATAATTACGTTCAGTAGGAGAAAATTTTCGAGAGAAAAAGGCACAAGGGTTACTTTTAGAGGTCTCTGGATCTTTTTGGGACAAAACGGCACCTGCCCCAATTTCAGAGGCATCAACCTCCACCTGAAATGGCAGAGAAACATCAGGCTGCCGTAGAACAGGAGCAGAAGTGAATCTCTGCTTAAGTTCCTGAAACGCAGAGACTGCCTCAGGAGGCCAATTCACCACATCAGAACCCTTTCTGGTCAAATCAGTTAATGGTTTAACAATAACCGAGAAATTACCAATAAATTTACGATAAAAATTGGCAAAACCCAAAAATCTCTGAAGAGCCTTTAATGAAGTAGGTTGGACCCAATCACAGATGGCCTGAACCTTGACCGGGTCCATTTCAATAACAGATGGGGACAAAATGAATCCCAGAAATGAGATCTTCTGTACGCCAAAATGACACTTTGATCCCTTCACATACAGAGCATTCTCTCTCAAAATCTGGAATACAGTTCGAACATGTTTCACATGAGAGTCCCAGTCATTAGAAAAAATCAAGATATCATCCAAATAAACAATCAGAAACTTGTCCACAAAATCCCTGAAAATGTCATTCATGAAGGACTGGAAGACGGAAGGAGCATTAGTGAGCCCAAAGGGCATCACAAGGTGCTCAAAATGCCCTTCAGGGGTGTTAAATGCCGTCTTCCATTCATCCCCGTGCTTAATGCGAATAAGGTTATACGCCCCCCTGAGGTCAAGCTTGGTAAACCAAGTAGCGTTTTTCACCCTGGAAAACAGGTCAGAAATCAAGGGTAACGGGTATTGATATTTCACAGTAATATTGTTCAAGAGACGATAATCAATACACGGCCTTAATGAACCATCTTTTTTGGCCACAAAGAAAAAACCGGCACCTAAGGGTGAAGAGGATGGTCTGATATGACCCTTCTCCAATGATTCCTTGATATAAGACCGCATAGCGTCATGTTCAGGTACAGACAAGTTAAAAAGGCGACCTTTAGGGAATTTACTACCTGGCACTAATTCAATAGCGCAGTCATAGCTCCTATGGGGAGGCAAGGATGCAGATTTACTTTCGCTAAACACATCAGAAAAATCAAACAAAAAGTCAGGAAATCGAGCCGGGGAGCAAAAAAACAGGAGTGTTGGTATTAACACATTGGCAGCCCCAACTGGTTACAGACACAGATTTCCAATCCAAAACAGGATTATGAGACTGTAACCAAGGGAAACCCAGCACTATAATGTCATGCAGATTATATAGAACCAAAAATTTGCAGCACTCCTGGTGATCAGGTTCAACCCTCATTATCACCTGAGTAGAAAACTGGGGTTTATTCTCAGCCAAAGGGGTAGAATCGATCCCCAGTAAAGGAATAGACTTCTGTAGGGGTATCAAGGGAAACCCACAACGTTTAGCAAAATCATAATCCATCAGGTTAATAGCTGCTCCAGAATCAACGAAAGCCTGAGCAGAAAATGAGGACAGAGAGCATATCAGAGTGACAGTTAATAAAAACTTAGTCTGAACACTACCCAAGACAACTGAGCGTGCAAAATGTCTTCCCCGCTTAGGGCAGACTGAAATAGCATGAGAGGCATCACCACAGTAGAAACATAACCCATTGCGCTTTTGAAAATCATGACGCTGTGCCCCAGACACCACTCCATCACACTGCATGGGCTCAGCAGCTGGCTCACAAGGCAACACCACTCCACGCATACTTCTCCGCTCACGCAAACGTCTGTCAATTTGAATCGCTAATGACATAGAATCATTGAGACCAGAGGGGACAGGGAATCCCACCATAACATCCTTTACATTATCCGACAGACCCTTCGGAAAAGGGCCGCCAAAGCGTCGTCATTCCATTTGGTCAGGACTGCCCACCTACGGAATCTCTGACAGTATAACTCAGCGTCATCAAGCCCTGATTTAATGCCAACAAGGCTTTTTCAGCTTGATCAGTGACATTAGGCTCATCGTACAATAACCCCAAAGCCTGAAAAAATGCATCAACATCACTCAAAACAGGATCCCCAGGTGTCAGGGAAAAAGCCCAATCCTGAGGATCGCCGCGCAGGAGAGAGATGATAATTTGAACCTGCTGCGCTGCGTTTCCTGAGGACTTAGATTTTAAGGCAAAAAACAATTTACAATTATTTTTGAAATTCTGAAACTTAGCTCGATCCCCTAAAAACAAATCTGGCATGGGGATTCTAGGTTCCACAACAGGCAACCTAGCAAGATATGCAGCAATACTCTGAACCTCAGTGGCAAGCTGATCCACACGGCCAGACAACTGTGCAAATCCATTGGGAGAAAAGATCCTCCCAGCACCCAGAGATACAGAGGGAAAAAAAAAAAAAAAATGCAACAAACAGAAAAATATCTCTGACAACTCTGACAATATTTTTTCCCTTCTGTGAGTACCATACAATTTTCAATTTTTTCTGGCCGGTGATACTGTTATGTATCGTAGCTGAGGAGTGCAGGTAAAAAAAAGGCAATACACCAGAGAAGTTGGAATCTATGAGATTGCAGTACCCTGACTAACCACCACAACTAGAGGCAGCCGTGGAGCGTTCCTACGTTGGTCCTAGACGCCTCGTCACAGCCTGAGAAACTAACTACACCTAAAGATAGAAATAGGAAAGCTATCTGCCCCGGAGCAGAACCCCAAAGATAATAGAAAGCCCCCAAACATGTAATGGCGGTTAGACAAGAGGAAATACTGACACAGAAAGAAAATAGTATGAGCAAACGCTGGGGCCCAAACTATCTAAATAGAAAAGGACAGGAAGGGTACTTACTGCAATCTCAGAAAACCCAGAAAAAACACCAACTCTACTAATTTCAAAATCACCTGAGATCACACGACCTCTACCACCTAAATTAGTTCTCTGGTGTAACAAAAACAAAACAGCAGCCACTGAAAAAACTGGAAAAAGCAAAAGTACAAACATCAGTGGCTGAACTAAACTGAGAGGGCAAAAGCCCCCGGAGGGGACCCAGAAGGCCCCACAGAAGTGCAGGACAAAATGCAAAAATATAGCAAAAACACAAAATAAGAAATTGTCTTATCTGATAGCAGGAGATGCAGACACGACACAGCAGGCTACAAGGGAAACTGGAAAGAAGGATTCAGACCAGAACAATTGATCACCGGCAACCCTGATGGGAAAATGACTCCCTTATATAAGACCAATCAGTAACACCTGATTCCCAGTCCTCACAATCCTCACTAGTACCGCTTGTAACCACCAGAGGGAGCCTCTGCTCAGAACTCATCTCAAACCCATTCACAACACCATACCTTTGGTTGTGCCTAGACCCTTTTTTGATAGATTACGGCGCGCAGCTTCGAGGTTCGTGTGGGGGTCCTCCCGTCCGCGCATACGGCATTCTATTTTGATCCGCCCAAAACTGAATGGGGGGGTCGGATTACCGGACTTTCTGTTGTATTATAGAGCCACTGTTTGCAAGAAAGTCCTAGACCTGACTTATCGAGGGAAGGAAAAACTATGGGTAGAAATAGAGAGACATAACGGCCCAGTAGCGGCACAGGGCATATTTTGGCTGCCAAAATTGGCACGCTATCGCGATGGAGACTTGTCCCTGATCTTGAGGACATTGCTGACTATATGGGACGGCTTCGCGCCCGGGGTCGGTTTAGTGTCGGTTCCTGGTCCCTTGACGCCCCTTGTTGGTAATGCTGCCTGCCCATCTTTGACGAGGGGGTTCCCTGCTCTGCCGGTTTTTGACACCTGGGTTTTTTCCCTGCGCAATTTTTACACGCAATCAGGTTACGTTGGCTTTGGGGACATCCTGGTGACGGGAGCTGGTACAGCAGGCGCGTGGTTGGTATACTTCCAGATGCGTAGTTATGCCTCCTCATTGGAGGCACTGGTCCGCCCACTTTTGCGACTTACAGACTTTGAACAGCTATGTACAGGTGGGACTGCTCCTGTCCATGATGTTTCTTTGGTGTATCGCCTCTTGGTTGCGGGAGAGACAGGGGACTCTTTGCCCCCATTTGTGAGTAGTTGGGAACGGGAGTTGGGTAAAACATTCTCGCCGGACTTATGGTCTAAAGCTTTCCACATGACTCACAAGGGCACAATAGCTGGCCGCGCTCAGGAGGCGAATTACAAACTGTTGTCTCGCTGGTACAGAACCCCTTCTAGACTGGCGAAGATGTACTCCACTTGTACTGATGAGTGCTGGCGCTGCGGCAGTGGCTATGGCTCCTTCGTCCACATTTGGTGGGAATGCCCCAAGGTAGTCCCAATTTGGAGGGAGGTGGGGTTATTGTTTTCTAAATTTAGTGGGGGATTCGTCTCAGTCACATTAGAAATGGCCCTTCTATCAATGATCCCGGGAAGGGTGCAGCTCATTAAAAAAGGGCTCCTGCATTTCTTTCTGCAGGCGGTCCGTCAATTGATCCCCAGGAATTGGAGATCTGTACATCCACCATCGAGAATCCAATGGGTGGAACTCATGGACGACATACGTTACATGGAGGAGCTTAGGGCAGCCGATGCAGGGAGGTCTGAGTCCTATTTGCGAATGTGGAGTGATTGGGTGGCATTTAGGGGCTCTCCGGAGTTCCGGGATTGGCTTTCCCGGGGCTGTTGAGGCTTCCAGGTGTAGAAGTAGGTGGCGGTGAATAGACTTTCTGATGGATATGGGCAATGAGTGGCCGGGTGGATCGGCGAGGGTCGGACATTTCTCTATCTTTGTTCTTCTATTGTCTTTTCTTCCTCTTCTCTTCTTTTTCTTTTTCTTTGGCTTTTCTTTACTCTTTTCAGTTTCTTCCTATATTTTTCTTTGATGGTGGATGTTGTCCGCTCTCATTCTGTTCTTGAAGTTTATTAAAGCAAAGTACCTGGGTATTGTGAACAATGTTTCTACGAGTTTACCAGAGCCCGGAATATTACTGAATGCTATGTTTCTAAACATTACTGTATAATTCGGTGCTGGAGGTTGTCTTGTATTCTAGATGTACTTGCTTTATTTCATTGCCGAGAGAGGCACTGCACTGTAACTGTTTACGCAACTTGTTTGTTGCCTTTTGTATTACATAAATGCTATAATAAAAACTATTTGAACCAAAAAAAAAAAATCATGGCCACCTTCCATTTTTTTTTTTACAGACAGGGCAAAAAATTGCCATGTTTTCATAGACTGTCCTGGAATTTCTGGAAGGTTGGCAAGCTAGGTCACCGAGAAAGCAATTGCATGGTGTAGGCCGCAATTTCAGGCCCTTTGGCTGCCCCAGTCCACATGCCAGACAAGAACAGCCAGAGGGCCGGATCTCCAGCATGCTGCACTCTGTCCAGGTCTAATGTATGCTATGTACATAGATTTCAGTTACTGCAAATTATGTCCTTCTTGGCTAAAAATACTCTCCAAAATTATTAAGTGGAGTATTTTACCCCTCTGTAAAATATGTAGTGTGACCTCTGCCAGGGTATGTGCCATGGAGCAGTGAGAGCACCCGCAGTCAGACCTTCAGCAACTGATGACTGGCCCTTCTATAAACATCCATAAAAAAATGTTGTCCTATATGACTTCTAAAACGGACCAGGCTGTATGGGTCACAGAGAATGGTAAGTGGCCACAGGAGGCCGACGTACACCGAGAAACACCGCTGGGACCTAAGAAATTGGTTACATAAGCGATTATCATGTTTTTATTTACTTTTTCTTTAATTTACTGTATTTTTCGAACAGTAAGAGACACAACAAATTTTGGTGAGGAAAATATGAAAAAATTAGGATCTTACAGACTGGGGTCACAGGAGTCCGTTTTGCATGAAACCGGCAGCGGTGTGATGGTGCTGCGGGCCCTGGGTGGGAGGAGAGGGTGTCCCAGAGCTGCAAGGCTGCGGGTCCTGGACTGGAAGTGGTCACGCCTCCTGATGAAGATACTTGCGAAACGTGCGTAGGGGCGGCAGGCAGGGGTCCTCTTTCTTCTAATTGCCAGTAAGTAGTTGTTTTGCACTATTTTCATTGCATTATTGTGGAGCTTATTCAGCCTCTCATACCAACAGCACTATTCAGCACTTTACTGCCTTACTAACCTTTTTAATGCTTTATTGTGTTTATTTTTACCGCACTAATATATGGTACTTGGAAGCACCTTGTTACTTGTGGTCAAATTAGCTATTGCCAGGCATATTTTAGCCTTAATTCTGTATGGCGATCTATACATCTTTTTAGACCACTCTTACACTGCTTTCATTTTATTTGAGACACTTTGTTATTAACCCCTTCACCCCCAAGGGTGGTTTGCACGTTAATGACCGGGCCAATTTTTACAATTCTGACCACTGTCTCTTTATGAGGTTATAACTCTGGAACGCTTCAACGGATATTCGCGATTCTGAGATTGTTTTCTCGTGACATATTGTACTTCACGTTAGAAGTAAAATTTCTTCGATATAACTTGCGTTTGTTTTTGAAAAAAACGCAAATATGGCGAAAATGTTTAAAATTTTGCAATTTTCAAACTTTGAATTTTTATTCCCTTAAAACAGAGAAATATGTCACACAAAATAGTTAAGAAATAACATTTCCCACATGTCTACTTTACATCAGCACAATTTTGGAGCCAAATTTTTTTTTTGTTAGGAAGTTATAAGGGTTAAAAGTTGACCAGCGATTTCTCATTTTTACAACAAAATTTACAAAGCCATTTTTTTTAGGGACCACCTCACATTTGAAGTCACTTTGAGGGGTCTACATGGCAGAAAATACCCAAAAGTGACACCATTCTAAAAACTGCACCCCTCAAGGTACTCAAAACCACATTCAAGAAGTTTATTAACCCTTCAGGTGCTTCACAGGAACTAAAGCAACGTGGAAGGAAAAAATGAATATTTAACTTTTTAGCCACAAAAATGATCTTTTACAAACTTTTTTTTATTTTCACAAGGGTAAAAGGAGAAAATGGACAGATAAGGTTGTTATGCAATTTCTCCTGAGTACGCCAATACCCCATATGTGGGGGAAAACCACTGTTTGGGCACACGGCAGAGCTCGTAAGGGAAGGAGCGACGTTTGACTTTTTCAAACTAAAATTGGCTGGAATTTAGATTGGATGCCATGTCGCGTTTGGAGAGCCCCTGATGCGCCTAAACAGTGGAAACCCCCCACAAGTGACACCATTTTGGAAACTAGACCCCTAAGGTACTTATCTAGATCTGTTGTGAGCACTTTGAACCCTCAAGTGTTTCACAAAAGTTTATAATGCCTAGGTGTGAAAAAAAACAAAACAATTTTCCACAAAAATGATTTTTTAGTCCCAAATTTTTGAATTTTCCCAAGGAAATTGGACCCCAAAAGTTGTTGTCCAATTTGTCCTGAGTACGTTGATACCCCATATGTGGGGGAGGGGAAACTGTTTGGGCGCACGGCAGGGCTTGTAAAGGAAGTAGTAACGTTTTGGAATGCAGATGTTGATGGGGGTCATGTTCCGTTTGCAGTGCCCCAGATGAGCCTAAACAGTGGAAATCCCCCACAAGTGACCCCATTTTGGAAACTAGACCCCTAAGGAACTTATCTAGATCTTTGGTGAGCACTTTGAACCCCCAAGTGCTTCACACAAGTTTATAATGCCCGGGCATGAAAATAAAAAATCCTATTTTTTTCCCACAAAAATTATCTTTTAGTCACTAATATTTTATTTTTCCAAGGGTAACAGGAGAAATTGGACCACATAAGTTGTTGTCCAATTTGTCCTGAGTACGCTGATACCCCATATGTGGGGGGAACCACTGTTTGGGCGCACGGCAGAGCTCGGAAGGGAAGGAGCACCATTTGACTTTTTCCAACCAAAATTGGCTGGAATTGAGATTGGATGCCATGTTGCATTTGGAGAGCCCCTGATGTGCCTAAACAGTGGAAACCCCCCACAAATTACCCATTTGGGAAACTAGACCCCCTAAGGAACTTATCTAGATCTTTGGTGAGCAATTTGAACCCTCAAGTGCTTCACACAAGTTTATAACGTAGAGCCGTAAAATTTAAAAATCATATTTTTTCCACAAAAATGATCTTTTCACCCCAATTTTTATTTTTCCAAGGGTAACAAGACTCCAAAAGTTATTGTGCAATTTGTCCTGAGTGTGCTGATACCCCATATGTAGGAGTAAACCACTGTTTGGGTGCATGGCAGAGCTTGGAAGGGAAGGAGCGCCGTCTGACTTTTTCAACGCAGAATTGGCTGGACGCCATGTCGTGTTTGGAGAGCTCCTGATCTGCCTAAACAGTGGAAACCCCCATAAATGACACCATTTTGGAAACTAGACCCCTCAAGGAACTTATCTAGATGTGTGGTGAGAACTTTGAACCCCCAGGTGTTTCACTAAAGTTTATAACGTACAGCCGTAAAATAAAAAATCTTTTTTTTTTTTTTACAAAATGATTTTTTCGTCCCCAATATTTTATTTTCACAAGGGTAACAGAAGAAATTGGAACCCAAAAGTTGTTGTCCAATTTGTCCTGAGTACGCTGATACCCAATATGTGGTAGAAAACTACTGTATGGGCGCACGTCAGGGCTCGGAAGGGAAGTAGTGACGTTTTGGATTGCAGACTTTGATGGAATGGTCTGGGGGCGTCATGTCGCATTTGGAGAGCCCCTGATGCGCCTAAACAGTGGAAACCCCCAAGTGACCCCATTTTGGAAAATAGACCCCACAAGGAACTTATCTAGATGTGTGGTGAGCACTTTGAACCCCTAAGTGCTTCACAGAAGTTTAAAACGCACAGCCGTAAAAATAAAAAATCTTTTTTTTTTTGCAAAAATGATTTTTTCACCCCAATATTTTATTTTCACAAGGGTAACAGGAGAAATTGGACCCCAAAAGTTGTTGTCCAATTTGCCCTGAGTACGCTGATACCCAATATGTGGGAGAAAACTACTGTATGGGTACACGTTGGGGCTCGGAAGGGAAGTAGTGACATTTTGGATTGCAGACTTTGATGGAATGGTCTGGGGGCGTCATGTCGCATTTGGAGAGCCCCTGATGCGACTAAACAGTGGAAATCCCCAACAAGTGACCCCATTTTGGAAAATAGACCCCACAAGGAACTTATCTAGATGTGTGGTGAGCGCTATGAAGCCCCAAGTGCTTCACAGAAGTTTATAATGTACAGCCGTAAAAACAAAAAAATCATTTTTTTTTGTACAAAAATGATATTTTCGCCCCCAGTTTTTTATTTTCCCAAGGGTAACAGAAGAAATAGGACAAATTACACAATAACTCTTGGGGTCCAGAGTACGCTGATACCCCATATGTGGGGATAAACTACTGTTTGGACGCATGGCAGAGCTCAGAAGGGAAGGAGCACCGTTTGACTTTTTCAACGCAGAATTGGCTGGAATTGAGATCAGACGCCATGTCACATTTGGGGAGCCCCTGATGTGCCTAAACAGCGGAAACCCCCAATTCTAACTCCAACCCTAACCCCAACACACCCCTAACCCTAGTCCCAAGCCTAACCACAAACCTAACCCTAACACACCCCTAATCCCAACCCTAACCCTAATCCTAACTTTAGCGCCAACCCTAACCCTAGCCGAAACCCTAACCCTAATGGGAAAATGGAAATAAATACATTTTATTTATTTTATTATTTTTCCCTAACTAAGGGGGTGATAAAGGGGGGTCTGATTTACTATTTATAGCGGGTTTTTATGATTGGCAGCTGTCAAGCTAAAAGACGCTTTTTATTGCAAAAAATAGTTTTTTGCATCCCCACATTTTGAGAGCTATAATTTTTGCATATTTTGGCCCACAGAGTCATGTGAGGTCTTATTTTTTGCGGTACGAGTTGACGTTTTTATTGGTACCATTTTTGAGCACGTGACATTTTTTGATCGCTTTTTATTTCGATTTTTGGGAGGTTAGAATGAACAAAAATCAGCAATTCATGAATTTCTTTTGGGGGAGGCGTTTTTATCGTTCAGCGTGTGGTAAAATTGATAAAGCAGTTTTATTCTTTGGGTTAGTACGATTACGGCGATACCTCATTTATATCATTTTTTTATGTTTTGGCGCTTTTATAGAATAAAAACAATTTTATATGAAAAATAATTATTTTTGCATCGCTTTATTCTGCGAGCTATAACTTTTTTATTTTTTCGCTGATGATGCTGTATGGCGGCTCGTTTTTTGCGGGACAAGATGACGTTTTCAGCGTTACCATGTTTATTTATATCCGCCTTTTTGATCGCGTGTTATTCCACTTTTTGTTCGGCGGTATGATGATAAAGCATTGATTTTTTGCTTTGTTTTTTTTTTTAAGGGGTTCACTAAAGGGGTTAACTAGTGGGACAGTTTTATAGGGCGGGTCGTTACGGACGCGGCGATACCAAATATGTGTACTTTTATTGTTTTTTTTTTTTATTTACAGGAAATGAATTTATTGGGGAATATATTTTTTTTTTATTATTTATTTTGGATTTTTTTTAAAACATGTTTATTTTTATTTTTTTTACTTTGTCCCAGGGTGGGACATCACTGTATTTTGTCAGATCGCTGGTGTGACAGTGTGCACAGCACTCTGTCACACCAGCGATCGCACAGGCATAGATGCAGGCTTCTCAGTGCCTGCTCTAAGCAGGCACTGAGGAAGCCGCCTCCCTCCAGGACCCCGTCGCCATCTTGGATCCGGGTCCTGGGAGGGAGGAAGTCCTCAGAACAGCGCGATCACATCGCGCTGGTCTGAGGGTCTCAGGGGGGCACGCAGGGAGCCCCCACCCTGCGCGATCCTCCCCTGTGCCCCCAGTACACCGCGATCATGTTTGATCGTGGTGTGCAAGGGGTTAATGTGCCGGGAGCGGTCCGTGTGATAATCAGCTGACACCCGGCGGCGATTAGCTGCGCTCCCGTAGGGAGCGCAGCTAATCGCCTATGACGTACTATCCCGTCCATGGTCAGATTGGCACGGGTTTCATGGACGGGATAGTACGTCTGATGTCAGAGGGATTAAAATACTAATTTACTGGCTATATACAGTGTATTGTGGATTCCCCAGTGCTCCTGCTTCGGCAGATTTTATTCTGTATAAATTTTACTCTATATGTTGTCGGGGTCGTAACGACATACCACTCATCCTCCAGTCATGCCAAATTAGACTACAAGCATGTGGTACCAGGATAAGAATGAGTCAGACTATTAGGCTGGTTCAGTCTTAGACCATGCTTCATATGGTGCTTATAGGCGACCACCAGGGCAAGTTCTAAGCTTTATTTTCACATACATAAGATTACATACACAGAATATTGGGGTGGAGTAAAGGCGGGATTGAGGAGAAAGAGATATGCTGCATCCTAATTGGTCCTTAGATCTTCTTCTAAGTCCTCCTTGATCATGTTGTCATCCTTAGTTTCATTTCTTGAAGAAAGATTCTATTGTTCTCGTGTATCATGTGGTTCCTCAATTCCCCAAAGGTGGGGGCATTTCAGTGGATCCAGTTCAAGTTAGTGTAATACAGTGATAGGACACAAGGTGGAGACAGACACCAGCAGATACTAACATTATCCTAAAATAAGTTTCAATCTGAATAATATCATTTAAGGGAAACTTCGTGTTTACAAAATACATATACACACTATGAATATAAAAGTATAGTAGAAAATTATATTTACCTTGACAACCCCCCCTAAACACTAAGTTTTTCCCTTAATATATGTGACCTTCGAGACTGTCCATGTGTGGGGACAGGGGTAATGGATTTCTTGCTTGGTCATTTTAGAAACTGGCCCCTTATGGACCGCCCCCAAACAACCAAGTCCCTACCAAACATGCACATGGAGTTCTCCCACTATCCCTAAACTAAATCTCTTATTTCCATTTGTATTTTGTTATAGGGGGTTTTATCAGGTTTATCCTGCGGAGTATATTTCTCCATATCACCCTTATCAGTGTCTTCATATAGTAGCGACACAACTTCCTGATGAAGGAAAGTACCTGAGGAGGCGGCTGCATTGGTCACAGCTTTCCTATACAGAGATATCACACAACATAGAATTATCAATCCTAGCACCAAAAGCTCTGTTACCACTAAGCAGGCTTGTTGGAGAAATTCTTTAAGTCCTCCAAGCCATCTTAAGAAGAAAGAGGTATCTACTTCTGCATTGGCTTTTATTTCCTGAGCCAGATTTTTAATCTCTGTAAGGGCCACTATAGTTTTACCATTGACTCCAGAATTCTGAGGAATATAAGTACAACATTTTTCCCCTATCATCCCACAGACTTCATCTTTTTCAGCTAGAATCATGTCAATGGCCAGTCTATTTTGAAGAGTCAGTCTTTTGTTTTGGGCCCAGTTTCTCAACTATACCCTGGAAAGCATCTTGACTAAAATTGATATTGATAAATCTTTGCTTGGTGTAGTATATATATTTTATCCAATCTACATTGTAATTGATCTGTACAGTTGGGATAAGAGAGAGAAACCCGCCAGGATCTGATTCTGAGCTTTGTATTCGTCTGGGACCCCCCCTAGGAACACCTATGGAATCCATATAAACTTTGGGATCCTCAGCATAACCGGTGTGCAGCTGACCCAGACTCCTTCTCTTTCTGGATATCAATGGAGCTATATTCTCGGATCCAGACTCTTTCTCACGTGTCTTTTAATGACTACCCAGTCTCCAGACTCCTCCCAGGATCCAGGTTGGATCTGGAAGAGAACTGAAAACATTATCATATACTTTCTTGAGTCTTTTATGCAAATCCCTTACATATGAACTTAATACATGGTTACTTATTTCCAATGCTTGGAAAAAGAAACATCCTAAACTAGGCACTTTGCCAAATAGTACTTTATACGGAGAAAGTCCAGTTTTTCTACTTGGAGTGTACCTTACTGAGTATAGGGCTAATGGTAAACATTCAGGCCAAGATTTCCCTGTTTCAGCCATGGCCTTTTAGATTTTTAACTTCAATATCCTATTTAGTCCTTTTACTTTTACACCGCTTTGTGGTAATATGGGGTGTGGAAAACTTGTTGAATTCCCAGCGCTGTCAAGACTTCATTCATTATTTCACCTGTGAAATGTGTACCTCTGTCACTTTCGGTCACCTTTGGTACTCCACACCTGCACACCACCTCCACAAGCAGCTTCTTTGCGGTTGCCGCAGCCGTAGCCTTGGCAATCGGGAAAGCCTCCGGCCAACCTGAGAATAAATCAAAAACACACCAACACGTACTCCCATGAACCTGGTTTTGGCAGCTGAATATAATCAATCTGCAGTCTCTGGAAAGGATAGAGGGGCTGAGGGGCGTGTTTGGGTGGTGTCTTGACTACCCTTCTCTGATTATGTGTAGCACATACCATGCATCCCTGGATCAAACCTTCTATACAGGTGGAAAAGCCTGGTGCCTCCCAATGCTTCTGCATCACACTCATCACAGCAGTTTTGGACTGGTGGGTTGGCCCATGTAACATATGGGCGACCGCAGGGTACAACGCTCTTGGAAGGCATCGGCGCATCCCTCTTCCCCATACCCCAGTTGCTGCATTCAGACATGCACCTTCTTTTTCCCACTTTTCTACTTCCTCCTGGCGCACCTGAGCCTGCATCTGGGATAAGGCATCCTCCGACACAAAGGGATTTTTGGGAGCGCTTACCTGGTGCATCGTTACCCCTTGGAGTGGTCTACTGGCTGCTGTTTTTGCTGCTGCCTCAGCCATTGCGTTTCCTTTACTCACCTGATCAGTGCATCTGGTATGTGCTTTAACTTTTGACAACTACTTCTTTTGGTAATTGTAATGCATCAATTAACTGCTGGACTGCGTCAGCATTTTTAATGGGATGTCCTGCTGCCATCAGGAATCCTCTAGACTTCCAAATTGGACCCAAATCATGAGCTATACCGAATGCTTATCTAGAATCTGTGTAGGTGTTAACAATTCTACCTTCAGCTATCTTACAGGCCTCGGTCAGAGCCTTAAATTCAGCCTCCTGGGCCTACTGATATGGGAGCATTGGTTCTGCTTTGATTACTGCATTCAGGGAAACGATGGCATACCTGGTGTGGAAGGTACCTGAGTCATCTTGGTAGCGAGTTCTACAAAAGATTTAAAGTCAACATTATGTCTTTCAGTTTTAAACACTGTGGGTAGGCCTGCTGTTTCCTGTGCCATAAGCTGAACATAATCATAAGGAATCTCCTCTCTTGGATCTTCTTTGTACAATACCGTACAATACCTGACCTCCCCCCTAGATCCAAGAGAGGTAACAATGTGGCAGGATTAAGTGTGGTACATCTCTGCAAAGAAACATTTGGAGGCATTAAAAGTGCACATTGCAATCGAAGGTGACGTGCAGCTGAAAGATGTGCCGGCTGCACCTGGTTCAGTATGGTGTATACATCATGAGGTGTAAGTGCTGTCAGTGGATAATCAAGAACGATATCTGATGATTTGTGGAGCAATAGTCCTACAGCATGTACCGCCCGTACACAGGACGGGGTACCCCTAGTCACTGCATCTAGTCTTCCACTGAAACAGGCCACTGGCCTTTGATTGTCACCATGTAACTGAGTCAATACTCCTGCCGCGTGTCCCTGCTGCTAATGGAGATACAGGGTGAATAGTAGTTCATAGTTGGGGGTTCCTAGCGCTGAAGCTGCCACAATCCTGTTTTTGAGGGAATGAAAACAGTCTATACCTTCAGGAGTTAGTTTAAAAAGCACAATGGTGATACAGTCATAGAGAGGCTGCATGAGGATTGACACAGCACGAATCCACTGCCTGCAGTAGAAAATCAGTCCAAGAAATATCCTAAGAGCGGCAACATTAACAGGCATAGGAAAGTTCTGTACAGCTTCTTTGCGAGCGCTGGTCAGATGTCGCGCCCCCAGTGTAATGCAATGTCCCAAAAAGATAACTGAAGATTTACAGAATTGCAGTTTATCCTTTAACGCTTACAACCTGCTTGGTACAAAAACAACATATTATAAAAATAACATTGGCAAAATCAATAACTGTAAACTAAGCAGCATCCTGAGATATCTGGAACAAAAGTGTATATATATATTGTACCAGCCAATACATAGAGGGTTAAATCTCGTAGCCGAAGGGGGAAGCTGAAGGTTGGAATTTGTACTGTCAAGGCCATTGATAAGGAACCTTACTCTTAGCTGCAGAGATGCCGAAGGTGGGGGCTAGGTTTTAACTAAAACACCCCTTGTTACCAGTTTCTGCATCTGCTGAGCAATAGTCGTTTCTTGAGCTAAACTAAGAAGATACTGTCTCTGTTGGGGCAGGATTGCACCTGGCTTTAATTTGACCATGACTGGCTGCACCCTTAATCTGCCCACATCTGTTTTATCTGAAGCCAGAAATCATGCGGTATCACCCCTTCTAACATTGAAGGAAATTCATTTATGTCCTCTATACTAGCAACGTCTAGCAACATGATTTTACAAAGAGTGCTCTGCTTCAGTCCTGGTGTCATAGTGACAGTTCCATCAAGATGATACTCAATATGTGCTTGCAATTGTGACAACACATCACTTTCCTGAAAGATTACATTGACCCCGTGGTGATACCATTAACTGTGTGTGTACAGTGGTTCCTTGAATTTGCAGGGGAATCTTTTTAGTGACGGGGAGCTGGAGAGTTGTAAGGAGTTGCTATAACATGGTGGGAGAAATCACTTTTCCCAAATGGCCAGTCCTCTTCTGTAATTACTGAATTGTCTGCCCCCGTGTCCACTTGGAACTCAACCTCATGTCCCCCTGGTAGGTTCACCTGTACTGTGCAATTAGGAATGGGGGGTAAGGAGACAAGGGGTTCATGTGCAAGCTACCATTATCCTATGGGAGCGCCTCTAATTGGTCTTGGGGGCCTCTTGCAGGCGAGTCATTTGCATATGGATTAGTTGGACAGGCTGGATATGGGTTAGTTCTGCAATCCCTCCTGAAATGTCCTGGTTTCTTGCACCCGTAGCACAATTTCTGCCCATCTCCTGGCACACGTCTCCTCTCCCTGTTGTTTGCAGGACAAGTACCTACAGCATGTATCCTTGCTCCTCTTTTTGCCTGCGCTAAATCATGTTGTGCCCCCTGTGCTTTTCTGGCTAGATCCTCTGCTTTTACTGATCTCCAATCCGGTCTACTTACTTTCAGTTTTTCCTTTTCACTTCTTTTTTTTTTTTTTTAACCCATTCATATAAAACTTGCTAGAACTTTCTCACTAGTCTTGTTTTCTTTGACAAAACCCATTTCCACCCAAGTTTTTCTTAGAGTCCAGAAATAATCTTTTGGCTCTTTCCTGAACTCTGTCTTCTAGTGTAACTTCCTTTCTCTGCCTGTCTATTTGCTTCTCACATACTCTGACCTTCGATTCTTACATACTGTGTCTATTCTAAAAACATATTCAACAAAATCTGAAAACTGTTGCACTTTTTCCTGTGCATCCTCACGAATACCCGATGGGAGGGGCTGGTCAAACCACTGCGTAGTTTGTGTGTCCTCTCTCTCCTCAGCCTGCAGGTTGCTTATCTGTAGAATGACCTTGGTGTACAGCAAAATACCATCTCGCTGCTGCCAGCACTTATCTCTGCTTGCTGTCACTGACTTCTGCATTCCCAGATCCGTTCCTACAAATATAACACTTGTATATCTCATTTATCAATCTATTGTATCTAGCTTCATCTGCCAATTCTCCCTTTTTCTGTTTTCTATCCCACATCTAACCAATCATAACAGTTTTCATTCCCTGGGCGGGTGACATAGAGATAAAATATCCCTTTTCCCCTAAGTTTAATATATTGATCCCTTGAAATCATTCCTATTGCAGTTGAATATTTGATAGAAATCGAACTTAAAGACAACCACAGGGGTTGTAGTATTAACCCAGAAGGTGGGCATGCTGGCACTACTGGAGATCAGGATATAGCTCAAAAGGATATGTATATCAGAAACTTCATAACTGCTGATTAATCTTGTCCTTCTTGCAATGGGAGGCGTGAATCCAGGTGCTCTTGCCCTTGAGCTTCGGGCAGTAGGGGTGGACAGGATCACAGTGTAGGGACCCTCAAATCTGGGCTGGAGACAGTCTCTTCCCATAAATTTTTTTATATATATAAGGTCATCAGGCGAGAAATCATGCACCGTGTCACCTGTAAATTCTGGGAGAGAAGCAGACACTGTAGAGTGGGTGTTAGTTAACTCTTTAGACAAAGCAATCACAAATTTGCTATTTTATCATTGGTTTCAAATAATTCCTGGTGCCTAATGTCTTCTGTTTTTAACATACCAGCATGATGGAGTATTGAATGTATAGTGGCCCGAAGGGTGGCCCATGACTCATTTGAGTTTAGAGGATCATGGACTGGACCTGCTGCATGGATGATGATATCAGCGGGAAGGTCCCCTGCATGGGTTGTCAGAGTCTGTCCAGGTGGCAAAGGGCCATGAGTGTATATATGAGCCATGCATTCTGCAGTGACGATGGGACCACCTGCTTGGGCTATTAATAGAGCCAGACCCCCTTTCTTGGAGCAGTTGGAGTTGACAGGACTAACTATAGCACCAACCCGATGTGTCAGGATATCACCGTACCCTATGGATAATATCACTGGATTTCCGTTGCGGTCTGTGTAATGCTGTGAATGGCAGGGATACCAGTTTTCAAGTACACCGGGAGCTGGGGGCCTGACCGGGGTTTCCGTGAATCTTACAGAGCGACTGTCCTCTCTGAGGATTTGTGAAGGAGAGGAAGGTGCCTTATCTCTGAAGTAGGGGTGAATAGGCCCTAGGACCAGGGGTTGACAATGATGGTGGGGGAATGGAGGAGGGAAGAGAAGATACTGGTGCTGCTGGGGATAGTGGTGGCTGTTAAGGGCCCACCCCTCTTCTCTCTCCTGATCCTCCTCCCCTTCATTAGATCCCATAATATCATGGCGGCGGCTTCTGATCATTGTTTGAAAAACTGAAGATTCATGCATTGCAGCAATGGCCGGGTTGGGGTGTGTGAAAGGGAACAATGGTGTTGCATCTGGTGCCATATTGGGAGCTGTGGCCTGCACAGGTGCGGGCGGGGGCTGGTAGTAGGCCCTGGTTGGTGTCAGCAAGGGATATAGGCCTGACTGGGTGTGCTTGGGTGTCTCAGGATGGCCACCGGAGGAGATGGGGTGTTGGTCATTTCCAGGTGTATTAAGATGGCCACTGGGTTTACCAAAATGGCCGCTGGGTGTGGGAGGGGCGATAGGCTGGGCATTACACCAGGAGCGACCCGCCCCACAAACACGGCAGGTCTCCGCCCAGGGCGGATTCTGTTCACCACACACATGACAAGTCCAACCTCCCTTTGTTCTGAGATCGGTGCCATTATAGGGCGGTGGCCGATGGCTTGGAGCGGCCATTTTAGTTACATCAACAAGATCATATGCAGAGCATTTTACATATCCAAACAAAGGCTCAGCACCTTCTGAACCTCCTGCTCCATTTCCTGATGCAGGAGTCCCTCATCACCCAACTTTCCTTTCTTCTATGCTACATAATTCTTCCACACTGAAGGCTGAAATCTGCCCGTAGTAGGCAAATCCATCATCTTATACAAACTCCTCATTTTCTTAACAGCCTTTTTGCCTCCACGTGATTCCACCAATTTAACCACTCCCAAAGCACCACCCTCTAACTTGTGAGGTCTCTCAGATTTAAACAGACGCATCATGATTTAACAGAGTGAAATGATCTGTCGCGACTCAGACCACCGGTGCCACTTGCAGGTCACCACCCGTCAATACAGAGTCCCCGCTCCATGTGTTGACAAGACAAAAAGTCCCTGCTCAATTTGTCCCTTCCCTAACTGTGGGTGATAACTTTACAGCACAGTCCACCGTAACACTCTACACAGTACAGAGTCCCCGCTCCATGCACTGACACTGGGGCTTCTCCTAATGAGGCTCCCCGTGTTGGACAAAGAGCCCCTGCTCAAATTTGTCACTTCTCAGATGAAGAGCCCCGGCTCAATTCGTCACTGATTAGACTATCATGTGCGTCTTCTACCCCACTCAACACTTCAAGAATCTAAAATTTGTCCCAACTTTATTCTAACAGTCACGGGAGGCAATTTATCTACATAAAGGTACCGTGACTGGAGGAGGAGGAACGTGGTAATTTTCACGAGAACGTGCAGGCATGCAACGTCACTCGGTCAGACTTGCTGGTTCGTGGCGTGGGATTGCCCTTGGTCTCACCACTCAACCAGTCACCCACCCAGACCCAAAAAGACAATACAGCTTAAGCCAACAATGACTGATACACAGGCAAGTGGGACGCATATAAAGTATATGATCCCAACTTACCGTGTTCAACGGAGGCTGCAGTCCTCGCACTCAGTCACCGCGGGCACCACCGCAAAGTCCTCAGGACGGGTCCGGACGGGCGGCAATCCACTGCCCCACGTTGCTAGGCGCCAATTGTCGGGGTCGTAACGACATACCACTCATCCTCCAGTCATGCCAAATTAGACTACAAGCATGTGGTACCAGGATAAGAATGAGTCAGACTATTAGGCTGGTTCAGTCTTAGACCATGCTTCATATGGTGCTTATAGGCGACCACCAGGGCAAGTTCTAAGCTTTATTTTCACATACATAAGATTACATACACAGAATATTGGGGTGGAGTAAAGGCGGGATTGAGGAGAAAGAGATATGCTGCATCCTAATTGGTCCTTAGATCTTCTTCTAAGTCCTCCTTGATCATGTTGTCATCCTTAGTTTCATTTCTTGAAGAAAGATTCTATTGTTCTCGTGTATCATGTGGTTCCTCAATTCCCCAAAGGTGGGGGGCACTTTCAGTGGATCCAGTTCAAGTTAGTGTAATACAGTGATAGGACACAAGGTGGAGACAGACACCAGCAGATACTAACATTATCCTAAAATAAGTTTCAATCTGAATAATATCATTTAAGGGAAACTTCGTGTTTACAAAATACATATACACACTATGAATATAAAAGTATAGTAGAAAATTATATTTTACCTTGACAATGTATTTTGAGTGAAATAAATATAATTTTTGGTATAAAATACTCTTTTTTCTCCTTATCATAATTGATTTCTGCAACATCCTTCAGCATGACCGTTTGGCAGTGGGTCAGTAATGGTGTGGGGTGGCATTTCTTTGGAGAACCAAAAAGAGGAAAGAAGACTGGTTATTCACACTGCCTACGATTAATTAATATTAATTAATATTCTTTGTAGTATCTCCAGTATGGCTTCAGTATGCACGCACACTGGAAAGATGATAAAGTATAGACAATTTCTACAATCCCCTGGCCTGGTGTCATGCTGAAGTCAGGATGCCTAAAAAAAAGCATCCTGACTTCAGAATTTATGACACGTGGGCAGGTGAATACACATATGAGTTAACCACCAGAATCTATACAGTCTGCGTGCAATAGATGGTGCAGACTGAAGCGACGCTGCAGATGACAACTCATAGGTATAGTCACCTGGCCAGGGGTGATAGTTATGATACCAGGCCAGGGGATTGTAGATATGACGTGTATTTTCTCCATCATCTCTTCAGTTTATTCACCACACACTGAATAGAGGATGTGGTTAATTAGAAGGTATATCTACAATCCCCTGGCCTTGTGTCACAAAGAGTGAAATGTTGATGGGCAAAACTCACCATCCTCAATTCACTCTTTATGATACCTGGCAAGGTGAGAATAGATATGTCTTGTACTCAGCAACATTCTCTATTCAGTCTACTAATATTTGTAGACTGAAGAGACTGGTGGTGAAAATACAATTTTTTTTTCTTCTTTCATATGGCTTTCCTTGGCTTTAGAAGCACTTGACCATGGAAATTTGTTGTCCTGTCTATGAGTGCATATACATTGATTGGTGCACTTTGAGCTTGCATATTACATGCAGAGATAATCTGGTTAGCCGCATTTAGATCTATATTGGTCTTTGTGGGCATTGTGTTAGTTTCTAGGGTGCTGGTGATTTGCCTTGTGCCCTAATGTATTCTATACACATATAATCTTTTGGTGGGCCATTTATACTTTCTGTTTACATCTTTTTCATAGGTCTCTATATGCTGGAGGGGGACTTCACATGTCCTCACACATGAACACATACTATATATATATATATATATTTTGTGATTATCATGTGATATATTTGCATTGAGCTGCTATATAGGCCTATATTGTATGTCACCTTTGTGTTGCAGGGCCTCATTTGGGTTCTTTACTGTTTTTAATTGTTTTTAACAAGTGTTGCCAATAAAGTTTCCTTCTGTTTAATTCTTATTGGTGGTGTGCAATTTTACATAGTGGTCTTCTTTCCTCTTTTTGGTTCTCTAACATGGTGACCACTTATTTTGCGCCCCGGCATTTATTCTATTAAAATATTGTTGCGGTGCACCATAATATATATATATATATATATGCATTTTTTTGGAGGGCCACACAGCCCTCCATGTGCTCGCCAGAGGTAGCCTGACTGCCATTAGGTACTGAGATGAGATCCTCAGACTCCTTGTGAGACCATATGCTGGTGCGGTTGGCCCTGGGTTCCTCCTAATGCAGGACAATGCCAGACCTCATGTGGCTGGAGTGTGTCAACAGTTCCTGCAAGATGAAGGTATTGAAGCTATGGACTGGCCTGCCCATTCCCCAGACCTGAATCCGATTGAGCACATCTGGGACAGCATGTCTTGCTCCATCCACCAACATCATGTTGCACCACAGACTGTCCAGGAGTTGATGGATGCTTTAGTCCAGGTCTGGGAGGAGATCCCTCTGGAGAACATCCGCAACCTCATCAGGAGCATGCCCAGACGTTGTAGGGAGGTCATACAGGCACGTGGAGACCACACACAATACTGAGCATCATTTTGACACTTTAATTTTGTCTTGTTTTGATTTTCATTTTGACTTGTTTCCACTTTCATTTTGGGGGTCTCTCCAAATCCAGGCCTCCATTGGTTCAAATATTTGATTTCCATTGATGATTTTTGTGTGATTATGTTGACAGCACATTCAACTTTGTACACAACAAAGTATTCAATGAGAATATTTCATTCATTTAGTCGCCGGGCGCGACCAATCAGCGACGCGGGATTTCCGATACAGACAGAATTAGATTATATAGTAGATGTTTCATCAAGATACTCGCGGAATACTCTTGAATAATGTGGAGGGGCCCCATCTTGTTGGAAATAAAGGTCACTAGAATTTCGAGATACTTATCTCCTGTGACTGTTCCATCAAAAAAAAAAAAATGGTCGAAAAACCCAAAACTTGAAATACCACCCCAAACATTGACACCAGGCTCATTTAGTTGTTGCTCTAATGTTAAATGCATGTTCTCATTATACCAGTAAATATAAATGTCTGTTAATATGGCCAGATAATTTGAAAGAAGCTTCATCACTCCACATAATGTTATCTAAAATGACTGGATTTGGGGCTTGAGTACCAAGTGTTTCAACCCAATTTGCTCTAAGGCTAATTTCACATTTGCGTCTTTTTGCGCAGCGCATCGTGCACAACTAAAAACGCATACAAGCGCATGTTTTTTTTAACGCATCAATGTACGCATTACGACAAAAAAACTTAGCATTTGCATGCATTTATCTAGCGTTTTGCATGCGTTTGTGTTTTTTAGGCGCATGAGTGTCACATTTCACAGGAGGAAAATCCTTGAAAGAGACTCCACCAATGGGACACGAGTGGGCGAGTGTCATGGGACTTCTTTAAATAGACCCTGTTCAGCTGAATTCTTCAGATTTTGCTGCTGTTTCCTGTGTCACCATGGATCTGCGTTGGGAGTTTTCGCTTCAACTTGGATCTGGACATCGTGCTGTTTCTGGCTTTTGCTTGCCAGCAACAAAGGCAGAGAGAGAGACAGCGAAGACGGCAGCGGCGGCGTTTTTGGAGACCTCCGATTATTGAAATCCGGAGAGCCGTGGAGCGTACCACACCCTCTTCAGTGAGCTCCAGGCAAACCCGGTTACATTTTCTGACTATACACGGATGTCCCAAGAAAGCTTCAGGGATTTGCTTGGTCGTGTTGAAGGAGCCATCCGGAAACAGGACACACAGCTCCGTTGTGCGATTCCTCCTGAGGAACGGCTCCTCATCACATTACGGTACGTAATAGTAAACCAATGCGTGTATTGTTTTTGTTCTGCCATTTACTAAAAGTCTGCAGAATTATAGTTCTGCCATGTACAGATGTATTTCTCATGTCAGTGTTTTGCCAAAGCCTGGACAATTAAAATTTTCTTTATCTTTTACAGATTCCTGGCTTCTGGCGAGACTCTCTCTTCACTCCACTTCCAGTACCGGCTTGGAATCTCCACATTGTCGGGAATAGTTGCGGACACCTGCCGGGCTTTGTGGGATGTTCTCTGTCCTGAATTTATGCCCCTGCCCACCGCGGAAAAGTGGATCGAAATATCGGATCAATTCCTGACAGTCTGCAATTTCCCCAACTGTTTGGGAGCGGTGGATGGGAAACATATCAGAATAACAAAACCCCCAAGAAGTGGCTCTGAGTACTATAATTATAAAAAGCACTTTTCTACGGTACTCATGGCCATTGCGGATGCAGACTGCAGGTTTATTGCGGTGGACATTGGGGCATTTGGCCGGGGCAATGACTCTCAGACGTTTAAGAACTCGGACATGGGCCGTAGGTTGTATGGCAACCATTTTAATTTCCCCCTGCCATGGCCTCTTCCCCACACCGAAGGTCCACCACTGCCATTTGTAATGGTCGGTGATGAGGCCTTTCAAATGTGCACAAACCTGTTGAAACCGTACTCTAGCCGGACTTGGACCACACAAAAAAAATCTTTAATTACAGACTGACCAGGACCAGAAGAACTGTAGCGTGTGCCTTTGGGATTCTTGTGTCCAGATGGCGCATTCTAGGCACAGCCATTAATCTGAAACTTGAAACTGTGGATGAGGTGGTGAATTTTGTGATGACTAAAGAGCACCCTACCTTTGAACTGGATGAACCACCTGTCAACC
The DNA here is from genome assembly GCA_033576555.1 of Oophaga sylvatica. Classification (NCBI taxonomy): domain Eukaryota; kingdom Metazoa; phylum Chordata; class Amphibia; order Anura; family Dendrobatidae; genus Oophaga; species Oophaga sylvatica. Next base: position 214,540,085 of record JARQOD010000006.1, on the reverse strand, counting down.
CACTGCCTGAATTTACTCAGCACCCTCTCAGGTCATCAGTTGAAGTTGGCCAAATGAGGGACCAATTTGCGGCCTACTTTATCTTTGATGTAGGACGTGTGGAATGGCAAGATTAAATGGTGTAATAAAATTGTTTTCTAGTGTTTGTTAATAAAAAAACCTGTTTTGATACCTGTACCGAGTCCACTATGTTTTTATACACTCCAATACAATAAACACCTGCCCAGGTGTCCCAGTGAAGTCAGGATGCTGGTGTTTTGTGCATCCTGACTTTAATAGGACTCCTACCAGGTGAGTCTACAGAGAAAAGTTGTCTGACCTTCATCATCTCTCCAGTCTGTGTTTAAACAGATTGCAGCGACGGTGGAGATACAACAAATATTTAACACTTGGCCTGATGTTACAAATATGGATTTTGGCATGCAATAGCATCCTTCACTCTTTATGACACCTGACCATAAGAGAATAGATATTCTTTGTAGTATCTCCAGTATGCCTTCAGTATGCACGCACACTGGAAAGATGATAAAGTATAGACAATTTCTACAATTCCCTGGCCTGGTGTCATGCTGAAGTCAGGATGCCCAAAAAAAACCATCCTGACTTCAGAATTTAATGACACCTGGGCAGGTGAATACACATGAGTTAACCACCAGAATCTATACAGTCTGCGTGCAATAGATGGTGCAGACTGAAGCGACGCTGCAGATGACAACTCATAGGTATAGTCACCTGGCCAGGGGTGATAGTTATGATACCAGGCCAGGGGATTGTAGATATGGCATGTATTTTCTCCGTCATCTCTTCAGTTTATTCACCACACACTGAATAGAGGATGTGGTTAATTAGAAGCATCTACAATTCCCTGGCCTTGTGTCACAAAGAGTGAAATATTGATGGGCAAAACACACCATCCTCAATTCACTCTTTATGATACCTGGCAAGGTGAGAATAGATATGCCTTGCACTCACCAACATCCTCTATTCAGTCAACTAATATTTGTAGACTGAAGAGAGTGGTGGTGAAAATACAAGTCATATATTTGTGTTTTTGACAACACATAGATCCAGGACTGACACAAGAAGCATGTGTCGGTATTGGAGCTATGTGGTGGCAAAATCACAAAGTGTACGGCGCTGTGTGTGTAGGCGGCGAAAGACACAATTAAACCAAACAGTTGTGGAAAAAAAAACAACATTTATTTGAGACAAGACTAACAAAAAAAAAATTAACGGGGCCGACGTTTGGGGGAAGATGCGAACTTGGGGGTGTGGAGGGACGAAGATTAACTTTGGGTGGGCGACAAAGGGGTTTGAGTGGGAGACGAAAGTGGTGGGGGAAGGCAGCGGGTCAGACACAGTGGGAGGTGAGGGGGAGGGAGGACAAAAGTCTAACTTTTTATGGACTCTTTGTACTTTTTTTGGAGCTCCTTTGGCTTGGGGAACTCCTTTGGCTTGGGGACCACCGGGTGCTGGGGGACCTCCTGCAAGGGTCCGTGGGCCTGAATATAGAATGAGGGTCCCCCAGATGCTGCTCGGTGGTGGTGGAGTCCCTGGAGGTGGAGGAGATCCAAGCAGTGGTGGAGGATGTCCAAACAGGAGCAGCGCTTGGCATGGTGATGGCGGGGGAGTGTCCAGCTGCACTTTGACTTGGTGTGGTGTAGTGTGATCCAGCATGGCTTTGAATGCTGGTGGCCGTGCAGTGAGGTGAAGCGAGTCAGTGGTGGCACGGGTGGGAAAGGCACCACTGGCTGCTGCTGCACGTACCGACTCTGCTGCATAGCTTGCGTGTATGCAGTATTTCAGGCTTGCATCACAGTCAGCAGTAGATCAGGACTAAGGTGTTCCGCCATGCCCCGTTCAATTTTATAAAAAAAAAAATGGTGCGCTGGTCTGTTGAGGTCGGCTTCAAGATGGTCTAGGCGACGCTCAACAGACTGGAAGCGGTGTTCCATGAGTGCAAAACCGCTCTCCATTCTGTCGCCCAACGCCTTGAGGCCATTTTGAAGAACCATGCTCAAGTGAATGAACTCGGGCATGAGATTCCTGTCAGAGGCCTTATGCCGTGGGCGGGAAGTGCCCGCAAAACCAGTGGCAGAGACCTGTGACAGGGGAACACTTGATTGACCAGCTTCCTGTTCTCCAGCTGGCTGTGATGCTGACCCACAAGGTGCTTCTTGGCTGGTGGATGGCTGGGACGGGTCCGAGGCAGCTCTCTGAAGGACGGCTCCAGGACCAGGTTGCAGGGTGCTGCTCCAGGTGCTGTGAAAAAAAAAAAAAAGAAAAAAAATTAGGATCATGCATTTACAATAGTAAAAGGGCCAACTGCTGTGGAATAGAAAAACACAGAGTAAACACAATACAATACAACAACAAAATACTTACGCTCTGGTGGCAAGGACCGGTCTTAAGAAAGCCAAAGCCCGATGGTAGCGGTACTTTCTTGTTGTCTTTGCCGCAGCACCACTGGCAACCCAGTTCTCCTGTCTCAGGTATCTTTGAAGCGGTCCTTCATCGAGCGCCAACATGTTCTGACCTTGTTCACTGTGGAAAAGCAAAAATAAAATTTAGACACTGCACTGTAGGCCGGGATCACACAACTGTGTGTGATGCTAGAAACGCACTGGAGTTACTAGCATCACACACAGTTGTGTGATCCCGGCCAAGGTCACTGCCGCATCACACACCATTGAAATACTTACGAAATTCCTTGCGGACCCGGGGAGAGGCGTTGTCCCAGCCATCCATCAGCGCTGCGGCCACCTCATTCCAGAGCCGCTGGATCACCACGTTGTCACAGTGCAGTGGATCACTCGCTCCTGGACCAACCCTATCAGGGTGTCATTGTCCAGGGCGAGTTCCTCATCCTGTTGTGAAGCCTAGAAAAGAAAGCAAAACATTAATCTTGGAAAGATTTGGAAATGAAAAAGACAGAAAACAAGACAGAATAGAAGATTGAAAATAGAAGCAAGATTGAAAAGGAAAAACAGGCAATAAAAAAGTCAGGGGCAAAAAAAAGAGTACAATCAGTCTATACTTACAGGCCGCCTCCCCACCTGCACACGAACTGGCTGCTCCCGTTCTTCCTCCACTGCCGTGGACGATGTGGACTGAAAAAGAATAAAAAAAAAATTTGCCACATGTGTCCATGCAACAGCAAATACTTACCAATCAGTATGGAAGGAAGGTACTCACTTCACCCTCTGCTTGGGCCAGTTCACCATGGCCAGGAAGGTATTCATCCCCAGAAGACATGCTGCAATAAAAAAAAGAGACATTAGTACCTAATAAATTGAGAAAAAAAGGAGAGAAAGACATTAGGTTTTATACTCACATTATCCCAGTTGTTGAAAGCTGTCCAAGGTTTTATCAAATGCAGGCTGTCTCTCTGGCTGGCTGTAGAGTAGTGGATTGAAGTGCCAGCACCTTCTTTTATATACACTACCCCCATACAATGTTTCTTTTTTTAGTGGGTGGTTTAAACCAGTGTCTAGACATGTGTAATATTTGACAACGCATGCATCCTAAAACGCTGGAGTGCGCATGCCCAAGCGCACGCCAGCGATACCATAGACTTTGTGCTGTTTTGGCGCATTCCGTGCGCACAGCGAACGCATGCGTCCTTTTAACAATTTTGGGCGGACCGAAAAATGCAACATGTTGCGTCGTGAGCGACCTGGCGCTCACTTAAAAAAAACAAATGCGTACGAAAACGCTAGTGATCGCATGCAAACGCTAAACCATGCGCCCCATGTTAAAGATAGGGACGCATGGCACATGCGATCGGATGAGCACGATGCGCTGCGCTAAAAAACGCTAATGTGAAACCAGCCTGTTTCAGCATTTTGAGATTTCCAATACTCTTTTAAAATCCATTTTCTTTGATCTGTATTTAAATTATTTGCCATTTTGGGGAGATTTATCTGTGAGAACTGGATCTGTGAAACTGGTTCAGTTGCCCTTAGCAACCAATCAGATTCCACCTTTCATTTGCCAAAGAGTCTGTGAAGAATGAAAAGTGGAATCTGAGTCAGTTTCACTTTACACCAAGTTTGATAAATCTCCCCCTTCATAACCCTATTACACATACTGTCCACCTACTTTTGGAGCACCCTGTATATATACAAGTATATATAATGTGTTCAAATAATATATATTTTATATATATATATATAATATATATATATATATATATATACAATATATATATTATAAAACAACCCTTTTCTTTGTGTATATATCTATTCTATACGCGGTATCTGCCGGCTTTTAATATATATATTTATATTTCATAAAGAGATAGCAGAATAGGTGATAATTCATTTGTCGGCTTATGTAAAATCACTGCAGAACCCGACAGGATATGACACATGGTTTACATACAGTAAACCATTGCATATCATTTCAATTTATGTCCCTGACTACTAATGTTATTAGTGTATGTTTGCAAAAATGTGGAGATGTAGGTGTTAAGTGTTTATTCATGGAAAAACATTGCGTGGGCTCCCGCGCAATTTTCTTCGCCAGTGACTGAGGGCAGATATTAAAATCCTAGAAAGGGACCATTGTTTTTGGCCCCCCCTGGCTCAAAACATCTGCCCCCAGCCACCCCAGAAAACGCGCATCTGTAAGATGCACCAATTCTGGCACTTCCCACTGCCCTGTAGCGGTGGCATATGGGGTAATACGGGGCCAGGTCAGTAATGGAGAGGTGTCAATTAGACACTTATGCATTATTAATCTTACAGTATGAAATGGTTAAAAAAAACACACATTAAGAATAAAGTCTTAATGAAATAATAAAACACACCATTTTGCCATCTTTATTAAACTCCCAATCCATTCGAAGCCCTCCACCGCTTGCTGTAGATACCACGCTGATGAGCCTGTCATACCGCCCACTGAACCACCACTGGGCTGACGCTAATACTACCTGAGGACACAGTGAGACTATACATAAGTAAAGGCTTTACCCTATATGAGATTTAAACAATTTCTCATTATTCTATCAGAGGACATTTTCCTCCTGAATACATCTGGCCATATTAAAGTGCCTTATGCTGTCCATCAAAAATTTTGATACCTATGAGAATGGATGCTCACTAGATGTAATTCATACAAATGAGCAATTTTGGTCAATTTACCTACTGACCATTTCATTACACCTTTTGAAGGTGTACCCCAGTCTACACAGCTGGTTTCTATCCCAACATATTGGAGTGTACTTACACTGAGCAGTCGGTACTTGATGAAGGTCCACTCTGGGACCGAAACGTTGTTAATTTTGGACTGCATTAAAATTTTCATAATGATCAAAAGTTGAGTGCCAAGTTTTCTCTTGATATTTTGTGCAAGAAGGAACAGGCTGCCAGAGCCCTGCAAAATGAACTCCAGCAGGCCACAAATGTGCATGTCTGCACAAACGGTTAGAAACCGACTCCATGAAGATGGTCTGAGTGCCCGACATCCACAGATGGGGGTTGTGCTCACAGCCCAACACCGTGCAGGACGCTTGGCATTTGCCACAGAACAGCAAGATTGGCAAATTCACAACTGGCGCTCTGAGCTCTTCACAGTTGAAGGCAGGTTCACACTGAGCACATGTAACAGACGTGACAGAGTCTGGAGATGCTGTGGAGAGTGATCTGCTGCCTGCAACATCCTTCAGCATGACCGGTTTGGCAGTGGGTCAGTAATGGTGTGGGGTGGCATTCCTTTAGAGGGCCGCACAGCCCTCCATGTGCTCGCCAGAGGTAGCTATCATTAGGTACCGATGAGATCCTCAGACCCCTTGTGAGACCATATACTGGTGCGGTTGGCCCTGGGTTCCTCCTAATGTAGGACAATGCCAGATCTCATGTGGCTGGAGTGTCAGCAGTTCCTGCAAGATGAAGGCATTGAAGCTATGGACTGGCCCGCCAGTTCTCCAGACCTGAATCTGGTTGAGCACATCTGGGACATCATGTCTCGCTCCATCCACCGTCACGTTGCACCACAGACTGTCTAGGAGTTGGCAGATGCTTTAGTCCAGGTCTGGGAGATCCCTCAAACCATCTGCCGCCTCATCAGGAGCATGCCCAGGCATTGTAGGGCGGTCATACAGGCACGTGGAGGCCACACACTACTGAGCATCATTTTGACTTGTTTTAAGGACATTACATTCCACTTTAATTTTGTGGGTGACTCCAGATCCAGGCCTCCATTGGTTAATAAATTTGATTTCCATTGATGATTTTTGTGTGATTTTGTTGTCAGCACATTCAACTTTGTACAGAACAAAGTATTCTATGAGAATATTTCATTCATTCAAATCTAGGATGTGTTGAGTGTTCCCTTTATTTTTTGAGCAGTGTATATGGACTATTTTTTTTCTGTTTCTGGTGCTTTTCACTTTGTGCTGTAAAAGGCATTTTGTTTGTTTTGGCTATCCAGTTGTAATAAACTTGCTTGGACATTTCAACAACACTGCTTCTTGTGCCTACCTCAACCGCAGCAGAGAGAGTACAGACTCCTACAACTGTCTTACTGCAAGTGTAAGTCAGTCTTTCTGGGGTCCTTTTAGATATCAATATATCAATGCTGCTATACACGTTTTTGCTGCTATAAATACAAGTCTTCTAGTCTTCTGTGGTCCTTTCATATACTCATTTTTTCTGCATATATTTGCATCTTTTTTTTTAAACATTTTACCTGGTGTGTTGGTTTTCAATATATCTTAATCAATCAATCAAGGTGAAGGGAGATTCTATGGAATCACAGGGACATTCTCCAGATTGATAGTAATGGTATGAACTGCATACTTCTGCTTGCTGCCAACCACTGCTTTACCATCTTGCAACATAGTTTAATGTGCCTGGCAAAGCTTTGGTATAATTCATTTTTTGCACTGTGCTTAATACTTACTGCTGTATATCCCTGTGACTGGGCCTCTCTAGATCTTATCAGGTGGAAGGTGCTATAACATATAGATGTAGCCAACTCTAGTGCCTTTGATGATCTAACCACCCCTAGTGTGCTGGCCCCAGCTGCCAAATTATCCCAAAGCATCTCCCACAATCCCACTTTCCTGACTCTGCAGTGTGGGCTATATATTTAGTAGTCTAAGGGGCGCACGCAGTGTGGGGGCGCGCGCATCACAGAAAGCAAAGCATCATGTAAACGACAGTTATCCATGGCAGTTAATTAGGGCAGGAATCAGGTAACCCACACTTTGCTTTCCTTTTAATCATATACTTTATCTCTATCCTCCTGTGTTCCCTTGCCATCCACATTTACCGTCCCATCCCCCTCCATCACGACTCATACACATCAGCCCCTCTATACTTCCCTCTCCCATGTACAGTTCCCATGCACTCCTCACCTTCCTGAGAAACCTCAGCCCATCTTGCCCAAACACATCACAGAAAAAACCTACTTACAACTCCAACAACTACCTGCTCTTTATCTTCCTTCTCCTACTGATTTCAGGGGACATCTCCCCCAACCCTGGTCCACCATCCCCCAACCTCAATCCCTATCCTACCTCATATCAAAACCATAATAACCTTATTAATATTACTTGCACTCCCTCATCTCCTTTTAATTGTGCCCTCTGGAATCCACGGTCTGCATGCAACAAGCTATCCTTCCTGCACAACTACTTTCTGAACAACTCTCTTCATCTGTTGGCCCTCACGGAAACCTGGATTCAGGATTCTGACACTGTCTCCCCTGCTGCCATTTCCTATGGTGGCTTACAGTTCTCCCATTCCCCAAGACCCGCAAACAGACATGGTGGTGGAGTCGGCATACTCCTGTCCCCACAATGCACTTTCCAGGTCATCCCCCCAATTCCATCACACTCATTCCCTTCTTTTGAGGACCACACCATCAGGCTCTTCCGTCCCCTCTCCCTCAGAGTAGCGGTCATATATCGGCCCCCAGGCTCACCCACCCGGTTCCTTGACCACTTCTCAGCCTGACTGCCGCACTTCATGTCCTCAGAACTACCAACCCTTAAGGTACTGCCACACTAAGCGATCCCACCTAAATAACTCTCCACTTCCACTCTCTGACCACAATATTCTCTTCTTCACCCTCACAAATCCTCGACCACCTCAGCGCACTCCTACCTACCACACATTCAGAAATATACAAGCCATTAACCCTCAGACACTTTCAGACTCCCTACACTCATCGTTGTCCCCAATCTCCTCTTTTTCTTTTTTTTTCCAACATGTTTTATTGATTTAAAGAGTATTACAATAAAAGATAATCATACAAGTCTTGAAGTAACAAGCTTATTTGACAGACGTAAAACTCAAAATATTGATTTAAAGAGCATTGGCAAAAAGTAAGTCATACAGGTTTGAAGGTATCAAGCTATTTGACGCTTATTTGACAGGTATAATACTCATAAATGTCCCCCCACCACTCTCAACCCTCCCACCCCCCCAACATATAAACCCCTAAAGCGACCCTGCATTTGATTAACAATCAACAAGTTCAAGGAATATGTCCGCTAATTTTCTGAAGAAGATACCACTGGGTGTTTTCAAAATGTGTCCTTAATTTGTCCCTGGTGTCCTGAGACAGAGATGGGATGAACAATGACCATGTACTTAAAAATTTCCCAGTCAATTTCTCTTTATTTGTCAGGGTGTCTAGCCAGTTCATTCGAAAAATATACATTAATTTGGAGTATATGAGAGATTTGGGTGGTGGCAATGGATTTAGCCAGTGCTGCAAGATACTTTTCCTGGCAGCTGAGGCCCATATTATCAACATGGCCTTAACATGATTGGGGAATTTGTGTTGAGAGCTGTCTAAAATATTAAATATTGCCCATTGCGGTGTCAAAGGAAACAATATCCCACCAAGATTTGGCAGTTCGGCATGGATAGACTGCCATATTTTTTGCACTTTGGGGCATCCCCACATGTGATGAAATAAGTCTGTGTTTCCTGTCAGGCATTTGGAACATGTGAATGTGCCCCCTGGAGACATCCTAGACTTAATGTGTGGGGTAATATAAGCTCTATGAAGGAGTAATAAAGACATGTCTGCATAACTGCTGGAGGGATCACCTTCCGTTGCAAAGTGGCATCTAAGATTTCCCCGACTGTGATGTTCTGTATATCATTAACCCATCGTGCTGGACCTGTCTTTTTGCCCTCCCATGACCATTGCTTACGCAACAGTGTGTAAATACTGCTTGTCGAGGCTATCTGCACCCCGGCGGTCATAAGGAAGCCATCCAAAGCGTTCCTCCCTCTTTCTCCACCCCCAGCAGCTATGCCTTTAACCCCTTACTGCCATCGGACGTACTATCCCATCCATGGTACCTGGGCCCGTATGACCGGGGACGGGATAGTACGTCATAGGCGATCAGCTGCGCTCCTGAGGGGAGCGCAGCTAATCGCCGCCGGGTGTCAGCTGATTATCACAGCTGACACCCATGACTGTGTGTCAGGAGCGGTCACGGACCGCTCCCGGCACATTAACCCCTTGCACACCGCGATCAAACATGATCGCGGTGTACTGGGGGCACAGGGGAGGATCGCGCAAGGTGGGGGCTCCCTGCGCGCCCCCCTGAGACCCTCAGAGCAGCGCGATGTGATCGCGCTGTTCTGAGGGCTTCCTCCCTCCCAGGACCCGGATCCAAGATGGCGCCGGGGTCCTGGAGGGAGGCGGCTACCTCAGTGCCTGCCGAGAGCAGGCACTGAGAAGCCTGCATCTATGCCTGTGCGATTGCTGGTGTGACAGAGTGCTGTGCACACTGTCACACCAGCGATCTGATAAAATACTGTGATGTCCCACCCTGGGACAAAGTAAAAAAGTTAAAAAAGTAAAAATAACCATGTGTAAAAAAAAAATCCAAAATAAATAAAAAAAAAAAAAAATATTCCCCAATAAATTCACTTCTTCCTGTAAATAAAAAAAAAAAAAAAAAAAAAACAATAAAAGTACACATATTTGGTATCGCCGCATCCGTAACGACCCCCCCTATAAAATTGTCCCACTAGTTAACCCCTTTAGTGAACCCCTTAAAAAAAAAAAAAAAAACGAAGCAAAAAAATCAATGCTTTATCATCATACCGCCGAACAAAAAGTGGAATAACACGCGATCAAAAAGACCGATATAAAAAAACATGGTACCGCTGAAAACGTCATCTTGTCCCGCAAAAAACGAGCCATCATAAAGCATCATCAGCAAAAAAATAAAAAAGTTATAGCTCGCAGAATAAAGCGATGCAAAAATAATTTTTTTATATAAAATTGTTTTTATTCTATAAAAGCGCCAAAATATGAAAAAATGATATAAATGAGGTATCGCCATAATCGTACTGACCCGAAGAATAAAACTGCTTTATCAATTTTACCACATGCGGAACGGTATAAACGCCTCCCCCAAAAGAAATTCATGAATTGCTGATTTTTGTTCATTCTAACCTTCCAAAAATCGAAATAAAAAGCGATCAAAAAACGTCACGTGCTCAAAAATGGTACCAATAAAAACGTCAACTCGTCCCGCAAAAAATAAGACCTCACATGACTCTGTGGGCCAAAATATGCAAAAATTATAGCTCTCAAAATGTGATGATGCAAAAACTATTTTTGCAATAAAAAGCGTCTTTTAGCGTGACAGCTGCCAATCATAAAAACCCGCTATAAATAGTAAATCAAACCCCCCTTTATCACCCCCTTAGTAAGGGAAAAATAATAAAATTAAAAAAAAGTATTTATTTCCATTTTCCCATTAGGGTTAGGATTAGGGTTGCGGCTAAAGTTAGGGTTAGGGTTGGCGCTAAAGTTAGGAATAGGGTTAGGGTTGGGATTAGGGGTGTGTGAGGGTTAGGTTTGTGGTTAGGGTTGGGACTAGGGTTAGGGGTGTGTTGGGGTTAGGGTTGGAGTTAGAATTGGGGGGTTTCAGCTGTTTAGGCACATCAGGGGCTCTCCAAATGTGACATGCGTCTGATCTCAATTCCAGCCAATTCTGCGTTGAAAAAGTCAAACGGTGCTCCTTCACTTCTCAGCTCTGCCATGCGTCCAAACAGTAGTTTATCCCCACATATGGGGTATCAGCGTACTCTGGACCCCAAGAGTTATTGTGCAATTTGTCCTATTTCTTCTGCTACCCTTGGGAAAATAAAAAACTGGGGGCGAAAATATCATTTTTGTACAAAAAAAAATATATTTTTGTTTTTACGGCTGTACATTATAAACTTCTGTGAAGCACTTGGGGCTTCATAGCGCTCACCACACATCTAGATAAGTTCCTTGTGGGGTCTATTTTCCAAAATGGGGTCACTTGTTGGGGATTTCCACTGTTTAGGAGCATCAGGGGCTCTCCAAATGCGACATGACGCCCCCAGACCATTCCATCAAAGTCTGCAATCCAAAACGTCACTACTTCCCTTCCGAGCCCCGACGTGTACCCATACAGTAGTTTTCTCCCACATATTGGATATCAGCGTACTCAGGACAAATTGGACAACAACTTTTGGGGTCCAATTTCTCCTGTTACCCTTGTAAAAATAAAATATTGGGGCAAAAAAAATCATTTTTGCAAAAAAAAAAAGGATTTTTTATTTTTACGGCTGTGCGTTATAAACTTCTGTGAAGCACTTCGGGGTTCAAAGTGCTCACCACACATCTAGACAAGTTCCTTGTGGGGTCTATTTTCCAAAATGGGGTCACTTGTGGGGGGTTTCCACTGTTTAGGCGCATCAGGGGCTCTCCAAATGCGACATGACGCCCCCAGACCATTCCATCAAAGTCTGCAATCCAAAACGTCACTACTTCCCTTCCGAGCCCTGACGTGCGCCCATACAGTAGTTTTCTCCCACATATTGGGTATCAGCGTACTCAGGACAAATTGGACAACAACTTTTGGGTTCCAATTTCTTCTGTTACCCTTGTGAAAATAAAATATTGGGGACGAAAAAAATCATTTTTGTAAAAAAAAAAAAGATTTTTTATTTTACGGCTGTACGTTATAAACTTTAGTGAAACACCTGGGGGTTAAAAGTTCTCACCACACATCTAGATAAGTTCCTTGAGGGGTCTAGTTTCCAAAATGGCGTCATTTATGGGGGTTTCCACTGTTTAGGCAGATCAGGAGCTCTCCAAACACGACATGGCGTCCAGCCAATTCTGCGTTGAAAAAGTCAGACGGCGCTCCTTCCCTTCCAAACTCTGCCATGCACCCAAACAGTGGTTTACCCCCACATATGGGGTATCAGCGCACTCAGGACAAATTGCACAATAACTTTGGAGTCTTGTTACCCTTGGAAAAATAAAAATTGGGGTGAAAAGATCATTTTTGTGGAAAAAATATGATTTTTAAATTTTACGGCTCTACGTTATAAACTTGTGTGAAGCACTTGGGGGTTCAAATTGCTCACCAAAGATCTAGAAAAGTTCCTTAGGGGGTCTAGTTTCCAAAATGGGGTCATTTGTGGGGGGTTTCCACTGTTTAGGCACATCAGGGGCTCTCCAAATGCAACATGGCATCCAATCTCAATTCCAGCCAATTTTGGTTGGAAAAAGTCAAATGGTGCTCCTTCCATTCCGAGCTCTGCCGTGCGCCCAAACAGTGGTTCCCACCCACATATGGGGTATCAGCGTACTCAGGACAAATTGGACAACAACTTATGTGGTCCAATTTCTCCTGTTACCCTTGAGAAAATAAAAAATTAGTGACTAAAATATAATTTTTGTGGGAAAAAAATAGGATTTTTTATTTTCATGCCCGGGCATTATAAACTTGTGTGAAGCACTTGGGGTTCAAAGTGCTCACCAAAGATCTAGATAAGTTCCTTAGGGGTATAGTTTAAAAAATGGGGTCACTTGTGGGGGGTTTCCACTGTTTAGGCTCATCTGGGGCACTGCAAACGGAACATGACCCCCATCAACGTCTGCATTCCAAAATGTTACTACTTCCTTTCCAAGCCCTGCCGTGCACCCAAACAGTTCCCCCCCCCCCCACATATGGGGTATCAGCGTACTCAGGACAAATTGGACAACAACTTTTGGGGTCCAATTTCCTTGGGAAAATTCAAAAATTTGGGACTAAAAAATCATTTTTGTGGAAAATTGTTTTTTTTTTTTTTTCACACCCAGGCATTATAAGCTTTTGTGAAACACTTGGGAGTTCAAAGTGCTCACAACAGATCTAGATAAGTACCTTAGGGGGTCTAGTTTCCAAAATGTTGTCACTTGTGGGGGTTTCCACTGTTTAGGCGCATCAGGGGCTCTCCAAACACGACATGGCGTCCAATCTCAATTCCAGCCAATTTTAGTTTGAAAAAGTCAAACGGCGCTCCTTCCCTTACGAGCTCTGCCGTGTGCCCAAACAGTGGTTTTCCCCCACATATTGGGTATTGGCGTACTCAGGAGAAATTGCATAACAACCTTATCTGTCCATTTTCTCCTTTTACCCTTGTGAAAAATAAAAAAAAAGTTTGTAAAAGATCATTTTTGTGGCTAAAAAGTTAAATATTCATTTTTTCCTTCCACGTTGCTTTAGTTCCTGTGAAGCACCTGAAGGGTTAATAATCTTCTTGAATGTGGTTTTGAGTACCTTGAGGGGTGCAGTTTTTAGAATGGTGTCACTTTTGGGTATTTTCTGCCATATAGACCCCTCAAAGTGACTTCAAATGAGAGGTGGTCCCTAAAAAAAACCCCAAAGTTTATGGGAAAAATTTTTACTTCAACTGGTAAATTGTCACAGAAAACTTTTCAAAATGGGGGCAAAACCGTTAAGGGGTTCCCCCAGATTTAAAAACCCATAAAAACCCGTAAGGAAAAATGGCCCCCGGCAAAAACGAAAACCCAACCCTTGGGGGTAAGGGTTTTAAAAGCAAAAAGCCCCTTTTTTTTGAAAAAAAGGGAAAAGGGCTTTTTAAAAAAATTTTTTTTTTGGAAAAACTTTGGCGCAGTCAAATGAAACCTAGAATCTATCACAATAGGTCGCTCCAAAATGGGGCAACCCTCCCCGCTACTCAAGAAAAAAGGGGGGTTACCCCCCCAAAAACCCCCGGTTTACCCAAAAGGGCCCCAAAGGAGAGACAGCTTCTCAAATGAATTTCCCCCTGCTTTCCTCCCGTCTTAAAATTTTGGGGCCATATGGGGGGGGTTTTTTCTATTCGAAAAAGGTAATCTTTGGAAAAAATGAGGCAAGGGGGAAGGGACAGGGATAAATTGTGGTAAAAAATACTTGGGGGAAATTGATACCTCTTAACCAAACCCCAGGGGTTAAACGGGGGTTTTGCGTAGTTTTTTTTTTGGGGAATTCTGGAAATTGGACCCACCCTCCCCTTTTTGGGGTGTTTTTTGTTAAAACCATACGGACCTTTTTGTCCCCCAAAAATTAAAATTAAAAAAACCCCTTTTTCTCCTCTTTTTTTCCCCCAAACTGGCCTTTCACACTACAATGACATTTTTAAAGCCCCACAATAGGCCCCACCCCTCGAACTTCCAAACACCAGTAAAACACCCCGGGGCCCCCCATTGAAAATTTTCACTTCTTCGGGGGAGGTCAAGGCATGCTGAACGCCTCTGGGAAAAACCCGCACCCCAAAAAACTTAAATCCATTTTAAAATTAGGGGTTTAAAAAACTTAAAAAGCCCCCCTTTTTATTTTCCCCCAAAAGACCACTTCACCCCCAAAATTCCCAAAAAACCAACAACCCAAAAAAAATTTTTTACATTTTTTCCCCTACCTCCTCGGGCCCCAAAACACAAGCCCCTATCACAGACATTTTGCTAAAAGACCTGGCCCCCACTTTATAAAAAAATAATACTATCCCGGGAAATTTTGCTCCAACCACCAAGGGGGGGATCCCCCCCCAAAACCCTGTTTTTTCCCCTGGCTCCTTTTTCCCATTTTCCACACAGAAGAAAAGTCCCCAAAACCCTTTTCCCTCGTCCCACTTTTCACTACCACCCCATTCCCACCCCTCCCCATTCCCCCTCTCCAGTTTCACAACCCCCTTTCTACAATTTTTTTAACTCTCACCCCTCTGGCATTTCCCCCCTTCCTTCAAACACCCATCATTACTCCACTACTAAAGAAACCCACTCTCGACCCTTCCGCCCCAACAATTTCAACCGGCCCCCCAAATCTCCCCTTACTCTAAACTTTGGGCCCTAGTCTACCCCCCCCCTCACCCCTTCCTCTCCCTTTCCCCTTCTAGCCCCCCTTTCCGGTTTTCCGGGGCCCCTAATTCGACTGAAACTCACTCATCAAAGTGCCCAAATGACCTTTTTTACAGCAAAATTAAAGGTGACCACTCCTGCTCATTCTATTTTTCCCCCCTTTTTGCAGCTTTTACACGTTGACCAAAGTCCCTACTGTCTAGGTCCAGTCCCAGGTTAAAACAAAATTTTTCCCTGGGTTTTCTTTTCCATCTTTCTGACTACCTTTATGTTTGTTCCTGGGGTTCCCCCTCATCTCCTCCCCTTCCCCCCACTGTCGGTACCCCGGGCTCATCCTTGGCCCCCTTCCCTCTCAAAAGCCCCAATTGGACAACCACCCCAAAAATTTGGCTTTCAGTATCATTTATGCTGATTAACAAAAACCAAAAAAAACCCCCCCCACCTTTTCCCACCTGTTTTTTCAAAGCCCCGACTGCGTCTTTTATTCCCCCAAAATCAAAATCCCTTCTTTTTGAAACTAACTTCTCCAAATGAACTCCTTCTGCCCCGCCCACAACCTCCCCAAATCTGACATTTTTCCCCTCCTGGGGCACCAAAAAAACACCCCGGGGAGCAGGGGGGGGGGTTTTTTTAATGAATCTACTGACCCAGTAATTATTTGCGATGTTGCAACTGAAGAGTGCCCCCAAAGCTGAAACTTGCACCTTAAGGGTGCTTGTGGAGAGACCTAAGTCCAGACCCTTTTGTAGGAATTCTAGAATCTGGGTTATCGGTGTTGGGTCCCCTGCTACCACCCCCGAGCTCTGGAGAAATTTCTTCCAAGTCCTAGCGTAGATTCTAGTTGTAACCTCTTTTCTGCTTTTAAGGAGAGTATTAATTACATTAGCAGAAAACCCCTTATCTCTCAGCAGCGACCGTTCAAAATCCACGCCGTCGGGTGGAGGCCCGCTACTCGAGGATGGTAGACTGGACCCTGGGAGAGCAGATCGGGAATATCCGGCAGGACCCACGGGTCGGCTATCGACATGTTTCTGAGACATGAAAACCATGCCCTCCTGGGCCAAAAAGGAGCGACTACTATTATCCTTGCCCTGTCCTTCCTGACCTTCCTCAATACTAGGGGGAGTAAGGACAGGGGAGGGAAGGCGTAGGCTAGATTGAAATCCCACTGTAATAGAAGAGCGTCCACTGCCAGAGGGCGTTCTTTGGATTCAGAGAGCAGAACTGTATCACTTTCCTGTTGCTTTTGGTAGCAAAGAGATCTACCTCTGGTTGACCCCATTTCCGCACAATTAGGTCGAAGATGGAAGTCTTTAATGACCACTCTCCTTGACTCAGGAGATTGCGGCTTAAGAAGTCCGCCTTGGTATTTTCTTCTCCCCTTATATGTAGAGCCGTTAGAGAAAGAAAGTGTCGTTCTGCTATCTGGAGTAGGCGCCTTGCCACTTCCATGAGAGGACCGGAACGAGTACCACACTGTGGTTGATGTAAGCGACTGTGACCCGATTGTCGGAGAGCACTCGAACGTGGTGACCCTGTAGATAGAGAAGGAGCTTTTTAATTGCTAGCTCTATCGCCGCTAACTCCTTCATATTAGAAGACATTTGAATTTGATCCTGCTCCCATAAGCCCTGAACCATAACGTCCTCCATATGAGCCCCCCACCCAGAGGGGCTAGCATCTGTTGTGACTATTCGGGATATGTCATATTCCCAGGGAACCCCCTTAGACAGGTTTGTCTCATTCTTCAACCAATCCAGGGATCTTATAGCAGGCTGGGACAAGGATAGCTGGCCTTCCAGGTAACCACCTAGCAAATTTTGATACACAAGACCTCAGCTTGCAGCGCCCTTGTGTGAAATTGAGCCACCGAACCGCGGGAATGCAGGACGAGAGGGAGCCCAAAAGAGACATGGCCTTCCTAAGCGACATGGAGGGGTTTTTGGAAGCGTTTAGGACCTGGTACCGTAAGCGAATTAACTTGTCTGACGGTAAACTACAGTTCTGATTCTGTGAATCCAGAATTAGCCCTAGAAACTGCTGAACCCTCATTGGATTCAAACGAGACTTTTTGGTATTTATTAGCCATCCCAGCCGCTCTAAGGTAGATATTGCTTTTTGCAGTTGCTCTAGGCAATGCTCTGCCATCTTTCCAATGATAAGAAAGTCGTCGAGGTAGGGGACTATGAGCATATTTGATTCACGTAAGTGGGCCATGACCTCCGACATAACCTTAGTGAACACTCGTGGGGCAACCGCCAAGCCAAAAGGAAGGGCGCTATATTGAAAATGTTGCAGCGATTCCCCCATCTGGATTGCTACTCTGAGGAAACGCTGATGCTCCATATGGATCGGTATGTGGTAATAAGCGTCTTTCAGATCTAACACCACCATAAAGCAATTTTCAAACATAAGCTTAAGGCTAAGTTCACACGTTGCGGAATTGCCGCGGAAATTTCCGCGGCAATCCCGCACTTCTCCCGCAGGAAATACGCACGTTTTTTGTATGCTGATTCCCGCCAGAATAATAGCGTTTTGCAAGCGTAATTAGCTTGCAGAATGCTAGCGTTTTCCTAGCGATCTGTAGCATCGCTTGGAAAACTGATTGACAGGTTGGTCACACGAGTCAAACATAGTGTTTGACAAGTGTGACCAACTTTTTACTATTGATGCCGCCTATGTCGCATCAATAGTAAAAAGATCTAATGTAAAAATAATAAATAATGATATTCTCACCTTCCGGCGGCCCCCGCAGCCTTCCCGCTTCAGCGACGCTCCGGCAACTCCGGTCCCAAGGATGCTTTGCGGCAAATCACACCGATGACGTAGCATCTCGCGAGACCGCTATGCCATCTGGGTGATTCTTGCAAAGGACTCTTGGGACCGGAAGTTGCCGGGAGCGTCGCTGAAGGCGGGAAGGCTGCGGGGGCCGCGGGAAGGTGAGAATATCATTATTTTTTATTTTAATTATTGTTTTACCAGGGATATGGTACCCAGGGCCTGGAGGAGAGTCTCCTCTCCTCCAGACCCTGGGTACCACCGCACATGAACCGCTTACATTCCGCAAAATTAATGAACATGTTGCTATTTTTTTCCGCAAAGCGTTTTTTTCGCGGAAAAAAACGCAACATGTGGCCAAAACATGCGGAATCAATTAACATGTATAGGATGCTTAATGCTTGCGTTTTTATCGCGTTTTTACAGCGGAAAACCGCGGAAAAACCGCGAAAAAAACGCAATTATTCCTGATCGTGTGCACTTAGCCTAATAGCGTTTTGCAAGCGTAATTAGCTTGCAGAATGCTAGCGTTTTCCTAGCGATCTGTAGCATCGCTTGGAAAACTGATTGACAGGTTGGTCACACGAGTCAAACATAGTGTTTGACAAGTGTGACCAACTTTTTACTATTGATGCCGCCTATGTCGCATCAATAGTAAAAAGATCTAATGTAAAAATAATAAATAATGATATTCTCACCTTCCGGCGGCCCCCGCAGCCTTCCCGCCTTCAGCGACGCTCCCGGCAACTCCGGTCCCAAGGATGCTTTGCGGCAAATCACACCGATGACGTAGCATCTCGCGAGACCGCTATGCCATCTGGGTGATTCTTGCAAAGGACTCTTGGGACCGGAAGTTGCCGGGAGCGTCGCTGAAGGCGGGAAGGCTGCGGGGGCCGCGGGAAGGCTGCGGGGGCCGCCGGAAGGTGAGAATATCATTATTTTTTATTTTAATTATTGTTTTACCAGGGATATGGTACCCAGGGCCTGGAGGAGAGTCTCCTCTCCTCCAGACCCTGGGTACCACCGCACATGAACCGCTTACATTCCGCAAAATTAATGAACATGTTGCTATTTTTTCCGCAAAGCGTTTTTTTCGCGGAAAAAAACGCAACATGTGGCCAAAACATGCGGAATCAATTAACATGTATAGGATGCTTAATGCTTGCGTTTTTATCGCGTTTTTACCGCGGAAAACCGCGGAAAAACCGCGAAAAAAACGCAATTATTCCTGATCGTGTGCACTTAGCCTTATTGCTGAGCTGACCGTTTCCATTTTAAATGGGTGAATAATCAGGAACTTATTGAGGGCTTTCAAATTAATAATTGTTCTAAAAGACCCGTCCGGTTTACGGATCAAAAACAGAGGGGAGTAAAACCCCTTACCCCGCTCTGCTTCTGGCACCTCCACTAAGACTTTCTTAGAGCAAAGCTCCTGAACCTCCAACTCTAGAGCGGCTTGCTCCGATGGCGATGACCTAAGTGGGGTAATTTTAAAGTTATCCCAAGGTACCGAGGAGAATTCTAACCGCAGCCCTGTAGCTATGATGTTAAGGATCCAGCTACTGCTTGAGATCTCCGACCAGGCCGGGTAGAAGGCCCTCAATCTGCCTCCTACCGGCATTGCTAGTCATTGCGAGGGTTTTTTTGTTTCTCTAGGTGGACCCCTAAACATAAACCCTGTACCTCTTCGCCTCTTTTCATCCCATTTGGCTCGTTCCCTGGACGACCTTCTGTAGCTGAACCTCCTTATGCTGAAAGGTGTTTTATAGGAAGGGGTTGTTAGACTGGGAAACTTTTTCTTGTCGTCCCCTGCCTTTTCTAAAAGTTCGTCCAGGACCGGGCCAAAAAGATATTCGCCGTCACACGGAATGGAGCAGAGGCGAGATCTGGCTTGAATATCGCCCGGCCAACATTTCAGCCATAATGCCCTTCGTGCTGCATTAGACAGCCCTGCCGCTCTGGCAGCCATTCTTACGAGTCCGCTGAGGAATCAGCCAGGAAAGCCGCCGCATTCTGAATTATCGGCAAGGTCTTCCGAATTGACCCCCTGGAGGTTCCATCTGCTAACTGGGATGCTAACTGGTCTAGCCAGACCATCAATGACCTGGCTGCACAAGTGGCTGCAACCGCCGGTCTCAGGGCACCTGCCGATCTCCCATGTGCCTTTCAAGAAGGAGTCTGCCTTCTTGTCTAGTGGATCTTTCAAAGACCCCATATCATCGAATGGGATGGAGGATTTTTTAGAAGCCTTCGCCACTGCTGCATCCAGCTTCGGGTCCTTATCCCATCTACCTGTCAAGGGATCTTCAAAGGGATATCTTCGCTTAAACGCTTGGGGTAAGGAGCCTCTTTTTTCAGGCTTCTTCCACTCTCTGTCTATAAGGCCTTGGATGCTACTGTTTAGTGGAAAGGATCTCCGTTTTTTTGGATCTAGACCACCGAACATCAGATCCTGAACTGAGAGCTCTGGTTTCGCCTCTTCTACCCCCATGGTGGACCTAACTGATTTGACAAATTTGTCCATCTGGTCCAAGGGAAAACAAAAACGGGTAGCGTCTTCCGTAGAAGACGAGGAGGAAGCCGAAGAGGAAGGCGAGGAGGGTCCTGACACAACTTCACCCCTGTCATGGGTGGCAGGTGAATCTGAATCAGATAAAACTGGTACAGTTCTACGCCTGGAAGATTCTCCGTGTCTTGAGGACGCTTTCAACTCTGCTCTTATTATCTCCTTCAGGCTTTCGGTGAAATCTGGAGTCTCTCCGCTATCTAAAAAGGGAAGGGGCATAAGGGGGGGTTACTATCTCATCCCAGGCCCCTGCCCTTCCCCTCAAATGCCCTACCGTCTGTTGCATGCATGGCTGGCACAACCTTTTAGGGCAAGCGTCAGGCAGAGGGCAAGCACAAAAGGCACATTCCCTGTGCTTGCTTTTCACCGAACACTTCTTCCCCTAGTAACAGACACAGAATGGGGGAAAACTGCATTACTGGGTATTCTAAGTCTGACGATCTCTTACCCAGATTATACAGCAGTAGGTACCGGATCACGGGGAGGGGCTTTTTTCCCAGCTGCGGAACTTCTGCGGCTGGTGCTCCTGGCCATTGAAGAGGAGCGCTCTGTCTGCTGCTGCTGGCTCTCCTGTTGCACCGAGGGAGCTTCTGCAGTGTCCATCGCGAAAAATGGGGCAGAAGCGCTTTACCTCTTTCCTAGGCTCCTTATATCCTCCCCCGGATATCCGGGTCAGCAGGTCTGGCCAGGGGTCCACCCCCTCCTACTCTCCGCTCCACGGCCCCCCCCGCACCTCCCTGCCGTCCCCACAGCAGGCGCCGTCCGATGATGCACCTGGCAAAAATTTTAAAAACGCCGGCCGGCGTCTCACTTCCGGTTCCGGCGGTGGAGACTCCGCCCCCTTTTCCCCGTGCTCCTACAGACCCAGCCGTACCGATGGAGGTGAGTATAGTCTCCTGCCGCATCGCCCCTCCAGCCGGGACCGAGCGGAGATCTGCACAAAACCCAGCCGCGCTGCTGCAGAAGCGGCGCGCGGCTAAACTTTTTAAAAACCCCGCCGCGCCGTCCGTAACAGTGACGCGCGGCGGGAAATTCAAAACCGCCCGCCGCGCCGTCCATAGCAGTGACGCGCGGCGGGAAATTCAAAAAATCCCCGCCGCGCCGTCCATAACAGAGACGCGCGGCGGGAAATTCAAACCCGCCCGCCGCGCCGTCCATAGCAGTGACGCGGCGGGAAATTCAAATTTAAATTTTTTTTTTTTTTTTTATTAAAAACCACGGCTGCACCACCTTAAGAGGCCCCCACCATGACAGGACCCCAGGAGAGGACAGGGAGAAGGCATCGGGACCAGGGAGAGAGGGGGAAATACCTACCGGCGCTGGCTGGGAAACAGGGATCCTCTGGATACTGCTCCACCTGCTCCGCACACTGTCGTGGAATCCTACCCGGACCCACCGTGGCGCTTCCAGGGGCTCCGCACCGGCCGAGGTAGGAGATCCCCCCCGCTACCTGGGTCGACCGGCCGGCCTGGGTCCTCCTGAAGATCTTCATCTGTAGGAAACCCGTCCTTTAGGAACAGGAAACCAACTGATGCGTGGGAGAGGTGCCGCCCTTTTTGTATCTGTAGGTTTCCTGTTCCTAAGGGGCGGATCCCCTCTCTCTGTAGTGCTGTCATGGACGTTCGAATAAAAAGACACGCAAAAAAGCACAGCGGTCGTGGTAGATATGTGTCTACTGCATGATGTTAAAACATCCCACACAATTACAAAAGCAGGGAAGCCATGGAACATTATATAATCAAGTAATGAAGTACTAATACAAAATCAATATGTATCCATTCCTAAATCCTTAGTATCCCAAACAATGCCTCCATAGTAAACAATCATTAAAGTGCTAGTGCATTTCAAATGTTCATGGCCTGGAACCATAAGCAAAGGGACAAATGGAATGGCATGTCATATCTTAAAGGGGAGGAAAGACTTACCCATGCTGATGTGGTGGTGTGGGAACGCGCCCCTACGCGCGTTTCGCAGTCGCTTCCTCGGGGAGCAAAAGTGTATGCAAAGACCCCTAATTGTGTCTTAAATACCCGGCAATATGGTGGATAGTGACAGCCACCTGTGAACGCCGTGCTTGGGACCTCCCACGTCATTCCCCCGGCGGTGCGCTCCACGGGTGCACCCGACTGACGTCAGCAGAGCAAAACACCGCCGGGAGATACCGCGAGAGGACCCAGGGCACAGCGTCACCCGGCGCATGCGCAGTAAATGCAAAGCATCCACGGCCATTTTTGAAACTGGAAAAAGTACCCACAGTGTAAGTATAACCCTTAGGTGTCCACAACAGCATGAAGAGAGCAAAGTAAGACATCGCTACATAGCAGCCTCATTATATCTCATTATGTAAACTGAAAATGGTGAAGTTGGATACAACATCTTATGAGATATATGAACTCGTGGGCATAATGAATATGGTACAAAATAACAGACAGACATACATAGACAGAAGATACATGCTAATCACAATAAGATAAGGACTATCCGAGGGAAAATTCACATCAACATGACATCTATATAAAACAAGTAACATCATAAATAATGTCAATGTAAAAGGAATTCATTGAGAATATAGTTTGTCCCAATATTCTCTTTCTCCGTCCATTAAACATAATGGGCACCAAATGCATCCGGATTCGTTCACCAGGTGGTGTAAGAAAATTGCAGCTCCTCCAACGCTCCATATACCAGGCCACATTTGGAAAGATAGATCTAATGTAAGGTGATAAAGTAAAAGTTGAAAAATATAAAAACAAAAAAAGGTCATAGGAATCGACTAAGCAGAGACGAATTAATAACTACAAATATGGTACATTACATTAGATCTATCTTTCCAAATGTGGCCTGGTATATGGAGCGTTGGAGGAGCTGCAATTTTCTTACACCACCTGGTGAACGAATCCGGATGCATTTGGTGCCCATTGTGTTTAATGGACAGAGAAAGAGAATATTGGGACAAACTATATTCTCAACGAATTCCTTTTACATTGACATTATTTATGATGTTACTTGTTTCATATAGATGTCATGTTGATGTGAATTTTCCCTCGGATAGTCCTTATCTTATTGTGATTAGCATGTATCTTCTGCCTATGTATGTCTGTTATTTTGTACCATATTCATTATGCCCACGAGTTCATATATCTCATAAGATGTTGTATCCAACTTCACCATTTTCAGTTTACATAATGAGATATAATGAGGCTGCTATGTAGCGATGTCTTACTTTGCTCTCTTCATGTTGATATGGACACCTAATTGCTATACTTAAACTGTGGGTACTTTTTCCAGTTTCAAAAATGGCCGTGGATGCTTTGAATTTACTGCGCATGCGCCGGGTGACGCTGTGCCCTGGGTCCTCTCGCGGTATCTCCTGGCAGTGTTTTGCTCTGCTGACGTCAGTCGGGTGCACCCGTGGAGCGCACCACCGGGGGAATGACGTGGGAGGTCCCAAGCATGGCGTTCACAGGTGGCTGTCACTATCCACCATATTGCCGGGTATTTAAGACACAATTAGGGGTCTTTGCATACACTTTTGCTCCCCGAGGAAGCGACTGCGAAACGCGCGTAGGGGCGCGTTCCCACACCACCACATCAGCATGGGTAAGTCTTTCCTCCCCTTTAAGATATGACATGCCATTCCATTTGTCCCTTTGCTTATGGTTCCAGGCCATGAACATTTGAAATGCACTAGCACTTTAATGATTGTTTACTATGGAGGCATTGTTTGGGATACTAAGGATTTAGGAATGCATACATATTGATTTTGTATTAGTACTTCATTACTTGATTATATAATGTTCCATGGCTACCCTGCTTTTGTAATTGTGTGGGATGTATTAACATCATGCAGTAGAACACATATCTACCACGACCGCTGTGCTTTTTTGCGTGTCTTTTTCACTATTGTTGGATATATTTGTTATATATAAAAATATTCTTATTCATACCACCTCACTTGTAATAAACTTTTGCTTATGAGATAATTATTGTCTGCTATGGTATTTTTACTCCAATCTCTTTTCTGTGTTATATATATGTTTTTGGAGTTCCATATGGGCATTTCCCAGGACTGTTTAGGTGGTAACAGTCATATTGTTACATATATGAATTGACTGATAGATCTTGACCCGAGATTATGTTGTTTATCTGTATCTGTGTCTTCACAGTCTCCATCTCAGGTCAGATGGATTTTCGTGAACGTGAAAAGACGTGGCAATTGAAGCTCAACAACGTGCTTGACGGTAGTTTGGGTCCCACAGGAGATCGACGAGGCAGAGATGAATATGACTTAATTCACAAATATAAAGAACTAGCTGTAGTACCCGGCTTCGCCCGGGTTAATGTACTTAACTGTGCCCTCATCAGGATAGCAACATAGAAGGACAAAGCTGTGGCTGCTACTATATATATATCCTCCCACATACAGGTGATGTGACTTACATCAGTCATTACACCAACATTGGCCAAGCATAGTAACTGAAATCCTATTACCTCACACAAGCTTTCTTATACTGACAATGTCCTCTGTTGCCTATAGTAACCGAACAGAGCTCATATTAATGACCTATGGCAAAATAGAAGCTGAGCTGTGATTGGTTGCTATAGGCAGCCTGATAAATCCCCAGCCAACAGAAAACATCCCCTGGCAGTATATATTACCTCACACATACAAAATAATAATACACTCATGTGACTGACATCTGTCTTATTTCCCTATATGGTCATATTATGTCCTGTCGCAAAATAGAAGCTAAAGCTGTGATGTGTTGCTATAGGCAGCCTGATAATTCTCCAGCCAACAAAAACATTCCCCTCTGGCATAGTATAATATTACCTCACACATACAATAATATACAGCTCATGTGACTGACATGTGGCTTATTACCCTATAGGTCATATTAATGTCCTGTCGCAAAATAGAAGCTGAGCTGTGATTGGTTGCTATAGGCAGCCTGATAATTCTCCAGCCAACAGAAAACATTCCCCTCTGGCAGTATATATTACCTCACACATACAAATAATATACAGCTCATGTGACTGACATCTGTCTTATTTCCCTATATGGCAAATTTATAACAAATTGGTCTTGTAGTTTGGCTGGTTATTAATCAGATATTTATTTTTAAAATATAAAAATACCAGACGTGTGTGTGTTTTTAATGCGCGCAATTTTGAACACGTGGGGTTAAAATGTCGACTCAAAACACAGCCTATGATGCTCCCGGGGTCGAGACGTGCGGTGTTGCAAAATTTCATGCCCGTAAATGCAGATTCCTATGCCGGACATACACACAAGCATTCAGCTTTCTCCCCATTATGTAGATAGGGCCAAAATTGTTTGGCGATTTGGAACGTGCGGGGGTTAAAATTTCCATTCAACACATAGCCTATGATGCTCCTGGGGTTGAGATGTGCGGGCATGCAAAATTTCATGCCCGTAAGTACAACGGTGCAGATTACTATCCCGGGCCAAAATTATTTGCCAATTTGGAATGCGCGGGGTTAAAATTTCGACTCAAAACCTAGCCTATGACGCTCCCGGGGTCGAGACGTGCGGGTGTGCAAAATTTCATGCCCGTAAATGCAGATTCCTATGCCGGACATACACACAAGCATTCAGCTTTCTCCCCATTATGTAGATAGGGCCAAAATTGTTTGGCGATTTGGAACGCGCGGGGTTAAAATTTCGATTCAAAACATAGCCTAGGACGCTTTCGGGGTCGAGACGTGCGGGCGTGCAAAATTTCATGCCCGTAAGTGCGACGGTGCGGATTCCAATCCCGGACAAACATACCCACATACATACACACATACATACATACATTCAGCTTTATATATTAGATTGCTGAATAGGCGTGCCCGCATTTGGTGGAACAAAGCGTTTTTAGAAAGATACATTAGTAATGGCCTTATCCCGCGTGGTTTAAGGATCCAGGTTTTCCCCTCTTTTCCTACTGATAGTGATGATTTTGTTAAAAAGTGGGAAGTTGCGGCCTCACAATGTTCTAAGACATTCTTGGAACTTCTTATTAAATCTAATGAAGTGTCCCTCAATGATTTAGATGTGGAACTTAAGAGCATTGAAGAAAGTGTTAATAAATTACTGTCCCTGAAAAAGTTAAACAATTAAGGGAGGAGATTGATGTGGAGCAGCTTAAATGGGAAAAAGACATAGTTGAAACTAAGACACGTAAATTTCAACGTGACCAGACAGATTTCCAAAATGGCCAGGTATATAAATGGAGGCGAAATAGACCGGGACACAGATCCTCCTCTTTCCGTGGCCATTCCACATCGGTCTCATCTATGTCATCGGTTGAAGACAGAAATCAAGTCCCCGAAGGTTCTAAAAACACTTGGGATAGAAGGGAATATCTCAGGATGAACAGACCAAAATGGGGGGGGCAAGAAAAACTCCAAGCGTAAATTCCCTACATCCTCTCCTGAGGACAAGGAACAGAGAACTAACATGATGGAAGTGATTAATCTTCTCATTCTTTCACCAGTGTACAAATTGAGGTCCTAAGTTTAGGCCTCACATTTTCCCCATCTAATAATTTTGATTTTTTTTGTAGCACTAAAAGATCTTCACCTATTTTCCCGGAAATTAGTCTTGCACAAATTACATTCTAAATCCAAGTCCGGGTTAAGTCATAGTGCAATTATGGAACAGGAGGCAATCCCGCATTGGAAGAGTTGGAGCAGGAGTCTAATCCAGGAATTCCAGGTACTCCCCTACCACCTGTTTTTTCCAGGTCCACCACTTTTCCCCCCTTGTCAATTTGCCCACAGGTGGATATATTCACCCGGCTGGTGACTGAGGACTTGAAGTCGATCAGAAACCAGAAAAATAAAAACAATCTGACAAGTGAACAACGGAGGGCTTTGGTTGATTTACGGAGACTAAATGACGTGGTTATTAAGCCGCTGACAAGGGGGGAAATGTGGTGGTCTGGCCAGTGGTCAAGTATGAGGGGGAGGCACTGAGACAATTACGGGATTGTGATACCTACACTCAACTACCCCGGAACCCCTTGACCATCTTTAAGGGTGAATTAGCATCTATCCTTGAAATAGCCTTTGAGAGAGGTATTATAACAAAAAAGGTGATGGATGGCCTCCTTATTAGGGCCCCTGTGGTCCCGACCTTCTATCTTCTGCCCAAGGTCCATAAAGATCCTGTTTCTCCCCCCGGACGTCCGATTGTCTCTGGCATCGGAGGGCTATGCGACCCAATTTGTAAATTTATTGAATATTACCTGCAACCTCAGGTGGAAACGCTGCCCTCCTTTGTCAGGGACATGACGGACGTCCTGAGGAGACTAGACAGTTTGTCACTTGAACCTGATACGCTGCTGGTGGTGGCAGATGTGGAATCTCTATACACCTGCATCCATCATGCCCATGGTTTGGAGGCTGCCCAATTCTAACTTGAAACAAGTAAACTTGCTCCCGATCTTCGTGAGTTGATATTGGACTTGCTGCGGTTCATCCTCACCCATAACTTTTTTACATTCAAGGATCGTTTTTATTTACAGAAACGTGGTACAGCAATGGGAGCGGCTTGTGCGCCCTCCTATGCAAACCTCTTTCTCGGGTATTGGGAGAGGGGTTTGCTATTGGACGGCGCAGAAGCCGCTCCCCAGATCCTTGGATGGTATCGTATTGATGATGTATTATTTTTGTGGCAGGGTCCACAATGGAGTTAGATGAGTTTATGGTGGGGATGAACCGCAATGAATTCAATATCAAGCTCACATATCAGTATGACTATCGCGCAGTCTCATTTTTGGATATCCAAATTAAGGTGGCAGAGGGTGGATATATTGAGACTGATTTATATCGTAAGACAACCACAGTTAACTCTTTGTTACATGCGACAGCAGCACATCTGGCCTCCACCATCTGTGCTATCCCTACCGGTCAATTTCTCCGGGCTCGGAGAATATGTACTACCGATGCATTATTTGACAGACAGGCCAAGGACCTTGGGCAGAGATTTAGGGATAGGGGCTACAGTAATCGTTGCATTAAAAAAGGATATATGAGATCAAGGAAGACTAATAGAGTGGACCTCCTAGGAGTCTCTAACAGGAAATCGAATGAAAAGGAGGGTTTGATACAATATATTTCCACTTACAAGCAACAGTGGGATAATATGCGCAACATAATGCGGAAACACTGATCAGTTTTGATGACAGATCCTCTTTTGAAGCAACGACTTTCGCCCTACCCTCAGATGACAGCGAGACGGGGTAAAAATCTTAGGGATACACTTGTATCCAGTCACTATGTGGCAAAGTCTAGATCCCCTTTCAGTATGGGGGAGAGAACTGGATTCTTTCCATGCGGGAGTTGCCTAGCCTGTAGGAACCATGTGAGGGCCACGTCCTTTGCCTCATCGGGCAGCATCAAAAATTACGATATTAGAGATTTTATTACATGTTCTACAACACATGTCGTTTATCATGCCATGTGCCCATGTGGTGTCATCTATATTGGACTCACAACACGCGAACTACGGGTGAGGACACGTGAGCATATCCGTGATATTGAGGCTGCCTGTTAGGTAGATGACGTGGAGTCACTTAAAACAATCCCCAAACATTTTCGTTTAAAACATAAATGCAAATCCAGTGAATTAAAGGTCAAAGGCATCGACCGTGTTAGTTTGGGGATTCGTGGTGGGGATGCCAGTCGTGTTTTGGCACAGGAGTGCCGCTGGATTGTGACACTCAATACCATGGTTCCTGATGGCTTGAATGAGCAGCTTAGCTTTGTACCATATTTGTAGTTATTAATTTGTCTCTGCTTAGTCGATTCCTATGACCTTTTTTTGTTTTTATATTTTTTAACTTTTACTTTATCACCTTACATTAGATCTATCTTTCCAAATGTGGCCTGGTATATGGAGCGTTGGAGGAGCTGCAATTTTCTTACACCACCTGGTGAACGAATCCGGATGCATTTGGTGCCCATTGTGTTTAATGGATGGAGAAAGAGAATATTGGGACAAACTATATTCTCAACAAATTCCTTTTACATTGACATTATTTATGATGTCACTTGTTTTATATAGATGTCATGTTGATGTGAATTTTCCCTCGGATAGTCCCTTTCTTATTGTGATTAGCATGTATCTTCTGTCTATGTATGTCTGTCTGTTATTTTGTACCATATTCATTATGCCCACGAGTTCATATATCTCATAAGATGTTGTATCCAACTTCACCATTTTCAGTTTACATAATGAGATATAATGAGGCTGCTATGTAGCGATGTCTTACTTTGCTCTCTTCATGTTAATATGGACACCTAATTGCTATACTTACACTGTGGGTACTTTTTCCAGTTTCAAAAATGGCCATGGATGGTTTGAATTTACTGCGCATGCGCCGGGTGACGCTGTGCCCTGGGTCCTCTCGCGGTTTCTCCCGGCGGTGTTTTGCTCTGCTGACGTCAGTCGGGTGCACCCGTGGAGCACACCACCGGGGAATGACGTGGGAGGTCCCAAGCACGGCGTTCACAGGTGGCTGTCACTATCTACCATATTGCCGGGTATTTAAGGGCACAATTAGGGGTCTTTGCATACACTTTTGCCCCCCGAGGAAGCGACTGCGAAACGCACGTAGGGGCGCATTCCAGACCACCACATCAGCATGGGTAAGCCTTTCCTCCCCTTTAAGATATGACATGCCATTCCATTTGTCCCTTTGCTAATGGTTCCGGGCCATGAACATTTGAAATGCACTAGCACTTTAATGATTGTTTACTATGGAGGCATTGTTTGGGATACTAAGGATTTAGGAATGCATACATATTGATTTTGTATTAGTACTTCATTACTTGATTATATAATGTTCCATGGCTTCCCTGCTTTTGTAATTGTGTGGGATGTATTAACATCATGCAGTAGACACATATCTACCGCGACCGCTGTGCTTTTTTGCGTGTCTTTTTCACTATTGTTGGATATATTTGTTATATATAAAAATATTCTTATTCATACCATCTCACTTGTAATAAACTTTTGCTTATGAAATAATTATTGTCTGCTATGGTATTTTTACTCCAATCTCTTTTCTGTGTTAAAAGCTCTCCACAGTGCAGCACCCCCCTACATCTCCTCTCTCATTTCTATCTATCGGCCTAACCGACTGCTGCACTCTGCAAACGACTTTCGACTAACCTCTGCACTAATCTGTACCTCCCACTCCCGACTCAAGACTTCCCCCGCGCTGCGCCAATCCTCTGGAATGCTCTACCTAAAGAAATTAGGACTATCCACAATTTGCATGGTTTCAGGCGCTCCCTCAAAACACATTTGTTCAGAGTGGCCTATCACATTCACTAATCAAAGTCATTCTATGTGTGTGTATGTGTGGCCCATTCACTATCTCCATCCTTCCCTCACTCCATCAAGATGGCTGGACCATCATTGTAAATACACCATTGTATATACACACCTGTACTTTGTATCTCCCCCACCTCATTGTAGATTGTAAGCTCTCACGAGCAGGTGAGGCATATTTTGCTTTAATTATTGTATTAACATTGTTACTTATGACTTGTGTTTTGAAACAAACTGTAAAGCGCTGCGGAATATGTTGGCGCTATATAAAGATTATTATTATACTAGATCTGCTATAGAACGTTCTCTTAACAGCTAAAGGGCCCAGAATCTAGGTGACCACCTCATTGTTAGCTATTCCTGTAGACCTACTTAGGGAAATAGGCCGGAGTCACACACAACGACAAAAAATCGGTCCGTTTTAAACGGTCGATTGTCGGATCAAAATGCAAACATCACACATCCTTCTGGCATCCGATTTTCCTTCAAAGATGCGATTTAGTCGCATGTGTGTGCACCTTGTAACATCCGATTTTCATCCGACTTGCGAGAATTTCTGGCAGGCTTGCAAAACTGACATATAATGGATCCAAAAGAATAGTATTTCAATCACAAAAGAAAGAATAGATATATACACATAGAACACATATATATATATACATGTCATTGTGACATGTACATATACATATATTTATAGTTCCTAGACTTCTACATACTGTTATAGCCACTAATTCAATTGCCGGCTTTTGTGAAATCACAGAAGCCGACATGAAATGATACATTGTTTCCACACAGTTAACCATGTCATTTCCTGTATTTTGATATTTGTTTAGAACTTACAATTACATGAGTGTATTTGTGCAAAATTTCAGACATGTAGGGGTTAATTAAAGGTGTAAATTCGTTGAAAAAAAATGTGTGGGCTCCCGCTGTATTTTCTCCACCAACAGACAAAGCAAGCGAGTGGGGGCAGATAATAACAGCCTAGGGAGGGTAAATTTTTTTGGTGCCCCCCCTGGCTACTAACATCTGCCCCCAGACACCCCAGAAAGGGCAAATCTATAATTAGATTCGCCCTTTCTGGCACTTTGCCAGTCTATTCCCATTGCCCTGTAGCGGTGGCAAATGGGTTAATAAGGCGTTAATGTCACCT
Source organism: Oophaga sylvatica (assembly GCA_033576555.1). Lineage (NCBI taxonomy): Eukaryota > Metazoa > Chordata > Amphibia > Anura > Dendrobatidae > Oophaga > Oophaga sylvatica. The sequence continues at coordinate 214,508,096 of JARQOD010000006.1, read as the reverse complement.
TAGTATTGAAAGGTGACCTTAAGGCAGGTTAATAATTGAGAGCTGTCAATTAGACAACTATCAATTATTAATCCTATTGTATGATAGAAAAATCAAACACACACAGTTTAATAAAAAAGTTTAATGAAATAATCACAGTTTTTGACAATATTTTATTTTCCTGCTAAAACCATTTCCTGTAATAAAAATAAAATAAAAAAGCAAAATGATTCTTACCAATCCGATGTAGTCAGGTCCCACGGTGTAATCCATCAGAAAGGGTTAACAGGTTACAGGTCGCAGAGAGCTAATAATGCTGTCTCCGAGCTGTAACCCCCTGAATGAATAAGTTACTCTCCCAGCGAAAGGAGAGGAGTAGATTCATGAATGGAGCTTAATTGATTTATTACAACTTTCACTTGAGTGACCTGACCTAAGGTGAAAGTGGATACAATCAATTAAGCTTCATTCATGAATCACATCCTCTCCTGTCGGCAGGAGATAAGCTCATTCATTCAGGAGCTATCAGATGAGCACGCAGGATTACTTGCGCTGCTTATCTGATTGCTAGTAGTTAACCCTTTGTGAAGGATTACATCGTGGGACGTGACAGATTGCCAGATAGGTAAGAATAATGTTGTTTTATTATTTTATATTTATTTTAGAAGAACAAGGGCTTCGAACGGATTAAGACTTAAATAAAAGATGGTCAAAAATATGTGTTTTAATTTCATTAAAATTATTTATTCTTAAAGTGTGTGTGTGTTTTTTTATTTACTTCAATAGGATTAATAATTGATATTTGTCTCATTGACAGCTCTCAATTATTAACCTGCCTTAAGGTCACCTTTCAATACTAAGGTGACATTAAGGTGAGATTATTAACCCATTCGCCACCGCTACAGGGCAATGGGAATAGACGGGCAAAGTGCCAGAAAGGGCGAATCTAATTATAGATTTGCCCTTTCTGGGGTGTCTGGGGCAGATGTTAGTAGCCAGGGGGGGCACAAAAAAAAAGTACCCTCCCTAGGCTATTATTATCTGCCCCCACTCGCTTGCTTTGTCTGTCTGGTGGAGAAAATACAGCGGGAGCCCACGCATTTTTTTGTCAACAAATTTACACCTTTAATTAACCCCTACATGTCTGAAATTTAGCACAAATACACTCATGTAATTGTAAGTTCTAAACAAATATCAAAATACAGGAAATGACATGGTTAACTGTGTGGAAACAATGTATCATTTCATGTCGGCTTCTGTGATTTCACAAAAGCCGGCAATTGAATTTGCGGCTATTACAGTATGTAGAAGTCTAGGAAATATAAATATATATACATGTCACAATTACATATATATATATAATGTATTCTATGTGTGTATATCTATTCTTTATTAAAGCTGTCAGTGTGATTTTACAGTATAGCCGGGGATGAATTGCCGGCTTTTCTAAAGGACACCGATGCGATTTCATCGCAAGTCACACATGCGGTCCGTTTGTAATCAGATTTTTCATCGCTCCCATAGACTTGCATTGGCGATAGTCGACCCACAATCGGTGACAATCGCAGCATGCTGCGATTGCACACGGACGTTTAAAACGGACCACAAAAAAATCTGATACTGGGAGCTGCTCCATAGATTAACATAGGGCAGACTGCAATACGATTTTTCATCGCATTGCAGTCGTCCGATTCTGTCGCCAGTGTGACGCCGGCCATACCCCTATTTAATTTCTAAGGGGCTCCTATCCGTGTGGTTAGTGTAATATATATCCCTTTATGCCTCCCACCAGGGATTCCTTCATCAACACCACCGATTCCAAAGTTTCCTCTAAAAGCTTATGTTAATTGCAAGACCAAAAATTTGATCTATTCCATTACGTGTTGCAATAATGTCTATGTGATGACAGGAACTCAGGAAAAGAATACATAAACACATTTCTACCGCGTCGTGTACGGGCCTGGCTTGCCATCCTTGTACAGTCATGGCCAAAAGTTTTGAGAATGACACAAATATTAATTTTACAAAGTCTACTGCTTTACTTTTTCTAATGGCAATTTGCATATACTTCAGAATGTTATAAAGAGTGATCAGCTTAACAGTAATTACTTGCAAAGTCAATATTTGGCTAGAAAATGAACTTCATCCCCCAAAACACATTTCAACATCATTGCAGCCCTGCCTTGAAAGGACCAGCTAACCTCTTTTCAGCGATTGCTCCATTAACACAGGTGTGGGTGTTGATGAGGACATGGCTGGAGATCAATCTGTCATGATTAAGTAAGAATGACACCACTGGACACTTTAAAAGGAGGCTGGTGCTTGGCATCATTGTTTCTGTTCTGTTAACCATGGTTATCTCTAAAGAAACACGTGCAGTCATCATTGCAATGCACAAAAATGGCCTAACAGGGAAGAGTATCGCAGCTAGAAAGATTGCACCTCAGTCAACAATCTATCGCATCATCAAGAACTTCAAGGAGAGAGATTTCATTGTTGCCAAAAAGGCTCCAGGGCGCCAAAGAAAGACCAGCAAGCGCCAGGACCGCGACTTAAAAGTGTTTCAGCTGCGGGATCGGGCTACCAGCAGTGCAGAGCTTGCTCAGGAATGGCAGCAGGCAGGTGTGAGTGCATCTGCACGCACTGTGAGGCGGAGACTCTTGGAGCAAGGCCTGGTCTCAAGGAGGGCAGCAAAGAAGCCACTTCTCTCCAGAAAAAAACATCATGGACAGACTGATATTCTGCAAAAGGTACAGGCAGTGGACTGCTGAGGACTGGGGTAAAGTTATTTTCTCTGATGAATCCCCTTTTCGATTGTTTGGGACATCAGGAAAACGCCTCATTCGGAGAAGACAAGTCTTGTCTCATGCCAAACTGTTAAGCATCCTGAAACCATTCATGTGTGGGGTTGCTTCTCAGCCAAGGGAATCGGCTCTCTCACAGTCTTGCCTAAAAACACAGCCATGAATAAAGAATGGTACCAGAATGTCCTCCAAGAGCAACTTCTCCCAACCCTCCAACAGCAGTTTGGCGATCAACAATGCCTTTTCCAGCATGATGGAGCATCTTGCCATAAAGCAAAGGTGATAACTAAATGGCTCAGGGAACAAAACATAGAGATTTTGGGTCCATGGCCTGGAAACTCCCCAGATCTTAATCCCATTGAGAACTTGTGGTCAATCATCAAGAGACGGGTGGACAAACAAAAACCTAAAAATTCTGACAAAATGAAACCATTGATTGTGCAAGAATGGACTGCTATCAGACAGGATTTGGTCCAGAAGTTGATTGAGAGCATGCCAGGGAGAATTGCATAGGTCCTGAAGAAGAAGGGTCAACACTGCAAATATTCACTTGCTGCATTAACTCATTGTGTCAATATAAGCTTTTGTTACTCATATGTTTGCAATTATATTTGTCTGTGATAAAAACATGTCAAACACACATAAAAACCAGAGGGCAGCAGATTGTGTGAAAATATAATATTTGTGTCATTCTCAAAACTTTTGGCCATGACTGTAGATATCACATCTTTGGGAAACTTTACATGCGCCTGTCTGCCTCTCCGCATGGATGGTGCATTGCAGGCATCATATGTACCCTGAGGGTGGCTTTTGTGGTCAGACATCGCTGCGATATCTGACAATATAGAATACTGCTACAGCCTCTAAAAACTGCAGTTTGAGTTTATATGATGAATTATGGGACACTGTTGCTCGTTTACAGCAGGTGCTATCAATCAACAGTGGCATCTGACCTCAACCAGCAATTAGATTTGCCTAACTTAGGATGGGTCTTTAAAGGGAATCTGTCACCCTAAATTGGCGGGATATTTAAATGATGGCATAAGGTTAGATGATACCAGAAGCGCTTGAACAGGCCAGCAAATTAGATACAATGATAGAAAGCATAAGCATCAAAGCTGGATGTCTTGATCTAACATACATAAAAAGCAATCTGCGGGTAAAGCATACTGCGCGTGCGCAATCCAAGATTGCAATGCGCAGGTGCGTTATATGGAGGGCAACGACTACAATTCCCAGAAATAATGGAGACAGCGGCGAACAACATGTTAAGGCAAATACCCAAAACACTGCCCATCTGACCTGACTGCCATCATTTAAATATCCCGCCAATTTAGGGTGACAGATTCCCTTTAACCTCTATGACCCTTCACAATAAGTTCTCATGCAATCGAATGCCTCTTGGTTGCAGATGTACAAATCCTCCCTATAACATATGATATGGTACTGCACATGTATGTGACATTGACCTTATATGAAGTAATTTTGAATCTTGGGGCCACAGAGCATCCTGAGGTATTGGTTTGCTCTTTAACAGAGCTTTTTATGTATGTTAGATCAAGACATCCAGCTTTGATGCTTATGCTTTCTATCATTGTATCTAATTTGCTGGCCTGTTCAAGCGCTTCTGGTATCAATAGACGCTGTCTTTTCCTTATATTTGGGTTGTTTTTTGCTGAAAAGTTTTGATATGGCTGTTATGGACGGCCTTCAATGCTCTGGCAACTGCCGCTGCTGTCTGTTCGTGATGCACATGTGCCGACATCTCCTGCCTCCCTGGCAGCCGGCTGTGGGGTCGCGTCCCTGGTTACTTACTGTAGGGATGATGTTACTCTAGGCACTTCCGGTTGGCGGGTTAGATCGCATCCCTGGTTACAGATTGCAGGGATGATGTCATTCTCATGTACTTCCGGTTGGCATGTGTGCATGTACGGACATCCTGGCTGACGACTCGCATTCCAGGAGCTCTTATATTCATGTTTGCTCACCACCAGTAAGCGTTTGTTTTAATTAACTAGGGTGTATTTAAGCACCATAAGTTGGCGCTTCCCTCACACTTTCCCTGATGAAGCGGTATGTAACAATGATAAGCGTGGGATGTTGCATACTCTTTCGGGGCATTATCCATGGTCAATGTTTCCACCATGCTGTGGGGTGATTGTGTTTTCTATTATGCCATTTACCTCATTCAATTGACACAGATCGCTTCTACATGGGCTTTATAAGGCCCCTCCACGTGCTGCTCTTTTACACTTGTTTTATATGGACTATGTTTTGATTATATTAGGGGACGGCTATGAACCGTTTTTGGAGTGAGGGAAGGGGGTTTAAGTCAGTTCATTGGTCATAGTCTCAATATACTATGGATATCCACTATCTTTCTATTGTGTAAATAAGAGCTAAAATAATCTACTCATTTCAATTTACCTCTCAACGTTGCGGGCTGTTTTATAAAATATGATTGAATATGCTAATTGATAGCCAGTGATTGTTATTTGGTGTAGGTTTTAGATATATTTGGTCATATATAAAAGTGGTACAACTCAGCCCCATCACTTGATTCTTTTGGCTGGCATAAGTCCTTTTGGGTATATTAATATACGGTCCAGAACAGGGGTCTCAAACTCAGCAGAGTAAAAGGGCTACACAAAAAAAAAAATTTAAGCTGGGGGGCTGCATTCCATTCAAACTTAATACAGTACAAAATTATTGTTGAACAATTGTTTATTTGAACTACTATAACAATTCTCTCCCTCCAGACCTCTCCCTCTCTCTGTGGCCGTTCAAATAAGTTGTCAGCTGCGATGTACAGCTTACCGTATATACTTGTGTATAAGCCGACCCGAGTATAAGCCGACCCCCTAATTTTGCCATAAAAAACTGGGAAAACTTATTGACTTGTGTATAAGCCTAGGTTGGAAAATGCAGCAGCTACTGGTAAATTATCAAAAATAAAAATAGACACCAATAAAAGTAAAATTAATTGAGACATCAGTAGGTTAAATGTTTTTGAATATCCATATTGAATCAGGAGCCCCATATAATGCTCCATACAGTTCATAATGGCCCCATAAGATGCTCCATACAAAATACGCCCCATATAACGCTGCATAAAGGTTAATAATGGCCCCATAAAATGCTCCATAGAATAATATGCCCCATATGCTGCTAAATAAGGGTTATGGCTTCATAAAATGCTCTATAGAATATGCCCCATATGTTGCTCCATAAAGGTTATGGCCCCATAAAATGCTCCATAGATTATGCCCCCATAAAATGCTCCATATATTTTATGCCCCCATGACGTTCCATATATTTTATGCCTCATAAGACGCTCCATATATTTTATACCCCCATAAGATGCTCCATGGATTATGCCTCCATATGCTGCTGCAAATAAAAAAAAATGACATACTCACCTCTCGTCGCTGGGGGCCAGGTGCCGGTGTCACCGCTGGCTCAGGGCCCCGGCATCTGCGATATTCACCTGTCCCCGTTCCACCGCTGCGCGTCGCTCCATAGTCCGGCTCCTCGGTCAGTGACTGTTCAAGCAGAGGGCGCGGCACGCACTAAGTCATTGCGCCCTCTGACCTGAACATCACAGCCAGAGGACACAGTGGTGTGCAGCGGTGGACCTGAGACAGGTGAATATCGCATATACTTACCCCCTCCTGGAGCATCTCTGCAGCGCCCCTGCTTCTCCCGCAGCTATTCTTCCTTCATCGGTCAGGTGGTACCGCTCATATGTGCATATTCATGACTTTAATGAGTGGTACCACGTGACCGCTGAAGGAAGAAGCCTGAGCTCGTGGGAGAAGCAGGGGGGCTGCAGAGATGCGCCGGGGGGGTGACACCCCCTCCCCTGCCAACCCCCTGGCGTATGTCATTACACAGCGCCAGAGGGATGTCATCACGCAGGACCACAGCCACTATGGAGCAGCGCACTCCTCCTCTTGAGACGTGGTGCACCGCGGGCTGCAGATGCCTGCCTCAGAGGCCGCATGTGTTTAAGACCCCTGGTCTAGAATAATCTGTACTGTACAGATTAACCCAATATTGCTATACTCTGGAAATTTAGTTTGTTTCTGTGATTTTAAATGGTTTTATTATGTCACTTGTAGTCTTTTTTTTATAAAATAGACGGATTTTGGTAAGAACTTACCTGTAAAATCCTTTTCAGCGAAGAAGGAAGGGAGACACACACTAGTCATTACTAGTGGGTAGGCGGAGCCCAGATGGGATAGACACCTCAGATTAAAAAGAGTGTTGACCGGCCCCTCCAGCTCGGGCTCCTCCTACTCCAGCTCTCCAGTCGTACACAAGCTAAGGAAAAGCAAATATCACCAGCGGAGCAACATAACCCCTTCTGAAGGACTTCAGAGAAGAAACAAGAATACAGGTTATGCATGTCACAGTAAAAAAAACACACACAGTTCCAGGTACTACTCACTGAACCTGACTACTGCGATGAGCTGGCGATGCTGGAACAGAGCCTTAGCGCGCCGACCTCAGCCCAGATAATCGCTATCAGAGAAGGGTCACGCTGCATCTGAAAACACAACAACACACTTCTGCCATGGGAGGGATGTGTGTGTGTCTCCCTTCCTTCTTCGCTGAAAAGGATTTTACAGGTAAGTTCTTACCAAAATCCGTCTTTCAGCTGCAGACGAAGGAAGGGAGACACACACTAGTCATTACTAGTGGGACGTCCCAAAGCAGTCCAAAAATAAGGGTGGGCAAAAAACCAACAGAGGCAGAAACCCAACAACCTAAATAAATGCGCAACCAGCGCTAACTACAAGTTAACGGAAAAAACTTTAAACTGCAGCCGCCTGTAGGACCCTTCGTCCTAAGGCCGCATCAGCGGAAGCACTGACGTCCACCTTATAAAATTTTGTAAACGTGTGGACGGAACGCCAGGTCGCCGCCCGGCAGAGCTGAGCTGCCGAGGCCCCTTGATGAAAGGCCCATGATGAACCCACAGCTCTCGTTGAGTGAGCTCGAATCTTAACCGGGCAAGGTTCGCCCTTAAGTCGGTAAGCCTCTAAAATGGCCGACCGAATCCAACGAGCTATAGTGTCCTTGGAAGCTCGTTGACCACGCCGACGACCTGCTGGAATCACAAACAGATAGTCCGACTTCCGAAAACTTTGAGTAATAGACAAATAGAACTTCAAAGCCCGCACCAGATCCAATGTGTGCAAGGCCCGTTCCTTTGCATTCCTCGGCACCGGACAGAGCGAGGGCAACACAATATCCTGGTTAACATGAAATTGCGACACAACCTTAGGTAGGAAGTCGCCCCGTGTGCGAAGCACTACACGATCCGGGTGAAACTCCAGGAAAGGAGGAGAACAAGAAAGAGCCGCCAACTCAGAAACCCTTCTCAAAGAGGTGACCGCCACTAGGAAGGTAACCTTCCAAGAAAGCAAAGAAAGGTTAACAGAGTCCATAGGCTCAAAAGGTCCATGTTGGAGAGCCTCCAAAACAAGATTGAGCCGCCAAGGAGACACAGGCGCCTTCCGTGGCGGAAACTGACGGGTTACTCCGCGAAAAAAGGAACGTACGTCCCTACGCGAGGCAATAGCCTTCCGAAACAGCAAGGACAGAGCAGAAACCTGACCTTTCAGGGTGCTAACTGCCAAACCCTTGTCCAGCCCGAACTGCAGAAAGGCCAACAAATTGGGAACGGAAAAAATCCTTGGGTTCCTTGAAGAACCCGAACACCACGAAAAGAAGGCTTCCCAAGTCTTGTGGTAAATCCTAGTAGTAGCCGGACCTCTGGCAGCTCGCAAAGTGGCAATGACTTCGGCTGAAAAACCTCGACGGGTCAAAATTTCGGTCTCAAGAGCCACGCCGTCAAACGCAGAGACTTCAGGTCCGGATGACGAACGGGCCCTTGGGTTAACAGGTCCGGGCGAAGAGGAAGTGGAAATGGAGGTGCTGCCAGAAGCGACACCAGAGTCGAAAACCACGTCCACCTTGGCCAATCCGGGGCTATCAACATAGCCGGGATTCTCTCCAGCCTGATCCGACGCAACACCAGAGGAAGTAAGGATATCGGCGGGAACACATAGATCAGCTCGAAATGGTCCAACGGAGCCACCAGATCATCCACTGCCACAGCCTTCGGATCCTTGTACCTGGACATGAAAGTCGGTAACTTGGCATTGAACCTGGATGCCATCAAATCCACTTGGGGAGTTCCCCAACGGGAGCACAGCAGTGCAAAAATTTCCGGATGAAGACTCAATTCTCCGGGATCCATCTTTTCGCGACTGAGAAAGTCCGCCGTGATATTCTGAACTCCTGGAATGTGGATCGCAGAGATGGCTGGCACTCTGGTCTCTGCCCATACCAGGATCCGAGATACCTCCACCATGAGCCTGGAACTCCTTGTCCCGCCTTGGTGGTTGATATATGCGACCGCCGTCGCATTGTCTGTCTGCACTCGGACTGGCCGACCGCTTAAAGGGACCGTCCAGTGTTGGAGGCAAAGGAAAATCGCCCTCAATTCCAGGATGTTGATCGGCAAGACAGACTCTTCCGACGACCATACTCCCTGAATCCAGAGATCGTTCCAGACACCCCCCCAGCCCGTCAGGCTGCCATCGGTGGTTATGACCGACCACTTCGGAGGGAGGAAAGACTTCCCCAGGGATAACGCTTCTGGACGTAACCACCATCCTAGCGACTCTCGTACCCTGTGGGAGATGATGACCCTGCAATCCAGCGAAGCCTGTGATCGATCCCAACGGCTCAGAATGAGCCTTTGGAGGGCCCTGGAATGAAACTGGGCAAACGGAAGTGCCTCCATGGACGCCACCATCAAACCCAGAAGGCGCATACAGCTTCGAAGGGACATTGCTGTCGAAGATTTCATAACCTGTGCATGTCGAAGGAGACATGCTTGCTTGTCTGGAGGCAGAGACACCACTGCTCGTACCGTGTCGAAATGCATCCCCAAAAACAGGATTGACTGCGACGGTTCCAGAGACGACTTCTCCCAATTGACCAGCCACCCGAAGTCCTCCAGGAGCTGAAGGGATAGATTGCGAGCAGTCATCGCCTCCTCCTTTGAAGACGCCACAATCAAAAGGTCGTCCAGGTAGGGAAGAATCGTAACCCCCTGTCTTCGAAGAATCGCCATGAGAGGTGCTAGAATTTTCGTAAAAACTCTGGGTGCTGAGGCCAACCCGAATGGTAGGGCCACAAATTGGTAGTGGTCCTGACCTATGGCAAAACGGAGGAAGCGTTGGTGTGCCCTTCCGACGGGAACATGCAAATAGGCGTCGCGAATGTCGATTGACACCAAAAAATCGTTCTGCGACAGGGCCGCCACAACGGAGCGAAGTGACTCCATGCGGAATTTCCGGGTGCGGACATGCCGATTCAATCTCTTGAGATCCAGAATGGACGAAATTTGTCCTTTTTGGGACCACAAAGAGGTTGGAATAAAACCCTCTTCCCCGGTCCTCCGGCGGAACCGGTACCACCACACCCTTCTACAGAAGGGAATCGACCTCTCGCAGTAGAGCGGCAAATAGCTCGGGCTCCGACGGAATGCGAGATTGGCAAAAACTGTCCGGGGTCGAGAAGAAAATTCTATGAAATAGCCTGCTCACGCAACCCGCGTCACCCAGACGTCTGGAACGCGGGAAACCCAAGTCGATTCGAATTGGAGCAGGCGACCCCCCACTCGAGAGCCCTCGAGTGGAACCCTGGCGTCAGTCCGCCTTAGCGGGCTTTTTGTCAGCTTCCCGCTTGTCTTGACGGAAACTTTGTTTCCAGGGAGTGCGGGATTTCTGAGAGGTCTTTTTTCCTGAAAAAGAGGGACGACCCGATCCCCAAGAGGGCTGACCGAACCGTCCCCTGGACCGAAAGGACCGCCGACCACTACCGGCACTAGGTCTGCCAGACGCAGAAACCACAGCTTTTCGCTGCGGTAAAGCCGCTTCTTTAGCCTTTGCCTTGGCAATCAGCTCCGTGAGGTCAGATCCAAATAACTGACCACCCTTGTAAGCCAAAGATAGCAAACCTTGCTTGGAAACCGCGTCTCCGGTCCACTGTCTAAGCCACAGTGCTCTTCTGACTGTGACCGCCGAGGATTGCGCCCTGGACAGCAGTGACGCAGTATCCAGACCTGCATCATAGCCATATCGGGATGCATCCTCCAACAACTTGAAAAGCCCCTCTACCTCGGATAGAGGGGATCCATCTTGCCACGCCGTCCTTAGACGGTCTAACCAGCTTAAGGAAGCTTTACAAGCACCCATGGACCCTAGTACTGCTCTGAATCCATGACCCGCGGCCTCGTAGATGGATTTTGCCGCCATCTCCGTTTTTCTGTCCAGCGGATCCTGTAGACTCGCCTTCCCTTTAACAGGAAGTAACGAAAATTTGCTAAGCTGGGATAAAGGGACATCCATTTCAGGAGAAGGAATCCAATTATCCACCAACTCCGTTGTACACGGATAGAGCGTCTCAAACAATCGTGTCCCCTGAAAACGTTTATCTGGACACAGACGTTCCTGCTCCACTGCCTCGTTAAGTTCATCCAGAGATGGTAAAGTTGATCGCGACCTATGTGAATCCTGAAACATCCGGGCCGACTTACCAGGACATCTAGTTACCTCCTCCGGTAACTGCAACGCCTCCCTCATGGCTCCAATAAAAGCCTCTGTACGGCCCAAAAGAGAGGCAGAGTGTCCCTGCCGATCCTCCTTATCTGAATCCGACAACTCCCCATCCGAGTTTGAAGGGGAACCCTCCAAACCCGATATCTCAGAGTCGCTACGCGGGGAGCATGGCACCGGCCTGTGTCGCTTCCTACCATGAGAAGGTCTAGCTGACACCCAACGACCTAGAAGTTCAGACAGGCCATCAATGGAACGAGTGAGGGCCTCCATTTTGACATCACTGACACCTCCGACCGCTGCGCTTGATGCCGTCGAGGTCTGCGTGTCAGATACGCGAGATTGATCCTGTAGCGGATCTGGGAGACTGTCCGTACCTCTTGGCTCTTGATCTGACATGCCCTCACGCAGTATATGGCAGGTTATGTCAGTAACTAGGACAGTGTGGTCTTTTTTTTTTTAAAGAAAAAACCGAACGCTGAAGGGTTAAAGCTCTTAGAGAGAGCTACCCCAGCTGTCTCCCATTAATGGTTAACCGCCTTGAAGGGGTTAATGTCGCAGACTCCCCACAACCTTTTGTTAAGTTAAAAAGGTGTGCGAGCCCCAGACAGGGTGCCTCTTATGAGGAAAAGCTGCAGGACAGCGCCTTCTTATTGTGCTGAAGAAGGGTGCCTGCGCTGAGGGGGTGAGAAAATTAAGCTTCTGCCCTGACAGGCAGAAGCGACTCACCCAGCTGGTCCGCGGTGTACCGCTGTGTCTTAGCTTCTGTTCGGGAGGGGAGTAGAGTGAGGAGCCCAGAGATGCCTAAAATAATGGCCGCCGCGCTGGAGGATAAAGCCGGAAGAGAAAGAGCCGGCGAATCGCGGGCTCAGAGCGCTTCCTGCCCGCGAGAGAGCAGGAAGCGCGAGGCCACGCCCCCCGTTTCAAAAAAGAAGCGCGCGACTCCCCCGCTCTCCTCCTGCCCCGTCCACAACGGAGCGATCCTATGTCCTGCAGGCATCCACCTGCGGACAAAAGTGAAAGTCATCACACTGACACATGTACCAGCGGCTGCCGCAGCAGCCGCTGAGGCACTCAAAACACATTAATAAAAAAATGTATTTTTTGAGTACTCACCCAGCTGAGCGCCACAGGGACCCCCAGGGATTTGTGGCGCTGTGCCCGTAGATTCTCCCCAGGGCGGGGAACGCAGTGACCCCAGAAGCGTGGTTTGCGTCCCCGCCAGGGAAGCAACCCTCATCCCCCAGGGCCGGCAGGGTTCTGTTGGGACCACCATAAGGGTAATGCAGATCCGCCAAGGGAGGGGTGGGGGTCCAGCAGCGCTGAGACCCCTGAGACCTCTAGACCACTGTCCAAGTCTCTGTCCGATAAAAAATAAAAAATTCTTCTGAGGAGCTGCATCCAGCAGCGACTATCCTCTGATACCTCAAATTTTAGACTGGAGAGCTGGAGTAGGAGGAGCCCGACCTGGAGGGGCCGGTCAACACTCTTTTTAATCTGAGGTGTCTATCCCATCTGGGCTCCGCCCACCCACTAGTAATGACTAGTGTGTGTCTCCCTTCCTTCGTCTGCAGCTGAAATATGAACTTAATACTCAGGTTTGCACATTTCTAAAATGCACTTCTGTTCTGCTCAAAAAAGATTCCATGATGTGGCTAGTTTAAAATGCTCATCTGCGGACACGTCCTCTATTTAGTGCAGTGTGTCAGGGCGGAAAAAAAATATCAGAATAATTTCTAACAGGCTTTAAAGCTCCCAGACACAATATTCTTTTTCAAATCAACTGGGATTAGCTGTATGAAGAGTAAAAGTGAAGTTTTTTTTTTTTAGTGCTTACAGTCTATATAATCCAAATAGCAATATGATAAAAGTGGAAAATTCATTGTGTAGAAACTGTTAAAACTAAACTATTAAACGATTTATTTCAAAGATTTTCTCATTATTATACTCCATGTTTCTCAATTATTGAAAATCTAAAAAACTATTTTAAGTAAATGTTTCCCTCCACTTCAACTTTTATTTTAATGATGTATATTAAAGTTAAAAGAAAAAAGTACATAGGCAACTCAAACAGTTTTCTGAATATACATCTCCATCTACTTCATAAAAGTGAAAGGCAAAGCAAACGAACCTTAACAAAATACCTTACGTAAGTCACAAGAACCACTGTAGGATGCTCCCAAAATCAAGCTACACATCGATTGACTGTACATATTTTTTGTGCACAGAAAACATGCTGTGTTATCTACTCACAAATACTACATATTCCTATCCAGTAGATAATACTTTCATACATTGGACAGAAGTTCAAAATGCAGGAAAATGTGAGCTATTTTAACATTCAATAATTTTTAAGTAAAACTATACAAAATCAATTTGCTTAAGAAATAAAGCTCCTCGCTTTGTGGACAGACAACAGTAATGACTCTTCATGAAGATGATGGGCATCAGCTTAGGCTCCTGTGGTTCTCCATGGCAATTTGTAATAGCTGTGAAAAAAATATATAATTTAGTTAAACCTGTATTCATCATACATTGTGATAGCCAAGCTACTAATGTAACAAATATAGTAACAAAAAATGCAAAGAATTTTCCACCTGCGAATAGCAATATCAGTAAAGTGGATTTGATTTTTTTTTTTCGAAATCTCAGCTACATGCTGCAGAAAGAAATCTGTATAGGAAATGGACTTGCAGTGCACATTTTAAGGCTAAGTGCACACGTTCAGGAATGTGTGCAGAATATTCCTGAGCAAAATCTGACTTTTTTCGTGGTAAAAACGTGCGTTTTTCTGAGCGGATTTTGCGCGGGTTTTTTTTTTAGCATTTTTACCGGAAAAACGCTAGAATTACGCAAAATTAATGAACATGTTGCTTCTTTTTCCGCGATGCGTTTTTTTTTCGCGGAAAAAAACGCACCATGTGCACAAAAATTGCGGAATTCATTCTAAATAGGATGCTTTATTCATGAGTTTTCTGCCGCGAAAAAAATGCAAATAATCCTGAACGTGTGCACTTAGCCTAAAGAGTAATTATGATCTTAATTTTTTTTTCAGAAATCAATGGTACAAGGAAAGCTAGGACACTTGAAATACATATCAGAGAAATGTGCTTCTTTCCTGTCCAGAACTGTTCATTCTTAACAGATTGTTAACAGATTTCCACATTACTAAGACATGAGATGATTGTTGCGGTTTATTCAAGCCGATGGAGAGGAAAGTGGAGTAAGATGAAAGAAATGGAGGCAATATTCTGCTGCAAGTTCACCTGAAAAGTGAATGCTCCAGGCTTACTTTGAAAATAGGTAAAGCAATTATGTTTACATTACAGATGGGTATCTTCTTTACTCAAAAATCCTAACATCTACAATGATTTTGCTGTAATAACAATTTACCATGTACCCAAGATGCTTAACAGTTTCCACTGCCATTAAAATCCAACATTTTAGGCATTGGATCTCTAGAAGATATACTCAGTGCCTAGGTTGATGGTTTTTTTTGCAATCTTTGTCCTGGCTAAGATACCTCTAGATCACTGCCAGGACCTGGTGTCTGGCTATGCATCATGTTTACAGCAGATCATAACAGCCAAAATGTGCTCTACTAAATATTAGATATTTGTCATGAAGGGGATGAATAATTCCGAGACGGCAGTAGTCATTAACCCCTACACAACATGTGACGTACATGTACTGCGCATGTTGTGTCTCTCTGACGTGGGCTCCGGCGCTGAGCCTACACCTTTCCCGGCACAAGTCAGCTGTTTTGAACAGCTGACATGTCCCCCCTAACAGCCGCAGTTGGAAACATGATCCACCTGTGGCTGTTAACCTGTTAAATGCCGCTGTCAATCTCAACAGCGCAATAAAATGCACACATCGTATCCACACCAAAATGGTATCAATAAACGTCAGCTCGGCACACAAAAAAAAAGCTCTCACCCAGCCCCAGATCACAAAAAAAAAAGGGACGCTATTGGTCTCTGAAAATTATGCAATTTTTTTCTTTTTAACCCCTTAATCCCCAAGGGTGGTTTGCACGTTAATGACTGGGCCAATTTTTACAATTCTGACCACTGTCTCTGTTTTCTCGTGACATATTGTACTTCACGTTAGTGGTAAAATTTCTTCGATATAACTTGGGTTTATTTTTGAAAAAAAAAAAACCCACGCAAATATGATGAAAATTTAACCCCTTCATGACCCAGCCTATTTTGACCTAAATGACCTGGCCATTTTTTGCAATTCTGACCAGTGTCCCTTTATGAGGTAATAACTCAGGAACGCTTCAACGGATCCTAGCGATTCTGAGATTGTTTTTTTCGTGACATATTGGGCTTCATGTTAGTGGTAAATTTAGGTCGATAATTTTTGCGTTTATTTGTGAAAAAAATGAAACTTTGGCCAAAATTTTGAAAATTTCGCAATTTTCAAATTTTGAATTTTTATTCTGTTAAACCAGAGAGTTATGTGACACAAAATAGTTAATAAATAACATTTCCCACATGTCTACTTTACATCAGCACAATTTTGGGAACAGCATTTTTTTTTTGTTAGGAAGTTATAAGGGTTAAAAGTTGACCAGCGATTTCTCATTTTTACAGCAAAATTTACAAAACCATTTTTTTTAGGGACCACCTCACATTTGAAGTCACTTTGAGGGGTCTATATGGCAGAAAATACCCAAAAAGTGACACCATTATAAAAACTGCACCCCTCAAGCTACTCAAAACTACATTCAAGAAGATTATTAACCCTTCAGGTGCTTCACAGGAACTAAAGCAACGTGGAAGGAAAAAATGGACATTTTAATTTTTCCAACAAAATTTTTCTTTTAGCATCAATTTTTTCATTTTTGCATGGGCATCAGGATAAAATGGACCCTAAAATTTGTTGGGCAATTTCTCCAGAGTACACCGATACCTCATATGTGGTCATAAACCACTGTTTGGGCGCACGGCAGGGCTCAGAAGGGAAGGAGCGCCATTTGACTTTTTGAATGGAAAATATGCTGGAATATTTAGCGGTTGCCATGTCGCATTTGGAGAGTCCCTGTGTGCCTAAACATTGGAGCTCCCCCACAAGTGACCCCATTTTGGAAACTAGACCCTCCAAGGAACTTATATAGATGCAGAGTGAGCACTTTGAACCCCCAGGTGCTTCACAAATTGATCCGTAAAAAAAAGAAAGTATTTTTTTTTTCACAAAAATTTTCTTTTAGCCTCAGTTTTTACATTTTCACATGGGCAACAGTATAAATTGGATCCTAAAATTTGTTGGGCAATTTCTCCTGAGTACACCGATACCTCATATGTGGTCATAAACCACTGTTTGGGCGCACGGCAGGGCTCAGAAGGGAAGGAGCGCCATTTGACTTTTTGAATGGAAAATATGCTGGAATATTTAGCGGATGCCATGTCGCATTTGGAGAGTCCCTGTGTGCCTAAACATTGGAGCTCCCCCACAAGTGACCCCATTTTGGAAACTAGACCCCCCAAGGAACTTATCTAGATGCAGAGTGAGCACTTTGAACCCCCAAGTGCTTCACAAATTGATCCGTAAAAAAAAGAAAGTACTTTTTTTTCACAAAAATTTTCTTTTAGCCTCAGTTTTTTCATTTTCACATGGGCAACAGTATAAATTGGATCCTAAAATTTGTTGGGCAATTTCTCCTGAGTACACAGATACCTCATATGTGGTCATAAACCACTGTTTGGGCGCACGGCAGGGCTCAAAAGGGAAGGAGCGCCATTTGACTTTTTGAATGGAAAATTAGCTCCAGTCGTTAGCGGACACCATGTCATGTTTGGAGAGCCCCTGTATGCCTAAACTTTGGAGCTCCCCCACAAATGACCCCATTTTGGAAACTAGACCCCCTAAGAAACTTATGCAGATGCACAGTGAGCACTTTGAACCCCCAGGTGCTTCACAAAACTTTATAACGCAGAGCCGTGAAAATAAAAAATCATTTTTTTTTCTCAAAAAATTATTTAGCCCCATATTTTTTATTTTCACAATGGTTACAGGAGAAATTGGACCCCAAAAGTTGTTGTCTAATTTGTCCTAAGTACGCTAGTACCTCACATGTGGGGGAGAACCACTGTTTGGGCACACGTCAGGGCTTGGAAGGGATGTAGTGACGCTTTGAAATGCCGACTTGATGGAATGGTCTGCGGGCGGGCAGAGCCCCTGATGTGCCTAAACAGTAGAAACCCCCCACAAGTGACCCCATTTTGGAAAATAGACCCCCCAAGGAATTTATCTAGATGTGTGGTGAGCACTTTGAACCCCGAAGTGCTTCACAGAAGTTTATAACGTACAGCCGTAAAAATAAAAAATCTTTTTTTTCTTACAAAAATGATTTTTTCGCCCCCAATATTTTATTTTCACAAGGTTAACAGGAGAAATTGGACCCCAAAAGTTGTCCAATTTGTCCTGAGTACGCTGACACCCTATATGTGGGAGCAAGCTACTGTATGGGCACACGTCGGGCTCGGAAGGGAAGTAGTGACGTTTTGGATTGCAGACTTTGATGGAATGGTCTGCGGGCATCATGTTGCGTTTGCAGAGCCCGTGATGTGCCTAAACAGTGGAAACCCTCCACAAGTGACCCCATTTTGGAAAATAGACCCCCCAAGGAACTTATCTAGATGTGTGGTGAGCACTTTGAACCCCGAAGTGCTTCACAGAAGTTTATAACGTACAGCCGTAAAAATAAAAAATCTTTTTTTTCTTACAAAAATGATTTTTTCGCCCCCAATATTTTATTTTCACAAGGTTAACAGGAGAAATTGGACCCCAAAAGTTTTACAATTTGTCCTGAGTATGTGTGGTGAGCGCTATGAAACCCCAAGTGCTTCACAGAAGTTTAGAACGTACAGCCGTAAAAACAAAAAAATCATTTTTTTTACAAAAATGATATTTTCGCCCCCAATTTTTAATTTTCCCAAAGGTAACATAAGAAATTGGACCCCACGAGTTATTGTGCAATTTGTCCTGAGTACGCTGATACCCTATATGTGGGGGTAAACTACTGTTTGGGCGCATGGCAGAGCTCAGAAGGGAAGGAGCACGGTTTGACTTTTTCAACGCAGAATTGGCTGGAATTGAAATCTGACGCCATGTCACATTTGGAGAACCCCTGATGTGCCTAAACAGTTGAAATCCCCCAATTCTAACTCCAACCCTAACCCCAACACACCCCTAACCCTAGTCCCAACCCTAACCATAATCCTAACCACAAACCTAACCCTAACACACCCCTAACCCTAACCCTAAATTTAGCCCCAACCCTAAAGGGAAAATGGAAATAAATACATTTTTTTAAATTTTATTATTTTTCCCTAACTAAGGGGGTGATAAAGGGGGTTTGATTTACTATTTATAGCGGGTTTTTATGTTTGGCAGCTGTCACGCTAAAAGACGCTTTTTATTGCAAAAAATAGTTTTTGCATCACCACATTTTGAGAGCTATAATTTTTGCATATTTTGGCCCACAGAGTCATGTGAGGTCTTATTTTTGCAGTACGAGTTGATGTTTATCGGTACCATTTTTGGGCATGTGACTTTTTGATCGCTTTTTATTTCGATTTTTGGGAGGTTAGAATGAACAAAAATCAGCAATTCATGAATTCAACAATTTTATATAAAAAATAATTTTTGCATCGCTTTATTCTGCGAGCTATACATTTTTTATTTTTTCGCTGATGGCGGCTTGTTTTTTGCGGGACAAGATGACGTTTTCAGCGGTACAATGTTTATTTATATCCGTCTTTTTGATCGCATGTTATTCCACTTTTTGTTCGGCGGTATGATGATAAAGCATTGTTTTTTGCTTTGTTTTTTTTTTTTTTTAAACTTGTGGACAGTTCTATAGGGCGGGTTGTTACGGACGCGGCGATACAAAATATGTGTACTTTTATTATTTTGTTTTTTTAATTTACAGGAAGAAATGAATTTATTGGGGAATATTTTTTTTTCCTTTATTTTGGAATTTTTTTTATACACGTGATTTTTTTTTTTTTTTACTTTTTTACTTTGTCCCAGGGTGGGACATCACAGTATAGGGTCAGATCGCTGGTGTGACAGTGTGCACAGCACACTGTCACAACAGCGATGTGACAGGCAGTGCTGCAGGCTTCCTCAGCGCCTGCTCTCAGAAGGCACTTAGGAAGCCGCCTCCCTGCAGGACCCGGCGGCCATCTTGGATCTGGGGTCTTGCAGGGAGGAAGGCCTCAGAACAACGCGATCACATTGCGCTGTTCTGAAGGTCTTAGGGGAGCCCCCTCCCTGTGCGATGCTTCCCTGTGCCCCCGGTACACATGTTTGATCGCGCTGTGCCAGGGGTTAATGTGCCGGGAGCGGTCCGTGACCGCTCCTGGCACATAGTGCCGGGTGTCAGTTGTGATAATCAGCTGACACCCGGCCGCGATCTCCCCGGAAGCGCGTCCGATCGCATGCGACGTACTATCCCGTTCCTGGTTATACGGGTCCAGGTACCATGGACGGGATAGTACGTCGGATGGCAGAAAGGGGTTAAACAAAGTTTGGATTTTTTTTTCACCACTTAAATAAAAAAAAAAAAAAACTATACATGTTTGGTATCAACAAACTCATAATGACCTGGAGAATCATAATGACAGTTTCAGCATTTGGTGAACGTGGTAATAAAAAAAAAACATCCAAAAAACGTTCTGGAATTGCACTTTTTTTTTTGCAATTTCACCGCACTTGGAATTTTTTTCCTATATGGTAAAACCAATGGTGTTGTTGAGAAATACAAAATGTCACACAAAAAACAAGCCCTCACATGGCTGTACGGACCGAAAAATTAAATAGTTATGGCTTTGAGAAAAATTGGAGCAGAAAAACAAACGCAAAAACAAAAAAGGGTTGCGGCGTGAAGGTTTTAAAAGGGGGTTGAATAATTTTGATTGCAACTGTGCTTCTGAATCTCCTTTAAATGGCATCATACTGCTGTGTTGTGACTGTCAACATAAGTGTATTTCGGTAAAAACAAGTTTTTATGGTTGGAAAACATATTAGACTTACCTTATTTTCCAGAATGTCTTTCTGAATACTCGCTTAAAATTGCAGACACAGTGAATAAATCCTTCCCTCGAATCCTCTTCAGAAGCTCTTCAGGCATGCCAGCTGTGTTTATGCCAAGAGACTTAAGAGACTCATCATTGGTATGGTCTTCTAGCCTGGCACGCTTAACATAGGGCATATCGCCTTCCTGATCCTCCCAACCAGATGAATTATAAGACCTTAAGCTTTTTTGGGGTCTTGGTTCTTGCCTCCCCAATTCTCCTCTTGGATTATCATAATAATCATTGTGCTGAGTTTGTGAAGAACTTGGAGGAAGACCAACTCTACTATATGGTTTTTCCTTGAGGTCACCATATTTAGGGTCTACAACCTGTGATGAGTTGCCATAAGAATTATCCCACTGTTTGTCATATACACTGGGTTTATCGCCAACATTAGTATATGGATTACATGTCTGCTCACTTTGTACAGACGTCATCGAGTTAGCAATGCCACCATTTCCATATCCATAATTGAGGGATTGTGATGTGGGTTGAGGATTGATGGCTTGTGATGTGCTAGGATAGTTTTGCATTTCGGGAGGTGGGACCTGATAAGCATTCGGATTCATTGATTTTGCTGCCATTTCTCCCATCGGCCCATACACTTGGGAGCCAAAATTCTGATACGGCATCATTGGATTCATATTCATCTGCGTATTTCCCACCTTCTGAACCCTGGAACTAAGCCAGTTGTATTCATTACGGAATTATTTACGGGCATTGGGGCCATGAGACTATTGTTAAGCGAGGCTGTTTGCATAACCATTGCGTTCTTCTGAGAGGCCATTAACAACATGAGTTGTTGATTTAGATTAGCACTTTGTGCAGTTATAGTGTCCTTTACCATGGAGGCAATTTGTACCATCATTTTCTGGTTTGCTTGCTCTTGTTCTTCATTCTTTTGGGACAACAACAATGACTTTAACATCTGCAACTTTGAATTTGGCTGCGTACTTTCAGAAACGGTGGAATTTTGTGGAATAGCTTCAAGCAATGACACTAATTTCTTAAAAAACTGAGCATCGTCTTGGCTTGTGTTTTTTACAGAGGAAGAATCAGCCTTCTGGGGGGGTTGATTCTCCTTGGGCATGAAGGCATCTGGCACTGCCTGATTCGCGTTTAAAGGAACAAATGTTTTCTTCCATGCAAGTTGATACGGTTGTGCGCTTGGCATATTTTGTTTTGCATTCATAGGTGGAACAAATGCATTTTGCGGTGTATTCATAGGTGGAACAAATGCATTTTGCGGTGTATTCATAGGTGGAACAAGTGCATTTTGCGGTGTGTTCATAGGCGGAACAAATGCATTTTGCGGTGTAATCATAGGTGGAACAAGGGCATTTTGCGGTGTGTTCATAGGCGGAACAAATGCATTTTGCGGTGCATTCATAGGTGGAACAAATGCATTTTGCGATGCTTGTTGATACAGTGGTGCCCCTAGCAAGTTTTGCTTTGCATCTATGGTAGGATTAAATGCATTTTGCGGTGCTTGTTGGTATGGGGGTAGATTTGGCTTATTTTGGACTGCACTAATGTTTTGTAAATTTTTTCCAAAAAAAGCACTCGGCGTACCAAGTTTTTCAAAATTGGCATTTCCTCCAAGACCTGTAAATATAAAATGAGAAATTATCAGATGGAATCAACTTTAAGAAAAATTATGGTTTTAGAAGCAAATAATGTTATCACTTGCGTTCAGAAGCATGGTAAAATCTGAAACATTAGCTTTTTTTTTTTTACAGCAATTTTATTTTTTTCTCTCTCTCCAGTAAATAATTTGCAGCTATATCAGATTAAATGATGGTGATGACCATTCCTCAGGGTCAAACACCCTGCACCCCCAGCAAGTCTATTCATTTGAGTAAGGGTACCGTCACACTCAGCGACACAGCAGCGATCCCAACAACGAAACGACCTGGCACGGATCGTTGCTGCGTCGCTATGTGGTCGCTGGTGAGATGCCAAACAGTCAGATCTTCCCAACGACGTAGCAACGATCCGCGACCAGTAGCGACCTGTGTAACGATGTGTCTCCTATGTGTCTCAGTGCTGAGTCGCTAACGAGATCGTTGGTAAAAGGCGTCAAACACACCGATGCATGCTACCCAGTGGGACCTCAACAATCAAAAAAAGGTCCAGGCCATTCCGACATGACCAGCGATCTCACAGCAGGGTCCGGATCGCTGGTACGTGTCAAATTTAGCGAGATCGCTAGCGAGGTCACTGTTGCGTCACAAAACTTGTGACTCAGCAGCGATCTCGCTTAGTGTGACGGGGGCTTAAGAGCTGATCTACAGCATCTGAAGCAGCCCCTAAGCAATGTGACATGTGCTGATAATTTTTATTTCTACAGCGCCAACATATTCCGCAGCACTTTACATTATAGAGGGGACTTGTACAGACAATAGACATTACAGCATAACAATAAACACAGATCAAAGTAGATACCAAGAGGAATGAGGGCCCTGCTCGCAAGCTTACAATCTATGAATGTTTACATCCAACCATAGTCAAAACTGGCAACAGCCGATTGTGTAGGGGAGAGGAGTGGGGCGCTAGCCCCACACCAATTTGATATTGATGACCTGTCCAATTATAGGTAATTAACATGCTCATACTGTACAAGCCCTTTACCAATCACCCTACATTTATAAACAGCCACAGACTATGCAATGCTTCTGGGAAGCCATGCCCTCATGCTTGAGAGAAAGATTGTGACTTCCCTAAAATGTCACAATCTGTAAACCTAGACCAGGCAGTCTGCAGATGTACCACGTTTATCACAGTGGCTCAAGCTGGATGATGAATCTGGAACATCTTTAGACACAAATATAAAAATTTGCGCTGAGTGTCTGGAGGAAATGTGATTACTTTCTGTGTCCTGATAAAACCCTCTATACTGTGGTCAGTGTGAAATAAGGCTAAAAAATAGAAATGTCACTTTAAAACAAATATATTGATGTACTCCAATTGCAGAATATGTTACTAACAGCAAAAGGATACTAGATGGCATCTTAATGCGCTTATAAGTCCCAAATTAGGGTAAAAAATTGCAAATTCCATCCATATTAATAAATAAAACACTTGGTCCAACAGCGGTCGATAAGTAAGCGAATAATAAGGTGCTGTTCCTACCTCACTGCCACAACATTTCCTCCAGACACTCAGCGCAAATTTTATATTTATATTTATTAAGGGGTTATAAGAGTGGTGTTGCCTCTCTATTCGCAGCAGTTTGTCTGGCTATACTCACCAGCGCCTAAGTACACTAGTTATCTTCAGACACAAATCTACTTTCTGAGCAGGTTGGCTTAAATTATGACAATGCTTTGGCTCACATTTTCATATTTTAAAAGGTTTGTCCGGTCTAAATCGATAAGTCTGCAGTCACTCTGACGGCAGACTTCTGAATCTCCCCAGCGTGCGCACGTCATGCGCTGCAAGGATTCGCTGGTTTCTGACCCGGGACTGGAGGAGTATGTATGAGTTATACATAATCCAGGCCGGTGGGCGAGGCCACACCCTCTAATCAGACACACCCACATAACTAGACGGAGCGCGGCCTCACTCTCAATACAAGCTTGCATGGAGCAAGACCACCCCACTAGACGGCCTCTGGCTGAGAGTATGTACAACTCATACATGCCATTCGGTCCCAGGATAGAAACCGTGGAATCCCCGCAGCGTCCAGTATGCGCGCTGGGAGGATTCACAAGTCTGCAGTCACAGTGATTGCAGACTTAGCGATTTGGACCGGACAACCCCCTTCAGTCATACCTCTTTCTGCTTATGTCACATCTTTTCCTCTAAGCACGCTCCTTGCTGAGTGAGGTGCAAAAAGTGTCAAAAGAACATAAACGCGGTGCAATGTACAGGTCGATTATAAAAGATTGATCGGGTTTTGTATTCATATTACTGAAAAGATATAAATTTCAACCGTTTGTAAACGTATCGAAACGTCACATCTCAGAATTTGTAACTCGTGCGTAGACTCGCTTGTGACTCACCAGGGAAGCATCAGATACCAAAATGGCGACTATGCAAGAGAAAGCGTTGTGTTTTAGTGAAGTGCGTTCTGAACACAGTCTGAAAGTGACCCACCCGGTCACCAGAGCATTCTGTGGTGGCATTGACAAATAAGGCCTCTTTCACACATCCGTTTTGTTGTATCAGGAAAGATCCGTCCTATGCCTGAAGGGACGGATCCGGCGCTGAAACAAAAAAACTGATGCAACGGATCCAGTATTTTTTGCTGGATCCGACCTGAACTTTTGAACCCAGAAAAAGAGGGTTTCTGATGCCCGGAGACACCGGAAAATGTAGTAGTAGTAGTAGTAGTAGTAGTAGTAGACCTCGATTTCCAGAATCCGGATCAGACTTTTGCCGGATTGCACAAAAGTCTGATCCGGTTCCATTGACTTCTATTGTTTGCGGCTGCCTGATGCGCCGCTTCAGGCACATCAGGCGGCTCCGGCAAAAAAAAAAGTTACATGCTCCGTTTTGTCCGGTCGCCGGAATGTACATTTCCGCCGGATCCGGACAAAAACGGATACAACGCACTGACATCAGGTGCCATCCGGCACTAATGAAAGTCAATGCAAAAAAAAAAAAAACGCATCCGGCATTACATTTTGGCGGATGCGGTTGGACAAAAAAATGCCGGAGGGCACCGTCAGGCGCACAACGGATGTGTGAAAGAGGCCTAAAGGACAAAGAATGCTTGTGTAAAAAGCCCCAAATGACCGAATGTTACAGGAAAAGCCGTGGAGAAAGTTCGAGAGACTGGGAAATGCTGCAGAGCGTTGGGTCCAACCTGATCACTGCATCGATGTGTTGTGTGAAAAAAGGAGGACACATAGAACATTTGTAAGCATTATGTACTAAACTTGGACAGTTTATGTTTGTGATGTGCCAGTCACTATTCTGCATGTAATACATTTTGAAATATACCCCTTTGAAACCTAATGAATTTTTTATAATCACTCTTGATATACGACAATTTTGGGTACAAACTGGGCCAGTATTCTGACATTTTGTTTAGTAAATCTCTCCCTCTGTACAAAGAATAAAAAAAGCTCCTTATTTAACAAGAACTTCACTTAACTCCATCCCAAAGTAGAATGTAAGGGGTTATACCCACACTATAACCAGCAGATGCCTTTAACCATTTAAATGCTTATGTTGCTCTCTGACAGTAGAATTTAAATGGATTGACTGCCCTTCACCCATGACGTGTCAATGGATTTACATGGCACCCAGGAAATCGCTGAAGGCACTAATGAAGGTCATCTTAAAGGGAATCTGTTACCAGGTTTTTGCTATGCAAACTGAGAGCAACAAGATGTAGGGACAGACACCCTGATTCCAGCAATGTGTTACTCACTGGTCTAAATGCTGACATTTTGATAAAATCAATGTTTTTTTCTGCTGCAGATCTAGCAGTATAATCCCACCCACACCACTAATTGGCAGCTTTCTGTGTATACTGTAAATTGGCAGGAAGCTGCTAATCAGTGGTGAGGGCAAGGATACACAGAACAAAAGGAATACATGGCAAGAGACAACCAGTCCTCTAGTGATAATCTACTGAAGATAAAACACTGATTTTATTGAAATTGCAAGAAACAGCCCATTAAGTAACACATCGCTGTAATCAGTTACTGCCCCTACATCAAGCTGCTCTCAGATTACAAAGCAAAAACCTACTGACACATTCCCGTTAACCTTCCTATGAATCCCAGTTTGTGGCTGGGCCTCATAGGAGAATGTCATTTTCTCCATTTACTGTACACTCTAGTATTGTAGCATATAGAACAAAAACCCAAATGTCCCAGGTTCAAGTTCACTAAGGAGACAATTTTTTTTTAGAATTTTTTTTTTTTTTTTTTAACATAACAGATTGAATTCACCCCTTGGTCCACTTTTTTTTTTTTTTTAAATAAATAAGTAAAGAAAAACAAAACATGTCTGTTATCGCTGAATCTGTAAAAGACGTATCAAAATATTAAATCAATTAACACGTACAGAAATCACAAAAAAAAATAAATTGGTTAAAGGGGGGAAAAAACACGGATTTTGGTAAAAACTTACCTGTAAAATCCTTTTCAGCGAAGGAAGGAAGAGAGACACAGTATTCATTACTGATGGGTAGGCGGAGCCCCAGATCAGGATGTTACCTCAGATCAAAAGAGTGATGACTGGCTGGCCCCTCCAGCTCGGGCTCCTCCTACTCAGCTCCAGTCGTACCAAAGCTTTTAGGAAAAGAGCCAAGATCACCAGCGGAGCAACATAACCCCTTCTGAAGGAACTTCAGAGAAAAAACACAAGGATACAGGTTATGCATGCAAAGAAAGCCAAAAACCACAGAGTTCCAGGTACTACTCACGGAACCTGACTACTGCGATGAGCTGGCGATGCTGGAACAGAGCCTTAGCGCGCTGACCTCAGCCCAGATAATCGCTATCAGATAAGGGTCGCGCTGCATCTGAAAACATCAACACACTTCTGCCTTGGGAGGGTGCTGTGTCTCTCTTCCTTCCTTCGCTGAAAAGGATTTTACAGGTAAGTTTTTACCAAAATCCGTGTTTCAGCTGCAGATGGAAGGAAGAGAGCCACAGTATTCATTACTGATGGGACGTCCCAAAGCAGTTCAAAAATAAGGGTGGGAAAAACCAACAAAAGGCAGAAACCCAACAACCTTAACAACAAAGCGCAACCAGCGCTAAACACAAGTTCATCCAGAACTTTAAACTACAGCTGCCTGCAGGACCCTACGTCCGAGGGCTGCATCAGCGGAAGCACTGACGTCCACTTTATAAAACTTTGTAAACGTGTGGACAGAGCGCCAAGTTGCCGCCCGGCAGAGCTGCACTGCTGAGGCACCTTGATGAAAAAGCCCACGATGAAGCCACAGCTCACGTGGAATGGGCTCGAATCTTAATCGGGCAAGGTTCACCCCGAAGGCGGTAAGCTTCCAAAATAGCTGACCGGATCCAACGAGCTATAGAATCCTTGAAAGCTCGTTGACCACGCCGACGACCTGCTGAAACCACAAACAGGAAGTCCGTCTTACGAAAACCTTGAGTAATAGATAGATAAAACTTCAAGGCCCGCACTAAATCCAATGTGTGTAAATCTCGCTCTTTCGCATTCTTCGGATCCAGACAGAGTGAAGGCAACACAATATCCTAGATAACATGAAATTGTGATACCACTTTAGGCAAAAAATCACCCCGAGTGCGAAGCACTACACGATCCGGAAAAAACTCCAGAAAAGGAGGCGAACAAGAAAGAGCTGCCAACTCAGAAACTCTCCTCAAGGAAGTGACTGCAACAAGGAAAGCCACCTTCCAAGAAAGTAAAGAAAGGCTAGCAGAAACCATAGGCTCAAAAGGTTTATGCTGAAGAACCTCCAAAACAAGGTTGAGCCGCCAAGGAGACACGGGCGCCTTCCGCGGCGGAAACTTACGAGATATACCTCGGAAAAAGGAGAGCACGTCTCTATTTGAAGCAATGGTTCTCCGGAACAATAAGGACAGAGCAGAAATCTGACCTTTCAGGGTGCTGACTGCCAAACCCTTGTCTAGCCCATGCTGCAGAAAAGCCAACAGGTTGGGAATGGAAAATTTTCTCGGGTTCGAGAGGACCCCAAACACCACTAAAAGAAGGTTTCCCAAATTTTGTGGTAAATCCTAGTAGTAGCCGGACTTCTTGCAGCACGAAGGGTAGCAATGACCTCGGCTGAGAAACCTCTACGGGTCAAGATTTCGGTCTCAAGAGCCACGCCGTCAAACGCAGGGACATCAAGTCCGGATGACAAACGGGCCCCTGAGTCAACAAGTCCGGTTGAAGAGGGAGTGGAAAAGGAGTTGCCGCCAACAGCGACATTATTGTCGAGAACCACACCCTTCTTTGCCAGTCTGGAGCTATCAAAATAGCTGGAATTCTCTCTAGTCTGATCCGACGCAGTACTAGAGGAAGTAGGGATATCGGCGGGAATACATAGATCAGCTCGAG
Organism: Oophaga sylvatica; assembly: GCA_033576555.1. Classification (NCBI taxonomy): domain Eukaryota; kingdom Metazoa; phylum Chordata; class Amphibia; order Anura; family Dendrobatidae; genus Oophaga; species Oophaga sylvatica. The sequence continues at coordinate 214,479,575 of JARQOD010000006.1, read as the reverse complement.
CTGATCCCACTGAGCCACTAGAGCATCCACCGCCACAGCCTTCGGGTCCTTGTACCTGGACATGAACGTCGGTAACTTGGCATTGGACCTGGATGCCATCAAATCCACTTGGGGGGTTCCCCAGCGAGAGCACAGTAGTGCAAAAACTTCCGGGTGGAGGCTCCATTCCCCGGGATCCATCCTTCTGCGACTGAGAAAGTCCGCTGTAATATTCTGAACCCCTGGAATGTGAATCGCCGAAATGGCTGGCACACTGGCCTCTGCCCAAATCAGAATTCGGGACACCTCTACCATGAGTCTGGAACTCCTTGTCCCACCTTGGTGATTGATATACGCGACAGCCGTCGCATTGTCTGTCTGCACTCGGACTGGCAGACCGCTCAAAGGGACCGTCCAATGTTGGAGGCAAAGGAAAATCGCCCTCAATTCCAGGATGTTGATCGGAAGAACAGACTCTTCCGATGACCATACTCTCTGAATCCAGAGATTGTTCCAAACACCCCCCCCCAGCCCGTCAGGCTGGCATCGGTGGTTATGACCGACCACTTCGGAGGGAGGAAAAGCTTTCCCAGGGATAACGCTCCTGGACATAAACACCATCCTAGGGATTCTCGCACCCTGTGAGAGATGATGACGCTGCAATCCAGCGAACCTTGCGATTGATCCCAACGACTCAGAATGAGCCTATGGAGAGCTCTGGAATGAAATTGGACAAACGGAAAAAACCTCATGGACGCCACCGTCAGACCCAGAAGGCGCATACCTTCCGAAGGGACACTGCTGTCGCAGACTTCATAGTCTGTACATGCTGGAGCAGACATGCCTGCTTGTCTGGAGGTAGGGACAACACCGCCCGTACCATGTCGAAATGCATCCTCAAAAACAGGATTGCCTGCGACGATTCCAGAGACGACTTCTCCTTTGAAGCCACAACCGAAAAGGCCGTCCAAATAGGGACGAATCGTAAATCCCCGTCTTTGAAGGATTGCCATGAGATTCTGGCGTCAGAATCGTTGTAAAAATTCTGGGCGTTAAAGCCAAACCGAATGGTCGAGCCACAACCTGGGTGAGGTCTTCCGATGGGAACATGCCAAAAAGCGTCGCGAATGTCGATTGATCGTTCTGCGACAGGGCTGCCATAACTGAGCGAAGCGACTTCATGCTCGGCTCTGACGGAATGTCAGAAGTCAGTCCGCCTTAGCGAATTTTTTTTTTTTTTTTTTTGCCAGCTTCTGCCTTAACAGAAGTTCTGTTTCCAGGGTATGCGGAATTTCTGAGAATTCCCCCTTTTTTTTTTTTTTTTTTAAAAAGAGAGAGACGACACAAACCCCCAGAGGGTTGGTCAGATCATCCCTTGAACCGAAAAGGACTGCCGATAACTATCGGCACAAGTCCTGCCAGACGCAGAAGTCACAGCTCTGCGCTGCGGTAAAGCTGCTTCTTTTGCCTTTGCATCAGCTCCGTGAGGTCAGTCAAATAGCTGACCACTTTCTAAGCTAAAGATAGCAAACCCTGTTGGAAAACTGCGTTCCATCCAAGTCACAGTGCTCTTCTGACTGTAACTGCCGAGGATTGCGCCCTGGATAGCAGTGACGCATTATCCTTCAACTAGAAAAGCCCATCTACCTTGATAGAGGGAAACTTGCCACGCCGTCCTTAGACGGTCCAACCGCTCAGGGGAACTTAACAAGTACACCTAGATCCTTAATACCGAATCTATGATCCACGGCCTCGCAGATGGAAATTGTTGCCATCTCCGTTTTTCTGTCCAGCGTGTCCTGCAGACTCGTCTTCCCTTTTACTAGGAAGATTTGCTAAGCTGGAATGAAGGAACATTCACTTCAGGAGAAGGGGTCCAATTAACAAATAACTCCGTAGAAAAACGGATACAGTTTGTAAGGTCATCGCGACCCATGCGACCCTTGCAACATCCGGGCCGACTTACCAGGACGACTAGTTACCTCCTCTGGTAACTGTAACGTCCACATGGCTTCCACAGAAATTTTAGTACGGCCCCTGAGAGAGAGGCAGGGTGTCCCTGCCGATCCTCCTTAACCGAATCGGACTTCTTCGCTAAGCGAGAAGGAAAAACACCGATTTGTGTCACTCCCTTGAGAGGATCTAGTTGACACTCCATAACCTAAAAGGTCATCAATAGAAACCAGTGAAGGCCTTCATTTTGACACCATTGGAACCTCTGACCGTGTATGAGTCGAGGTCTGCGTGTCAGATACGCGAGGCTGATCCGTAACGGATCTGGGAGAGGGTCTCTGACATACCCTTGCATAGTATATGGCAGGATAAACCTGTCAGTAACCAGAGCAGTACTTAAATAAAAAACAAACGCTGAAGGGTTAAAGCTCAAAAGAAAGAGCTACCCCAGCTGTCTCCCATTAAGAGTTAACCTCCTAAGAAGGGGTTAAAGTAGCTGACTCCCCACAACCTTGATAGTGAAAAAGGGTGTGCGAATCTCAGGCGCCTCTTATAAGGTCGCAGCTGCAGGACAGCCATGCCACACTAAACAGAAAACGTTCCACAAGATCGCTAAAAAATTGCGCTGTTTTTTATAACGCAATGACCGCCAAAGTTGTCAAGGAGATCGCTAATCGCCTATGCGATGCTAATGAGATCGCCCAGATTGGCAGCTAATAGCGACATTAAAAATGACACACAAACGATCGCAATATTATGCGACGCCATCAGGATCGTCAGCGGAAACGTATAGTGGCAGCATTAATGTCGCAGACTCCCCACAGCCTCTTTATTAATATTAAAAGAGTGTGCGAGCCCCTTATGCGAGAACAGCCGCAGGACAGCGCAATCTGTCACTCAGAAGTGCCCCAGACGGCGCCCGCGCTGTGGAGGTGAAGGGGTTAAGCTTCTGCCCGGCGGGCTAGAAGCGACTCACCAAGCTGGACACGTATTCTAGCCGGGAGGGGAGGAGAACGATCCGGGGAGCTTTCAACCTACAGGCTTTATCAGCAATAGCCACGCTGTGGAGGTGAAGGGGTTAAGCTTCTGTCCGGCCGGCTCGCTTGTCAGCAATGGCCGCCGCGCTCTGCCTCCGTGTGCTCCATGTAGAGGAGCCGGAAATGGAGGCTGCAGTAAAGCGCGCGCTCAGAAGCGGCGCGAAATTCAAAAAATAAAAAGAGCGCGTACTCCCCTCCTTTCCCTCGTCCTGCAGGCATCCTCCTGCGGACATAGAAAAACTAGTCATCGGCATATATTTGTACAGCGGCTGCCGCAGCAGTCGCTAAAACACTCACACACATTTTACCAAAATGTGGAGTACTCACCAGCCGAAACGCCACAGGGACCCCCATGGGTTTCTGGCGCTATGCCCATGCTTCCCCCCAGGGCGGGAAGCGCAGTGACCCCAGTGTGTGGTTTGCGCCCCCGCCAGGGAAACTCTCCTCATCCCCCAGGGCCGGCAAGATTCTGCAGGGACCATAATGTAGTTACAGATCCGCCAAGGGAGAGGCTGGTGAAATACATTGATAAACATGTAATAGCGCTGTCACCGCAGTGCTGAAGCATACTGATATACAAGTAATAGCGCTGCCATCAGACGCTAAAACACTCACACATTAATAATAAAATTTTGTGTGGAGTACTCACCAGCCAAGGCGCCACAGGGACCCTCAGGGGTTTCTGGCGCTGTGCCCATGCTTCCCCCCAGGGCGAGGGACGCAGTGACCGCACGTGTGGTTTGCGTCCCCGCCAGGGAAGCTCTCCTCATCCCCCAGGGCCGGCAAGGATTCTGCAGGGACTTTGAGTAAATACAGATCCGCCAAGGGAGAGGTTGGGGTACAGCAGCGCTGGTACCCCTGAGACCTCTAGACCAACTAGTGATCCAAGTCTCTTGTCCGAATGTAAAATAATAAAATCTTCTGAGGAGCTGCATTAGCAGCGACCATCCTCTGGACCTCAAATCTTAGACTGGAGCTGAGTAGGAGGAGCCCGAGCTGGAGGGGCCAGCCAGTCATCACTCTTTTGATCTGAGGTAACATCCTGATCTGGGGCTCCGCCTACCCATCAGTAATGAATACTGTGGCTCTCTTCCTTCCATCTGCAGCTGAAAAATGAATCCGCAAATAGTATTTTGCCATTAACTCAATTAACAAAAATAGTATAAATAGAAATGTCAGCTCAGCACACAAAAAACAGCATTCATAAAGGTCCAGCGACGAGATAATTAAATAAAAAAAAAAAGTTATGGGGTTTAAAAATATATATATATTTTTTTCAAATAAAATTTCAAATTTTGTTTTTCACTATGTACATGTAAAACATCATGTGGGCGTCATGGGTGCATGGACCGAGTGTGCAGTGTGCTTTGACAGCTGCGCATTTAACAGGTTATCCGCTGTGGGTGGAGTTCTGCTAGTGAGATTATTGCTGAATATTACAGGCATCATCTTCCTGTAAAGAAATGGACTCAGTTTCTGAGCCCGCATCAACGCCAGGAAGCAGGCAAGGCATATGAAGCAACTCTATGTCATGTCAGTAAGGCCTCTTTCACACATCCGTTGTGCGCCTGACGGCGCCCTCCGGCATTTTTTTGTCCAACCGCATCCGGCGAAATGTAATGCCGGATGCGTTTTTTTTTCCATTGACTTTCATTAGCGCCGGATGGCGCCGCATGTCATTGCGTTGTATCCGTTTTTGTCCGGATCCGGCGGAAATGTACATTCCGGAGGCCGGACACAACGCAGCATGTAACGTTTTTTATTTTTGCCGGAGACGCCTGAAGCGGCGCATCAGGCGGCCGCAAACAATAGAATTCAATGGAACCGGATCAGACTTTTGTGCAATCCGTCAAAAGTCTGATCCGGATTCTGGAAATCGAGGACTACGACTACTACTACTACGACTACTACATTTTCCAGTGTCTCCGGGCATCAGAAACCCTCTTTTTATGGGTTCAAAAGTTCAGGTCGGATCTGGCCAAAAACTGGATGCGGCGCATCCGGTTTTCATACTAGATGCCGGATGCGGCTAAATGCCGGGGGCGCCGTCAGGCGCACAACGGATGTGTGAAAGAGGCCTAAGTCATCTGAAGACCATAAAGCTTGAGTAACTAGTTTAATAGGTTGCTTTTTTTTGCTGACTTTCTCTGCCCTGCTTGAGTGTCAGGTCTCTATATACACACAAACACAGGGAGAGAAGTCACTCAAGGGGAACGGGACTGGGAAAGCTACCAAGAACGGCCTCTTAAGGTACTGTCACACTAGGCGAGATCGCTAGCGATATCGCTTAAGCGACACCGATTTTATGACGCAGCAGCGACATCGTCAGCGATGTCGCTGTGTGTGACATGTAGCAGCGATGTGGCCCCCGCTGCGATGTCGCTGATCGTGCACGAACGTTCTGGACCGTTTTTTGATCGTTGGCGTCCCGCTGGTGAGCCTGAATTGCTGAGTTTGACACCCTTTATGAACGACGAGCGACCTCGTTGGCGACTCATGTCAGCGGCGCAGGCGGGACTAGGTTTTAACGCCCCTCAGCTCCGATTGGTGGCCACAACATCTAGTCCTTTGTGCGTTGTTGCGAGGATACTATCGTGTGAGTGGGTTTTGCGATCCTGTCAGAGTCGCCACAGCGCTTCATCTTTGCCATTTATACAAGACATTTTTGGGATCCTGAAAAAATGAATCAGGAGCAAACGCAATAGCGGCACAGACTGGATCGCAGTAGCTGCAAAGCAGAAGGCTAGCAGGACGCAGTATGGAACGATGCTGGAAATTCGCATATGAGAACCAATAGCGCTAATACGTGTCTTTTATGACGCGGACGTCCAATCACAAAGCGAGAGCTGTGACATATGACATACAGTGACCACCAATCTGTGCTGAGGGGCGTGGAAAAGGTTGCGCTCAATCACGCCCATGGAGGTCGGGATCTTTAACAATACATGCTGTGTGACAGGTCGTTATACAGATCGCTGATGTGTCGTTTATGAGATCTTCCTGTTTGGAAGCTAACTAGCGACCACATAGCGATGTTCAAATGATCTGTCAGGTCGTGTCGTGATCGCTGGTGCGATCGCTTAGTGTGACAGTACCTTTAGTCTACTTACCCGAACGACATGGTTCTCGGTAAACTTTAAAATACAGGTTTTTCTCTGAAACACTGCAGCTTAGTTCAGGAAGCATGTATCAAGCTGCACCGGTCAAGTTTTATGTTAAACATTTTTGTGATCTGATCGCTATCATGTAGAAAAATACTGAAATACTGCGGTCTTCATAAGGACCACTGAGGGCTACAATTGGCTTTTACGTCCTGTTCTGCAGAGATCATGTTTCAGCAACATTATAAAGCTGGAGGTGGAAAACACCTTCACAATCGGTTATATTCAAAACTCACCCCTACAGTCCCTAAACAATGACTCCTGCATAAGTGATACAGTCAGCCTAGAAGACTTTCCCACAGAAGTCAGTGAATATCTCCAGACTACAAGTTTCTATAGTCCATGTGGCTGCTAAGAAGCCTCTAAATGCGGTTATCAGGAGCTCGGGATGATAGCTGCCCCCACTATTGTGTACAGAAAATAGAATAAAGGAATCTAAGAGAAAAAAATAAAATATGAATAAATGTTTCACCTGGTTATAATTTGGAAAATAAAGTAGGCAATAAGATTCCATTTAATGTCTTTCAGTACAATGCCTACTTAGACCTTTGCACATTAAATTTTATCATGAAAAAAACCTTACTTTTTGATTTTTTTTTCTTCTTTTTTGAAGACATGTTAGGTTGTGAATTCATCTGTGTTGCATTAGGCATACGTGAACGTTGGTTTGCAACATTCTTCACCAAAGACATGGCCACGTCCTGTGCTTTAGCAACTCTAGATGGAAAGAGCTTAAACGATAAAGCAACATATTATTACAAATATCTGGGCACTCAAACCAGTAAATTAAACTACAGCAAATGCCAATCAGAAGAAGGGTCTTTGAGAAAGGGGTACTATAGCTCACAGATTAAAGCAATAGTCATTCCGAGTGTCAGTAGTCTAAATGTCTGGTGATGGAAAAAAGACTTTTTTGATCTTTGTGCAGTTCAAAAAAAACTAATAGTAGAATGGCGATTTACAAGTTAAAAGGGATTGTCCAGGTTGAACTACTGATGACTAGTGATGAGCGAATAGCTTCAGGCAAGTCCTTATTCGTCGGAGTAGTTATAGCGCTTACCGAATAGCTGCCTCAGGAACCCGGATACCTGGTGAGCTCCCGATAATCAGCTGTTCGGTGCCGCAGCTGTATGTGTCGCGGCTGTGTGACAGTCACAACACATGTATGGAGAACCCAACAAACAGGCTATCCATGCATGTGTTGTGACTGTCACAGCTGTGCCGCTGAACAGCAGATTATCGGAGCGCTCCAGGTATCTGGGTTCCTGAGGCAGCTATTCGCTATTCGGATAAGGACTTATCCGAAGCTATCGCTCATCCCTACTGATGACCTATTTGATGATGACGTGCAGCAAATTCACTGATTAGCTGAAAGCTGTGCCAGCAGCAGCCGAGACTAAGCAATGTATAAGGAGGACCACAGTAGCCCCAAACATTGCATAGTGCCCGTTGCAGAGTACTGCGCGTTGTCTCACATTCAAGAATTAGACCTCCAATCTCAAATTGATGACCTATTCTGTGAACAGGTCATCAATATGACAGTGGAGGAGACAACCTTCATGGTTCCTTTGCTGTAATCAAAATCATTTGGAATGGAACGTTGCAAACATGCAAATCCCAATTAAGACAAAAGTTTTCATGTCCCTCAAGCACAGTATCAGGTATACATAAATGTGCTTGTGTGTGCATGGCTCATGAAAGATGAAAATGTGCTGCATGTAGTTTAAAAAACAAACAAACAAAAAAACAAACCCCCACAAGTAGAAACTTACAGCAACTTGCATTGCATTGGTACTATAAAATTTCAGATTAGCAGTCAGCTTCTCACATAGCCTTGTTACAGTCGTTGCTTCAATTTCACTGTCAATCTCAAATGATTCCTGGAATGGAAACCAAAATAGATATTGGAGAAAGGTACATCTAAGTATATATTGTAAGTTTAGGCAGAACAGCTAACAAATTTCCACATTTCTTATTGTAGGACACAAACATTAACAATATTGTTAATTTCAGGGAATCTTGCATGTGTTATTGTTACCTAAACCCTTAAGGAGTGAGAAACCATCAGAATAATTTAGCAATGTACAGTAAAGGCATGGCCATAATGGCACTGTTATTCATGCCGGCCAGCTTATCACCTGAAAACTGCAAATGCGGACTAAAGGACAACTATAAGGTGGATTTCTACACTAAAGTTACCAATTTAATCTGTATAGCAGCGCTATTATGGTCAGGACTAAGGCCAAATTGGAATCTGTCATCACAATTTTGCTAAAGTCCACACATTTTAATTTTTCATTTGTTCACGGTCACATTCCAGTAACCATAACAGTTTTATCTATAGCAGACATAGCTGTATGAAGACTTTTAAAGAAAGACTTGCATTTGTCAGTGGTACCATTTTGGAGTACATAAAACCTGATACCAAACTTATTCTACTCATTTCTTCCTAAAAAGAATAAAACAATAATTTTGCCATTTGTTGACATTTTAAATATTGCTTTCATTTGCGGCAAAATATGAAGTTTTTCGTTACTGTAATAATAGGCTGACACCAAGGTTATAGGCTGACACTAAGAATACATCTTAGAAAAAAAGCCGACGTCTCACTCAACAAGCTACATCTGGGCTGTTGACACCCAGCTATTCAATTAGTGTAAAGTAGTAGAAGTTAAACCAAATACCCCCCCACCACCAAACAAATGAGGGTGCTGTGTCACCCAATGAAGGCTACGAGAAAGATTTTAAAGGTGAGCACTGAAAATCTTTAGTTCTCGCTTCATTGGGGGACACATGAACCATGGTACAACCTAAATTAGTCCCTAAGGTGGAAAAATTAATGCCTTTATTATTGAAGGAAGAATAGCAATCCTTCCGGTAACTACTGCTTGTAGAACCCTTCTGCTAAGACTTGTATACCTAGACGCAAATGCAAAAGTTCCACAAAGACATGGACAGAATACTAAGTTGTGGCCCAATGGAATAGAAGAACAGACGCCTGGAGGCATAAGACCCAGGAAGAGTCTACTCGATGTGGGAAGTCAGCCATGTCCCGACAAAGGAGCCGCACAATCTTTCACATTGGCAAATCGAAACCAGTGATGAATAACAGCCTTAGACAGTCTGACCTCTGCCAGAACACACTGGCAAGAATGGAGCATTGAGAAATAGGTAGAGCTTCACAGCTCTGATACATAACACAAATACATTACACTAAGCTAAACTGCACAGCTGGGTGTCAGATGCCCAAATGTAGTCTATAGCAGAGGAATCCGTTTTTTTCCTAATAAGTATTCTTAATGTCAGCGTCCAGGTGGCAGCAAGTAACCCAAGGTTCCGGTGTCCCCCAATCGACCAAGAAAAAATGTTAACTTGATTCTGCGAGTCAGCACGGTTACTGAGACATCAATGTTTTGACATTTTAACTGTTTCATTACTTTTCTGCAATACAGTCACAGATATTTTTTTTTGCTGCCATATTTTGAGAGTTAAAAGCTTAACATTTATCTGGCAACGAAGCTATATGAGGACTTATTAGAATCACAGAATGCTAGTGTTGGAAGGGATCTCCTGGGTCATCGTGTCCAACTCCCTGTTCAATGCAGGATTCACTAAACCATCTCAGACAGATGTCTGTCCAGCCTGTTTGGCTAAGTTCACACTGGGTGTTTTTGCTGCATTTTTTTCTACAGCAAAATGTGATCTCTTGGCAGGAAAGAAGCTGCAGAAAAAAAACATGTTTTCCTTGCGTTTGTGTTAAAATGATACCTGCATTATTGGTGCGATTTTTCAGTGTTTTTTTCACCCCCCTTTCAATTCAAATGGGTGAAAACCGCTGAAAAAAAACCAATGAAATAAGTGACATGCTTTATGTCCAAAAAACCATGCAAAGTACGAAATGTTGATGACAAAGATTTTTGAAAGCTCAGACATAGCTGGTACTGTAAAACGCAGCTGAAAATTAGCATAAAAAATGCATATAAAAAGCAGCAAAACCGCCCAATGTGAACATAGTCTTTGAAGACTTCAATAGAACTCACCACCTCTCGTATAGGAGCCAGGATCGGATGATGACAGGCGCCCCTTTAGCAATATAGGAGCCAGGCTCTGATGATAGGAGCCATATTCTGATGACAGGAGCCCCTTTAGCAATATAGGATCCAGAATCTGATGACAGGTGCCCCTTTAGCAATATAGGAGCCATGATCTGATTATGACAGGAGCCCCTTTAGCAATATAGGATCAAAGATCTGATGACAGGTGCCCCTTTAGCAATATAGGAGCCAGGATCTGATGACAGACGCCCCTTTAGCAATATAGGAGCCAGGATCTGATGACAGGCGCCCCTTTAGCAATATAGAGCCAGGATCTGATGACAGGCGCCCCTTTAGCAATATAGGAGCAAAGATCTAATAACTGGAATCGCTTTAGCAATATAGGAGCAAAGATCTAATGACAGGCGCCCCTTTAGCAATATAGGAGCCAGGATCAGATGATGACAGACGCCCCTTTAGCAATATAGGAGCCAGGATCTGATGACAGGCGCCCCTTTAGCAATATAGGAGCAAAGATCTAATAACTGGAATCGCTTTAGCAATATAGGAGCAAAGATCTAATGACAGGCGCCCCTTTAGCAATATAGGAGCCAGGATCAGATGATGACAGACGCCCCTTTAGCAATATAGGAGCCAGGATCTGATGACAGGCGCCCCTTTAGCAATATAGGAGCAAAGATCTAATAACTGGAATCGCTTTAGCAATATAGGAGCAAAGATCTAATGACAGGCGCCCCTTTAGCAATATAGGAGCCAGGATCTGATGACAGACGCCCCTTTAGCAATATGGGATCAAAGATCTGATGACAGGAGCCCCTTTAGCAATATAGGAGCCAGGCTCTGATGACAGGAGCCCCTTTAGCAATATAGGAGCCAGGATCTGATTATGACAGGAGCCCCTTTAGCAATATAGGAGCCAGGATCTGATGATGACAGGAGCCCCTTTAGCAATATAGGAGCCAGGATCTGATGATGACAGGAGCCCCTTTAGCAATATAGGAGCCATGATCTGATCACTGCATCCCTTTAGCAATATAGGAGCCAGGATCTGATGACAGACGCCCCTTTAGCAATATAGGATCAAAGATCTAATAACTGGAATCCCTTTAGCAATACAGGAGCAAAGATCTGATGACGGGCGCCCCTTTAGCTATATAGGAGCCAGGATCAGATGATGACAGGCGCCCCTTTAGCAATATAGGAGCCAGGATCTGATGACAGACGCCCCTTTAGCAATATGGGATCAAAGATCTAATGACGGGTGCCCCATTAGCAATATAGGAGCCATATTCTGATGACAGGAGCCCCTTTAGCAATATAGGAGCCAGGCTCTGATGACAGGAGCCCCTTTAGCAATATAGGAGCAAGGATCTGATTATGACAGGAGCCCCTTTAGCAATATAGGAGCCAGGATCTGATGATGACAGGAGCCCCTTTAGCAATATAGGAGCCATGATCTGATCACTGCATCCCTTTAGCAATATAGGAGTCATGATCTGATCACTGCATCCCTTTAGCAATATAGGAGCCAGGATCTGATGACAGACGCCCCTTTAGCAATATAGGATCAAAGATCTAATAACTGGAATCCCTTTAGCAATACAGGAGCAAAGATCTGATGACTGGCGCCCCTTTAGCAATATAGGAGCCAGGATCTGATGACAGGCACCCTTTAGCAACATAGGAGTCATAGTCTGATGATGACAGGAGCCCCTTTAGCAATATAGGAGCAAAGATCTCATACCAGGAAACCCTTTAGCAATATAGGAGCCAGGATCTGATGACGAGCACCCCTTTAGCAATATAGGAGTCATAGTCTGATGATGACAGGAGCCCCTTTAGCAATATAGGAGCCATGATCTGATCACTGGATACCATTTAGCAATATAGGAGCCAGGACCTGATCACTGCATCCCTTTAGCAATATAGGAGCCAGGATCTGATCACTGTCTGATGACAGACGCCCCTTTAGCAATATAGGATCAAAGATCTGATGACAGGCGCCCCTTTAGCAATATAGGAGCAAAGATCTAATACCTGGAATCCCTTTAGCAATATAGGAGCAAAGATCTGATGACAGGCACCCCTTTAGCAATGTAGGAGCAAAGATCTAATACCTGGAATCCCTTTAACAGTATAGGAGCAAGGATTTGATGACAGGCGCCCCTTTAGCAACATAGGAGCAAAGATCTGATACCTGGAATCCCTTTAGCAATATAGGAGCAAAGATCTGATGACAGACGCCCCTTTAGCAATATATAGGATCAAAGATCTGATGACAGGCGCCCCTTTAGCAATATAGGAGCAAAGATCTAATACCTGGAATCCCTTTAGCAATATAGGAGCAAAGATCTGATGACAGACGCCCCTTTAGCAATATAGGATCAAAGATCTGATGACAGGTGCCCCTTTAGCAATATAGGAGCCAGGATCTGATGACAGACGCCCCTTTAGCAATATAGGATCAAAGATCTGGTGACAGGTGCCCCTTTAGCAATATAGGAGCCAGGATCTGATGACAGACGCCCCTTTAGCAATATAGGATCAAAGATCTGATGACAGACGCCCCTTTAGCAATATAGGATCAAAGATCTGGTGACAGGTGCCCCTTTAGCAATATAGGAGCCAGGATCTGATGACAGGCGCCCCTTTAGCAATATAGGAGCAAAGATCTGATACCTGGAATCCCTTTAGCAATATAGGAGCCAGGATCTGATGACAGACGCCCCTTTAGCAATATAGGATCAAAGATCTGATGACAGACGCCCCTTTAGCAATATAGGATCAAAGATCTGATGACAAGTGCCCCTTTAGCAATATAGGAGCCAGGATCTGATGACAGGCACCCCTTTAGCAATATAGGAGCAAAGATCTGATACCTGGAATCCCTTTAGCAATATAGGAGCCAGGATCTGATGACAGATGCCCCTTTAGCAATATAGGATCGAAGATCTGATGACAGATGCCCCTTTAGCAATATAGGATCAAAGATCTGATGACAAGTGCCCCTTTAGCAATATAGGAGCCAGGATCTGATGACAGGCGCCCCTTTAGCAATATAGGAGCAAGAATTTGATGACATTCGCCCCTTTAGCAATATAGGAGCAAAGATCTGATGACAGGTGCCCCTTTAACAATATAGGAGCCAGGCCAGGATATGATTACTGGAGTCCCTTTAGCAATATAGGAACCAGGTTCTGCTAACAGGCGACCCTTAAGCAATATAGGAGATGTGCTGCTTATTACCAGTAATGGAAAAACCCCATCTAGTAGTTACCATTGCTTCCTTCTATTTTTTTTTTTTTTACAGACTAGTCTAGATGCCCAGATAAACGATCACAGAAAGTCCAAGTTACAAAAATTACGCTTTTGAAACCCCTTGATCGTGATTTCGCACCACTGTCCCCTAGACCAGTGATGTGCCATGCATGGCACAAGCCCTTTTTTTTGCACGATAAGATGCAGTTTTCATTGGTCCCATTTTGGCATACACATGACTTTAATAATTTTTATTATATTTTTAGAAAATGGAATGAACAAAAAAGAAGTGATTCTGGATTGTTCCGTAAAGAGACTTGAGTGAAGACTTATTTATTGCGTAACAAGTTGTAGGTTTCATTGACTCCATTTTTGGTATATGTGACTTTTTGATCATTTATTTTTTCGTGTAGGGGGTGAACAAAAAAAACCAAACTGCATTTCTAGCATTTTTTATTGTATTTGTGTTCTCTTTACATGATAAAGATATAAATTTATAGCATGGATATATATGATTACAGTCATAACCATTTAGAACCAATTCTTCACTACATTTGCACAAAAATATCATTTAAAAAAAAATAGATTTTTTGCATCATTCTGTGAGTCATGACTGAGTACTGAGTGCTAAGATTATTTTTTTCTTCTATGTAACGAGCTGTAGTTTTTATCGGTGCCATTTTGGTAGTCATAAAACTTAAATAATTTTAATTTCCCCCACCCCCCCAAGACCGCACCACATGAGAGAGGGAATCCGCTCATCAAGGACAGGAACCTACTGAATACAAAGGGTGGAATTTATCCCCCGCATCAGTTAAGGTACTGCCACACTAAACGCTCCCGCTAGCGATCACGATAACGACGCATACTAATGCGATCGCTAGCAGGATCGTTTTAATATCGCTAGTAGCGCACTAATTTAGCGATGTCGTTAAGGACGCTATCGCGGTTAGCGATCTCCTTAACGACTTTGGCGGTACAAAAACACCGCCCATCGCTAAAAAAAAGGTGCCACACAGCGATATATACTCACCAGCGGGACGCCAACGATAAAAATACGGTCCAGAACGCTGTGAACGATGAACGAGATCACAGCAGGGGCACAGCAGGGGCCACGTCGTTGCTGCATGCCACACACACCGGCGCCACTAACGAGATTGCTAAATAGTGACGTATTTTAGCGATCTCGTTAGCGACGCTGTTTAGTGTGGCATACCCTTTAGTTTCCAGTCCTTGAGGGAACCTGTATCTGAAGATCAGTTGAAGATAAGGAATGGAAAGAGCTTACCCAGGCCCAGACTGGTTGACTGGAGGTACGGCTCCTTGGTTGTAGCACTGGGTAGGGTCTTGAAGCCACCGCTGCTGGTCTAGTGGGGACTCGTGTAAGGTGTGTGCATCGGAGACTTTACATGTGTCTACCAGCAAACGCACAGTCCCGGTACTGCGCATGCGCAGGGCGTACTGGGGGAGTGAGGGGGTGGTGTTTGGAGGAGATGCAACAGCTGGTCCCTCATTTCAAGTTGTATCTGATTGCTAAAGAGCACGTTTGCTCCAGCTCGCTTCCTCTCTATAATCATGGAGAAATAGCAACAACTACGACAGAGTTAGGGTGGGCCCAGCAGTGGCAGTCGCACGAGTGGCAAACGAAGCAACAGTAAGGCCAGCCAGAAAAGCAGAGTGGATTATGGATTCTCTGCCGCCAGGGAAGAACAATTGTATGATTTGATCCAGCCTCCGAATCTTGTACCCTTCTTAAACAAATGAGTTGAAAATGATCTTCATGAAAGCTCAAGCCCCTATCACAGACATTTGTGCTGATGACCTGGCCTCCCACTTTATAGAAAAAACACGGATTTTGGTAAGAACTTACCTGTAAAATCCTTTTCAGCGAAGGAAGGAAGAGAGACACAGTAATTCATTACTGATGGGTAGGCGGAGCCCCAGATCAGGATGACACCTCAGATCAAAAGCGTGTTGACTGGCTGGCTCCTCCAGCTCGGGCTCCTCCTACTCAGCTCCTTCAGTCGTACCAAAGCTTTAGGGAAGAACCAAGATCACCAGCGGAGCAAACATAACCCCTTCTGAAGGAACTTCAGAGAAAACACAAGAATAAAGGTTATGCATGCAAAGTAAGCCAAAAAACCACAGAGTTCCAGGGACTACTCACTGAACCTGACTACTGTGATGAGCTGGCGATGCTGGAACAGAGCCTTAGCGCGCTGACCACAGCCCAGATATCGCAATCAGATAAGGGTCGCGCTGCATCTGAAAACATCAACACACTTCTGCCTTGGGAGGGTGCTGTGTCTCTCTTCCTTCCTTCGCTGAAAAGGATTTTACAGGTAAGTTCTTACCAAAATCCGTGTTTCAGCTGCAGATGGAAGGAAGAGAGCCACAGTAATTCATTACTGATGGGACGTCCCAAAGCAGTTCAAAAATAAGGGTGGGAAAAAACCAACAAAAGGCAGAAACCCAACAACCTTAACAAAGAAAAGCGCAACTAGCGCTAAACACAAGTTCATCTAGAACTTTAAACTACAGCTGCCTGCAGGACCCTACGTCCGAGGGCTGCATCAGCGAAACACTGACGTCCACTTTATAAAACTTTGTAAACATGTGGACAGAACGCCAAGTTGCCGCCCGGCAGAGCTGCACTGCCGAGGCACCTTGATGGAAAGCCCACGATGAAGCCACAGCTCTCGTGGAATGGGCTCGAATCTTGATCGGACAAGATTCACCCCCAAGACGGTAAGCTTCCAAAATAGCTGACCGGATCCAACGAGCTATAGAATCCTTGGAAGCTCGTTGACCAAGCCGACGACCTGCTGGAACCACAAACAGGGAGTCCATTTTACGAAAACCTTGAGTAATAGACAGATAAAACTTCAAGGCCCGCACTAAATCCAATGTGTGTAAAGCTCGCTCTTTCGCGTTCTTCGGATCCGGACAGAGTGAAGGCAACACAATATCCTGGTTAACATGAAATTGTGAAACCACTTTAGGTAGGAAATCACCCCGTGTGCGAAGCACCACACGATCCGGAAAAAACTCCAGAAAAGGAGGCGAGCAAGAAAGAGCTGCCAACTCAGAAACTCTCCTCAAAGAGGTGACCGCTACTAGGAAGGCCACCTTCCAAGAAAGTAAAGAAAAGGCTAGCCGAATCCATAGGCTCAAAAGGCTTATGCTGAAGAGCCTCCAAGACAAGGTTGAGCCGCCAAGGAGACACAGGCGCCTTCCGCGGCGGAAACTTACGAGCTATACCGCGGAAAAAAGGAAAGCACGTCCCTACGCGAGGCAATAACTCTCCGGAATAATAAGGACAGAGCAGAAACCTGACCTTTCAGGGTGCTAACTGCCAAACCCTTGTCTAACCCATGCTGCAGAAAAACCAGCAAATTGGGAATGGAAAATTTCCTCGGGTCCCGTAAAGACCCCGAACACCACGAAAAGAAGGTTTCCCAAGTTTTGTGGTAAATCCTAGTAGTAGCCGGACTTCTGGCAGCTCGAAGAGTAGCAATGACCTCGGCTGAAAAACCTCTACGGGTCAATATTTCGGTCTCAAGAGCCACGCCGTCAAACGCAGACACTTCAAGTCCGGATGACAAACGGGCCCCTGAGTTAAAAGGTCCGTCGAAGAGGAAGTGGAAATGGAGGTGCCGCCAACAGCGACATTAGCGTTGAAAACCACGTCCTCCTTGGCCAATCTGGTGCTATTAACATAGCCGGGATTCTCTCCAGTCTTATCCGACGCAGTACCGGAGGAAGCAAAGATATCGGTGGAAACACATAAATCAGCTCGAATTGGTCCCACGGAGCCACCAGAGCATCCACCTCCACAGCCTTCCGGTCCTTGCACCTGGACATGAACATCGGTAGTTTGGCATTGGACCTGGATGCCATCAAATCCACTTGGGGAGTTCCCCAATGGGAGCACAGCATTGCAAAAATCTCCGGATGAAGACTCCATTCTCCGGGATCCATCTTCTCGCGACTGAGAAAGTCCACCGTAACATTCTGAACCCCTGGAATGTGGATTGCAGAAATGGCTGGAACCCTGGCCTCGGCCCAGATCAGGATCCGAGACACTTCCACCATGAGCCTGGGACTCCTTGTCCCGCCTTGGTGATTGATATACGCAACCGCTGTCGCGTTGTCTGTCTGCACTCGGACTGGCAGACCGCTCAAAAGGACCGTCCAGTGTTGGAGGCAAAGGAAAATCGCCCTCAATTCCAGGATATTGATCGGTAGAACAGCCTCTTCCGATGACCATACTCCCTGAATCCAGGAATCGTTCCAAACACCCCCCCAGCCCGTCAGGCTGGCATCGGTGGTTATGACCGACCATTTCGGAGGGAGGAAATATTTCCCCAGGGATAAAGCTCCTGGACGTAACCACCATCCTAGAGACTCTCGCACCCTGCGAGAGATGGTGACACTGCAATCCAGCGATTGCGACTGATTCCAATGACCCAGGATGAACCTTTGGAGAACTCTGGAATGAAACTGGGCAAACGGAATTGCCTCCATGGAGGCCACCATTAAACCCAGAAGACGCATACACTTCCGAAGGGACATTGTTGTCGAAGACTTCATGATCTGTACATGTCGAAGAAGACATGACTGTTTGTCTGAAGGTAGGGAGACTACTGCCCGTACCGTGTCGAAATGCATTCCCAAAAAGAGGATTGCTTGCGACGGTTCCAGAAACGACTTCTCCCAATTGACCAGCCAACCGAAGTCCTTCAGCAACTGAAGAGACAGATTGCGAGCTGTCACTGCTTCCTCCTCCGAGGATGCCACGATCAAAAGATCGTCCAGGTAAGGAAGAATCGTAATTCCTTGTCTTCGAAGAATTGCCATAAGAGGCGCCAGAATCTTTGTAAATACTCTGGGCGCCGAGGTAAGCCGAATGGCAGAGCCACGAACTGGTAATGGTCCCGACTTATGGCAAAACGAAGAAAACGTTGATGAGTCTTTCCGACGGGAACATGTAAATAAGCGTCGCGGATGTCGATTGATACCAAAAAATCGTTCTGCGACAGGACTGCCACAACGGAGCGAAGTGACTCCATGCGGAATTTCCGGGTGTGTACATGCCGATTCAATCTTTTGAGATCCAGAATCGGACGAAATTTGTCCTCCTTTTTGGGAACCACAAACAGATTGGAATAAAATCTTTTTCCCCGGTCTTCTGGCGGAACCGGTATTACCACACCCTTCTGAAGAAGAAATTCGACCTCTCGCTGCAGAGCGACCAAAATCTCGGGTTCTGACGGAATTCGAGACTGGCAAAAGGAATCTGGGGGTCGAGAAGAGAACTCTATGAAATAACCTGCTGACATGACCCTCGTTACCCCATGAATCTGGAACGCGAGAAATCCAAGTCTCCTTGAATTGAAGCAGGCGAACCCCCACTCGAGAATCCTCGAGTGGACTCCTGGCGTCAGTCCGTCTTGGCGGGCTTCTTGTCAGTTTCCCGCTTGTCTTGACGGAAAATTTTGCTTCCAGGGGGTGCGAGATTTCTGGGAGGGCTTTTTGCCGAGAAAGAGGAACGACCCGATCCCCAAGAGGACTGAGCGAATCGACCTCGGCCCCGAAAGGACCGCCGACCACTATATGTCCTGCCAGACACAGAAGCCATAGCTCTGCGTTGTGGAAAAGATGACCACCTTTATAAGCTAAGTCCAGCAAACCTTGTTTGGAGACCGCATCCCCGGCCTACTGTCTGAGCCACAGTGCTCTTCTGACTGTGATCGCCAAAGCCTGCGCCCTGGACAGAAGTGACGCCATATCCAGATCACGTTGCTTCTTTTGCCTTTGCCATCAGCTCTGTGAGGCCAGACCCATGCATCATAGATATATCGTACTGCAGTGTCCAACCATTCGAAAATCTCCATCTCAGGTGACGGAGATCCATTTTTCCACACCTTGTGCCAACCAGCTTATAGAAGCTTTAGAAGCACACATGGATCCTAGTAACGCTCTGAATCCATGACCCGCGGCCTCATAATTTGATTTCGCCGCCATTTCCGTTTTTCTGTCCAGCAGATCCTGCAAACTCGCCTTTCCTTTAACAGGAAGCAGTGAGGATTTACTAAGCTGGGATAAGGAAAAATCCACTTCAGGAGAGGGAGTCCAATTATCTCTCGACTCTGTGGAACACGGATAAAGTGCGTGAATCCGGACACAGACGTTCCTTTTCTACTGCACTGTTAAGATCATCTAGATCTGGCAAAGCTGATCGTGACGTACGATACTCCTGGTACATTCGTGCTGATTTACCAGGTAAACTAGTTACCACCTCCGGTAACTGCAAAACCTCTCTCATGGCTTCAATAAATGCCTCTGTACGTCTCACAAGGGACGAAAGTCCCCGCCGTTCCTCCTTATCCGAATCGGACATTTCCCCTTCTGAACTTAAAGGAGAACCCTCTCCACAATCCAAATCAGAGACATCTGATTCGCTACGGGGGAAGGATGGACACGGCCTGTGTCGCTTCCTGTCCTGAGAGGATCTAGCTGACACATAATGACCCAAAAGGTCAGACAAGCCATTAATAGAACTGGCGATAGCATCTAATTTTGCATCACTGAGACCTCCAACCGCAGCGCTAGACGCTGTGGAGGACTGCGTACCAGACTGCCGAAGCGGAACTGGAATATGTTTTTTTTTTTTTTTTTAAGTGAATGCAAACCAGCATGCTGAAGGGTTAAGTCTTAAAACAGAGCTACCCCAGCTGTATGCAGAGTAAACCCTCAAGAAGGGTTAATGTCGCAGGCTGTAAGAAAAAACAAGGTCTCTATATGAGACCCAGCTGCAGAATAGCGCTATGTATCTGCGCTGTGGGGTGAGGAAAAAACGCACTCACCCAAGCTGGTTCGGTGTCTGAGACGGGAGGAGCGGAGTCTGAGGAGCCCGGGAGCCTTTTTAATGGCCGCCGCGCTGAGGGAGCCGGAAGAGAAGCGCAATCGCGCGCTTCCTGCATGAAAGACCGTGAAGCCACGCTCCCCCCTCAAAAAAATGAGCGCCAAAACTCCTCACTCCTGCTCCCCCCCTGTCCTGCAGGCATCTGCCTGCGGACAACGGTTGTACAGAAACACCACATTCACATGTCATGGCGCTGCCACCGCAGCGCTTATAGTACATTAACACACATGTAATAGCGCTGTCACAGCAGTCGCTAAAGCACTCACACATTTTATATAAAATATATTGTGGAGTACTCACCAGCTGAGCGCCACAGGGACCCCTCAGGATTTGTGGCGCTTGTGCCCATGCTCCCCCCCAGGGCGGGGAACGCAGTGACCCCAGTGTGCGGTTTGCGTCCCCGCCAGGGAAGCTCTCCTCATCCCCCAGGGCCGGCAAGATTCTGCAGGGACTATTTATGTAAAATACAGATCCGCCAAGGGAGAGGTGGGGTCCAGCAGCGCTGAGACCCCTGAGACCTTTCAGACTCATGTCCAAGTCTCTTGTCCGATAAAAATAATAAAATCTTCTGAGGAGCTGCTTCCAGCAGCGACCATCCTCTGAGACCTCAAATCTTAGACTGAAGGAGCTGAGTAGGAGGAGCCCGAGCTGGAGGAGCCAGCCAGTCAACACGCTTTTGATCTGAGGTGTCATCCTGATCTGGGGCTCCGCCTACCCATCAGTAATGAATTACTGTGGCTCTCTTCCTTCCATCTGCAGCTGAAATAGATAATATCCGTCAGGAAATCTGCTCCCAACCACCAAGTGCTGTGATTCCCATTCCTCCCTGCATTTTCCCTGGCTCACTTTCCACATTCGATTCCATCACAGAAGTCTCCAGACTCCTCTCTTCCAACTACATGCACTACCGACCCCATACCCTCACATCTCCTCCAGTCGTTACAACTTACCTACTATCTTTAATCTCTCCCTCTCCTCGGGCATTTTCCCATCCTCCTTCAAACACGCCATCGTTACTTCATTACTAAAGAAACCGGCTATCGACCCATCCTGCACAAACCACTACAGACCAGTCTCCAATCTACCCTTCATCTCAACTTTTGGAGCGCCTAGTCTACTCCCTGCCTTATCTCTCCACTCACTCCCTCCTAGACCCTTCACAGTCCGGCTTCCGCCTCTATATTCGACTGAAACTGCACTCAAAGGGACCAATGACCTTCTGACAGCAAAACGTAACAGTGACCACACTCTGCTCATTCGTCTCGACCTTTCTGCAGCTTTCGACACTGTTGACCACAGTCTCCTACTCTCTAGGCTCCAGTCACTAGGCATTAAGGAAGGACACTGCTCTCTCCTGGTTCTCTTCCTAACCGCTCCTTCAGTGTTTTGTTCTCTGGCTCCATGTCATCTCCTCTTCCTCTCGCTGTCAGGGTACCTCAGGGTTCAGTCCTTGACCCCCTTCTCTTCTCTCTCTACACGGCCCCAGTTGGACAGAACATCAGCAGATTTGGCTTTCAGTACCATCTTTATGCTGATGAGACACAACTATACACATCATCCCCCGACCTTACCCCCGATGTACTACAGAACACCAGTGACTGTCTGTCCGCAGTCTCCAACATCATGTCCGCTCTCTATCTGAAACTCAACCTCTCAAAAACTGAACTTCTTCCGCTCCCGACGTCTACTAACCTCCCTAAATCTGACATTTTCCTCTCCGTGGGTGGCACCATAATAACACACCGGCAGCAGGAGCGCTTTTTGGGTGTTATGTTTGACACCAATCTCTCCTTCACCTCCCATATACAATCTCTTGCCGCTTACACCTAAAGAACATCTCTAGAATCCGCCCTTTTCTCACCATGGAAACAACAAAAACTCTCACTGTAGCAATGATCCACTCCCGCCTGGACTACTGCAACGCTCTATTAAATGGCCTCCCCGTTACTTGACTATCCCCTCTCCAGTCCATACTTAATGCAGCAGCCAGGGTCATCCATCTGGCTAATCGGTACTCGGACACGTCTGCTCTTCGCCAGTCCTTACATTGGCTGCCCAATTCATTATAGGATCCAATTCAAAGTACTTGTTTACAGTCACAAAGCTCTCCATAGTGCAGCACCCCCCTACATCTCCTCCATC
This sequence comes from Oophaga sylvatica, assembly GCA_033576555.1. Taxonomy (NCBI): domain Eukaryota; kingdom Metazoa; phylum Chordata; class Amphibia; order Anura; family Dendrobatidae; genus Oophaga; species Oophaga sylvatica. The sequence goes on along the minus strand of JARQOD010000006.1, from coordinate 214,457,062 downwards.
ATTTCTATCGGCCTAACTGACCGCTGCGCTCTGCAAACGACTATATACTAACCTCTGCACAAATCCGTACTCCCACTCCCGACTCGAAGACTTCTCCCGCGCTGTGCCAATCCTCTGGAATGCTCTACCCCAAGAAATTAGCACTATCCACAATTTGCATAGTTTCAGGCGCTCCCTCAAAACACATTTGTTGAGAGCGGCCTATCACGTTCACTAATCAGTCATTTTATGTGTACGTGTGTAGCCCATTCACTATCTCCATCCATCCCTCACTCCCTCAAGATGGCTGGACCATCATTGTAAATACACACCTGTACTTTCTATCTCCCCCACCTCATTGCAGATTGTAAGCTCTCACGAGTAGGGTCGTCTTATTTTGCTTTAATTATTGCATTGTCAACATTGTTTATGACTTGCGTTTTGAAACTGTTAAACTGTAAAGCGCTGCAGAATATGTTGGTGCTATATAAAGATTATTATTATTGTTCACCATGGTAATTAGGCCCTTTTTTCTTGTTCTTTAATTACATGGAAAGGACTAAGAAATGCAGAGCAAAACTTAAAGGAGTTTGTGCTTTGCAAGGATAAGTTACCTAGCTCATGACAGAAGAGACTCTGCTCAGCATGTATACAGAATACAGAAAAATATTTGTCGCGAACACCCAATTTTCACCATGGATTTAAAGTCAGTCATTAGGGCAAAGTTAAGGATTCCCTCAAGATCCTGATATATAAAGTGATATAAAAGGGAAGAAAAGATCCAGAATGTTTACTGATTCGGACGAATCAGTGAAATCGAAAGGTGAAGGTGGATCTGATATTTTTTCCTGTTCACTCACCGAAGGCTGTGCAGGGGGTAGGCCGTGCTTTGCTGCTTAACACTGATAGATTGTTTAAGGCTGTAAGGGCTCATATGGACATCATAGATGCTAAAGCCCCCAAATCAGCACAATATATTCTGTTTGGAGGACTAGAGTAGAAGAGGCATACATTACCAATAAATGAAAAAATTCATGTGCTTATTAAAAAGGAATGGAAAAAAATGAAAAAGAAAGGTTCATTATACTCATCGTCAAAGAGAAGGTACCCCATTGATGAAAACAAGAAAACGAGACAGACAAATAGAATAAAAATCCGAAGATAGACGTAGCAGTGGACAAATAGTAGAGGAAATCAACGTTGTCCTTTGAAGACCGGGTATCTTGAAAGACCCTTTGGATAGGAAGGCTGACGCTTACCTAAGGCATACATGGGTGTCCTCCAATGGGATCCCTGAAACCTGCCACCTCGGCGACCTGTACAGACAGATACATCACGATCTGGAGAGAGCAACTGGAGGAACAACTAAAGGATAACGATCCGAAGGAAAATATCCTGACCAATCTGCCATTGTTGTAGGGAGCAGAAGCCTTTCTTGCTCATGCATCGGTAGACTCTGTAAGGCTGTACTGCCAGGTCAGCGGGCCACTAACACTGCTCGTGGAGTGCTATGAATCAAGTGTTGCCCGGGTGGGGGTGTCTAGTCTAAGACCAAGCAATGTTCCATTTTGTGTGATGGAGAGTACCCTTTGTTCAGATTCTGGACAACAGACATCATGTTAAAGGCTGGTGATTGGAAGAAGGGTTCCCCAGTTTGTCCATTCCTTAGTATAATAGGTCCTTTCAGAGGAAAAGGTATGCCTGGAGAAAACCTCCCAGGGATCAAGAGAAATGGGAGAACAGAAGATGAAAGCATAGAGGATTCATGCTTGGGGGTTCCTCCTCGGAGAGAAAGAAATTTTCCTAGTAACGCCATTCCTGGGTATGGGGAAGACTTTTCTTTCTGCAAAAATTTCTTCCAATGGATGGATTCAGGGTATAGTAGAATCAGGCCTAAAGTTTGAATTTCGAATTGTAACTCCACAAACATTCACAGTAACATTCCCCTGGAAGTCTTGTGAGGAGCAGTTAACCCTGGAAGCAGAGGTATTGAATCTGGTTTAGAAACATGTCCTCATAGCGGTGCCAGTGGAAAAAGAAAAAACACGGATTTTGGTAAAAACTTACCTGTAAAATCCTTTTCAGCGAAGGAAGGAAGAGAGACACAGTATTCATTACTGATGGGTAGGCGGAGCCCCAGATCAGGATGTTACCTCAGATCAAAAGAGTGCTGACTGGCTGGCCCCTCCAGCTCGGGCTCCTCCTACTCAGCTCCAGTCGTACCAAAGCTTTTAGGAAAAGAGCCAAGATCACCAGCGGAGCAACATAACCCCTTCTGAAGGAACTTCAGAGAAAAAACACAAGGATACAGGTTATGCATGCAAAGAAAGCCAAAAACCACAGAGTTCCAGGTACTACTCACGGAACCTGACTACTGCGATGAGCTGGCGATGCTGGAACAGAGCCTTAGCGCGCTGACCTCAGCCCAGATAATCGCTATCAGATAAGGGTCGCGCTGCATCTGAAAACATCAACACACTTCTGCCTTGGGAGGGTGCTGTGTCTCTCTTCCTTCCTTCGCTGAAAAGGATTTTACAGGTAAGTTTTTACCAAAATCCGTGTTTCAGCTGCAGATGGAAGGAAGAGAGCCACAGTATTCATTACTGATGGGACGTCCCAAAGCAGTTCAAAAATAAGGGTGGGAAAAACCAACAAAAGGCAGAAACCCAACAACCTTAACAACAAAGCGCAACCAGCGCTAAACACAAGTTCATCCAGAACTTTAAACTACAGCTGCCTGCAGGACCCTACGTCCGAGGGCTGCATCAGCGGAAGCACTGACGTCCACTTTATAAAACCTTGTAAACGTGTGGACAGAGCGCCAAGTTGCCGCTCGGCAGAGCTGCACTGCCGAGGCACCTTAATGAAAAGCCCACGATGAGGCCACAGCTCTCGTGGAATGGGCTCGAATCTTAATCGGGCAAGATTCACCCCGAAGGCGGTAAGCTTCCAAAATAGCTGACCGGATCCAACGAGCTATAGAATCCTTGGAAGCTCGTTGACCACGCCGACGACCTGCTGGAACCACAAACAGGGAGTCCGTCTTACGAAAACCTTGAGTAATAGATAGATAAAACTTCAAGGCCCGCACTAAATCCAATGTGTGTAAATCTCGCTCTTTCGCATTCTTCGGATCCGGACAGAGTGAAGGCAACACAATATCCTGGTTAACATGAAATTGTGACACCACTTTAGGCAAAAAAATCACCCCGAGTGCGAAGCACTACACGATCCGGAAAAAACTCCAGAAAAGGAGGCGAACAAGAAAGAGCTGCCAACTCAGAAACTCTCTCAAGGAAGTGACTGCAACAAGGAAAGCCACCTTCCAAGAAAGTAAAGAAAGGCTAGCAGAAACCATAGGCTCAAAAGGTTTATGCTGAAGAGCCTCCAAAACAAGGTTGAGCCGCCAAGGAGACACGGGTGCCTTCCGCGGCGGAAACTTACGAGATATACCTCGGAAAAAGGAGAGCACGTCTCTATTTGAAGCAATGGTTCTCCGGAACAATAAGGACAGAGCAAAATCTGACCTTTCAGAGTGCTGACTGCCAAACCCTTGTCTAGCCCATGCTGCAGAAAAGCCAACAGGTTGGGAATGGAAAATTTTCTCGGGTTCCGAGAGGACCCCAAACACCACGAAAAGAAGGTTTCCCAAATTTTGTGGTAAATCCTAGTAGTAGCCGGACATCTTGCAGCACGAAGGGTAGCAATGACCTCGGCTGAGAAACCTCTACGGGTCAAGATTTCGGTCTCAAGAGCCACGCCGTCAAACGCAGGGACATCAAGTCCGGATGACAAAGGGCCCCTGAGTCAACAAGTCCGGTTGAAGAGGGAGTGGAAAAGGAGGTGCCGCCAACAGCGACATTATTGTCGAGAACCACACCCTTCTTGGCCAGTCTGGAGCTATCAAAATAGCTGGAATTCTCTCTAGTCTGATCCGACGCAGTACTAGAGGAAGTAAGGATATCGGCGGGAATACATAGATCAGCTCGAACTGATCCCACTGAGCCACTAGAGCATCCACCGCCACCGCCTTCGGGTCCTTGTACCTGGACATGAATGTCGGTAACTTGGCATTGGACCTGGATGCCATCAAATCCACTTGGGGGGTTCCCCAGCGAGAGCACAGTAGTGCAAAAACTTCCGGGTGGAGGCTCCATTCCCCGGGATCCATCCTTCTGCGACTGAGAAAGTCCGCTGTAATATTCTGAACCCCTGGAATGTGAATCGCCGAAATGGCTGGTACACTGGCCTCTGCCCAAATCAGAATTCGGGACACCTCTACCATGAGTCTGGAACTCCTTGTCCCACCTTGGTGATTGATATACGCGACAGCCGTCGCATTGTCTGTCTGCACTCGGACTGGCAGACCGCTCAAAGGGACCGTCCAATGTTGGAGGCAAAGGAAAATCGCCCTCAATTCCAGGATGTTGATCGGAAGAAAAGACTCTTCCGATGACCATACCCCCTGAATCCAGAGATTGTTCCAAACACCCCCCCCAGCCCGTCAGGCTGGCATCGGTGGTTATAACTGACCACTTCGGAGGGAGGAAAGACTTCCCCAGGGAGAATGCCCCTGGACGTAACCACCATTCTAGAGAATCCCGCACCGCGCGAGAAATGGTGACACTGCAATCCAGCGATTGCGACTGGTTCCATCGACTCAAGATGAACCTTTGGAGAGTCCTGGAATGGAACTGGGCAAAAGGAATTGCCTCCATGGACGCCACCATCAGTCCCAGAAGACGCATACACTTCCGTAGGGACATTGCCGTTGAGGATTTCATAATCTGTACATGTCGAAGAAGACATGACTGTTTGTCTGGTGGTAGGGAAACTACCGACCGAAACGTGTCGAGATGCATTCCCAAAAAGAGGATTGTCCTCGATGGTTCCAGGGACGACTTCTCCCAATTGACCAGCCAACCGAAGTCCTTCAGAAACTGAAGAGACAAATCCCGAGCCGTCAACGCCTCCTCCTCCGAGGAAGCCACGATCAAAAGATCGTCCAGATAAGGGAGAATCGTAATCCCCTGTCTTCGAAGGATTGCCATGAGGGGCGCCAGAATTTTTGTAAAGACCCTTGGCGCTGAGGCTAAGCCGAACGGCAGAGCCACGAACTGGTAATGATTCTGACCTATGGCAAATCGAAGAAAGCGCTGATGAGCCTTTCCGATGGGAATATGCAAATAGGCGTCGCGAATGTCGATTGACACCAGAAAATCGTTCTGTGACAGAGCTGCCACAACGGAACGAAGCGACTCCATGCGAAATTTCCGGGCATGGACATGCCGGTTTAATCGCTTGAGATCCAGAATCGGGCGAAATTTGTTCTCCTTTTTGGGAACTATAAAAAGGTTGGAATAAAAACCTTTCCCTCGGTCCTCTGACGGAACCGGTATCACTACACCCTTTTGTAGCAGAGATTCGACCTCTCGCTGTAGAGCGACAACAAGCTCGGGTTCCGACGGAACGTGAGATTGACAAAAAACATTTGGGGGTCGAGAAGCAAACTCTATGAAATAGCCTGCCGACACTATCCGCGTTATCCAGGAATCTGGAACGCGAGCCATCCAAGTCTCCTTGAAAAGAAGCAGGCGACCCCCCACTCGAGAATCCTCGAGTGGACCCCTGGCGTCAATCCGACTTTGCGGGCTTCTTGTCAAGTTCCCGCTTGTCCTGGCGGAAACTCTGCTTCCAGGGAGTACGAGTTTTCTGAGAGGATTTCTTTCCTGAGAAGGAAGGACGACCCGATCCCCACGAGGAGTGACTAGATCGTCCTCGGCCCCGAAAGGACCGCCGACCACTATAGACACCAGGCTTACTGGACACAGAGGCCATGGCCCTACGCTGTGGTAATGCTGATTCCTTCGCCTTAGCCTTGGAAATCAGCTCTGTGAGGTCGGATCCAAAAAGATGGCCACCCTTGTAAGGTAAGGCCAACAACCCTTGTTTGGAAACTGCGTCCCCGGCCCACTGTCTGAGCCATAAAGCTCTTCTGACTGTGACCGCTGAAGCTTGCGCTTTGGCCAGCAGAGATGCCGTATCCAGACCGGCATCAAAGATATAACAGGCTGCCGTTTCTAACCATTCACAAGTTTCCCGTATCTCAGATAACGGAGATTCATTTTGCAACTCCGTCTTCAGACGTGCCAACCAGCTTAGAGAAGCTCTAGCAGCACACATGGATCCTAGCACTGCTCGAAATCCATGACCCGCAGCCTCATAGCTTGCTTTTGCCGCCACTTCTGCCTTTCTATCCAAAGGCTCCTGTAAGCTCGCTTTTCCCTTAATAGGGAGTAGTGAGGATTTACTAAGCTGAGATAAAGACACATCCACTTCAGGAGCAGAAGTCCAATTATCCTTTAACTCCGCAGAGCAAGGATAAAGTGTATCAAAGAAATGCGTTCCATGAAAACGCTTATCTGGACATAGACGTTCCTCCTCTATTACACTATTAAGCTCATCCAGAGCTGGCAATGTTGTACGCGAAGCACGGGACTCCTGGAACATGCGTGCTGATTTACCAGGACGACTAGTTACCTCCTCCGGTAACTGTAATATATCTCTCATGGCTTCAATCAATGCCTCCGTACGCTTCGCCATAGAGGAACGCCCCTGCGGCTCGTCCGCATCTGAATCGGATATTTCTCCATCCGAATTTAAAGGGGAACTCTGCCCAATATCAGATACATCTGACTCGCTTCGTGTAGAGGCCGGTAACGGCCTGCGTCGCTTCCTCTGAGAGGAATTAGCAGACACATATTGACCTAAAAGGTCAGACAAGTTGTTGATCGATCGAGGATATCGTCCAATTTTCCACCGCTGTCGACCGCAGCGCTAGACGCTGTGGAGGTCTGCGTATCTGATTGCCGTAATGGCACTGGGACGTGGTCCGCAGCATCTGAACCCTGTTCAGACATGTCTCACCTGTATGAGCAGGTCAAAGCGGTAATACCAGCAAAAACTATGCGGTTTTTTTTTTTTTTTTTAAACGCTGAAGGGTTAACGCTCCACCAAGCAGGGTTACCCCAGCGGTATTCAGTCAAAAAATTTTAGCTGGTAGAAATAACCCTCAGAGGGGTTAATATTGCAAACTCACCACAATATATATATTTGTGAGCCCCAGCCAATTTTTATGTCTCTAATGAGACTGCAGCTGCAGGATAGCGACCGCTGCGCTGCAGGGTGAGGAATCAGCACTCACCCAGCTGGCCGTGGTGTCTTATGAGGAGAGGAGCGGTCTGAGGAGCCCAGGAGCCTGTGTAATGGCCGCCACAGTGAGGGAGTCGCAGGAGAAACGCCAGAGCGCGCGTCTTCCTGCTCAGAAGACCGGGAATAGTTAGGCCACGCCCCCCGCCAGCTCGAATATTGAGCGCGAACTCCCCCGCTCCTGCTCCCTCTCTGTCCTGCAGGTATCTGCCTGCGGACAAAAAATCACACACACTTAACAGCGCTGTCACGCAGCGCTGAAGCTATAAACATGTGTAGCGCTGTCACAGCAGCGCTGAAGCATACTGACATACAAGTAATAGCGCTGCTCATCCAGACGCTAAAGCACTCACACATAATTATAATCAAAAATTTGTGTGGAGTACTCACCAGCCAAGGCGCCACAGGGACCCTCAGGGGTTTCTGGCGCTGTGCCCATGCTTCCCCCCCAGGGCGAAGAACGCAGTGACCGCACGTGTGGTTTGCGTCCCGCCAGGGAAGCTCTCCTCATCCCCCAGGGCCGGCAAGGATTCTGCAGGGACTTTAAGTAAATACAGATCCGCCAAGGGAGAGGTTGGGGTACAGCAGCGCTGGTACCCCTGAGACCTCTAGACCAACTGGTGATCCAAGTCTCCTGTCCGAATATAAAATAATAAAATCTTCTGAGGAGCTGCATTAGCAGCGACCATCCTCTGGACCTCAAATCTTAGACTGGAGCTGAGTAGGAGGAGCCCGAGCTGGAGGGGCCAGCCAGTCAGCACTCTTTTGATCTGAGGTAACATCCTGATCTGGGGCTCCGCCTACCCATCAGTAATGAATACTGTGGCTCTCTTCCTTCCATCTGCAGCTGAAATTTGATTCTATTTCCCTTTTGTTGATAAAGAAGCCAGATGGCACCTTCAGAGCGATCGTCAATTTAAAGGGTCTGAACAAATTTCTGATATATCAGCCTTTCAAGATGGAGTCAATAAGATTGGCTATAAAATTTCAGTTTCCAGATTGCTACATAAGTGTGCTGAACTTCAAAGATGTGTAAAACCATGACCCATCAATGCAAAAGAAGGTGGACTTAAACAAGAAGGTCAGGCATTTTCAGTTTAGGGCCTTGCCCTTTAGTCTGTCTATGGCCCTGAGAGTGTTTACGAAAATCATAGTGGAAATGGCAGCGCATCTTTGGGAACAGGATACGCTAATCATTCCATACTTGGGACGACTTCCTGATTGTAGACAGATCAATAGAACACTGCAACTTACAGCTAGCAAGGGTCAGAGCCATCTTGGAAAAATTAGGTTGGCTGCTGAACTTAAAGAAATCAAGACTAATTCCATCAAAAGTTCAGTATTTTTTAGGTTGTATCTTAGATTCAGTGAGGCAGACTTGTTTCCTGCCAGAAGAGAAAATGCACAAAGTGGTAGTCTTGGTATCGGAGGCAGTAAACAATCCTACCATGAAACTCAGGAAGGCGAGCGATGCCATTGTTAGGAATCCCAATCTCAGGTATTCCAGCTGTACTATGGGCCCAATTGCATACCAGACAATTGCAGAAAGATCTACTGATGGGCGAAAAGCAGCTCAGAGGATGTTTCCAAGAAAAAAATAAATCTTTCTTCAATTACAACCAATACTCTATTATGGTGGCTACAAGTAGAGAATCTGTCAGTAGGGGTTCCATGGGCATAGATTACGGATCTCATAATTATAGATGCAACCTCAATTGGATGGGGAGTGCTTCTGAGGGACTGTGTAGTCCACGGTGTTTGGTTAGAACACGAGGAGAAGAGTTCATCAACACGAAAGATCTTCTGATGGCAAAATATGTATTCAAAAAATGTCATTGCAATTCTCCAAAGCTGTCATGTTCATATACTGTTGGACAATGGTGGCATGAAATCAACCATCAAGGGGGAACAAGATCTCACTTAATGATGGCTGCAAATGAGGAAATATTCGAGTTAGCAGAGCATGTCTTGTCGTTAACAGTGCTGCACATAAAAAGGGAAAGAAAATGAGAGGGCAAACTTCTTAATTAGAAATTAACCGAGACAAGGGGAATGGTGACTGAATCCGTTAATTTTTCAGCAAATAGTCAACCTATGGGGCAGTCCAAGCACAAACCTGTTTGCAAACAGACGGAACAGGAAAGTAAAAAAAAAAATTCTGTTTGTTAGATCCAAGAGAAAAACCTCATGCAGTATATACATTTCAATTAACTTGAAACTTCAATCTAGCCTATGCCTTTTGTCCAGTAATGATGATCCCAGCGGTACTAAGGAAGATAAGGGCTGACCAGGTGAGGATAATCCAGTTAACCCCATTCTGGCCCAAAAGACCATGGTTTTTGTGGATGAGACTCATGTCAATCTCTGATCCATTGATCTTACCAAAGATCCTGGGTCTACTCACCCAAGGTCCGGTCAGGCATCTGCAAGTGGCGGGCCTTCATTTAACAGCGTGGAATTTGAAAGGTCACTGTTAACCCAGAAAGGTTTTTCTCAAAGTTTAGAATCTACTTTACACTTAAGAGCAGGAAACTGATGACAAAAATATATGGTAGGACCTGGAAAAAATTCCTGTCTAGTTCAGGTAAAGTTTGGGTGAAGAAATTCTGGTTAAGTCTATCCTGGAGTTTCTCCAAAAACAATTAGAGTTTGGACTATGCACTAGCACTCTGAAAGGGCAGATTTTGGCCCTGGGAGCATTGTAAAACTGTGACTTAGCAGGAAATAGATGGGTAACTAGATTTATTAAAGCTTATGATAGTTCTAGGCCAATCCCTGGTCCGAAAATTCCTCCATGGGATCTGAATCTGGTGCTAGAGGCACCAACCAAACCCCTCTTTGAACTGTGGAGATCTATATTAAGTTACATGTCAATAGCGAAACAATGGAGGAAGAGACAGTCGTTTCTTGCCAAGGCTCTAGAAAAGGCCTTAAAGTCTCGAGGGGTATCTTAGTTAGATGGATTAGGAAGTCATTAGAGGTTAGTCTACTCCTCTTGTGGTATCACAGTCCCAGAGAATATATGAACTCACTCTACTCAGGTTGTCGGAACCTCTTGGGCAGAGAAGGTGGAGGCGTTTATCGACCAGACATGTAAAGCAACAAAATTGTCCTCTCCTTCAACCTTCTGTAAACACTATAGGTAAACACTATAGGCTTGATCCGTCTTCCCCTGCTAATCTATCCTTTGGGAGAAGGGGTCTACAAGCAGTGGTCCCTCCCTAAGGTAGATTTGGTTTCTCTGTAAATCTCCAGTGTGGTGAGGTCATGGGTGAAAGGAAAACACTAAATCACTTAACTGTAATGGGAATTTCCAGAGCCCATGACAGCACCCTTATAATTTCCCCCCTCTATCATTGGGTTTGTTATGCACTATTTAAGTTTAGGTGTATAGTATAAAGGGTATTGTGATTATTGTTTGGTGATGGTATGTTCATATAACAGTCATGAAGGTCATCTTATGCTCTGTAACTCAACTGATGTGGTGGAGAGGCTCCCTTCTTGTGTAGTGCTGTCATGGGCTCCGAAAATCCCATTACCGGGAAATAATTTAGTCTATATCATTTAATGTGAGGAGGAATAAAAAAAAAATGGCAGTTCTGTCAGTCACTTGTATATGTTTTCTTTGTGGTGTTATCGGGTGGGATAACTATATATTTTTATTGCACTGGTCATTATGAAAGTGGTGATAACAAATCTATTTTTTCAGCATTAGCATTTTATTTTAGGAGTAATTTAAATAACTTTATTCTGAAAAACAATTTTACATTTTCAATTTTTTTTAAACACATTTTTTTTAACAATATTTATTCTGCCCATATGGGGAACCTGAACAGGCAATCCATTGATCGCATTGATAATACCTTTCACTACTCATGTGGTGCACAGCATTAAACAAGCCTGTCAGTGTTAGGCAAGAGTTCACCATATTTTCGGTCTGTGTGCGCTATCTGGGGAAAAATGGAATGTACTCCTACCAATGCTATTCAAATGGGGCTGTATAGATTAATGATTTTTTTGACAAATGAGAAAAAAATGTTTTTTCTGAGTTTTCTTGATGAAACTGATGATTTTTCTATACAATCAAGTAAACCAGGGATTATACTGACAAGCGGACTAATAGACCACGTCTCGGGCACAGTCAACTAGGCCTTGATTTATGGCAGACCTGGAAGCCATTTTTAGGCTTCTGATTGAAAAATCTAGCATTAGAACGATCTAGCTGTGTGGACCTGATGGGGTGACTGACACAGCAATCTACAGTCATGGCCAAAAGTTTTGAGAATGACAACAATATATTATATTTTCACATGATCTGCTGCCCTCTGGTTTTTATGTGTGTTTGACAGGTGTTTTTATCACAGACAGAAATATAATAATTGCAAACATATGAGTAACAAAAGCTTATATTGACAGTTAGAATGAGTTAATGCAGCAAGTCAATATTTGCAGTGTTGACCCTTCTTCAGGACCTCTGCAATTCTCCCTGGCATGCTCTCAATCAACTTCTGGACCAAATCCTGACTGATAGCAGTCCATTGTTGCACAATCAATGCTTTCATTTTGTCAGAATTTTTAGGTTTTTGTTTGTCCACCGTCTCTTGATGATTGACCACAAGTTCTCAATGGGATTAAGATCTGGGGAGTTTCCAGGCCATGGACCCAAAATCTCTGTTTTGTTCCCTGAGCCATTTAGTTATCACCTTTGCTTTATGGCAAGGTGCTCCATCATGCTGGAAAAGGCATTGTTGATCGCCAAACTGCTCTTGGAGGGTTGGGAGAAGTTGCTCTTGGAGGACATTCTGGTACCATTCTTTATTCATGGATGTGTTTTTAGGCAAGACTGAGAGAGCCGATTCCCTTGGCTGAGAAGCAACCACACACATGAATGGTTTCAGGATGCTTAACAGTTGGCATGAGACAAGACTGGTGGTAGCGCTCACCTTGTCTTCTCCGAATGAGGCGTTTTCCTGATGTCCCAAACAATCGAAAAGGGGATTCATCAGAGAAAATAACTTTACCCCAGTCATCAGCAGTCCACTGCCTGTACCTTTTGCAGAATATCAGTCTGTCCATGATGTTTTTTCTGGAGAGAAGTGGCTTCTTTGCTGCCCTCCTTGAGACCAGGCCTTGCTCCAAGAGTCTCCGCCTCACAGTGCGTGCAGATGCACTCACACCTGCCTGCTGCCATTCCTGAGCAAGCTCTGCACTGCTGGTAGCCCGATCCCGCAGCTGAAACACTTTTAAGAGACGGTCCTGGCGCTTGCTGGTCTTTCTTGGGCACCCTGAAGCCTTTTTGGCAACAATGGAACCTCTCTCCTTGAAGTTCTTGATGATGCGATAGATTGTTGACTGAGGTGCAATCTTTCTAGCTGCGATACTCTTCCCTGTTAGGCCATTTTTGTGCATTGCAATGATGACTGCACACGTTTCTTTAGAGATAACCATGGTTAACAGAAGAGAAACAATGATGCCAAGCACCAGCCTCCTTTTAAAGTGTCCAGTGGTGTCATTCTTACTTAATCATGACAGATTGATCTCCAGCCATGTCCTCATCAACACCCACACCTGTGTTAATGGAGCAATCACTGAAAAGAGGTTAGCTGGTCCTTAGTGAAGCAGTAGACTTTGTAAAAATTAATATTTGTGTCATTCTCAAAACTTATGGCCATGACTGTACCTCTGTCACACTCCTTACATGTAGCTGCTGCTATTGACCGTGGCATGTAGAGTCACTGCAAACAATGACTGTAATCAATTCCTTCTGCTTGATCTATTAGCAAGGAAAATGTAATGCTGTTAGGCAGAGGTACCAACATTTCACTGCCTTTTCAAGTCCCAATGGCAAAGTGACATGCTTATTAGGATGTGAAAAGGTAGTGAGAAGACCTGATGTGGTAAATTTTAAACTTTTTTTTCTCTAGTGTTTCACCTGTAGAATAATGGCATGCAGTACAGAAGTAACAAGCAAAACTGCAAACAGGTTGTGCTTATGGAGGAAGAAAACTAAAGGGGTTGTCCATCTGCAAGAAAACAATAATCTTTACCTGTGCTCCTAATCTAAAAGAGAAACAATTTAATAATATATTGGTATTTATAAAGGTGCAATGATCTTATATTTTCAGATGCTATCCTGACAGCTGCACTTCTGGTTCTGGTTGATCTTCAACATGTTATTAGAACTATTTGTGAATGGAGCTGGCTGGTAAGTAGGCTCATTTCAAAACCAAAATTGGTGGACCTCTGTGTCTACGCACTGGCCATACCGATAGTGAAGATGAAGGGGTTACGGTAATTTCTATGTTGCCTGGAGAGGAGACCATCGATAAATCAGGTCACTGGTTTGTCAACAGAAGTGTGTATCTTCAAAATGTATTGACAAATCGCATTTATTCTACACGGGTCTCTGGCTCCATCCATCCATCAACGGTCTCCTCTGTCCAAGCAGCACAGGAATTAACCCCTTCTCCACTATTGGTATCCTGTTATCTACGAGGGTCTGCATCAGCCTTTATCAAAGTGAAATAAGTATTTGTGGTCACACAACCCTGCCAGGTGAGCAATTTTCCCAATCAATCGATCTAGCTTTTACCCGGTTAAGACCCTATTGTGCTATTGTTTTGCCAGGTTTTTTCCCTATTACGCATTGGCCATGAATGACAGTGAAGGTTAGCTCCTGAATTAAGGCAGTTGGCCACTTCATTTCACACACCAAGGAGTACAAGTATAAACTAAGTACACCTGCTGTGACAGCTGTTAACTAGAAATTGGGGCCCACTTGAAAATACAAATTTATTAGTAAACTGTTTTTACATTATTTTTCTGACAGGTACTGCCCCTTTCATTCATGGTCAATCTGAAAACAGAAAGGTATAATAATAAAATCTTACCAGATAGGCTAGAGCTTTCTTCATTCTTGTTTCATCCTGTTGAAACAGATATACATGTTAACACCACAGATATGCACATTTTAATATGATGGAAATTATGCATCAATGAGCTACAGCAGGACCGCAATCATGGCATGGTGGTCTGTTTATATACAGAAAAATAGCAGCAGTCAAAAAAAAAGAAAAAAAAAGAAAAAAGTGATGTCATTAGTTGGCAGCTTTATCTTTTATTTAATTACGATTATCGGTACAGGTGGTAGTCACACGTATCCTGCAGGACAGGTATTAGTGTGATCAGCATTTGAGAGAATTATTTGGACATTTTGAGGTTAAAAAAAAAACAGTGTTCTGCAATTTTGAATACATTAGCATTGAAACATTAGTTGTCACTTCAAGTAACATCTGAATTCAATATGAACGGATCGACTTGCGGCACTCTGGTCTAGTGTCCAAATGAGAGATACCTGGTGGCTAGACCGGAGGCCTGCGAAACTCTTACCTTACGGCGTCCCCGAGCAGCATTTGATTTGTCAGGGCAGCCACAATGTCAAATGCGTGTCAAGTTGAACAGATGACGTTGCGCCAGCCTTGATAAACCAAATCCAGTTCCGGGGAAGCCGGAGGGAAATAGATTTGCGGACCTCCTGTCTTTGCCTGACTGGCAAATTGATCCACTCATCTCTAATCAGGACATAAAAAAGCCCTTTAACCCCTTCATGACCCAGCCTATTTTGACCTTAAAGACCTTGCCATTTTTTGCAATTCTGACCAGTGTCCCTTTATGAGGTAATAACTCAGGAACGCTTCAACGGATCCTAGCGATTCTGAGACTGTTTTTTCGTGACATATTGGGCTTCATGTTAGTGGTAAATTAAGGTCGATAATTTTTGCGTTTATTTGTGAAAAAAATGGAAATTTGGCGAAAATTCTGAAAATTTTGTAATTTTCAAATTTTTAATTTTTATTCTGTTAAACCAGAGAGTTATGTGGCACAAAATAGTTAATAAATAACATTTCCCACATGTCTACTTTACATCAGCACAATTTTGGGAACATTTTTTTTTGTTAGGAAGTTATAAGGGTTAAAAGTTGACCAGCGATTTCTCCTTTTTACATCAAAATTTACAAAACCATTTTTTTTAGGGACCACCTCACATTTGAAGTCACTTTGAGGGGTCTATATGGCAGAAAATACCCAAAAGTGACACCTTTATAAAAACTGCACCCCTCAAGCTACTCAAAACTACATTCAAGAAGATTATTAACCCTTCAGGTGCTTCACAGGAACTAAAGCAACGTGGAAGGAAAAAATGGACATTTTAATTTTTCCAACAAAAATTTTCTTTTAGCATCAATTTTTTCATTTTTACATTGGCATCAGGATAAAATGGATCCTAAAATTAGTTGGGCAATTTCTCCTGAGTACACAGATACCTCATATGTGGTCATAAACCACTGTATGGGCGCACAGCAGGGCTCAGAAGGGAAGGAGCGCCATTTGACTTTTTGAATAGAAAATATGCTGGAATATTTAGCGGTTGCCATGTCACATTTGGAGAGTCCCTGTGTGCCTAAACATTGGAGCTCCCCCACAAGTGACCCCATTTTGGAAACTAGACCTCCTAAGGAACTTATCTAGATGCATAGTGATCACTTTGAACCCCCAGGTGCTTCACAAATTGATCCGTAAAAAAAAGTAAGTACTTTTTTTCACAAAAATTTTCTTTTAGCCTCAGTTTTTTTCATTTTCACATGGGCAACAGTATAAATTGGATCCTAAAATTTGTTGGGCAATTTCTCCTGAGTACATAGATACCTCATATGTGGTCATAAACCACTGTTTGGGCGCACGGCAGGGCTCAGAAGGGAAGGAGCGCCATTTGACTTTTTGAATGGAAATATGCTGGAATATTTAGCGATTGCCATGTCGCATTTGGAGAGTCCCTGTGTGCCTAAACATTGGAGCTCCCCCACAAGTGACCCCATTTTAGAAACTAGACGCCCTAAGGAACTTATCTAGATGCATAGTGAGAACTTTGAACCCCCAGGTGCTTCACAGAAGTTTATAACGCAGAGCCGTGAAAATAAAAAATCATTTTTTTTCTCAAAAAATGATTTTTTAGCCCACTATTTTATATTTTCACAATGGTTACAGGAGAAATTGGACCCCAAAAGTTGTTGTCCAGTTTGTCCTGAGTACTCTAGTACCCCATATGTGGGGGGGAACCACTGTTTGGGCACACGTCAGGGCTCGGAAGGGATGTGGTGACACTTTGAAATGCCGACTTGATGGAATGGTCTGCGGGCATCTTGTTACGTTTGCAGAGCCCCTGATGTGCCTAAACAGTAGAAACTCCCCACAAGTGACCCCATTTAGGAAACTAGACCCCGCAAAGAACTTATCTAGATGTGTGGTGAGCACTTTGAACCCCCAAGGGCTACACAGAAGTTTATAACGCCCGGGCATGAAAATAAAAAAATCATATTTTTTCCACAATCAGGATCTTTTAGTCCCCAATTTTTTTATTTTCCCAAGGGTAACATGAGAAATTAGACCCCAAAAGTTGTTGTCCAATTTGTCCTGAGTATGCTGATATCCCATATGTGGGAGAAAACTACTGTATGGGCACACGTCGGGGCTCGGATGGGAAGTAGTGACGTTTTGAAATGCATACTTGATGGAATGGTCTTCGGGCGTCATGTTACGTTTGCAGAGTCCCTGATGTGCCTAAACAGTAGAAACTCCCCACAAGTGACCCCATTTTGGAAACTAGATCCCCCAAGGAACTCCTATAGATGTGTGATAAGCACTTTGAATCTCCAAGTCCTTCACAGAAGTTTATAACGCAGAGCCGTGAAAATATAAAATCATTTTTTTTCCACAAAAATAATTTTTAGTCCCCAATTTTTTTTCCCAATGTTAACAGGAGAAATTAGAACCCCCAAAGTTGTTGTGCAATTTTTCCCGAGTACGCTGATACCTATATTGGGGATAAACCACTGTTTGGCTACGTCGGGCTTGGAATAAGGGCACTGTTGACTTTGAACGCAAAATTTGCAGGAATCAATGTGGCGCCATGTCGGTATGGAGACCCCTGATGTGCCTAAAATTGAGGAAACCCTCAATTCTAACTCCACACTAACCCAACACACCCTAACCCTACACACACCTAACCCTAATACAACCCTAATCATAACCTAACCCCAACACACCCCTAACCCTAATCCCAACTCTAACCATAAACCTAACTCAAAGCCTAACCCTAATTCCAACCCTAACCCTAATTCCAACCCTTCAACCCTAACCGTAATTCTAACCTTAACCCTAATGCTAACCCTAACCCTAGTTCTAACCCTAAGGCTGGGTTCATATTGCGTTTACCAGCCCGTTCAACACGTAGCGTGACCGGCTGGTAACGGTATAGCATAACGCGACGCGTTATGCTATACCCGCTAGCGCGATGATCAGCGATAATCGCCGGGTTTCCGAGCTCAAATCAGTCGCGGATCAGCAACAAAATCCGCCGCGGATCAGCAGCAAATCCGCGCGATCAGCAGCAAAATCCGCCGCGGATCCGCAGCGAAATCAGTCGCGGATCCGCAGCGAAATCAGTCGCGGATCCGCAGCGAAATCAGTAGTGGATCCGCAGCGAAATCCGCCGCGGATCAGCAGCGAAATCCGCCGCGAATCAGCAGCAAAATCAGTTGCGGATCAGCAGCGAAATCCGCCGCGGATCAGCAGCGAAATCAGCCGCGGATCAGCAGCGAAATCCGCCGCGGATCAGCAGCGAAATCAGCCGCGGATCCGCAGCGAAATCAGCCGCGGATCCGCAGCGAAATCAGCCGCGGATCCGCAGCGAAATCCGCCGCGGATCCGCAGCGAAATCGGCCGCGGATCAGCAGCGAAATCGGCCGCGGATCCGCAGCGAATCCGCCGCGGATCAGCAGCGAAATCCGCCGCGGATCAGCAGCGAAATCCGCCGCGGATCAGCAGCGAAATCCGCCGCGGATCCGCAGCGAAATCCGCCGCGGATCAGCAGCGAAATCCGCCGCGAATCAGCAGCAAATCAGTTGCGGATCAGCAGCGAAATCCGCCGCGGATCAGCAGCGAAATCAGCGCGGATCCGCAGCGAAATCAGCCGCGGATCCGCAGCGAAATCAGCCGCGGATCCGCAGCGAAATCAGCCGCGGATCCGCAGCGAAATCGCCGCGGATCCGCAGCGAAATCGGCCGCGGATCAGCAGCGAAATCGGCCGCGGATCCGCAGCGAATCCGCCGCGGATCAGCAGCGAAATCCGCCGCGGATCAGTAGCGAAATCCGCCGCGGATCAGCAGCGAAATCCGCCGCGGATCAACAGCGAATCCGCCGCGGATCAGTAGCGAAATCCGCCGCGGATCAGCAGCGAAATCCGCCGCGGATCAGCAGCGAAATCCGCCGCGGATCAGCAGCGAAATCCGCCGCGGATCAGCAGCGAAATCAGCCGCGGATCAGCAGCGATATCCGCCGCGGATCCTCAGCGAAATCCGCCGCGACATCCGCCGCGGATCAGCCGCGATATCCGCCGCGGATCCGCAGCAACATCAGCTGCGGATCAGCAGCAAAATCCGCTAGGAAAAAAAAAAAATTCTTTTTTTTATTATTTATCCCTACCTATGACGGGGGGGGGGGGTTTCATTTACTTTTTTTTTATTTTGATCACTGTGACAGTTTATCACAGTGATCAAAATAAATTTTGTTACAATGGAGGGCGCACTGCGCATGCGCCGGCCGCACTGCGCCCGCCATTTTCCAAGATGGCGGCGCCCATGAAGAATCCCGGGCAGCAGCAGTTGGGACGGATCCAGGGACATCGGTGGACCGGGAGAGGTGAGTAAGGGACGTCGGAAGGTGAGGGGATCGGAAGGTGAGGGGGGTGATCGCAGGAGCAGGGGAGCAGACAGCGACGGCGGTGACCGATCGCTGCCATCTTTCGATGGCGGCGGCCGATCACCGCCGTGACATGGTGTCGGGGGGGTCTGATCGCGGTCTCCAGCCATGGCAGATGCTATTGCAGCATCGGCCATGGCTGGATAGTAATATTTCACCAGTTTCATTGGTGAAATATTACAAATCGCTCTGATTGGCAGTTTCACTTTTAACAGCCAATCAGAGCGATCGTGGCCACGTGGGGGTTAAGCCAACCCCCCTGTGGTGATGCAGTAAGGGTCTGTTACTGCGGGTCGGGTGACCTTTCAGTGACCCCGGACCCCCGACCCGCAGTAACATGATTTATAGCATGACGCCTACGTCGGCGTCATGGGTCGGGATGGCACAGGTTTTCATGACGCCGACGTCATGGGTCGGGAAGGGGTTAAAAAAATAAATAAAATAAAGCACCAAAACCTTGAAATACTGTGTGTGAAACAACCCTTACAGTGTACACCAAACATTCCAAAAAATTGTACATTTCAGGTCTGAATATACAAAGATTGCAACGGTTATAAATCAATATAAAACCAAATTGCGCCAAAGACCAAATTATAATTACATGTAAATTAGTGATCTTATAAGCGACTTCCAGATGAAGCTACTAAAATGTACATCAAAGTATGTGTTTTAATGAGAAGTCTGACATTTTACCAGCATACCATCAAGTAAGAGTGCACACAAGTTGTGGATTGGTGATAAGGATTGGTGTACATCTTCACTTTATCTACTTCGGAGCACAATCTCCCTACTGACATACTGAACCTGATGTGTTTTATACACTGCGTGGTACTGGATTTACTCTGTTTACCAGCGATTCCGAGAATGTTTTTTCGTGACACATTGTGCTTTATATTCATGGTAAATATTGGTGGCTATGATTGGCGTTTATTTATGAAAATATCGAAATTAACAAAAAATTAGAAAATTTCACAATTTTCAAACTTTTAATTTTATGCTCTTATATCACAGAGAGTTATACCAGAAAAAATAGTTATTAACATTTCCCACATGTCTACTTTACAGCAGCATAATTTTTAAAACATTTTCTTTTGTTAGTAAGTTAGAAAGGTTAAATGTTTATTAGCAGTTTTTCATTTTTCAACAAAATTTACAAAACCTATTCTTTTAGGGTCCATAGTACATTTTAGGTGTCTTTGAGGGGCCTGTGTGACAGAAAATACTCAAAAGTGATACCATATATAAAAAAACACCCCTCAAGGGGTTTGGTAGGGATAGAGCACATTTAAGTAGTTTATTAATCCTTTAGGTGCATCACAGAAATTAAAGCTATGTGGAAGGAAAAAATTTTTTTTTTAGTTTTCCCCACACAAAAAATGTGGCTTTAGCCTTACATTTTTCCATTTTCATAAGGGTAACAAGAGGAACTGGACCAAAAATTTGTTGTGCAGTTTAGTTTCTCCAGAGTACATCAATATCCCATATGTGGTGGAAAAATACTGTTTGTGCACATGGCAGGGCTCAGAGGGGAAGAAGCACCATTTGACTTTTGGAGAGCAAAATTGGCTGGAATAGATAGACGCCATGTTGTGTTTCCAGAGCCCCTTTTTCACAAAGGTAGGAGAAAAATGACAAAACAAATTGTTGTGCAATTTCTTTTGAGTACGCCAATAGCCCATATGTTTGGATGCAAGGCAGGGTCAGGAAGGGACAGAGCACAGTTTGACTTTTTGAAAGCAAAATTGGCTGGAATAGATATTGCTTAAAACAGTGGAAATCCCCCCAGATGAGACCCAATTTTGGAAACTACACCCCTCAACGAATTTATCTAGGTGTGGTGAGCATCTTGAACCCACAACAGGTGCTGCACAGAATTTTAAAGCCTTAGACCGTGAAAATTAATACGGTAATTACCGTTTGTTTTTTCCTAAAAATGGCATCAATCCCATTTCTTTTTCATGTTCACAAGGTTAACAGGAAAAAATGTACCATAGAATTTGTTGCATAATTTCTGAGTACAGGGATACCCGTATGTGTTCAGAAACTCGTTTGGGTACACAGCAGGGCTTGAGGTGGTAGAAGTGCCATTTGACTACTGGAGCACAATTTTTGCTAGAATAGATTACGGACGCCATGTCACATTGGCAGAGCAAAAAACAGCAGAAATCGTCACAAGTGACCCCACTTTGGAAATTATACCTCTCAAAGAATTTCTCTAGGGGTGTAGTGAGCATTTTAAACCCACAGGTATTTCCCAGTATTGTATAACATTGGGCTGTGAAAATTAAAAATTAAATTATCTCCACTGAAATGATGTTTTAGAGCAGAGTCTTTAATTTTCAAAAGGGCTAATAGGAGACTGTTGTGGAGGGCCGAACCAATAGCTTGAAATTAATTCTACTCAATATTAATTTATTAATATTAATTGTATCACTTAATATTGAACAGAATTAAGTATGCTTCCACCCCCTATATATCTTTGAACCCAAGTACAGCCCCTTCTGTATATCTATGAGCCCCCCCAACAGCCCCTTATATACAGCATGAGACCTACACAGCCTTCCCTGTATACAGCATGAGCACAACACAGCCTCCCTATATATACAGCATGAGCCCCACTCAGCCTTCCCTGTATGCAGCATGAGCCATACACAGCCTCCCTATATATACTGCATGAGCCCGTCTCCCCATATACTGCATGAGCCCCACAGCCTCCTCACATATTGCATGAGCCACACACAGCCTCCCTATATACAGCATGAGCCCCACACAGCCTTCCCATATACAGCATGAGCCCCACACAGCCTTCCCATATACAGCATGAGCCCCACACAGCTTTCCCATATAGAGCATGAGCCCCACACAGCCTTCCCATATACAGCATGAGCCCCACACAGCTTTTCCATATAGAGCATGAGCCCCACACAGCCTTCCCATATAGAGCATGAGCCCCACCACCAGCCCTTCCCATATACAGCATGAGCCCCACACAGCTTTTCCATATAGAGCATGAGCCACACACAGCCTCCCTATATACAGCATGAGCCCCACACAGCCTTCCCATATACAGCATGAGCCCCACAGTCTCCCCATATACTACATGAGCCCCAACACAGCCTCCCTATATACAGCATGAGCCCAACACAGCCTTCCCATATACAGCATGAGCCCCACACAGCCTTCCCATATACAGCATTAGCCCCACACAGCTTCCCATATAGAGCATGAGCCCCACACAGCCTTCCCATATAGAGCATGAGCCCCACACAGCCTTCCCATATACAGCATGAGCCCAACAGTCTCTCCACATACTGAATGAGGTCCCACACAGCCTCCCCATATACTGCATGAGCCCCAACACAGCCTCCCTATATATTGCATGAGCCCCACACAGCCTTCCCATATACTGCATGAGGCCCCATAGCCTCACCATGTGCAGCATGATACTCCATAGCCTCCCCATGTTCTGCACAACAGCTCCATAGCCTCCCCATGTGCAGCATGTAACCCCAATAGCCTCCCCATGGGCAGCATGTCATCCCAATAGCATCCCCATGTGCTGTGACACCTCAATAGCATCCCCATGTGCTGTGTCACCTCAATAGCATCCCATGTGCTGTGTCACCCCCATAGAATCCCCATGAAACTGTCACACCAATAGAATTCCCATGTGCTGTGTCACCCCATAGAATCCCCATGTGCTGTATGTCACCCCCATAGAATCCCCATGTGCTGTCTGTCACTCCCATAGAATCCCCATCTACTGTCTGTCACTCCCATAGAATCCCCATGTGCGTATGTCACCCCCATAGAATCCCCATGTGCTGTCTGTCACTCCCATAGAATCCCCATCTACTGTCTGTCACCCCATAGAATCCCCATGTGCTGTCTGTCACTCCCATAGAATCCCCATCTACTGTCTGTCACTCCCATAGAATCCCCATGTGCTGTATGTCACCCCCATATAATCCCCATGTGCTGTATGTCACCCCCATAGAATCCCCCTGTGCTGTATGTCACCCCCATAGAATCCCCTGTGCTGTATGTCACCCCCATAGAATCCCCCTGTACTGTCACCCCCATAGAATCCCCATGTGCTGTCTGTCACCCCCATAGAATCCCCTGTACTGTCTGTCACCCCCATAGAATCCCCCTGTAATGTCTGTCACTCCCATAGAATCCCCATGTGCTGCTGTACCACCACAGTCCATGTCTGTCTGCACCCATAGAATCCCCATACTGTTGTCACTCCCATGATCCCTGTCTATGTCACCCCATAGAATCCCCCTGTACTGTCTGTCACCCCATAGAATCCCCTGTAATGTCTGTCGCCCCCATAGAATCCCCATGTGCTGTATGTCACCCCCATAGAATCCCCCTGTAATGTCTGTCACCCCCATAGAATCCCCATGTGCTGTCAGTCACCCCCATAGAATCCCCCTGTACTGTCTGTCACCCCCATAGAATCCCCATGTACTGTCTGTCACCCCCATAGAATCCCCCTGTACTGTATGTCACCCCCATAGAATCCCCCTGTAATGTCTGTCACCCCCATAGAATCCCCATGTGCTGTCTGTTACCCCCATAGATTCCCCATGTGCTGTATGTCACCCCCATAGAATCCCCATGTACTGTCTGTCACCCCATAGAATCCCCATGTGCTGTCTGTTACCCCCATAGAATCCCCTGTGCTGTATGTCACCCCCATAGAATCCCCATGTACTGTCTGTCACCCCCATAGAATCCCCATGTACTGTCTGTCACCCCATAGAATCCCCCTGTATGTATGTCACCCCCATAGAATCCCCCTGTACTGTCTGTCACCCCCATAGAATCCCCATGTACTGTCTGTCACCCCATGATCCCCATGTGCTGTATGTCACCCCATAGAATCCCCATGTACTGTCTGTCACCCCCATAGAATCCCCATGCTGTCTTCCCAGAATCCCTATATGTCACCCCCATAGAATCCCCATGTGCTGTCTGTCACCCCCATAGAATCCCCATGTGCTGTCTGTCACTCCCATAGAATCCCATGTGCTGTTGTCACCCCATAGAATCCCCCTGTACTTGTCTGTCACCCCCATAGAATCCCCCTGTACTGTCTGTCACCCCCATGAATCCCCAGTACTGTCTGTCACCCCCATAGAATCCCCTGTACTGTCTGTCACCCCCATAGAATCCCCTGTACTGTTGTCACCCCCATAGAATCCCCATGTGCTGTCTGTCACCCCCATAGAATCCCCATGTGCTGTCTGTCACTCCCATAGAATCCCCTGTCTGTCACCCATAGAATCCCCTGATGTCTGTCACCCCATAGAATCCCCCTGTATGTCTGTCACCCCATAGAATCCCCCTGTACTGTCTGCCACCCCCATAGAATCCCCCTGTACTGTCTGTCACCCCATAGAATCCCCCTGTACTGTCTGTCACCCCCATAGAATCCCCATGTGCTGTCTGTCACCCCCATAGAATCCCCATGTGCTGTCTGTCACTCCCATAGAATCCCCCTGTACTGTCTGTCATCCCCATAGAATCCCCCTGTACTGTCTGTCCACCCCCATAGAATCCCCCTGTACTGTCTGTCACCCCCAAAGAATCCCCCTGTACTGTGTCACCCCCAAAGAATCCCCCTGTACTGCCTGTCATCCCCATAGAATCCCCATGCGCTGTATGTCACCCCCATAGAATCCCCATGTTCATACACACACAAAAAAAAAAGCTACCTCAAACGCTGACAGCGGCATTTAACAAGCGCTTCCGGCCGCCGGGCGAAAAATACACGCATCACTGACCCCCGTCACGTGATCGGGGGTCAGCAATGCGTTGGCATAACAACCAGAGGTCTCCAGGAGACCTCTATGGTTGTTGATGCCGGATTGCTATGAGCACCACCCTGCGGTCAGCGCTCATAGCAATGCTGTAATTCTGCTAAATATAAACGATTGGAGCATCGCCTATATGTAGCAGAGCCGATTGAGCTATGGCAGCTTCTAGCCTCCTATGGAGGGTATTTAAGCATGCCAAAATAAAAAAAAAATATGAAAAAAAAATATATAAAAAAAGTTTAAATCAACCCCTTTAGCCCCATTCAAAATAAATCAATAATAATAAAAAAAATCAATCACACATACACATTTGGTATCGCCGCGTTCAGAGTCGCCCGATCTATCAATAAAAATAAAGGATTAACCCGATCGCTAAACGGCGTAGCGGGAAAAAAATCAAAAAGCCAGAATTACGTTTTTATGGTCGCCGCGACATTGCATTAACGGGCAATCAAAAGATCGTATCTGCACATAAATGGTATGCATAAAAACGTCAGCTCAGCGTGCAAAAAAAGCCCTAGCCCAACCCCAGATCACGAAAAATGGAGACGCTACGGGTGTCGGAAAATGTCGCAATTTTTTTTTTTTTAGCAAACGTTTGAAATTTTTTTTCACCACTTAGATAAAAAAGAACCTAGACATGTTTGGTGTCTATGAACTCGTAATGACCTGAAGAATCATAATGGCAGGTCAGTTTTAGCATTTAGTGAACCAAGCAAAAAAGCCAAACAAAAAACATGTGTGAGATTGCAATTTAATTGCAATTTCACCGCACTTGGAATTTTTTTCCCCTTTTTTGAGTACACGACATGGTAAAACCAATGATGTCGTTCAAAAGTACAACTCGTCCTGCAAAAAATAAGCCCTCACATGGCCATATTGACGGAAAAATAAAAAATTATGGTTCTGGAAAGAAGGGAAGCGAAAAACTGGAAAAAGTTAGGGTCATTAAGGGGTTAAGGGTAGGTAAATTTTAACATTGAGAGATAGAATATCAAAAATAAAATCCAGAAAATCACACTGTATAAATTATATAACTTAACCCCTTCATAACCCAGCCTATTTTAACCTTAAAGACCTTGACATTTTTTGCAATTCTGACCAGTGTCCCTTTATGAGGTAATAACTCAGGAACGCTTCAACGGATCCTAGCGATTCTGAGACTGTTTTTTCGTGACATATTGGGCTTCATGTTAGTGGTAAATTTAGGTCGATAATTTTTGGGTTTATTTGTGAAAAAAATGGAAATTTGGCGAAAATTTTGAAATTTTCAAATTTTTAATTTTTATTCTGTTAAACCAGAGAGTTATGTGGCACAAAATAGTTAATAAATAACATGTCCAACATGTCTACTTTACATCAGCACAATTTTGGGAACAACATTTTTTTTTGTTAGGAAGTTATAAGGGTTAAAAGTTGACCAGCGATTTCTCATTTTTACAGCAAAATTTACAAAACCATTTTTTTTAGGGACCACCTCACATTTGAAGTCACTTTGAGGGGTCTATATGGCAGAAAATACCCAAAAGTGACACCTTTATAAAAACTGCACCCCTCAAGCTACTCAAAACTACATTCAAGAAGATTATTAACCCTTCAGGTGCTTCACAGGAACTAAAGCAACGTGGAAGGAAAAAATGGACATTTTAATTTTTCCAACAAAATTTTTCTTTTAGCATCAATTTTTTCATTTTTACATGGGCATCAGGATAAAATGGATCATAAAATTTGTTGGGCAATTTCTCCTGAGTACACAGATACCTCATATGTGGTCATAAACCACTGTATGGGCGCACGGCAGGGCTCAGATGGGAAGGAGCGCCATTTGACTTTTTGAATGGAAAATATGCTGGAATATTTAGCGGTTGCCATGTCACATTTGGAGAGTCCCTGTGTGCCTAAACATTGGAGCTCCCCCACAAGTGACCCCATTTTGGAAACTAGACCCCCTAAGGAACTTATCTAGATGCATAGTGATCACTTTGAACCCCCAGGTGCTTCACAAATTGATCTGTAAAAAAAAGAAAGTACTTTTTTTTCACAAAAATTTTCTTTTAGCCTCAGTTTTTTCATTTTCACATGGGCAACAGTATAAATTGGATCCTAAAATTTGTTGGGCAATTTCTCCTGAGTACACAGATACCTCATATGTGGTCATAAACCACTGTTTGGGCGCACGGCAGGGCTCAGAAGGGAAGGAGCGCCATTTGACTTTTTGAATGGAAAATATGCTGGAATATTTAGCGGTTGCCATGTCGCATTTGGAGCGTCCCTGTGTGCCTAAACATTGGAGCTCCCCCACAAGTGACCCCATTTTGGAAACTAGACCCCCTAAGGAACTTATCTAGATGCATAGTGAGCACTTTGAACCCCCAGGTGCTTCACAGAAGTTTATAACGCAGAGCCGTGAAAATAAAAAATCATTTTTTTTTCTCAAAAAATGATTTTTTAGCCCACTATTTTTTATTTTCACAATGGTTACAGGAGAAATTGGACCCCAAAAGTTGTTGTCCAGATTGTCCTGAGTACGCTAGTACCTCACATCTGGGGGGGAACCACTGTTTGCGCACACGTCAGGGCTCGGAAGGGATGTGGTGACGCTTTGAAATGCCGACTTGATGTAATGGTCTGCGGGCATCTTGTTACGTTTGCAGAGCCCCTGATGTGCCTAAATAGTAGAAACTCCCCACAAGTGACCCCATTTTGGAAACTAGACCCCGCAAAGAACTTATCTAGATGTGTGGTGAGCACTTTGAACCCCCAAGGGCTACACAGAAGTTTATAACGCCCGGGCATGAAAATAAAAAAATCATATTTTTTCCACAATCAGGATCTTTTAGTCCCCAATTTTTTTATTTTCCCAAGGGTAACATGAGAAATTAGACCCCAAAAGTTGCTGTCCAATTTGTCCTGAGTATGCTGATATCCCATATGTGGGAGAAAACTACTGTATGGGCACACGTCGGGGCTCGGATGGGAAGTAGTGACGTTTTGAAATGCCCACTTGATGGAATGGTCTTCGGGCGTCATGTTACGTTTGCAGAGTCCCTGATGTGCCTAAACAGTAGAAACTCCCCACAAGTGACCCCATTTTGGAAACTAGATCCCCCAAGGAACTCCTATAGATGTGTGATAAGCACTTTGAATCTCCAAGTCCTTCACAGAAGTTTATAACGCAGAGCCGTGAAAATATAAAATCATTTTTTTTTCCACAAAAATAATTTTTTAGTCCCCAATGTTTTTTCCCAATGTTAACAGGAGAGATTAGAACCCCCAAAGTTGTTGTACAATTTTTCCCGAGTACGCTGATACCCCATATGTGGGGATAAACCACTGTTTGGGCATACGTCGGGGCTTGGAATAAAGGGAGCACTGTTTGACTTTTTGAACGCAAAATTTGCAGGAAACAATGGTGGCGCCATGTCACGTATGGAGACCCCCTGATGTGCCTAAATAGTGGGAACCGCTCAATTCTAACTCCAACCCTAACCCCAACACACCCCTAACCCCTACACACACCTAACCCTAATACAAACCCTAATCATAACCCTAACCCCAACACACCCCTAACCCTAATCCCAACTCTAACCATAAACCTAACTACAAGCCTAACCCTAATTCCAACCCTAACCCGAATTCCAACCCTAACCCAAATTCCAACCCTAACCGTAATTCTAACCTTAACCCTAATGCTAACCCTAACCCTAGTTCTAATCCTAAGGCTGGGTTCATAATGCGTTTTACCAGCCCGTTCAACACATAGCGTTGACCGGCTGGTAACGGTATAGCATAACGCGATCGCGTTATGCTATACCCGCTAGCGCAGATGAATCAGCAGATAATCAGCCGCGGATCCGCAGCAAAATCAGCGCGGATCAGCAGCAAAATCCGCCGCGGATCAGCAGCAAAATCTGCCGCGGATCAGAAGAAAAATCCGCCGCGGATCAGCAGCAAAATCAGCCGCAAAAACCCGCCGCGGATCAGCAGCAAAATCAGCCGCGGATCAGCAGCAAAATCAGCCGCGGATCAGCAGCAAAATCAGCCGCGGATCAGCAGCAAAATCCGCCGCGGATCAGCAGCAAAATCCGCCGCGGATCAGCAGCAAAATCCGCCGCGGATCAGCAGCAAAATCCGCCGCGGATCAGCAGCAAAATCCGCCGCGGATCAGCAGCAAAATCCGCCGCGGATCAGCAGCAAAATCCGCCGGGGATCCGCAGCAAAATCCGCCGGGATCAGCAGCCAAATCCGCCGCGGATCCGCAGCGAAATCCGCCGCGGATCAGCCGCGATATCCGCAGCGAAATCAGCTGCGGATCAGCAGCAAAATCCGCTAGGAAAAAAAAAAAAGAATTCTTTATTTTATTATTTGTCCCTATCTATGACAGGGGGGGGTTCATTTACTTTTTTTTTATTTTGATCACTGTGACAGTTTATCACAGTGATCAAAATAAATTTTTGTAAAATGGAGGGCGCACTGCGCATGCGCCGGCCGCACTGGCATGCGCCCGCCATTTTTCAAGATGGCGGCGCCCATGAAGAATCCCGGGCAGCCGCCGGGACGGATCCAGGGACATCGGTGGACCGGGAGAGGTGAGTATGGGACGTCGGAAGGTGAGGGGGGGGGGGGGGATCGGTAGGTGGGGGCAGCAGATCGGAGGAGCAGACAGTGACCGATCGCTGCCATCTTTCGATGGCGGCGGCCGATCACCGCCGTGACTTGGTGTGGGGGGGTCAGATCTTTGTGTCCAGCCATGGCAGATGCTATTGCAGCATCGGCCATGGCTGGATTGTAATATTTCACCAGTTTCATTGGTGAAATATTACAAATCGCTCTGATTGGCTGTTAAAAGTGAAACAGCCAATCAGAGCGATCGTGGCCACGTGGGGGTTAAGCCAACCCCCCTGTGGTGATGCAGTAAGGGTCCTGTTACTGCGGGTCGGGTGACCTTTCAGTGACCCCGGTCTCCCGGCCCGCAGAAACATGATTTATAGCATGACGCCTACGTTGGCGTCATGGGTCAGGATGGCACAGGTTTTCATGACGCCAACGTAGGCGTCATGGGTCGGGAAGGGGTTAATTTGCACTATGCAGTGAGAAAGACGGATTTTGGTAAGACCTTACCTGTAAAATCTTTTTCAGCGAAGGAAGGAAGGGAGACACAGTCATTACTAGTGGGTAGGCGGAGTCCACACAGGATAGAACACCTCAGATTAAAAAGAGTGTTGACCGGCCCCTCCAGCCTGGGCTCCTCCTACTCAGCTCTCCAGTCCATACACAAGCTAAGGAAGAGCAAATATCACCAGCGGAGCAACATAACCCCTTCTGAAAAACTTCAGAGAAAAAAACAAGTAGACAGGTTATGCATATAACAGAAAAAACCACACAGTCCCAGGTACTACTCACTGAACCTGACCACTGCGATGAGCTGGCAATGCTGGAAACAGAGCCTTAGCGTGCCGACCTCAGCCCAGATAATCGCTATCAGAGAAGGGTCACGCCGCATCTGAAAAAACACAACAACACACCTCTGCCATGGGAGGGATCTGTGTCTCCCTTCCTTCCTTCGCTGAAAAGGATTTTACAGGTAAGGTTTTACCAAAATCCGTCTTTCAGCAGCAGATGGAAGGAAGGGAGACACAGTCATTACTAGTGGGACGTCCCAAAGCAGTCCAAAAATTAAGGGTGGGCAAAAAACCAACAGAGGCAGATTCCCAACAACTTAAATAAATGCGCAACTAGCGCTAAATACAAGTTCACAAGAACTTTAAACTGCAGCCGCCTGCAGGACCCTACGTCCTAAGGCCGCATCAGCGGAAGCACTGATGTCCACCTTATAAAATTTCGTAAATGTGTGGACGGAGCGCCAGGTCGCCGCCCTGCAGAGCTGAGCTGCCGAGGCTCCTTGATGAAAGGCCCACGATGAACCCACAGCCCTCGTGGAGTGAGCTCGAATCTTAATCGGGCAAAGTTCGCCCTTAAGTCGGTAAGCCTCTAAAATGGCCGACCGAATCCAACGAGCTATAGAATCCTTGGAAGCTCTTTGACCATGTCGACGAACTGCTGGAATCACAAACAGAGAATCCGACTTCCGAAAACTTTGAGTAATAGACAAATAGAACTTCAAAGCCCGCACTAAATCCAATGTGTGCAAGGCCCGTTCCTTCGCATTCCTCGGCTCCGGACAAAGCGAAGGCAACACAATATCCTGGTTTACATGAAATTGTGACACCACCTTAGGTAGAAAGTCGCCCTGTGTGCGAAGCACTACACGATCCGGGTGAAATTCCAGGAAAGGAGGCGAGCAAGAAAGAGCCGCCAACTCAGAAACCCTTCTCAAAGAAGTGACCGCCACTAGGAAAGCAACCTTCCAAGAGAGCAAAGAAAGGCTAACAGAGTCCATAGGCTCAAAAGGCCCATGTTGAAGAGCCTCCAAGACAAGATTAAGCCGCCAAGGAGACACAAGCGCCTTCCGCGGCGGAAACTGACGGGTTACCCCGCGAAAAAAGGAACGTACGTCCCTACGCGAGGCGATAGCCTTCCGAAACAGCAAGGACAGAGCAGAAACCTGACCCTTCAGAGTGCTAACTGCCAAACCCTTGTCCAGCCCGAACTGTAAAAAGGCCAACAAATTGGGAATGGAAAAAATCCTCGGGTTCCTAGAAGAACCCGAACACCACGAAAAGAAGGCTTCCCAAGTCTTGTGATAAATCCTAGTAGTAGCCGGACCTCTGGCAGCTCGCAGAGTGGCAATGACTTCGGCTGAAAAACCTTGACGGATCAAGATTTTGGTCTCAAGAGCCACGCCGTCAAATGCAGAGACTTCAGGTCCGGGTGACGAACGGGCCCTTGGGTTAACAGGTCCGGCGAAGAGGGAGTGGAAGTGGAGGCGCTGCCAGAAGCGACACCAGCGTCGAGAACCACGTTCTCCTTGGCCAATCTGGGGCTATCAACATAGCCGGGACTCTCTCCAGTCTGATCCGACGCAACACCAGAGGAAGTAAGGATATAGGCGGGAACACAGATTAGCTCGAATTGGTCCCATGGAGCCACCAGAGCATCCACCGCCACAGCCTTCGGGTCCTTGTACCTGGACATGAACGTCGGTAACTTGGCATTGAACCTGGATGCCATCAAATCCACTTGGGGAGTTCCCCAACGGGAGCACAGCAGTGCAAAAATTTCCGGATGAAGACTCCATTCTCCGGGATCCATCTTCTCGCGACTGAGGAAGTCCGCCGTGATATTCTGAACTCCCGGAATGTGAATCGCAGAGATGGCTGGCACCCTGGCCTCGGCCCATACCAGGATCCGAGACACCTCCATCATGAGCCTGGAGCTCCTCGTCCCACCTTGATGGTTGATATACGCGACCGCCGTCGCGTTGTCTGTCTGCACTCGGACTGGCAGACCGCTTATAGGGACCGTCCAGTGTTGGAGGCAAAGGAAAATTGCCCTCAATTCCAGGATGTTGATCGGCAGGACAGACTCTTCCGACGACCATACCCCTGAATCCAGAGATCGTTCCAGACACCACCCCAGCCCGTCAGGCTGGCATCGGTGGTTATGACCGACCACCTCGGAGGGAGGAAGGACTTCCCCAGGGATAACACTTCCGGACGTAACCACCATCCTAGAGACTCTCGTACCCTGTGGAGAGATGACACTGCAATCCAGTGAAACCTGCGATCGATCCCAACGGTTCAAAATGAGCATTTGGAGAGCCATGGAGTGAAATTGGGCAAACGGAATTGCCTCCATCGACGCCACCATCAAACCCAGAAGGCGCATACACCTTCGAAGGGACATCGCTGTCGAAGACTTCATAACCTGTACATGTCGAAGAAGACTCGCTTGCTTGTCTGGAGGCAGAGACACCACTGCTCGTACCGTGTCGAAATGCATTCCCAAAAACAGGATTGACTGGGACGGTTCCAGATACGACTTCTCCCAATTCACCAGCCACCCGAAGTCCTCCAGGAGCTGAAGGGATAGATTGCGAGCCGTCACCGCCTCCTCCTTTGAGGACGCCACAATCAGAAGGTCGTCCAGGTAGGGAAGAATCGTAACCCCCTGTCTTCGAAGAATCGCCATGAGAGGTGCCAGAATTTTTGTAAAAACTCTGGGCGCTGAGGCCAACCCGAATGGCAGGGCCACAAACTGGTAATGGTCCTGACCTATGGCAAAACGAAGGAAGCGTTGGTGGGCCCTTCCGACGGAACATGTAAATAAGCGTCGCGAATGTCGATTGATACCAGAAAGTCGTTCTGCGACAGGGCCGCCACAACGGAGCGAAGCGACTCCATGTGGAATTTCCGAGTACGTACATGCCGATTCAATCTTTTGAGATCCAGAATGGGCCGAAATTTGTCCTCCTTTTTGGGGACCACAAAGAGGTTGGAATAAAACCCTCTTCCCCGGTCCTCCGGTGGGATCGGTACCCACCACACCCTTCTGCAGTAGGGAATCGACCTCCCGCAGTAGAGCGGCAAATAGCTCGGGTTCTAACGGAACGCGAGACTGGCAAAAACTGTCTGGGGGTTGAGAAAGAAACTCTATGAAGTAGCCTGCCGACACAACTTGTGTCACCCAGGCGTCCGACATGCGGGAAGCCCAAGTCGGTTCGAATTGGAGCAAACGACCTCCCACTCGAGAGTCCTCGAGTGAGACCCTGGCGTCAGTCCGCCTTAGCGGGCTTTTTGTCAGCTTCCCGCTTGTCTTGACGGAAGCTCTGTTTCCAGGGAGTGCGGGATTTCTGAGAGTTCTTTTTTCCTGAAAAAGAGGGACGACTCGATCCCCAAGAGGGCTGACCGAACCGTCCCCTGGGCCGAAAGGACCGCCGACTACTACTGGCACTAGGCCTGCCAGACGCAGAAGTCACAGCTCTTCACTGCGGTAAAGCCGTTTCTTTTGCCTTTGCCGTGGCAATCAGCTCCGTGAGGTCAGATCCAAATAGATGACCACCCTTGTAAGCTAAAGATAGCAAACCTTGCTTGGAAACCGTGTCCCCGGTCCACTGTCTAAGCCACAGTGCTCTCCTGACTGTGACCGCCGAGGATTGCGCCCTGGACAGCAGCGACGCAGTAACCAAACCTGCATCACTGCCATATCGGGCTGCATCCTCCAACAACTTAAAAAGCCCATGTACCTCGGATAGAGGGGATCCATCTTGCCACGCTGTCCGTAGACGGTCTAACCAGCTTAGGGAAGCTTTACAAGCACCCATAGACCCTAGTACTGCTCTGAATCCATGACCCGCGGTCTCGTAGATGGATTTTGCCGCCATCTCCGTTTTTCTGTCCAGCGGATCCTGCAGACTCGCCTTCCCTTTAACAGGAAGTAATGATGATTTGCTAAGCTGGGATAAAGGGACATCCACTTCAGGAGAAGGAATCCAATTATCAACCAACTCCGTCGTACACGGATAGAGCGTCTCAAAAAATCGTGTCCCCTGAAAACGTTTATCTGGACACAGGCGTTCCTTCTCCACTGCCTCATTAAGCTCATCCAGAGATGGTAATGTTGATCCGACCTATGCGAATCCTGAAACATCCGGGCCGACTTACCAGGACGTCTAGTTACCTCCTCCGGTAACTGCAACGCCTCCCTCATGGCTCCAATAAAAGCCTCTGTACGGCCCAAAAGAGAGGCAGACTGTCCCTGCCGATCCTCCTTATCTGAATCAGACAACTCCCCATCCGAGCTTGAAGGGGAACCCTCCATGCCCGATATCTCCGAGTCGCTACGCAGGAAGGATGGCACCGGCCTGTGTCGCTTCCTGCCATGAGAGGATCTAGATGACACCCAATGACCTAGAAGTTCAGACAGGCCATCAATAGAACGAGCGAGGGCCTCCATTTTGACATCACTGACACCTCCGACCGCTGCGCTTGACGCCGTCGAGGTCTGCGTGTCAGATACGCGAGACTGATCCTGTAGCGGATCTGGGAGACGGTCCGCAACTCCTGGACCCTGATCTGACATGTCCTCACACAGTATATGGCAGGTTAAAACCTGTCAGCAACTAGAACAGTGTGGTTTCTCAAAGGCAAAACGAACGCTGAAGGGTTATCATAGAATCATAGAATGGTAGAGTTGGAAGGGACCTCCTGGGCCTTCTGGTCCAACCCCCTGCTCAAAGCAGGATTCTCTAAATCATCCCAGACAGATGTCTATCCAGCCTCTGTTTGAAGACTTCCATTGAAGGAGAACTCACCACCTCTTGTGGCAGCCTGTTCCACTCATTGATCACCCTAACTGTCAAAAAGTTTTTTCTAATATCTAATCTGTGTCTCCTCCCATTCAGTTTCATCCCATTGCTTCTAGTCTTTCCTTGTGCAAATGAGAATAAAGATGATCCTTCTACAATGTGACAGCCCTTGAGATATTTGTAGACAGCTATTAAGTCTCCTCTCAGTCTTCTTTTTTGCAAGCTAAACATTCCCAAATCCTGCAACCGTTCCTCATAGGACATGGTTTGCAGACCAGTCACCATTCTGGTGGCTCTTCTCTGAACTTGCTCCAGTTTGTTGATGTCTTTTTTAAAGCTCTTAAAGAGAGAGCTACCCCAGCTGTCTCCCAATTAATGGTTAACCGCCTATGAAGGGGTTAATGTCGCAGACTCCCCACAACCTCTTGTTAAATTAAGCAGGTGTGCGAGCCCCAGACAAAAAAAGGGTGCCTCTTATGAGGGAACAGCTGCAGGACAGCGCCGTCTGCCACCTTATTATGCTTCAGAAAAGGTGCCCTGCGCTGTGGGGGTGAGAGAGTTAAGCTTCTGCCCTGACAGGCAGAAACGACTCACCCAGCTGGCCGCGGTGCAGTGTCCTAGAGCTTCGGCCCGGGGAGGGAGAGTGAGGAGCCCGGAGATGCCGATAATAATGGCCGCCGCGCTGCAGGAGAGAGCCGGAAGAGAAAAGGCAGGCGAAATTGTGCGCTCAGAGCGCTTCCTGCCCGTGAGAGAGCGGGAAGCGCGAAGCCACGCCCCCCGCCGGCTTAAAAAAAGGCGCGGGACTCCCCCCGCTCTCCTCCTGCCCCGTTCACAACGGAGCGAAGTGATCCCATGTCCTGCAGGCATCCACCTGCGGACAAAAGTGAAAATCACCAACACTGAACACATGTACCAGCGGCTGCCGCAGCAGCCGCTGAAGCACTCAAACACATTATTAAAAATGCTTTTTTGAGTACTCACCCAGCTGAGCGCCACAGGGACCCCCAGGGATTTGTGGCGCTGTGCCCATCGCTTCCCCCCCAGGACGGGGAACGCAGTGACCCCAGAAGTGCGGTTTGCGTCCCCGCCAGGGAAGCAACCCTCATCCCCCGGGGCCGGCAGGGTTCTGCAGGGACCACCTTAAAGGGTAATGCAGATCCGCCAAGGGAGGGGTGGGGGTCCAGCAGCGCTGAGACCCTGAGACCTCAAAACCACGGGGGTCCAAGTCTCTGTCCGACAAAAATAAAAAATTCTTCTGAGGAGCTGCACCAGCAGCGACTATCCTCTGTGACCTCAAATTTTAGACTGGAGAGCTGAGTAGGAGGAGCCCAGGCTGGAGGGGCCGGTGAACACTCTTTTTAATCGGAGGTGTTCTATCCTGTGTGGGCTCCGCCTACCCACTAGTAATGACTGTGTCTCCCTTCCTTCCATCTGCTGCTGAAATAAGTATTTGATTCCCTCTGGAAAACAAGACTTAATACTTGCTGGCAAAACCCTTGTTGGCAAGCACAGCAGTCAGACATTCTTTGTAGTTGATGATGAGGTTTGCGCACATGTCAGGAGGAATTCTGGTCCACGCTTTTGCAGATCATCTCTAAATCATTCAGATTATGAGGCTGTCGTTTGGCAACACAGAGCTTCAACTCCCTCCATAAGTTTTCTATGGGATTAAGGTCTGGAGACTGGCTAGACCACTCCATGACCTTAATGTGCTTCTATTTGAGCGGCTCCTTTGTAGTCTTGGCTGTATGTTTTGGGACATTGTCTTGCTGGAAGACCCAGCCATGACCCATTTTTAATGTCCTGGCGGAGGGAAGGAGGTTGTCACTCAGGATTTTACAGTACATGGCTCCATCCATTCTCCCATTGATGTGGTGAAGTAGTCCTGTGCCCTTAGCAGAGAAACACCCCCAAAACATGTTTCCACCTCCATGCTTGACAGTGGGGACGGTGTTCTTTGGGTCATAGGCAGCATTTCTCTTCCTCCAAACACAGCTAGATGAGTTAATGCCAAAGAGCTCAATTTTTGTCTCATCTGACCACAGCACCTTCTCCCAATCACCCACAGAATAATCAAGGTGTTCATTGGCAAACTTCAGATGGGCCTGCAGGATTTTGAACCTTTACGGCGTAATGTGTTACCAATTGTTTTCTTGGTGACTGTGGTCCCAGCTGCCTTGAGATCATTAACAAGTTCCCTCTGTGTAGTTTTAGCCTGATCTC
This sequence comes from Oophaga sylvatica, assembly GCA_033576555.1. NCBI lineage: Eukaryota > Metazoa > Chordata > Amphibia > Anura > Dendrobatidae > Oophaga > Oophaga sylvatica. The sequence goes on along the minus strand of JARQOD010000006.1, from coordinate 214,419,799 downwards.
TCACCTTCCTCATGATCAAGGATAGCCCACGGGGTGAGATTTTGCATGATGCCCCACATCGATATCGATTGACAGCAATTTTGTATTTCTTCCATTTTCTTACTATTGCACCAACAGTTTTCTTCTCACCCAGCGTCTTTTTGTAGCCCATTCCAGCTTTGTGCAGGTCTATGATCTTGTTCCTGACATACTTAGAAAGCTCTTTGGTCTTGCCCATGTTGTAAAGGTTAGAGTCTGACTGATTGAGTCTGTGGACAGGAGTATTTTATAAAGGTGACTATGTAAGATAGCTGTCTTTAATCCAGCTAACGAGTTGATTAGGAGCTTCTAACTGGTCTGTAGGAGACAACTTTTAATGGTTGGTAGGGGATCAAATACTTATTTCTCACTGCAAAATGTAAATAAATTTATATAATTTATACAATGTGATTTTCTGGATTTTATTTTTGATATTCTATCTCTCAATGTTAAAATTCACCTACCTTTAAAATTATAGACTGTTCATGTTTTTGTCAGTGGGCAAACTTACAAAATCAGCAAGGGATCAAATACTTATTTCCCCCACTGTAGATGTATAAAGATATATAAAAAATGTTTTTTTCATCGCTGTATTCTGAAAGCTATAGCCTTTTTTTTATTTTTCCACTGATGGAGCTGTATAGCGGCTTGTTTTTTTTGGGACAAGATTAATCTATTAGTTTTATTCCATTTTTTTTGGCAGTCTGATGAAAAAGCATCTTTTGCCAAGCTTCTTTATTTTTCTTTATGGTGTTCACTTTAGGAGTCAAATAGTGTGACGGTTTTATAGATCGGGTTGTTACAGATGCGGTGATACCAAATGTGTACTTTATTAGTTTATTTTCACATAAATGTGTTTATTGGTGAAATATTTTTAGTTCTTTACTTTGTGAGTGTTCTTTAGTAAGTTTTGCTACTTTTTCCTTAACTTTTTTTTTTCTGTTTTACTGAGTTTCCTCTATGGGACTTAAACCTTTGTCTGATCACTGGTCTCATGCATTGCAATACACATGCAATGCAATGCATGAAACCTGTCAGATTACACCAGAAGAAAGCCTGTTACACCCTGCCTATGGCAAGGTCTAAAAGGCCACCATAAGTGGAGCACCAGTAAATCATTGTTTGACCTCTGGGTGCTGTGGCAGCCATCGGCTCAGTAACCGCTGTCGGCATGGAGCTGTCAATGTGTGTTTTCCTGACGGGTATAGCATGTCATGATGTGGGAACTGACATGCTCATGATGTGCTATACCAGTCATTAGTTGTTAAAAGGTTACAAAAATAAATCTCACCGCTCACCTGTCCTGTCATCCCTGCAGCCATTGTAATGTCTTGAGGTCACAATGTGCACAGTGACAGCACACCACACATTGATGTCAGAAGTCTAGCTGAGGCTAGTTTCACACTAGCGTTTGACTGACCTGCGTCGGTCTGCGCATGGCCGCCACTAAGCCCCGCCCCTGCCTCTTTCCGATAGCTCCGCATATGGGCGCATGACACTGCATGTGACCTGCGCACCCTATCTTTAGCATTGGGTTCGCAGGCCGTACGCAGGTATGCGTTTGCTGGTGCCTGCGTTTTTTTCACGATGCGCCGAGCGCACCAAAATGCAACACGGTGTGTTGGGGCGCAGGTCGGCATACCGTCAAAAGGACGCAGGCGAAGACAAACGCATACCTGCGCACGACCTGCGAACCCAATGCTAAAGATAGGGTGCGCAGGTTGCATGCAGCGTCATGCGCCCATAGGCGGAGCTATCGGGAGGAGGCGCAGCCGGGGACAGAGCTTAGCGGCAGCCATGTGCAGACCGACGCAGGTCGGTCAAACGCTAGTGTGAAACTAGCCTTAGCTGGAAGCTACGGCCTTGAGTGAAGATGTTGATAAAGATGCACGCAATGTAGGAAAGGGGATAGAGGAGGCATGGGGGACTAGATGGAGGGCTGTGGGTTAGATGAGCATTGAGGGGAGTATTTTTTTTTTGTTGCCTCATTTCTGCATAAACACATTAAGGTACATATATACACATTACTTACATTCTTGTCATCAGACCATCTGAAAATATAAAGCACAATGCATTAATCACAGTCACTGAAGCTAAAGTTTCTTTACAAAAGTAATGACAAGCTGCATCAAAGAGAACCCATCAGATTTCAGTTATTTCCTCTGTTCCCAATGATTTTTTTCCCCTAGGAGCCAATTTTTCTTTTTTTATCTTGACTACTTCCAAGGATCATAACTTTTGTATTCTATTGTCAACAAAGCCATGTAAAAGGCTTACCTTATGAAGTATTAGTTGTTTATATTACCATATGATGAACTGAAGGCTATGTAAAAAAAAAGTGGGCTGGAATTGCTAAATAAAAACAAATTCACTTTTTTTTTTTTTTTTTTACTTACTGGGTAACATGGTTCTGCAGGTCAATATTTTTACTGGTTTTTAAACTTTTTTTTTTGCAAAAAAAAAGAAAAAAAGAACCAATCTGTTTTTTTCTGTCTACAGAGCTGAGTGAGGGATTCTTTTTTTTGCAGGGTAAGCTGTAGTTTACCTGTTTTGGGTGCCAACAAGCCAATATTGTAAAAGAGCAAATTGCTTTTTCTATTGAAAGGCTTGTAAAAAAAATAAAATAGCAATTTCGAGGAGTTTTATTTTTCTTGACAGTGTATTGTATAGAATTAATATGCTTTAGAAAAAAAGCATACAAAGAATCAAATGCAATTACTAGGGTGCCTAGAAGAATCAATTCAAAATGTTTTGATGGCAAAAGGTGGTCAAACCAAATATTGATGTCTTGGTTGTTCAATCACTTTGTATTTAAATAAAAATAAATGATTAAATAGAGATGAGCCTGTTTGTTGGGTTCTCCATGCATGTGTTGTGATCATCACGCAGCAGCAACATAGGCAGCTGCGGCACCAAACAGCTGATTATCGGGAGCGCTCCAGGTGTCAGGGTTCCCGATGCAGCTATTCAGGACGGGCTATAGCTATTCGGATAACGACTTATCCAAAGCTATTCGCTCATCCCTAACGATTAACATTCTATTAACTACATCTAGCATTTTATCCACACTTGCCTAATAGTTTTTGCACAGTACTGTACATTAGATAAAACAAGATTTTGGTTGCTTACAATAAAATCTGTTTCTCGGAGCGCTCATTGGGGGACACAGGAACCATGGGTGTATGCTGCTGCCACTAGGAGGTGCTGATACTATGCATATGCAAAAAAAGGGTTGGCTCATCCTCTGCAGTATACACCCCACCGACCGGAATCAGCTATTCAGTTAGTGAGAAAGCAGTAGGAGAAGAACATGACAAAACCAAACAGAACAGACAACTCAAACATAACCATAACAATCAGAAGAAAGGACGAGTTGTAAACATATGGGAGGGTGCTGTGTCCCCCAATGAGAGCTCCGAGAAACAGATTTTACGGTAAGCAACCAAAATCTTGTTTTCTCAAACGCTTCATTGGGGGACACAGGAACCATGGGACGTCCCAAAGCAGTCCATGGGGTGGGAAAAAATGGCAAGAAAACTTCATTCAGGTCAGCAAAGTCCCCAATGCCGCCTGCAAGATCCTTCTGCCTAAGCTGGTGTCCGCTGAAGTGTAGGTGTGGACCTTGTAAAATTTTGCCAAACGTGTGGATGGAAGACGGGTTGCTGCTTTGCAAAGTTGTAGGGCGGATGCCCCATGTGAACCGCCCAGGAGGCGCCTACTATCCGGGTGGAGTGAGTCTTAATCCCAGAGGGGAGCACTCTGTTCTTAACCCTGTAAGCCTCCAATATTGCGGTCCTAATCCAACACGCAATTGTAGCCTTGGAGGCCGGTAGGCCTCCCCACGCCCCGACTGGAATGACGAACAGAAGATCCGACTTCCTGAAGGAAGCGATCCTCTCCAGGTAGATCATTACGGCCCGGACCAGGTCCAGCCTGTTCAACGAGCGCTCCAGAGAATGAGTAGGAGCTGAACAGAAGGAAGGCAGGACAATATCTTCATTCAAGTGATAAGTGGATACCTCCTTGGGAAGAAAGGAAGGCGGAGGCCGTAACACAACCTTATCCTGGTGAAGAACCAGGAAAGGGGGGGGGGGACAGGACAGAGATGCTAATTCTGAAACCCGTCTGACAGAAGCGATTGCCACAAGAAAAACCACTTTTCAGGACAAAACAGAGAGGGAGACCCCTCAGAGGATCAAAGGGGGCACTCCTCATAACCTCCGGAACGAGATTGAGCATGTCATCGAGGTATGGAATGAGAACCAAGCATCTGATTCTCAAGATGGCCATCACTGCCGCCATGATCTTGGTGAAGACCCAGGGAGCGGTTGCAAGGCCGAACGGCAGAGCGACAAACTGAAAAAGGTTTTGCTGAACTGAAAATCGCAAGAACCTCTGATGAGCTGGGCAAATCGGAAGGTGGAGGTAGGCGTCCTGGATGTCTATGGAGCACAAAAATTCCTGTGTGTCCATGGAAGAGATTACTGAACGGAGAGACTCCATCCAGAAGTGACGCAGGCGAACCCTCCTGTTCAGCAACTTGAGGTCCAGAATGGGACTAACCGCGCCGCCCTTCTTTGGCACAACAAACAGGTTTGAATAAAAACCTGTGAAGCATTCTCGCTGTGGAACGGGGACGATTACCCCAGAACTGAGAAGGGATGGATGCAAAGAAAACCCGGGACCAAAGTAGGATCCCTTGGAGGGCGGGATACGAAAAACCGATCTCATGGACGGGAAGTAAACTATTTTGTATCCTGAGGATACAACCTGACCCAAGCGCCTTCCACCAAGTCGAGCCAAACGTCCCTGAACAGCAGGAGACGACCGCCGAGCTTGGGAGGAACGCTGGGCCCTGGAACCAAGTCATGCTGAGGAAGATCTGCCAGGTCCTGACCTGGCGGATTTACCGTGGGAGTTATGGGAACGCCAGTAAGGAGTGGGCCTGAAGGAAAGTTTGTTCTTGACCTGGTGATTCAGCGGCCTGCGCTGACCGGAGAAAACCTCCGACGTCAGGAAACGGCGAAAAGAAGGCCGAAAGGAACGGAACTGACGCCTTTGAACGGGGCTGCGAGGCTTGGACTGAGGGAGGAGAGAACTCGTGCCTCACGTTGCCTCTTAATGATCTGATCCAACCTAGAGTGGAACAGGCTGCCACAAGAGGTGGTGAGTTCTCCTTCAATGGAAGTCTTCAAACAGAGGCTGGATAGACATCTGTCTGGGATGATTTAGAGAATCCTGCTTTGAGCAGGGGGTTGGACCAGAAGGCCCAGGAGGTCCCTTCCAACTCTACCATTCTATGATTCTAGAGCCGAACAGACGGTCTCCGTGAAAGGGGAGGCCTGTGAGCGACTTCTTTGAGGAAAGATCCGCTTGCCATGCCTTTTAGCCAAATGTTCCTCCGGGTGGCTACTGTATTGCTAGATGCCTGAGCAGCGCAGAACGCGGCATCTAGGGAGGCTGATACCATATATTGCCCGGCACGGGAAATTTGGTCTGTAAGCTCCGCAAGCTCTTTCAGAGGAGCTCCAGCCATGATGCTCTTGTGAAGTTTTTTAGCCCATCTGGCTATTGCCTTCGAGACCCGGGTAGAGGCAAAGGCTGGGCATAAGGTGGAAGAAGCCGCTTCAAAGGCTGATTTTTGCCAGCGATTCAATGATTCTATCGTTGGCATCCCTGAGGGAAGCTGCAGTAGAGAGTGGGAGGACCATATAAGTGGACAGTCTGGAGATCGGCGGGTCCACTGTAGGGGAAATTGTCCAATTAGTGTAAGATCCGGGGAAAAAGGATATAGGATGCCGAGGCGCTTCCCTGTTTGAAAGCGCCTGGTTGGATTCTCCCTCTTGAGTATCTCCATGAACTCAGCGTGTGATGCAAAGGCCTTGGAACTTGGTATTGACCGTCTGAACGAAACTGCCTGATCTGCGGATTCTGTAGCAGTATCTAAGATGCCTAAGGTCTGATTGACTGCAACAATCAGGCTCTGCACCATATCCGTCCTACCGGAAGCCTGTTCTGAATCCAGGTCTGACTTCATCCGAAAGCGCGTCCGAAGACGCTCCGCCTGACTCAGGAGAGGAGGACGCTAGAGAGGCATCACGCTGTGCAAGGTCGTCTGGTGAGACGGAGTGGGCAGAGGACCCAGAACGGAGCTCCAGTCTAGGTCTCTTACGGCCTGGGATGGAAGGACCGGGCTGAGAGCTTTGCAACCCGTTGGTGACTGCGGGAGTCGAAAAGGGGGAAACTGTCTAATACGGACACAAGGGTCTGTGAAACACTGGTGAGGTCCGCCACAGATCGTGACAGAGAATCAGCCCTTTCAGGGTTAGGGTCTCAATCGCCTGGGGCAAAAAGGGGTTCCTGGGAGGGCGAGCAGGCTCTACCTTGTGCTTAGGCATGGATGAGCAGTCCCACTAACTGATGCCAGAAGGTTGAGGGACAGAAAGAGACAGAGGAGGGTGTCAGCTCTGTAGAGCAGAGCTACTCACGGTGTCCTGTTATGCTGCTCATCAGAAGTGACATGCTCCTCAGAGGATGACAGCGGAGGCTTCAAAAGGAGGAGGATGTCAAGCGCAGCGGTCGACGATGGCCTCGCTCAGGGGACCCGGCTGGAGGGGAAAGTGCGCGCTGCTGGGAGCAATATGGCGGCGTCTCTGGCCCACAGTAACGCTGAACTTCCTCCTCAGAGTGGGCGGAGCTTCAGGCCACACTAGGAGAAAAAGACGGGCGGGAGAAAAGCCCGCCCAGAAGATAGGAAAAGGGGCGGAGCCGTCGCCAAGAACAAGGCCTAAATTGAAGCCGGGGCCTCGAGTAGCGCCTGCGGCCGCCGGCGTAGTGGGGCGGCGCGGAGGCCCCTGAACCGTGAATAAACAGGTGAGCTGCACCGGAAAAGAGCAGTGAGGACACCCGATTGCTCCGAAAGGACCCCACAGAAAGAGCCGCGACCCAGGGGCCCCCATAAGGACACGCAGAGGCGCTACAGGGCGCCTGGAGCAGCGATGTGGGAAAAGCGAGACAGTACCTCTAACGTGAGTTGGACGTCCGGCATCTGTGGTAGGATGTCCGAGTCTCCTCCATCGACAGGCTCTGGTGGGCGAGTAGGTGGGAGACTGAGGCAGGCCTGGGTCTTTTCCCTTTTTCAGATCACCTGAACACACGTCCGTGTCAGGGATCTCTTTTGGGGTCATGCCGAGAGAACAGACATATGAGGATACGGGGTGGCAGTACACGCCATACTCAGTCTCTGTGTTGGAGTACAGTAGTGACTGTTCACACTGTATCCCTCCGGAAAGTACCTGAAAAGGAACGACGCACATTAGGTAGATATGGGTCTCAATAGAGACCCGTGTCCACCTTCTACTGACACGAAGCTAAAACTGAATAGCTGATGCCAGTCGGTGGGGTGTATACTGCAGAGGAGGAGACAACCCTTTTTTTGCATACGCATAGTGTCAGCGCCTCCTAGTGGCAGCAGCATACACCCATGGTTCCTGTGTCCCCCAACGAAGCGATCGAGAAACAGGGATTTTTGTGTACTCACCATAAAATCCTTTTCTCCGAGACGCTCATTGGGAGACACAGACCATGGGTGTTATGCTGCCCGCCACTAGGAGAACACTAAGCTAATACACAAAGAAAATTGGCTCCTCCTCCGCAGTATACACCCTCTGCTGGCTCTAGCCTGAACCGGTTCGGTGCAAAAGCAGTAGGAGAAGGTTAACATCATACCAAGGTACGATCATTCACATAATATTAGTGATCACCACATCGGCTGAAAGAGACAAACAGAAGTCGTTAGACTAAAAAGACGGATTTTGGTAAGAACTTACCTGTAAAATCCTTTTCAGCGAAGAAGGAAGGGAGACACACTAGACATTACTAGTGGGTAGGCGGAGCCCAGACGAGATAGACACCTCAGATTAAAAAGTGTTGACCGGCCCCTCCAGCTCGGGCTCCTCCTACTCAGCTCTCCAGTTGTACCAAGCTTAAGGAAGAGCAATATCACCAGCGGAGCAACATAACCCTTCTGAAGGACTTCAGAAAATAAAACACAAAAATACAGGTTATGCATGCATGTAGGCAAAAATCACACAGTTCCAGGTACTACTCACTGGACCTGACCACTGCGATGAGCTGGCGATGCTGGAACAGAGCCTTAGCGCGTCGACCTCAGCCCAGATAATCGCTATCAGAGAAGGGTCACGCCGCATCTGAAAAAACAACAACACACTTCTGCCATGGGAGGGATTTGTGTCTCCCTTCCTTCTTCGCTGAAAAGGATTTTACAGGTAAGTTCTTACCAAAATCCGTCTTTCAGCTGCAGATGAAGGAAGGGAGACACACTAGACATTACTAGTGGGACGTCCCAAAGCAGTCCAAAAAACTAGGGTGGGAAAAAAACCAAAAAAGGCAGAATCCCAACAACCTAGATAAATGAGCAACAGGCGCCAAATACAAGTTAACTAGAACTTTAAACTACGGCCGCCTGCAGGACCCTACGTCCTAAGGCCGCATCAACAGAGACACTGACGTCCACCTTATAAACGTGTGGACAGAAAGCCAGGTCGCCGCTCGGCAGAGCTGAGCTGCCGAGGCCCCTTGATGAAAGGCCCACGAGGAAGCCACAGCCCTCGTGGAGTGAGCTCGAATCTTAATTGGGCAAGGTTCGCTTTTAAGTCGGTAAGCCTCCAAAAAGGCCGACCGAATCCAACGAGCTATAGAGTCCTTGGAAGCTCGTTTACCACGCCAATGACCTGCTGGAATCACAAACAGAGTTTGACTTCCGAAAACCTTGAGTAACAGTCAAAAAGAACTTCAAAGCCCGCACCAAATCCAATGCGTGCAAGGCCCGTCCCTTCGCATTCCTTGGCCTCGGACAAAGAGAGGGCAACACAATATCCTGGTTAACATGAGATTGCGACACCACCTTAGGTAAGAAGTCGCTCCGTGTGCGTAGCACTACACGATCCGGGTGAAAACTCCAGGAAGGGAGGCGAGCAAGAAAGAGCCGCCAACTCAGGAACCCTTCTCAAAGAGGTGACTGCCACTAGGAAGGCAACCTTCCAAGAGAGCAAAGAAAAAACTAACAAAGTCCATAAGCTCAAAAGGCCCATGTTGAAGAGCCTCCAAAACAAGGTTGAGACGCCAAGGAGACACAGGCGTCTTCCGCGGTGGAAACTGGCGGGTTACTCCGCGAAAAAAGGAACGCACGTCCCTACGCGAGGCGATAGCCTTTCGGAACAGCAAGGACAGAGCAGAAACCTGACCCCTCAGGGTGCTCACTGCCAAACCCTTGTCCAGCCCGAATTGCAGGAAGCCAACAAATTGGGAATGAAAAAAAAAATCCTCGGATTCCTTGAAGAACCCGAACACCACGAAAAGAAGGCTTCCCAAGTCTTGTGGTAAATTCTTTGTAGTAGCCGGACCTCTGGCCGCTCGCAAATTGGCAATGACTTCGGCTGAAAAACCTCGACGAGTCAATATTTCGGTCTCAAGAGCCACGCCGTCAAACGCAGAGACTTCAGGTCCGGATGACGAACGGGCCCTTGGGTTAACAGGTCCGGGCGAAGAGGAAGTGGAAATGACGGTGCCGCCAGGAGTGACACCAGTGTCGAGAACCACGTTCTCCTTGGCCAATCTGGGGCTATCACTATAGCCGAGATTCTCTCTAGTCTGATCCGACGGAGTACCAGAGGTAGCAAAGAAATCGGCGGGAACACATAGATTAGTGTGAATCAGTCCAACGGAGCCACTAGAGCATCCACCGCTACAGCCTTCGGATCCTTGTACCTGGACATGAATGTCGGTAACTTGGCATTGAACCTGGATGCCATCAGATCCACTTGAGGAGTTCCCCAACGGGAGCACAGCAGTGCAAAAATTTCCGGATGAAGACTCCATTCTCTGGGATCCAACTTCTCGCGACTTAGAAAGTCATTCGTGATATTCTGAACTCCTGGCATGTGGATCGCAGAGATGGCTGGAACTCTGGTCTCTGCCCATATCAGGATCCGAGATACCTCCACCATGAGTCTGGAACTCCTTGTCCCGCCTTGGTGATCGATATATGCGACCGCCGTCGCATTGTCTGTCTGCATTCGGACAGGCAGACCGCTTAAAGGGACCGTCCAGTGTTGGAGGCAAAAGAAAAATCGCCCTCAATTCGAGGATGTTGATCGGCAAGACAGACTCTTCCGACGACCATACTCCCTGAGTCCAGAGATCGTTCCAGACACCCCCCCAGCCTGTCAGGCTGGCATCGGAGGTTATGACCGACCACTTCGGAGGAAGGAAAAACTTCCCCAAGGATAACTCTTTCGGACGTATCCACCATCTTAGAGACTCTCGTACTTTGTGGGAGATGATAACACTGCAATCCAGTGAGGTCTGCGACCGATCCCAGCGGTTCAGAATGAACTTTTGGAGAGCCCTGGAATGAAATTGGGCAAACGGAAGTACCTCCATTGAAGCCACCATCAACCCCAGAAGACACATACATCTTCGAAGGGACATTGCTGTTGAAGGCTTCATCACCCGTGCATGTCGAAAGAGACATGCTTGCTTGTCTGGAGGCAGGGACACCACTGCTCGTACCGTGTCAAAATGCATCCCCAAAAACAGAATTGATTGTGACGGTTCCAGAGACGACTTCTCCCAATTGACCAGCCACCCGAAGTCCTCCAGGAGCTGAAGGGATAGATTGCGAGCCGTCACCGCCTCCTCCTTTGAGGACGCCACAATCCAAAGGTCGTCCAGGTAGGGAAGAATCGTGACCCCCTGTCTTCGTAGTATTGCCCTTTGAGGCGCCAGAATTTTTGTAAAAACTCTGGGCGCTGAGGCCAAACCGAATGGCAGAGCCACAAACTGGTAATGGTCCTGACCTATGGCAAAACGAAGATAACGGTGAGCCCTTCCGATTGGAACGTGCAAATGAGCGGCTGCGAATGTCGATTGACACCAAAAAGTCGTTCTGCGACAAGGCTGCCATAACGGAGCGAAGCAACTCCATGCGAAATTTTTGGGTGTGGACATGCCGATTCAATCTTTTGAAATCCAGGATGGGGCGAGATTTGTCCTCCTTTTTGGGGACCACAAAGAGGTTGGAATAAAACCCTCATCCCCTGTCCTCTGGTGGGAACGGTACCATCACACCCTTCTGCAGAAAAGAGTCGACTTCTCGCAGCAGAGCGGCACATAGCTCGGGCTCTGACGGAAAGCGAGATTGGTAAAAAACTGTCCGGGGGTCGAGAAGAAAACTCTATGAAGCGGCCTGCCGACACACCCCGCGTCACCCAGGTGTCCGGAACGCGGGAAACCCAAGTCAGTTTGAATAGAAGCAGGCGACCCCCCACTCGAAAGCCCTCGAGTGGAAACCTGGCGTCAATCTGTTTTAGCGGGTTTTTTTTTTTTTGTCAGATTCCCGCTTGTCTTGACGGAAACTTTGTTTCCAGGGAGAGCGAGATTTCTGAGAGGTCTTTTTTCCTGAAAAAGAGGGACGACCCGATCCCCAACAGGGCTGACCGAAACGTCCCCTGGACCGAAAGGATTGCCGACACTACCGGCACTAGTCCTGCCAGACGCAGAAGTCACAGCTCTGCGCTGCGGTAAAAACGTTTCCTTTGCCTTTGCGATCAGCTCCGTGCGGTCAGGCTCAAATAACTGACCACCTTGTAAGTTAAAGATAGCAAACCCTGCTTGGAAACCGCGTCCCCGGTCCACTGTCTAAGCCACAGTGCTCTTCTGACTGTGACCGCCGAGGATTGCGCCCTGGATAGCAGTGACGCAGTATCCTCCACAACTTGAAAAGCCCATCTACTTCGATAGAGGGGATCCATCTTGCCACGCCGTCCATAGACGGCCCAACCGGCTCAGGGAAGCTTTACAAGCACATATGGACTCTAATACTGAATCCATGACCCGCGGCCTCGCAGATGGATTTTGCTGCCATCTACGTTTTTCTGTCCAGCGGATCCTGCAGACTCGCCTTCCCTTTAACGGGAAGATTTTGCTAAGCCGGGATAAAGGGACATTCACTTCAGGATAAGGAATCCAATTATCAATCAATCAACTCCGTAGAACACGGATACAGTGTCTCATATCTGGACACAGGCGCTCCTTCTCCACTGTCCCATTAAGCTCATCCAGTGATGGTAAAACTGATCGCGACTGAAAAACATCCGGGCCGACTTACCAGGACGTCCAGATACCTCCTCCGGTAACTGTAACGCCTCCAATAAAAACCTCTTAACGGCCCAAAAGAGAGGCAGAGTGTCCCTTTGCAGATCCTCCTCTTATGCGGGAAGGAAGGCACCGGCTTGTGTCGCTTCCTTGAGAGGATCTAGCTGACACTCAATCTAGAAAGACAGACAGGCCATCCATAAAAACTAGCGAGGGCCTCCATTTTGACACCCTGGAACCTCCGACCGCTGTGCTTGACGCCGTCGAGGTCTGCGTGTCAGATATGCGAGACTGATCCTGTAGCAGATCTGGGAGACGGTCTCTGACCTTGCACAGTATACGGCAGGTTAAAGTGCGTTTCTTTAAAGAAAAAAAGAACGCTGAAGGGTTAAAGCTCTCAAAGAGAGAGCTACCCCAGCTGTCCCTCATTAAGAGTTAACCGCCTAAGAAAGGGTTAAAGTCGCAGACTCCCCACACCTTGATAAAGAAAAGGGTGTGCGAGCCCCCAGTGCCTCTATAAGGCAGCAGCTGCAGGACAGCTATGCCACACTAAAGAAAATTCAACGAGATCGCTAAAAAAAAAATTGCGCTGTTTTGTAGATCGCAATGAACGCCAAAGTCATTAAGGGGATCGCTAACCGCTAATGCGCTGTCAATGAGATCGCCCAGATTGGCAGCTACTAGCGACCTTAAAAATGATCACACAAACGATCGCATAATATGCGCCGTTCTCGGGATCGTTCGGAAAAAAATAGTGCAATAATAATATCGCAGGCTCCCACAACCTTTTTATGAAAATGGTGTGCGAGCCCTCTGTGATAACAGCTGCAGGCAGCGCAGTCTGCCACCCATTTGTGCCTCAGAAAAGGCGCCCGCGCTGTGGGGGTGAGGGGGTTAAACTTCTGCCCTGCGGGTAGAAGCTACTCACCCAGCTGGTCGCGGTGCAGCGCTTGCCGGGAGGGGAGGGGAGCGATGTCCGGGGAGCCTTCAGCCTGCTTATAATGTCCGCCGCGCTGTGTCTCCGTGTGCTTCATGAGAGAAGCCGGAAATGAGACTGCAGTAAAGCGCGCGCCAGAGCGGCGGAAATTCAAATAAAAAAGCGCGCATCCTCTCTCCGTTCTCTATGTCCTGCAGGCATCATGCGGACAAAAACACAGTCACCGCATGTATATGTACAGCGACTGCGCAGCAGTCGCTGAATCACTCACACACATCAATAAAAATGTGGAGTACTCACCAGCCGAAAGCGCCACAGGGACCCCAGGGGTTTCTGGCGCGTGCCCATGCTTCCCCCCAGGGCGGGGATCGCAGTGACCCCTGCAGCGCGGTTTGCGTCCCCGCCAGGGAAGCCATCCTCATCCCCCCGGGCCGGCAGGGTTCTGCAGGGACCACCATATAGGGTAATACAGATCCGCCAAGGGAGAGGTTGGGGTCCAGCAGCGCTGAGACCCCCGAGACCTCTAGACCACATTTGGTGAGTCCAAGTCTCTTGTCCGATAAAAAATAATAAAATCTTCTGAGGAGCTGCTTCCAGCAGCGACTATCTTCTCTGACCTCAAATTGAAAACTGGAGAGCTGAGTAGGAGGAGCCCGAGCTGGAGGGGCCGGTCAACACTCTTTTTAATCTGAGGTGTCTATCTCGTCTGGGCTCCGCCTACCCACTAGTAATGTCTAGTGTGTCTCCCTTCCTTCATTTGCAGCTGAAAGGGTGGGTGCTGTGTCTCCCAATGAGCGTCTCGGAGAAAAGGATTTTACGGTGAATACACAAAAATCCCTGTTTCTCCATTGCCTCATTGGGAGACACAGACCATGGGACGTCCTAAAGCAGTCCATGGGTGGGAAACAGCACGACAGACGAAAACTTAATATACGCAGCGAATAATCTGGTCTACAGATGCGCTGCTGTCGATTGCAGAATTTATCTGCCAAGGGCAGTCTCTGAAAAGGCTTAAGTGTAATGGTTAACGTGAGAAGACTGGACCAAGTTGCAGCCCTGCAACTTTGCAGTATCGAATCAGGGTGGATAGCATTGAGAGAAAACAGTGCCAGGCTTGAATGGAAACCTTTTGGAGGAACTCCAATATGGACGAAATGGCAAACACAAGTGGGAAACAAACGTGGTTGTTAAAACCACCAAGGGAACAAAGCTTTCTCGAATATGATGGTAAATACGCCTGAGAGTAAATTTATGGACATTGACGATAACGGTGAACGCTGTGGCGTTCAATGTTCAGGTCGTTAAGCCCAACCCTCTCGAGTCCTGGCGCTCTGGAAAAAGAAGATCTGGACGGTTTGGTAACCGCAGAGGTAGGGTTCTAGATGCACTAGAACCACGTACCACGCTCGTCGTATTCAGACTGGTGCGACGAAAAAAACAGTGGGATTCCCTCCGCCTTGAACTTCTGGAAGACACTTGGAATTAGCAGAAGAGACGGAGAAAAAGTATTGGAAACGAAAAAACTGATGCCACGGAAGCACCAGGTCATCTGACCGAGGTCAATTGGGTCACAGAACGGATCTAGAAATGCCGGAACTTTGGCGTTTAGCGTAGAGGCCATTGAGGTCTATATGCAGCGTTACCCAGCATTGCCAAACGTGCTAAAGGGCTTCCAGGAAAATGACTAAGTGTCCTGGGATCAGGCCCTGGCGGCTGAGAAAAACGTGTGCCCAATTTCCTACCCCTAGAACGTGAGCTGCCAACAAAAAAGGTAAATGGTTTGTATCGGCCTTTTGCAGAATGCGAGCTACGTCAAGCATAGCTCCTGTGGTTCGTGAGCCCTCCTGACCACAGATGTATGCCACAGGCGTGGCGTGGACTGATTGGATCCGGGGGGAATGACCATCGGGAAGCAGGCAGAAATTGGATGACTAGTCTGATTGCTCGGATCTCAAGAAAATTGATCAGGAGACCTGATCCCCAAAGGGCAAGCGTCCCTGGACCGTGTGGAGGAGGGAGAACACTCTCCAACCTAGGAGACTGGCGTCAGTGGTCAACCCCAGCGGGGAACAGGAAGAAAGTACTTTATCTGAATCTTTAAGGACAACGTCCACTACCTCAGAGACTGCCTGATCCGGAGAGACTGGCGAAAAATAGCGGTCCAGAGGATGATATCCGTCCCACGCTGGTAGCAATGTCTGCTACAGACGACGGAGAAGTAGCCGAGGGAATGGTACTGATGGATTGTCGGCACCATTTTTTTTTTTTTTTAGACCTGCGTTCCAGACTGCAGGAAAAGGGGACGGCCGAGAGGTAACTTCTGAGCTTCCTGGATCAGTGAAAATCTTTCCTGAAGGGGGAATTATCAACACTCGGGAAGTGTCCAGGCTTGAAACGAGGATCCTCTGAGATGGGATGAAAAGGAATTGCGCAAGTTCTCTAACCGACCTAGACGAGTGAGAGTGTCCACGGTGATGCTGACCCTGTCTGCACAGGCTTGAACGTGCGATCTCTTGAAAAGGAGGTCGTCTGGGTAGAGTGGAATCACTATGCCCCGAGAGCATGCGATAGAAATAACGACTGCCATGTCCTTGGAGAACAGCCTAGGAGCAGAGGCGAGACTGAAGATTAAAGCCGTGAACTGAAAATGGTTGTCTGCGATGGCAAAACGAAGAAATCCTTGTCGGGCTGGGAAGGATTGGAATGAGAGGTGATAACATAGGAAAAATTTCATCTTGAAGAGACGCACCCTGACAAACTTGTTCGTCAGTTTTACTTCTAGGATGGGACGCACGGCTCCGTCCTTCTTTGGAACGACGAACAGGATTGGGTAAGACCGTTTTAACCTGTGTGTGTGGGAGCGTGATAATGATTCCATAGATGCGGAGTACATGAAATGGCCTAATAAGGTGGGGCCGCTTGTTCCTTTTGTCCTTAAAAGACAGGAACGTATGAAACGAATTGGTGAGGGGAACAGGAATTCTATGTTCGTATCTGGAAACCACTAGATTTCAGACCCATGGTCGAGAATACCCGCCAGCCAGACAAGGGAAAAAAGGAGTAGATGGATGCCTACCCTGTCCGAGTCTTTCAGATACTGCAATGAGTCATTGAGGAGAGAAACTTGTGTGAAGGGGTACCCTTGAGTTTGGACCGTGAGGGTCTGCGTTCCCAGGAATGGAAGAGCTTAGGGAAGTTAGAGATTTCTTCGAAGGGAAATCTGCTCGCCACTCTCGGAGCCATAGGGCTCTGCTGATGGTAATAGCGTTGGAGCTATAAGAGCGTCGCCGTCCGCTGTCCCTAGGGATGCATGTACCCATAATCCCTGGCCCAGGCTATTTGGTACTCCAGACTAACCACCTAGTGAGGCAAGTTATTGTCTTGACTGATCTTGGTTAGGGCCTAGTCCGAACCATTATGCTCTAGCCACCTAAGTGACGGCGAGAGAAGGGAAGAGAGTTGCCTCAGAAACCTCAAAAGACTGACCGAGGGCCAATTGGATGGTCAGTGGGGATTTTAATAGACAAGCCGTCAGTCAAAGACAGTAGAGGTTAGTAAGCGAGCCGTAATATAGGATCCATTGTTGGAGACTCTGTCCACTCTCTTTTTAGAGCGTGGACAAAAGGGTACCGTGATAAAACGGCTTTAGCTCAGAGAATTTTTTGTCCGGCAACTACTATATCTCTGACCTACAGTACAGACCAAAAGTTTGGACACACCTCATTCAATGATTTTTCTGTATTATCATGACTATGAAAATTGTAGAATCACAATGAAGGCATCAAAACTATGAATTAACACATGTGGAATTATACATTACACTTTACAAAAAAGTGTGAAACAACTGAAAATATGTCTTACATTCTAGGTTCTTCAAAGTAGCCACCTTTTGCTTTGATTACTGCTTTGCACGCAGAAAAGGTGAACGGATGGACGCTACATGCCTGGTTCCCACCGTGAAGCATGGAGGAGGTGGTGTGATGGTGTGGGGGTGCTTTGCTGGTGACACTGTAGGGGATTTATTCAAAATTGAAGGCATACTGAACCAGCATGGCTTCCACAGCATCTTGCAGCAGCATGCTATTCCATCCGGTTTGCGTTTAGTTGGATCATCATTTATTTTTCAACAGGACAATGACCCCAAACACACCTCCAAGGCTGTGTAAGGGCTATTTGACCAAGGAGGAGAGTGATGGGGTGCTATGTCTGATGACCTGGACTCCACAGTCACCAGACCTGAACCCAATCGAGATGGTTTGGGGTGAGCTGGACCGCTCACCGCTTCAATTTTGAATAAATCCCCAACAGTGTCACCAGCAAAGCACCCCCACACCATCACACCACCTCCTCCATGCTTCACGGTGGGAAATAGGCATGTAGAGTCCATCTGTTCACCTTTTCTACGTGCAAAGCAGTAATCAAAGCAAAAGGTGGCTACTTTGAAGAACCTAGAATATAAGACATATTTTCAGTTGTTTCACACTTTTTTGTTAAGTATATAATTCCACATGTGTTAATTCATAGTTTTGATGCCTTCATTGTGATTCTACAATTTTCATAGTCATGAAAATACAGGAAAATATTAGAATGAGAAGGTGCGTCCAAACTTTTTTAATCACAGGAGCGACTCCGGTGATTAAGACCGCGGCGGCGGCTCTAGAGGAAGCCGCGGCGCTGCGGTTCCTGAGAGAGGCCGCGGCTGCAATGAGAAGGCCGCAGAGGCGTTTTGGAGCAGGCTGCAGATGCGTTTTGGAGAAAGGCCCCGGCGGCGGTGTGGCGCAGACCGCGATGGTGGTGATGGCGCAGGCCGCGGCGGCAGTCGGACCCACGGCCTATTATGACAGGCCTCGGCAGCTGGTGGGGGGACGCATCAGCAGCTGCCATGGAAAAAAGCGCAGCAGTGTTTGGGTACTCACTGCGGTGGGAACCAGCGGCATATGCGGTCATACTACCTCAATCCGCCATCTCTTTGATAGGGAGGCGGAGAGGGTAGTTTCTCATGCACTGCGCACTTTTCATGGCGGTAATGTGTCAACCAGTGGCTGTACTCACTTCGCCGGTATGTAGCAGAGTCGGGAGCGCTGCGCGCAGTCCATCCTCGATCCACCATCCCTTTGATGGGGAGGCGGAGAGGGTTAATTTCTCATGTACCGGGCGCTTTTCATGGCGGTAATGTGCCAACTAGCGGCTGTACTCACGTCGCCGATATGTAGCAGAGTCGAGAGCGCTGCACGCCATCCATCCTCAATCAACCATCCCTTTGATAGGGAGGTGGAGAGGTCTCTTTTGCCTCCAGTCACCATCCGCTTTCTGACAGAGGTGGTGCAGTGGGGCCGCACGGACGCCGCATGGAGCCTCTGCATGTTACCGGAGGAAAATTTTCTTGTCAGGATTGGTGAGGCGGGCTGGCATGTCCGGCTGAAGAACCTGGCTCCAGAAGGGGGTACTTGGGGGTGACACCCCATGTTCCCGTCTGTTGATGGTGTGGGGAGAGCGGACCCATTGAAGGAATCCGTCTCCCCTGGGGAGAGCTCAGGCCGCATTGAGGTTGCAGGAGGGGATACGACACTCCGCGTGCCCGCCTGTTGGTGGTTTTGGGAGATCGAGACCTTGAAAGGCCCCGTCGCCCCTTGAATCCGTAGAAAAAAGCAAAAAAGTAAAAATGAAAATAATAACGTGGGGGTCTAGTGCCTCCTACAGACACTAAGAAAGACGGATTTTGGTAAGAACTTACCTGTAAAATCCTTTTCAGCGAAGGAAGGAAGAGAGACACAGTCATTACTAGTGGGTTGGCGGAGCCCAGATAGGATTGACACCTCAGATTAAAAAGAGTGTTGACCGGCCCCTCCAGCTCGGGCTCCTCCTACTCAGCTCTTCAGTAGTACCCAAGCTTAAGGAAGAACAATATCACCAGCGAAGCAACATAACCCCTTCTGAAGGACTTCAGAGAAAAAACATAAGAGTACAGGTTATGCATGCATTCGGCAAAAAAAATCACACAGTTACAGGTACTACTCACTGAACCTGACTACTGCGATAAGCTGGCAATGCTGGAACAGAGCCGTAGCGCGTCGAACTCAGTCCAGATAATCGCTATCAGAGAAGGGTCACGCTGCATCTGTAAATACAACAACACACTTCTGCCATGGGAGGGAGCTGCGTCTCTCTTCCTTCCTTCGCTGAAAAGGATTTTACAGGTAAGTTCTTACCAAAATCCGTCTTTCAGGTGCAGATGGAAGGAAGAGAGCCACAGTCATTACTAGTGGGACGTCCCAAAGCAGTCCAAAAATTAGGGTGGGAAAAAACCAAAATAGGCAGAAACCCAACAACCTAGATAAATGCGCCACAGGCACCAAATACAAGTTAACTAAAAACTTTAAATTACCGCTGCCTGCAGGACCCTACATCCTAAGGCCGCATCAGCGGAAGCACTGACGTCCACCTTATAACACTTTGTAAATGTGTGGACGAAACGCCAGGTCGCCGCTCGGCAGAGCTGAGCTGCCGAAGCCCTTGATGAAAGGCCCACGATGAAGTCACAGCCCTCGTGGAGCGAGCTCGAATCTTAATCGGGCAAGGTTCGCCATTAAGATGGTAAGCCTCCAAAATGGCCGACCGAATCCAACGAGCTATAGAGTCCTTGAAAACTCGTTGATCACGCCTACGACCTGCTGTAATCACAAACAGGGAATTTGACTTTCGAAAACCTTGAGTAATAGACAAAATAGAACTTCAAGACCCGCACTAAATCCAATTTGTGCAAGTTCCGTTCCTTTGCATTCCCTGGGCCCGGGCAAAGCGAGGGCAACACAATATCCTGGTTAACATGAAATTGCGACACCACCTTAGGTAGAAAATCGCCCCGTGTGCGAAGCACTACTCGATCCGGGTAAAACTCCAGGAAAGGAGGCGAGCAGGAAAAAGCTGCCAACTCAGAAACCCTTCTTAAAGAGGTTACCGCCACTAAGAAGGTAACCTTCCAAGAAATTAAAGAAAGGCTAGCAGAACCCATAGGCTCAAAAGGTATATGCTGAAGAGCCTTCAAGACAAGGTTGAGCCGCCAAAGAGACACAGGCGCCTTCCGCAGTGGAAACTGACGGGTTACTCCGCGAAAAAAGGAACGTACGTCCCTACGCGAGGCGATAGCCTTCCGAAATAGCAAAGACAGGGCAGAAACCTGACCTTTCAGAGTGCTAACTGCCAAACCTTTTGTCCAGCCCGTACTGTAGCAAAGCCAACAAATTGGGAATGGAAAAAAAATCCTCGGATTCCTTGAAGAACCCGAAACCACGAAAAGACCAAGTCTTGTGATAAATCTTAGTAGTAGCCGGACCCCTGGCAGCTCGCAGAGTGGCAATGACTTCGGCTGAAAAACCTCTACGGGTCAAGGTTTCGATCTCAAGAGCCACGCCGTCAAACGCAGAGACTTCAAGTCCGGATGACGAACGGGCCCCTGGGTTAATAGGTCCGGGCGAGGAGGAAGTGGGAATGGCGGTGCCGCCAAAAACGACACCAGTGTCGAGAACCACGTCCTCCTTGGCCAATCCGGGGCTATCAACATAGCCGGAATTCTCTTCCAGTCTGATCCGACGCAGCACCAGAGGAAGTAAAGATATCGGCGGAAACACATAGACTAGCTCGAAATGGTCCCACGGAGCCACCAGAGCAACCACCGCCACAGCCTTCGGGTCCTTGTACCTGGACATGAAGGTCGGTAGTTTGGCATTTGAACCTGGATGCCATCAAATCCACTTGGGGAGTTCCCCAACGGAAGCACAGCAGCGCAAAAATTTTCGGATGAAGACTCCATTCTCCAGGATCCATCTTCTCGCGACTGAGGAAGTCCGCCGTGGTATTCTGGACTCCTGGAATGTAATCGCAGAGATGGCTGGAACCTTGGTCTCGGCCCATAGCAGGATCCGAGACACCTCCATCATGAGGCTGGAGCTCCTTGTCCCGCCTTGGTGGTTGATATACGCAACGCCGTCGCGTTGTCTGTCTGCACTCGGACTGGTAGACCGCTTAAAGGGACCGTCCAGTGTTGTAGGCAAGGAAAAATTGCCCTCAACTCCAGGATGTTGATCAGTAGAACAGACTCTTCCGATGACCATACTCCCTGGATCCAAAGATCGTTCCAGACACCCCCCCCCAGCCCGTCAGGCTGGCATCGGTGGTTATGACCGACCACCTCGGAGGGAGGAAAGATTTCCCCATGAATAACGCTCCTGGACGTAACCACCACCCTAGGGATTCTCGCACCCTGTGAGAGATGATGACGCTGCAATTCAGAGAAGCTTGCGATCGATCCCAACGACTCAGAATGAGCCTTTGGAGGACCCTGGAATGAAATTGGGCAAACGGAAGTGCCTCCATGGACGTCAAACCCAGAAGGCGCATACACTTCCGAAAGGACATTGCTGCCGTAGACCTCATAATCTGAACATGTCGAAAGAGACATGCCCGCTTGTCTGTAGGAAGGGACACCACCGTCCGTACAGTGTCGAAATGCATTTCTAAAAACAGGATTGACTTCCAGAGACGACTTCTCCCAATTGACCAGCCACCCGAAATCCTCCAGGAGCTGAAGGGATAGATTGCGAGCCGTCCCCGCCTCCTCCTTTGAGGACGCCACAATCAGAAGGTCGTCCAGGTAGGGAAATCGTAACCCCCTGTCTTCGAAGAATTGCCATGAGGGGCGCTAGAATTTTTGTTAAAACTCTGGGCGCCGAGGCCAAGCCGAATGGCAGAGCCACAAACTGGCAATGGTCCTGACCTATGGCAAAACGAAGGAAGCGCCGGTGAGCCCTTCCGACGGGAACATGCAAATAAACGTCGCGAATGTCGATTGACCAAAAAGACGTTTTGCGACAGGGCTGCCACAACGGAGCGAAGCGACTCCATGCGGAATTTTCGGGATGTAAACATGCCGATTCAATCTTTGAAATCCAAAATAGGGCGAAATTTGTCCTCCTTTTTGGGGACCACAAAGAGGTTGGAATAAGAATCCTCTTCCCCGGTCCTCTGCGGAACCGGTATCACCACACCCTTCTGCAGAAGGGAATCGACCTCTCGTAGTAGAGCGGCAAATAGCTACTCCAATTCAAACCGACTTGGGTTTCCCGTGTGTCGGACGCCTGGGTAACACATGTTGTGTTGGCAGGCTACTTCATAGAGTTTCTTTCTCGACCCCCGGACAGGTTTTGCCAATCTCGCATTCCGTCAAGAGTTTCCGTTGGAAACCGCGTTCCACTGTCTAAGCCACAGTGCTCTTCTGACTGTGACTGCCGAGGATTGCGCCCTGGATAGCAGTGACGCAGAATCCTTCAACTTGAAAAGCCCATCTATCTCGATAGAGGGGATCCATCTTGTCACGCCGTCCGTAGACGGTCCAAACGGCTCAGGGAAACTTTACAAGTACACATAGATCCTTAATACTGAATCCATGACCCGCGGCCTCGCAGATGGATATTGTTGCCATCTCCATTTTTCTGTCCAGCAGGTCCTGCAGACTCGCCTTCCTTTACCAGGATAAAGGGACATTCACTTCAGGAGATCCAATTAACAATCAACTCCGTAGAAAACGGATACAGATTGTAAAGCCGTTGCGACCTATGCGACTCCTGAAACATCCGGGCCGACTTACCTAGTTACCTCTCTCTGGTAACTGTAACGCCCTCATGGCTCCAATAGTACGGTCCATGAGAGAGGCAGAGTGTCCCTGCCGATCCTCCTTGTCCGAAACGGACATCTTCGCTACGCGAGAAGGAAGGCACCAATTTGTGTCGCTTCCTTGAGAGGATCTAGCTGACACTCCATAACCTAGAAGGTCAGACAGGCCATCATAGAAACTAGCGAGGGCCTCCATTTTGACACCACTGGAACCTCTGACCGCTGCGCATGACGCTGTCGGGGTCTGCGTGTCAGATAGTCCGCATCTGACATGTCCTTGCACAGTATATGGCAGGTTAAACCTGTCAGTAACTAGAACAGTGTGTTTCTTAAAGAAAAAACAATCGCTGAAGGGTTAAAGCTCTTAAAGAGAGAGCTACCCCAGCATTAATAGTTAACCACCTAAGAAGGGGTTAAAGTAGCAGACTCCCCACAACCTTGATAATGAAAAAGTTGTGGAGCCCCAAGTGCCTCTTATAAGGCAGCAGCTGCAGGACAGCTTTTTATGCCACACTAACAGAAAAACGTTCCACAAGATCGCTAAAAATTGCGCTGTTTTGTATATCGCAATGACCGCCAAAGTTGTTAAGGAGATCGCTAACCGCTTATGCGATGTTAATGAGATCGCCCAGATTGGCAGCTACTAGCGACATTAAAAAATGATCACACAAACGATCGCATTAGTATGCGTCGTTATCAGGATCGTTAGTGGGAACGTATAGTGGCAGTATTAAAATCGCAGACTCCCCACAAACTCTTGAAAAGAGTGTGCGAGCCCCTTATGCGATAACAGCCGCAGGAC
This sequence comes from Oophaga sylvatica, assembly GCA_033576555.1. Lineage (NCBI taxonomy): Eukaryota > Metazoa > Chordata > Amphibia > Anura > Dendrobatidae > Oophaga > Oophaga sylvatica. The sequence goes on along the minus strand of JARQOD010000006.1, from coordinate 214,396,196 downwards.
AGCGCAGTCTGTCACTCATTAGTGCCCAGAAGGCGCCGCGCTGTGGGGGTGAAGGGGTTAAGCTTCTGCCTGCGGGCTAGAAGCGACTCACCCAGCTGGTAACAGTGTAACATCTTGCGGGAGGGGAGGAGGGAGAAGAGCCAGAAGAAGCTTTCAGCCTGCTTCATTAATGTCCGCTGCGCTGTGCCTCCGTGTGCTCCATAAGGGAAGCCGGAAATGGAGACAGCAGTAAAGCGCGCGCTCAGAGCGGCGCGAAAATTCAAATAAAAAGGCGCGCACTCCTCTCCTATGTCCTGCAGGCATCCACCTGCGGACAAAAAGCACCAGTCACCGACATGTAATGTACAGCGGCTGCCGCAGCAGTCGCTTAAACACTCACACACACATTAATAAAAATGTGAGGTAAAAATGTGAGGTACTCACCAGCCGAAGCGCCACAGGGACCCCCAGGGGTTTCTGGCGCTATGCCATGCTTCCCCCAGGGCGGGGGACGCAGTGACCCCTGCAGCGCGGTTTGCGCCCCCGCCAGGGAAGCCATCCTCATCCCCCCGGGCCGGCAGGGTTCTGCAGGGACCACCATTAGGGTAATACAGATCCGCCAAGGGAGAGGTGGGAGTCCAGCAGCGCTGAGACTCCTGAGACCTCTAGACCACATTTGGTGATCCAAGTCTCTTGTCCGATAAAAAATAATAAAATCTTCTGAGGAGCTGCTTCCAGCAGCGACTATCCTCTGAGACCTCAAATTGTAAACTGAAGAGCTGAGTAGGAGGAGCCCGAGCTGGAGGGGCCGGTCAACACTCTTTTTAATCTGAGGTGTCAATCCTATCTGGGCTCCGCCAACCCACTAGTAATGACTGTGGCTCTCTTCCTTCCATCTGCAGCTGAAAGAACTGGTTCAGGCTAGAGCCAGCAGAGGGTGTATACTGTGGGGGAGGAGCCAATTTTCTTTGTGTATTAGCTTAGTGTCCTCCTAGTGGCAGCAGCATGACACCCATGGTCTGTGTCTCCCAATGAGGCGATGGAGAAAAACATTTTTTTTTTAAATAGACAATCTGAAATAAAACACCTGTGCAAAACATTTGTGCACAACATGAACAGTTTGTGATACTGTAAGGAAACAATTGCCTTACCTTGATTTCTTTCTCATTTCTGTAAAAGAAAAACAAAAATTCTATTAGCAAATGCAAGCACAAAAAGTATTTACACTGCAAGCTTGTAGGGAACAAGTGTTCCTCAGAAGGCTCTTATCACACTAAACTTGCAGTTTAAACAGGCAAGCTTGTTCATCGGGTGAAATGATTTTTTTGTGGTGCACAAAAAAAAACATCATTCTGAAGGACAACATTGTCAAGTACAGCAGCAGCCTATGTACACTGAACGATCTATTACAGATCAATCAATATACATCTGAACAGCAGTCTGCTCTGCCAGTCAAAAAAGGTTATTAATTGAGCAATCGGTAAATATTTACAGATTTGTAGCCGTTTAACACTGCAAAAACGGTTGGTGTAAATGCCCCCTTACTGACTTTTTTACCACCATTGGCAGACAACTTGTATTTATAGACAAAAGACCATCTTATATTTGGTATGGGAAGTGTTAACATATTAGGCTAGGTAGGATTTTCTGCATCAGGATTAACAAAATTCATTGTCAGACATAGATCACATGAAGGTAAGCGCTTTCACTAGAGAGTGGAGAGACATGGAGCATACACGATACAAAGAAGTGGAGGATGTGCTAGTAGACTAGAGAATGGTGATCTGCTAAATAGGAATGTGAAAGGTTACTGGACATTCCAGAGTGTTTCAAATGGCGATATTCATCCTTTATGGTGTACAATAACGCAGTAGCATATACAAGTATCATGCAATTACATGGGAGGTGACCAGAAATACTTATGACAAGGGAGGGTTGAAATGTCACGTCACATACAGTACAGACCAAAAGTTTGGACACACCTTCTCATTCAACGATTTTTCTGTATTTTCAGGACTATGAAAATTGTACATTCACACTGAAGGCATCAAAACTATGAATTAACACATGTGGAATTATACATTACACTTTACAAAAAAAGTGTGAAACAACTGAAAATATGTCTTTTATTCTCGGTTCTTCAAAGTAGGCACCTTTTGCTTTGATTACTGCTTTGCACGCAGAAAAGGTGAAGTGATGTGTGGGGGTGTTTTGCTGGTGACACTGTTGGGGATTTATTCAAAATTGAAGGCATACTGAACCAGCATGGCTACCACAGCATCTTGCAGCAGCATGCTATTCCATCCAGTTTGCGTTTAGTTGGACCATCATTTATTTTTCAACAGGACAATGACCCCAAACACACCTCCAGGCTGTGAAAGGGCTATTTGACCAAGGAGAGTGTTGAGGTGCTACGCCAGATGACCTGGCCTCCACAGTCACCAGACCTGGACTCAATCGAGATGGTTTGGGGTGAGATGGACCGCTCACCGCTTCAATTTTGAATAAATCCCCAACAGTGTCACAAGCAAAGCACCCCCACACCATCACACCACCTCCTCCATGCTTCACGGTGGGAACTAGGCATGTAGAGTCCATCCGTTCACCTTTTCTGCGTGCAAAGCAGTAATCAAAGCAAAAGGTGTCTACTTTGAAGAACCTAGAATATAAGACACATTTCCAGTTGTTTCACACTTTTTTGTAAAGTGTAATGTATAATTCCACATGTGTTAATTCATAGTTTTGATGCCTTCAGTGTGATTCTACAATTTTCATAGTCATGAAAATACAGAAAAATCTTTGAATGAGAAGGTGGGTCCAAACTTTTGGTCTGTACTGTATGTAATCTTAATTCCTGTATATTCTACCATCTTATACATAATACAACCTGGAAAATACATTGCACACTTTGAAAGGTGCACTGACCTCTAGTTCTACTTTCACTAGACAGAACCCATTGATTTATAATGGAGTCCCTCAGGTTTCTATAATTTCACTTAAAAAAAAAAAAGGCACTGCATTCATTTAAAATGATGAAATTTGGGTATTCAGATGTGCCTGATCACTGGGGTCGGTCACATTGAGTATTAACGTGGTAGCATTCGTGAATGCAGTTTGCTGCTCTATTTAATGTCAATAGGACTGACAAAAACAGCAGAGTAAAGCGCTAACGGATACAGATTCAATAGATAAATACTTTTGTGGTAAACCCATTTAAACACACATTGTCTAAAGGAATCGCTATACCAAGAAATAAAAAATTAAGATTTGAGAGTCCTCAGTGGTTGATACCTTTTAAAGGGAATCTGTCACCCCAATTTTGCTATATCAGATAAAGATATGGCTGAATAGTGTGTCCCATAACAAAGCTAACGGTAGTAATCATATATCCTGATACCCCCGTTTTCATATCAAAATACCTTTGTAAAGTTCGTTTTTTCCCCTGTCAATCACGGTGGTCTGTTCAGGAGGGCGGCGTTTTCTCTCTCTCCCCTCCCCCCACGCTCCTCAGCATCCGTTGTGTATCACCGCCTGTGAATCCCACAGACGGCGTTCGGCTTCCCGAAATTGCGCAATTCAAAATCGGGCCGGAGCATGCGCAGTGTGCTTTGCCCGATAGTGGGCAAAGCATATAATCAGTACAGCGCATGCGCTACTCTTTCCTTGCCCCGAAAGTAGTCCAAGGCAAGCAGTCATTTCCGTGGCAAGGAAAGAGTAGCGCATGCGCTGTACTGATTATATGCTTTGCCTGACCTGACCACCGTGATTGACAGGGAAAAAAACCGAAGTTTACAAAGGTATTTTGATATGAAAACGGGGGTATCAGGATATATGATACCTACCGTTAGCTTTGTTATGGGACGCACTATTCAGCCATATCTTTATCTGATTTGGCAATATTGGGGTGACAGATTCCCTTTAATGGCTAACTGAAAAGATAGTAAACTGCAAGCTTTCAAGACTACTCAGGTCTCTTCATCAGTCATAGACTAAGGCTGAGGTCACAAATGCACGCTCCGGTCCGAGTGCCGGCGGCAGTGCCGGGTATTCATGCGAGAGACTCGCACGAGAATCGTGCGAATTTCTCGCATGTGTGACCCCCGATCTAATACAAAATCTGAAGAATGTACCACATCGTTATGGAACTAAAGCCTCTTCTGAAAAAATAAAGGATACTGGCTAACACGGTACAAAGATAGATACTGTATCTTTCCTATACCAAGAAAGTGTTTTATGAGCTTTAGGAATTGGAAAACATCAATTGAAAAACAAAGGCAAAGTATAACATACTCACTTCTGTCTGCTGTCCTAAGAGTCATCATAGTATCCGGCCATATTGATGAATCAACCTGAAAAGCAATTAAAACAACATCACCATCACAAATATGCGCACATACATATCACAGATACATACATACATACTGTATATACATACATATAAATTTATTGTAAAAAAAATGTCACTGGTAATATACTGGAGTGGAGCTTTGTTTCATTGAGGCAATTAGCTTCAGTGATATGAACCTGAAAGTTTGCTCTAACATGATATGCGTGGAGAGGGGATAATCAACCAGGACGGGGCCAGGTTTTTTGTAAACAGTTAAAGAGTGGGGCGGGACAGCTGTCCACCATATCTAAATGCTAGTGTGTGGTCCAGAAGGTTAAAGTTTAGCTTCTAGACTCACTCAGAGTTCTGTGTTTTCTGAAGGGAAGCTGAACTCCAGAGCTGTTCTCTTGTTTAACAGAGCTGATTCCTGTTTTCTGAGCGGACTGACCCCACTGTTATACGGACATTTCCCAAAGTCCATTGCAGTGAAAATACGAATTTTGGTAAGATCTTACCTGTAAAATTCTTTTCAGCAAAGGAAGCAAGGGGGACACTTCTTTACTTCTGGGTAGGGCGGAGCCAGATAGTAGGACTAACCTCAGGTTCTAAAAATGGGTGTTGTCCGGCCCCTCCGGCTCTGGCTCCTCCTGCCGTACACTCCAGTTTTGTACACAAGCTAAGGAGAAATAAATCACCAGCGGAGCGCCATAACCAAACTGACAGGATTCAAAAGAACAAGGTTATGCACATAACATGAATACCACACAGCTCAGGTACCACTCACAAAACCTGACCACTGCGATGAGCTGGCGATGCCGGAAAGAGCCGTAGAGCGCTGACCTCAGCTCAGAAACTCGCTTATCAGAGAGAGCCGCGCTGCATCTGAAACACCTTCTGCCTTATGGGAGGGAGAAGTGTCCCCCTTGCTTCCTTTGCTGAAAAGAATTTTACAGGTAAGATCTTACCAAAATTCGTATTTCAGCTGCAGATGGAAGCAAGGGGGACACTTCTTTACTTCTGGGATGTCCCAAAGCAGTACAAAAACAAGGGTGGGAAAAAACCTTAAACAGGCAGAAGCCAACACCTTGATACATGCGCAACAGGCGCAACATAAACTTAACTAGAAGTTTTCAAAATACAGCCGCCTGAAGGACTCTGCGTCCTAAGGCCGCATCAGCGGAGGCACGGACGTCCACCTTATAAAACTTTGTAAAGGTGTGAACAGAACGCCAAGTCGCTGCTCGACAGAGCTGGGCTGCCGAAGCCCCTTGATGAAGGGCCCACGAAGAGCCCACAGCTCTCGTGGAATGAGCCCGAATATTAATCGGGCAAGGTTCGTCCATAACACGGTAAGCTTCCAAAATAGCTGACCGGATCCAACGAGCTATAGTATCTTTAGAAGCTCGTTGACCACGACGACGACCTGCTGGAATCACAAAAAGAGAATCCGACTTCCGGAAACTCTGCGTAACTGACAAGTAGAACTTCAATGCCCGCACTAAGTCCAATGAGTGCAAGGCCCGCTCCTTCGCATTCTTTGGTTCTGAACAAAGCGAAGGTAACACAATATCTTGATTGACATGGAATTGAGATACCACTTTAGGGGAAAATCATGTCGCGTGCGAAGAACAACACGATCCGGAAAAAATTCCAAGAAAGGTGGCGAACATGAAAGAGCCGCCAACTCGGAAACCCGTCTCAAGGAAGTGACCGCCACTAGGAAGGCAACCTTCCAAGAAAGCAAAGAAAGATTAATAGCATCCATAGGCTCGAAAGGAGCACTTTGAAGAGCTTTCAAAACCAGATTAAGCCGCCAAGGCGACACAGGAGTTTTCCTTGGAGGAAACTGACGGGCTGCTCCGCGAAAAAAGGCACATACGTCCCTACGCGAGGCAATAGCTTTACGAAAAAGCACCGACAGGGCAGATACCTGACCCTTCAGGGTACTGATTGCCAAACCCTTATCCAGCCCGTGCTGCAAAAAAACCAACAAGTTGGGTAATGAAAATTTCTTTGGATTCCTGGAAGAACCCAAACACCATGAAAAGAAGGATTCCCAAATCCTGTAGTAAATCCTAGTCGTAGCCGGACTTCTTGACGCTCTCATAGTGGCAGTGACCTTTTCTGAAAACCCTTGACGGGTTAAAATCTCGGTCTCAAGAGCCAAGCCGTCAAACGCAGAGACCTCAGGCCCGGATGACACACGGGACCCTGAGTGAGCAAGTCCGGTCGAAGAGGCAAAGGAAAAGGAGGCGCCGCCAGAAGCGACATCAGCGTGGAAAACCACGTCCTTCTCGGCCAATCTGGGGCTATCAGAATAGCCGGAACCCTCTCCAGCCTGACCCGACGTAACACAAGCGGCAGCAAGGATATCGGTGGGAACACATAAACCAGCTGGTATTGGCTCCACGGAACCACCAGCGCATCCACTTCCACCGCGGTCGGATCCCTGTATCTGGACATGAAAGTTGGTAACTTGGCATTGATCCTGGAGGCCATCAAGTCTACTTGAGGAGTCCCCCATCGGGAGCACAGAAGTGCAAAGATTTCCGGATGAAGACTCCATTCTCCTGAATCCATCCTCTCTCGGCTGAGAAAGTCTGCCTGGATATTCTGAATCCCTGGTATGTGAATCGCAGAAATGGCCGGCACATGAGCTTCGGCCCATATCAGAATCCGAGATACCTCCGACATGAGTCTGGAGCTCCTCGTCCCGCCTTGATGGTTGATATACGCAACCGCCGTAGCGTTGTCCGTCTGAACACGAACTGGTAATCCGCTCAAAGGGACCGTCCAATGTTGGAGGCAAAGAAAAATTGCCCTCAATTCCAGGATGTTGATCGGTAACACCGATTCTTCCGGTGACCAAACTCCCTTAATCCAGAGATTGTTCCAAACTCCCCCCCAGCCCGTCAGGCTGGCATCGGTGGTCAAGACCGACCATGACAGGGGAAGAAAAGATTTTCCCAGGAAAAACCGTTCCGGACGTAACCACCAGTCCAGAGACTCTCGCACTTTGCGGGAGATTAAAACCCTGCAATCCAGTGTTTCCTGTGCACGATTCCATCTCTTCAAAATGAAGCTTTGAAGCGTTCTGCAATGGAACTGAGCAAACGGAAGAGCTTCCATTGAAGCGACCATTAACCCCAGAAGGCGCATACATCTTAGAAGGGATACTGTCGTTGAGGACTGCAAGTCTGTGCCAGACAATGGATACTGGTTTGCTTGTCCTTTGGCAGAAAAACTACCACTTTCGCTGTGTCGAAAATCATGCCCAAAAACAGGATTGACTGAGAAGGCTCCAGGGATGACTTCTCCCAGTTGATCAGCCACCCGAATCCTCCAGGAGCTGAAGGGATAAATCGCGAGCCGTCACTGCCTCCTCCTTTGAGGATGCCACAATCAGAAGATCGTCCAGATAAGGAAGTATCATGATCCCTTGTCTCCGAAGCATTGCCATAAGAGGTGCCAGCACCTTTGTAAAAACTCGGGGTGCCGAAGCCAACCCGAAAGGGAGGGCCACAAACTGGTAATGGTCCTGACCTATGGGAAAGCGCAGAAAGCGCTGATGAGATCTTCCGATGGGAACGTGTAAATAGGCGTCGCGGATATCTATGGACACCAGAAAATTGTTCTGTGACAGGGCAGTCACCACTGAGCGAAGCGACTCCATGCGGAACTTTTGGGTGTAAACATGCCGATTTAACCTCTTGAGATCCAGAATGGGACGAAACTTTCCCTCCTTTTTGGGGACCACAAAGAGGTTGGAATAAAATCCCCTTCCCCGGTCTTCCGGAGGAACTGACACTACTACACCCTTCTGTAGTAAGGAATCGACTTCCTGCCGCAGAGCGGTCAATAAGTCGGGATCTGACGGAACGCGAGACTGACAGAATCTTTCTGGAGGGCGAGAGAGAAACTCTATGAAATAGCCTGCCGACATTATTCGTGTCACCCAGGAGTCTGAGACGCGGGAGACCCAAACCGCTTGAAACAGGAGCAGGCGCCCCCCCACTCGAGAATCCTCGAGTGAACTTCTGGCGTCAGTCCGTTTTGGCGGGCTTTTTGTCAGATTCCCGCTTGTCATTGCGCGGGTATTGTTTCCAAGAAGCGTTAGACTTTTGGGAAGACTTTTTCCCTGAAAAGGTGGGACGACCCGATCCCCAAGAGGAGTGACCGGCTCGCCCCCTGCCACGAAAAAACCGCCGGTTACCGTAGGAACTGGTCCTGCCAAAAGCAGCCGTAGCTGCCCTACGCTGAGGCAACGCTGACTCCTTAGCCTTAGCAATCAATTCCGTGAGGTCAGAGCCGAAAAGCTGACCACCTTTGTAAGGCAAAGATAGCAAACCTTGTTTGGAGACCGCATCTCCAGTCCACTGTTTAAGCCACAACGCTCTTCTAACAGTGATTGTAGAAGCCTGAGCTCTGGATATTAGGGAAGCCATATCCAAAAGAGCGTCACAGACATATTGGTCTGATTCTTCTATTAACTTAATGATCTCATCTATTGCCTGTAAAGAGGACCCATCCTGCAGGGATATCCGCAGGCGAGCTGTCCAACCCATGGAAGCTCTAGAAGCACAATAGGAAGATAAAGCCACTCTAAAGGCCTGACCAGCAGCTTCATAGCCGGCCTTGGCCGCCATCTCTGACTTTTTGTCCAGCGCATCCTGCAAGGTAGCTTTTCCTTTGACGGGAAGCATAGAAGCTTTGTTAAGCTTGGATAAAGAAATATCCACCTCAGGGGATGGAATCCAGCTAGCAAATAGGTCTGCTGGACAAGGATACAAGGTTTCAAACAACCTTGTCCCCTGAAAACGCTTGTCTGGACAAATGCGTTCCTTTTCTACTTTCTTAGAAAACTCACTCATAGCTGGCATCGCTAAACGTGATCTTTGCGACCCATGGTACCATCTGGGAATACCTTCATCATCATTCATGTCCTCAGGTACTTGCAGTACCTCTCGTATGGCTCTGACAAAAGCATCTATACGGCCCGACAAGGAAGCAGAGTGCTCCTGAAAATCCTCTCTGCCCGAATCAGAACATTCTCCCTCAGAAACTGAAAGAGAACTCCCCCTCGCAGACAAATCTGAGTCACTTAGTGGGGAGGGCATAGCAATCCTGGGACGCTTTTTGCTATGAGAAGGTCTAGAGGATACCCACTGACCCAAAAGGTCAGAAAGCCCACTAATAGCAGTAGTGAGCATATCAAACTTGGCATCATAGCGACCTCCAATAGTGGCGCTAGAAGGTGCAGAGGATTCCATCGTGTCAGAAACGCGGGGCTGGTCCTGGAGAGGACGAGGAAGACGATCAGCCTCCTGACTCAAATCTGACATGCCGGTTATTCAGATGGTAATAGTGATGAGAAATAACCAGAGCAGTGTGGTCTCACACAGTAGCAAAACGCTGAAGGGTTAACTTCTTTAAAAGCAAAAGAATACCCCAGCAGTGAAAAACGGCGCCCCCCCCCCCCGCTGCAGACAGCTCACAGACCGTTACTGAGGGATACAATGTCCCAATGATCAGAAAACTGCAGCGCTGCGCTAGAGAGCGCAAACAGCAAAAACAAATGCTGCGGGAGGCTAAAGGGTTAAGCTGCTACCTAAGCGATAGCAGCGACTCCCCCGGCTGGCTTGGTGTTGTCTCAAATGCCTGTGTACAGAAACGAAGGAGAGGAGACCAGGAGAGCTGTAATGGCTGCCGCAGAGAGCAGGAAGAGAAGGAGCCAGTCACTTCCTGTAATCAGAAAGCCGGGAAAACCGAAGCCACGCCCCCTCTCTGCTCAGTCAAAAAAGTGCGGAAGATCTTATGCACTCCTCTCCCTGTACACACAGCACATATTAAATAAAAAATCGCTCCTTCTTTTTTTTTTTTTTTTTTTTAAAAAATGCCCAATCATGAGAAAATAGTGGGAAACACCAATGACAGTCAGCGCTGTCACCGCAGACGCTGTAATCACTCGCACATATCAAAATATAATGCAGATTACTCACCAGCCAAAAACGCCACAGGGACCCTCCACGGATATGTGACGCTGTGCCCATTGCTTCCCCATGAGAACAAGGAACGCAGTGACCCAGAACGTGGTATGCGTCCTGTCAGGGATAGCTACCTCTTCCCCCGGGCCGGCAAGAAAATGTAATGACCACCATTTAGGGAATACATATTGCCAGGGGAGAGGATGGGGTCCAGCAGCGCCGGTACCCCTGATCCTCTAGACATAAAGTCCAGGACCCTGTCCGAGTAAAATAATAAACTCTTCTGAGGTGATTTCTGAGGAGCTGCATTAGCAGCCGTCCTTCCTACTTGGACCTCAAGTCGAAACTGGAGTGTACGGCAGGAGGAGCCAGAGCCGGAGGGGCCGGACAACACCCATTTTTAGAACCTGAGGTTAGTCCTACTATCTGGCTCCGCCCTACCCAGAAGTAAAGAAGTGTCCCCCTTGCTTCCATCTGCAGCTGAAACAATGAAGTGCTGGGACTCATGTGAAAGCCCAGGGCCTAAAGCAGTATCGCACCGCTGAACACCCTCTCCTCCTAGCCCAGTGCCACAGCATCACCCCACTACTGCCACCACAGCCAGCTTCCTGCAGTAGCGACTCTGCTCCACAGCATGCCCTGTGTGCATTCGTTTATGCACAGCTCTCAGAGAATGTTACCAGGTAATTGCCTCCTAATCCGAGAGCATCATACTGCAGAAGCCCTGATCTCAGTGATGTGTCACTTACTGGGATGCTTGCTGTAGGTGTGATAAAATAATTTCTGAGCAGGAGCGCACTAGAGGACTAGTAACACCTGCTGCCATGTATTTCTCTATATTCATGAGCTCTGTATAACCACAACCATAGTACAGATTGGCAGTTTTCTGTGTACACTGCGCATAGGCTGAAAGCTGTCAATCGGTGAGGTGTGTGGGGTTGTGTCTCATAAGATTTTAAAACATTTCATGAAAATAAAAGATAAACAAATAAAACATACCAAATACATCTTTGTTCCCTCCTCTCTCTCTATCTCCAAAGCCATTCTTCTTATGAACTTAGATGGGTCTTCTTTGCTGCTGGACTGAGCTTTTAGGACATATGGATATTCTTTTGCCTGTTTGGGAGAGTTTTGTTAATGAAAATGAATCAAAGGCACTAACATACACAAGTGTATATTTACAAATTATTTGTAAAATCAATTAGAGAAATTTTACGGTATCTACCAAAACAAGTGTTTCATATGCCATTCTAAAACTAAAGGTAAATCAGAGAAAAATTTGCCAATTAGGTGCAGTTATGGCTCAAATCAAAGTGTCCTAAACAGCAAATGAGAAAATTGCGTTATTTTCTGCTTATGGTATTATAATGTCTATGTAAAAGTTGTAGACCATGGCCACTCCTTATAAACTACACCAATCTTGTTTTAATTTTGCCATGTGTGGCAAAAATTGTTCATTGTTTGGTGCAATTTGCGACTTTGGAACATTTTATGCCTAAAGAAAGTCAAATCAGAAGAGTAATGAAGGGATTCATACGTACAACAGAACATTCTCTACGACACCTTGCTTGTACACATACAAAGTGGACTGGTTTTGAAAACAAGTCTTGATTTTGTCAATGTTCTAAATTCTGCATAATCTGGGTTATGTTACATCCAGGTGTAAAAAGCCTAATTAAGGTATATACTCGAGTATAAGCAGAGTTTTTCCATCACTTTTTTTTAGACTACTGAGCCCGCTTCTAAATAGCCATGTAACACTCACTGCCCTCCATGCACATAGTCTCGGTGTGGAGAGCAGCGAGTATTCCAGAAGATGTCCTCTGCTTGTAAGCAGCGCATGACGTCACTGCCACGAGCTGCTTACAAGCATAAATCAGCTGCTAGCACAGGTACAAGACACTACGAGAGTGGTCAGGGACAGTAAGTAGGATGGTTAATTTTTTTTTAAATGTTTTTTGATGGGTGCCATGCCTACCAGGATAGGGATGAGGAGGCCATGCATACCAGGATAGGGACGAGGAGTAGTGATGAGCGAGTATACTCATTGCTCCGGTTTTCCCAAGCACGCTAGAGTGATCTCTGAGTATTTGGAAGTGCTCGGAGATTCAGTTTCTGTTGCTGTAGCTGCATGATTTGCGGCTATTCGACAGCTTGAATACAAGTGGGAATTCCTTAACAAACAGGCATTCCTCACATGTATTCAAGCTGTCCAGCAGACATAAATCATGCAGCTGCGGCAACAGAAACAATCTTCGAGCACTTCCAAATGCTCGAACACCACCCGAGCATGCTCGGGAAAACCTGAGCAACGAGTATACTCGCTCATCACTAATGAGGAGGCCATGCATACCAGGAAGGGGATGAAGGGGGGGGGCATGCATACCAGAAAGGTGATAAAGAGGCCATGCATACCTGGATAGGGATAAGGAGGCCATGCATACCAAGAAGGGGATGAGGAGGCCATGCAGATCAGAAAGGGGATGAGGAGAACATGCAGACCAGGAAGGGGGATGAGGAGGCCATGCAGACAAGGAAGAGGGATGAGGAGGCCATGCAGACCAGGAAGGAGGATGAGGAGGCCATGCAGATCAGGATATGGGATGAGAGGGCCATGAAGACCAGGATGGGGATGAGGAGCCAATGCATATCTGGCTTATACGTGAGTCAATAAGTTTTCCGTGGCAAAATTAGGTGCCTCGGCTTATACTTGGGCCGGCTTGTACGCGAGATTATAACGGAACTAAACTGCTCTATTTTTGAGAAAGATGACTGAAACAAGTCTCTTTTCCCACAACTTGTGAAAGAAATCTACAAACATGCATTTTGCTTGTTAATTTATTTAGTCAATGAAAAGTATACATCCTGATATTGCAAAGAGCGTTAAATACTCACCAGATAAAGTTTACGGTGTCCAAAACCGGCTAAATGCTCCACCATTGGGTCTAGCTCTAAGTCACATTCACAAAGCTCACAAAAATATTTGGGTTCAATTTGTTTTGTTATTGATTTAGTATTATATTCCAGCACATACTCCAAACCTGCAAAAAAGAAAGTGTGAGAAGTATTAAGCTATTAGACTCCCACTTCCTCAAAATGTCAGATTTTTTTTTTAAGTATGGTAGAGTGAAGAGGAAGCGGATTGGCTGCAGAGCTCATGTGGCATAATGTCACACAAGAGCCCAGGAGAGCCAGTGGCGACACTGCTGGAGAAGCGCCGGCAACGGAGGCAAATATAGCAGTTATTTTTATAATAGGAGAGATTTAGAAGAATCACCAGTCTGGGGCTGCACATTTTTTGTGTGTGTGTATATGTATTATATTATATATATATATATATATATATATATATATATATATATATATGTGTGTGTATTTGTGGCGCAAATTTTTAAGACATAATGTTTTCTTTTTTTATATTGATTCAGTGAAGTTTAAATTTGATTGATAAATTGACTGTCAGCAGCTCCACCTGCAGGCTCAACTCTATTACAGACTGTTCAGGGCGGTCTGCCTATTTGAACAGGCTATTAAACGACCACAGATCAGCGAAGTAACTGATTACTGTCGTTTACTGTACATGGATCCTTAGACATCAGTCGTTGACCTGTTTATACCAACTGGTTCAACAAAACAAAGATGGGCATTAAAAATGCATTTTTAAGTTTCATATTGCAGGCAAGTTCCCCAATCATGGAGCTGAACTGTCTCATTATCTCTGTGGTACATTTAAATACACATTTTCTTAATATGTCTACTTTTAGACTTTGTTCTCAGAAGACATACCAATTAGGGGCTCCCTGTCTCTTCGGGACATGTAATCTTTTAATTTTGCAATATTCCTTCCGCTGCTCTCAGGAATGACTTCTGTAAAATAATGAATCAAATATAACCAGGCGCGCACACAACACATGTAGTCAGTAGAGAGTTATCTGTGACGTTCTATACCATATTTGAAAAGCCCCTATAAGGCTGCATTCATACATCCGTGTGAGTGTTATACCATCTGAGAGGACCGGTACGATTTATCCTATTTGCTTCCGTTTTTCTCCAATGAAGAGATGTGCTTGCTTCCAAGCCAATAAAGAGACCCCTTGAAGGTCACGTTTATAGTTACATCACTAAGCAACAGATTCATGAAAAGCAAAATCAGAAAGCCTCCGATTTTCATCCCTGTCATGAATCCATTTAGACTTTAATGGTCAATTCTGATCCACAAAGCAAGTTCAGAATAGGACATACTCTGAGTCACACAAAACTCACTCTCAGATCCATGATTTTAATGGATGTGTCAATACATTCATTCTACTCTATAGATTTGAGTGCTGACCTTTCTCAAAGATGTAAAAAAAAAAAAAAAAATTCAACTATAGCTGAGCTGATGGGTATATAGTTTTGGTTGGGCATCAACACTTGCACATACCAATGAACACAATGTTTGGTAATGGCATCTGCTATATTGGGGCTTTATCATCAAGAACAGTACAGTCAATGCAGATTTAAAATATTGAACCAAAAACAAAATAATATATTTGACAAGTTGAAAATTGTGCTCAATATTTTGACTTAAAAAAAAAAATCTAGAAAAGCTTAAAATATTTCTGAGGCAGCATGAATTCAAGATCGGCTCCAATATTGCTGTCATGTATGGTGCAATCAATCAGACCAACCCAGCCCTCCGACACACACGTCAATCTACAAGAATGGGGTGGGTAGAAAGCACAGGATACCTGACTAGATTGACTAGTCCAAGCAACATCAGAGTAAAACACACAGGGCTGCAATTATGGAGCCGGTGTCCGATTCATGATGCAGGTGTTTCATGACAAATGTTGGGTGGACCGCAAGCTCCTATGGTAGGATTATTATTTGGCATGGCTTTTTGTGTAAAGGTCTGCCACTTTAAAAATGTTAAATATCATACTGTAGAATACATACAGATAGATTAAAAGGTTTGGGAAGCTATTTACAGAAAAAGTGATGAAATCAAGCTTACTGTGTTGAATGTATTTTTTTTAAATTTTGGCAATTATTTTACCCTGCTATAATCTTATTAAAAAAGAAAATTGGTAATCTTGCAATTTTCACAGAGGCCACTTGGCTTTTTTTTAAACCAATACTTTGTCACCAGAATCCACCGATCACAGTGGGTGACCCTACTCCCCTCCCCAATGACCTTTACACATGCTCATTAGATTCAATACAACACATAGGGTCGGAGTTGGTTCATTTGTCTAATGTCCATATTGTGAAACAGGAAGTTAAGAGTCTAAAAAAATAATCTTATGCCCTGTGAGAAAATTGCAAAAAAAGCACTTTTTAACCAAGGGACAATGCAATTGTCTGCATACCTGGTTGAACATTTCCTGCAGATTGCATCATCTGTTTTTCTTGAACTTAAAAAAGAACAAAAATTAGTCACAAACACAAATAAAGATTGATCGACTTCTTAAAGGGATTTGTTCATCTCTGGGAGTATTTTTTTCTTAAATGTATGCAATTCGGGCAAAAAAAATCTTTTCCATTGGGTTTTTATTAAAAATGTTGCACCATGTGCCTCCTATTTCCTATGTATTGCACTGTATTCTGGCTGCAGAATGAGTTACCGGAATTGACCACCATCTTTAATTTAAGATGTGCTGGGGACATGATTTTGTGGCACTTTACATGAGAGGCCTTTATTGTGCTCGTATGTGCAGCTTCTCTCAGACAGCAGAGCTATTTGGTCTTTACAATGGCTGCTGATGGAGAAACATGTAATGGACAGGTCTGGTCACATGCTACTCCACTAGCAGCCATTGTATAGACCAGAGAGCTGTGCAGCCTGCGAGGAAAGTTTGTGCTAACAAGAGCAGGAGGCGAACCGGTCATACCGAAATAACAGAAAGTGCCACAAAATCATGTCCCCCACAATAAAGATCATGTGGCCAATCCCTTTAACTCATTCTTCAGCCAGCAAAAGCAAGTGTAATACAGCGGCTTTAGGAAGCAAACTGCAACATTTTTAACAACACCCTGCATTTAAACAAGAAAATAATTCCGCAAAGTTGGACAACCCATTTAATGAAAGTACTTTTCTTAAATTTGGCGTACATTACACTCTATAATTTAACATAAAAAGGGTTATTTATGATTTAAAGGGGTTGTGCCACAAACAAAAGTATATTTTAATCAACAGATCTTGGAGTAATAATAAACTCAACAATTGGATGTGTTTTAAAAAAAATAAATAAAAAATGTTCCTGTGCTGAGATTATAAATGTGCCCCTGATGTGTACTGTGTAATGGACGTGTTTGACCGTGCAGGAACATGGATTATACCACATCTCCTGGGCAGGGGAGGACGCAAGAGAGATTATACAGCGGGGGTTCACAGATGTTTCAGCTAAAATATTGTTTAAAAACAGGCAGGAAAAGGTTTCTCACAAAAAGAATCAGCTGTGATCCCCCAGCTGTACTATCTGTATACTCTTTCTTCCTCTCCTGCCCTGGAAATGTAGTGTGATGAGACTATGTCCCTGTACAGTCAGACACATATTACACAGTACACAGAGGGGCACATTTATAAAGATCAGCACAGGAACATTATTTTTAACACATCCAACCGTGGAAATTATTTTTATTCCAAGATCTATTGTTTAAAATGCACTCACTTTGTGAGAAAACCCATTTAATGCCACATGATAAATCTTGGCTGGGCAGAGAGTTCCAATGGCAGGACTATCACTTGATATAACTGATGAGCAACATTCTGCCACTTGAGAAAGGGTAATTCTTGTAATGCACAGTGTGAAGCATACATCTAGATCAGCAGGTCTGAAAATGCAGCTTTTAAAGAAGGGACAATGGAATATAAATAACATACCTGGTTGAATATTCTGTGCAGGGTTCATCTTTTTTTCTAGAGCTTAAAAACAACAAAAATTAGTCACCAACACATTAAGATTACAAGAAATTTCTCAAGGACACCACTTTTCCTACATTTAGCGTGCATCAGTCCATAGAATGCGGCCAGTGAAACCTAAAAGCAGTTATTTTGTATTTAAACACCCATAGCCTATCTGTAGGATAGTCAATGATTGATGGTTTTGGGGTCTAATCCCCATGAATCAGAATAAAGGGCTGCAGAGCTCATGAGACAACGATCAGGATAGCTGGTGTGTCGCTACATGATCACTGCTGAGCTGCCAAACAGGCAGCGATCAGGACAGCGACACTGCGAGTAACGTCGCCTAGTTACCCGCAATGTATGTTGGATACCAGCCCGCTGATGCAGGGAGCTGGTAACCAAGGTACACTTCGGGTTTTCAGGCGCTGCACGGTGCCTGGAAACCCGATGTGTACCTTGGTTACCAGCTGATCGCTGGTCTCCTGCCTGTCACACGCAGCGATGCGTGCTGGCCAGCGGGAGAACAGCGATCAAAAAAAAGTCCTGGCATTTCTGACACGACCAGCGATTCACAGCAGGGGCCTGATCGCTGGTAAGTGTCAGACATAACGAGATCGCTGCTGAGATTGCGGTTTAGCAGCGATCTCGCTATGTGAGACGGGGCCTTAAGCTGCAGTACAAGGCACAACTGTCAGGATAGACCAGACAATGAGTAAACAATGAAGGGGATGCAGAGCTCACTTCTGCTTGTCTGCGAGGTTGCAGAGAACAACCCCCACTGACCAGATACCGGCCAAAGTTCCAGAAAATCCCTTTAACATTACAGCATGTGCCTGTGCAGTTGATGCAAAATCGAGGAAAAACAAGCAATGCCGTTAGACCATGACCACACTGGTTTCAGGGTTTCACTACACCAGACAACCATTCTATTAGTCCTGTGTGGTAAAATTACTATTAAAAGACCTGAAGCAAGCCTGAGTGACCAGTTATAACTAATGGACTCTGTCAAGTTCCATTGGAAACAACTACGAGGAAAAAAAACAAAAAAAAACACATGTTTCAGTCACAAAACATGTTAAAAAATTACATGAATAAAAAAATCAGACTAATGCCAGAATGAACAGGACCTTATAGACATTCAATGAAATTAATTAAAATTGATGGAACAGGTTCAGTTGCACAAGTAATGAAAGCGCTTTATTTAGTACTGGTTAGATGTTTCTGTAACCTAATCAATATGACAGTGTATGTATACCTATACGCTAGTCATAAACAAGATTGTATGAAGCCTGGAATGATCACGTTACTAGGTAGAGATCATTTATCATGGTGTTTCTATCCATTTATTTTAATTTGAAAAGAAAAAAAAAAAAAAAGAGTATTCTAGACAGGTCATAGAGGTCTTTAAAGAAAGGAGCAAAAATTGATAAAAAATTTAGGCCGCAGCCGTAATTGTTTTTACATGCACAAGTCACAAACAGGACAAAATTTAACATTACCATGCAACATTATACACATTTCTCTTCCATTCTAAGGCTATGTGCACACGTTGCGGTTTAGCGGTTTTGCCGCGGTTTTTCGCAGCGGAAACGCCGCGAAACCGCGGCAAAACCGCTTACACAATACAACTCATTAAGGCCTATGAGATTCCGCAATGCTGTGCACATGCTGCGGGTTTTTCCGCGGCGGAAACGCATCGCGGGAGAATCCGCAGCATGCTCATTCTTTTTTGCGGAACCGCAGCGATTCCGCCGCCATAGGAATGCATTGAACCGCTTACTTTCTGCATGTGGCTGTGCCCACCATGCGGAAAGTAAGCGGTTCATGTGCGGATGGTACCCAGGGTCTGGAGGAGAGGAGATTCTCCTCCAAGCCCTGGGTACCATATCCATGTAAAAACAATAATTAAAATAAAAAATAATGATATTCTCACCTTCCGGCGTCCCACGCAGCTTTCCCGCCTCTCAGCGACGCTCCCGCCAATCGCGTTCCCAGGAGTGCATTGCGAGATCACCCAGATGATGTAGCGGTCTCGCGAGATGCTACGTCATCGGGATGATTGCCGCAAAGGACTCCTGGGAACGAAACTTGTCGGGAGCGTCGCTGAAGGCGGGAAAGCTGCGGGGACGCCGGAAGGTGAGAATATCATTATTTATTATTTTTTTTATTATTTTAACATTAGATCTTTTTACTATTGATGCGACATAGGCGGCATCAATAGTAAAAAGTTGGTCACACGAGTCAAACACTTGTTTGACTCGTGTGACCACCCTGTCAGATAGCTTGTAAAACGCTAGCGTTCTGCAAGCTAATTCCGCTTGCAAAACGCTAGTGTTTAGCGGGAATACGCATACCTATAATATGCGGATTTCCCGCGGCAGGGAGGTGCGGAATTGCCGCGGAAATTTCCATGGCAATTCCGCAACGTGTGCACATAGCCTAACACTGGCATGTAACTCAACATGTTTCAAATTTTGAGCTGGTGTAACAGGTGTGAAATTATGACTGGGGACCATATGACTTTTGGGTTTTTAATTTTTTGGGGAGGTGATGTGACGAAAAAACAGCCACTGACATTTTTCTTTTTTTTTCCATTTCTGTGTTCACCATACGGGATTTTTTTAAACATTTTTTTTTTAAGTTCAAACAATTACACAGGTGAATGTTTTTTGTTTTTTTTTAATTTACATTTTTTAATGTTTCATTAATCTCATTAGGGTACCAGAGTCTGCCACTGATTGACTATACAGTCATGGCCAAAAGTTTTGAGAATGACACAAATATTATATTTTCACATGATCTGCTGCCTTCTGGTTTTTATGTGTGTTTGACAGATGTTTTTATCACAGACAGAAATATAATAATTGCAAACATGAGTAACAAAAGCTTATATTGACAGTTAGAATGAGTTAATGAGCAAGTCAATATTTGCAGTGTTGACCCTTCTTTTTCAGGACCTCTGCAATTCTCCCTGGCATGCTCTCAATCAACTTCTGGACCAAATCCTGACTGATAGCAGTCCATTCTTGCACAATCAATGCTTTCATTTTGTCAGAATTTTTAGGTTTTTGTTTGTCCACCCGTCTCTTGATGATTGACCACAAGTTCTTAATGGGATTAAGATCTGGGGAGTTTCCAGGCCATGGACCCAAAATCTCCATGTTTTGTTCCCTGAACCATTTAGTTATCACCTTTGCTTTATGGCAAGGTGCTCCATCAAGCTGGAAAAGGCATTGTTGATCGCCAAACTGCTCTTGGAGGGTTGGGAGAAGTTGCTCTTGGAGGACATTCTGGTACCATTCTTTATTCATGGCTGTGTTTTTAGGCAAGACTGTGAGAGAGCCGATTCCCTTGGCTGAGAAGCAACCCCACACATGAATGGTTTCAGGATGCTTAACAGTTGGCATGAGACAAGACTGGTGGTAGCGCTCACCTTGTCTTCTCCGAATGAGGCGTTTTCCTGATGTACCAAACAATCGAAAAGGGGATTCATCAGAGAAAATAACTTTACCCCAGTCCTCAGCAGTCCACTGCCTGTACCTTTTGCAGAATATCAGTCTGTCCATGATGTTTTTTCTGGAGAGAAGTGGCTTCTTTGCTGCCCTCCTTGAGACCAGGCCTTGCTCCAAGAGTCTCCGCCTTACAGTGCGTGCAGATCCACTCACACCTGCCTGCTGCCATTCCTGAGCAAGCTCTGCACTGCTGGTAGCTCAATCCCGCAGCTGAAACACTTTTAAGAGACGGTCCTGGCGCTTGCTGGTCTTTCTTGGGCGCCCTGGAGCCTTTTTGGCAACAATGGAACCTCTCTCCTTGAAGTTCTTGATGATGCGATAGATTGTTGACTGAGGTGCAATCTTTCTAGCTGCGATACTCTTCCCTGTTAGGCCATTTTTGTGCATTGCAATGATGACTGCATGTGTTTCTTTAGAGATAACCATGGTTAACAGAAGAGAAACAATGATGCCAAGCACCAGCCTCCTTTTAAAATGTCCAGTGGTGTCATTCTTACTTAATCATGACAGATTGATCTCCAGCCATGTCCTCATCAACACCCACACCTGTGTTAATGGAGCAATCACTGAAAAGAGGTTAGCTGGTCCTTTTAAGGCAGGGCTGCAATGATGTTGAAATGTGTTTTGGGGGATAAAGTTCATTTTCTAGCCAAATATTGACTTTGCAAGTAATTGCTGTTAAGCTGATCACTCTTTATAACATTCTGGAGTATATGCAAATTGCCATTAGAAAAAGTGAAGCAGTAGACTTTGTAAAAATTAATATTTGTGTCATTCTCAAAACGTTTGGCCATGACTGTACACTACAATATTATTGTTCTAGCAGGAATCCAAATAAACAATGGATAGGTAATCTGGCACTCCGTCTGCCAATTAAAATATCTTTATTAAATCCAAATTGATAAAAATATATCTCACGATAAGGAATAAAAACAGGACATCCTGGTAGAAAATTTTATTGACCTATGTATTTCAATGCAGATACTTTTATGCCCAAAAATTAAAACTTTTCTAGGAGTGATATTTTTATTGGCCAACCAGAAAAATTATTCTTCTGGCTAGCCAATAGAGGCATCAATCCTAAAATACTTTTGGACATAAAAGTATTTACATAGATTATTTTGGCCAACATGGTACAAAATATTTTCATTGTACATCAATACCATACGTCTAAACAGTTTTTACCCATGGTATACAGAATATACTATGAATAAAAAAACGTTCACTTTTTGGGAGACCGTTCCGAATTACCTACCCACAATTTATTTGGGATTACTGCTGTCTGTCTGATTCCAACCAGGATTTTCTTTTTCTGAGCACCTCATGTGATTTTTCATCATCTACTTACTAGTGGAATATGGAGTGAGCAAAAGTTTATTTATATTTTGTGAATATTATAGTATAGCAGTTTATTTAATTTCTGGCTTCATATGACGCATAGCCTTTGGCGTGGGTTCATTAGAGTAGTAAGTTGGCTGACCCGTGACTTTCAGCCAATCCCCAGCTGCTACGATAACACAATGGCATTGACAATGGCATCTAGGACGTCAAACTGTTGCTGTTGGAGATAGTTCCGATGCAAACAGTTACTCTTGGGACCAGTGGCTTTATGGATTACATTACACTTGGCTCTGTATAGTGATGGCTTGCTTCCATTTTATATGTATGGGATTAAAGAGAACCTGTCAGCAGGATTGTGCACAGTAACCTACAGTGTCAGGTCGGCGCTATTATGCAGATTAAAATGGTACCTTGGTCGATGTAATCAGTCTTGTGGTTGTTGTGTAATCTTTATTTTCAGTTTTGAGTTAATGATATGCTGGTGCTGCGAGGGCCCTTTAGGGGGTTGTGTCTTTATGTAGTGCTCTGCTTACATATTCATCCTTATGGAAGGTCATTGATCCTTTAATGACCTGCCCCCTATTTTACATACTGCATAGAATATGGTAAAAAAAAAAAAAAAAAAAGAACATTCATCAGGAAGGCATCGGCGCCGTGGAATGATATGGTGGATGATATAGCGTTTTTCATTTTATTTAGACATAATTTTTTTTATTTTTTTCAACAAAACTGTCTTAATCAAAATTGCAGCTGCACCTATGCAGACTATACAGTAGCTTCTATAGGGATGAGATAAATGCTACTGTGTAGGTGTGGCTGCCATTTTAAGATAGTTTTGTTGGGGGAAAAAAAAAATTTATACACAAAAAAAAAATGAATACATGCTTATTATCCACCGTATCATGCTGAATGCTGATGAATGTGAATTTTTTTTATTAAACCATATTCTATGCAATATGTAAAATTAGGGGGCACGTCATAAGCCATAATGATGAATATGTAAGCAGAGTACCACATGAAGACCCCCTGACAGGCCGCCCTGGAGCACGAGCATATAATTAACGGAAAATCGCAAATAAAGTTTAAACAACCATGGTATTGTTTTAATCAGCATAACAGTACCAACCTGACACTGTCTGTAGGTTACACAGCACAATCCTGCCGACAGGTTCCCTTTAATGGGGATTTCAGGGCTTGAGGTAAATACAAGATTGATAGACTAGATTCTCATTTGCTTCTATTTGGCAATTGAGGGGAATTTCCTGACAGTACGCATGACATGCTTTCTAGCAGCTGCATGAATCAAAATACACACACACATATTGATAGACCTGTCAAGTCTAGGAAAGTTTGACACCATTCCCAAGTATATTTTTTTATGAATGGCACAGTGTTTCAGAGTACAACATGCTGCTGCATTTATAAAGTCTGTCTCCGATTTATGCAGCTTATAGTTCAGGATTCACAAGTCAGCTGACAGATTTTATTCAAAGGTGTTTTCCCATGAACAAAAGTTCAACAATAGATCTTGGAATAATATAATAAGTTTCATAATCTCTAAAAAAAAAAAAATGTTCCCGTGCCGAGACAATCTTATAAATGTACCCCTGCTGTGTACTGTGTAATGGGCATGTCTGACCTTACAGGGACACAAAAGATAGCATACAGATAGCGCAGCCATGTGATCACAGCGGAATCTTTGTGAGGTAAGGCGTGTTTAAGAACAGGCAGGGAAATGATTTATCTCACAGAAAGAATCAGCTGTGATCCCATGCTGTAATGTCTGTATACTCGTATACTCTCTGGCTTCATTCCCTGCCCAGGAGCTGTGGTATGATCAGGCCATATCTCTGCATGGTGAGACACAGCCATTACACAGTACACAGCAGGGACACATGTATAAGATTATCTCAGCTCAGGGACATAAACACATCCAATTGTGGAAATTATTTCAAGAGCTATTGATTTAAAATGCACTTTGTGAGAAAACCCCTTTAATGCCACATGATAAATCTTGTCTGGACAAACAGTTCCTATGGCAGGATTATCACTTGATAAAGCAATGTTCTGCCACTTGAAAAATGGCAATTATTGTAATGCACAGTGTGAAGCATACATCTAGATCAGCAGGTCTGAAAATGCAGCTTTTACAGAAGAAGTGACAATAAGATACAAGTATTCTCATACCTGGTTGAGAATTCCATGCAGGTCTTCCCTTCCAATTTCCTTGAACTTAAAAATAACAAAAATTAGTCGATATATATATATATCTCCGATCTGAAGATGCAGAATTTACAGAAGCAATCTAACTAAAGGACATTGTAAAATAAATATCCGCATACCTGGTTGAACATTCCCTGCAGGGTTCATGTTCCTTACTGCTTGAGCTTACAAAGAACAAAAAAAAATTAGTCACCAACACAGTTGTGAGAAGATATTTCTTAATGAAAGCACTTTTCATATTTAGTCTAGATTATATTCTACATAATGCTAATAAAAAAGGTTATTTGGGATTTAAGCACTTATGGCCTCTCTTTAGGACAGGCAATCAGTGCTTGATGGTTTTGGAGTCTGATCCCCACTAAATCAGAATAAAGGGGCTGCAGGGCTCATGGCGCTAAGATGCAGTACAAGGCACAACCATCAGGAAAGACCAGACACCAAGTAAACAATGAAAGTAATGCAGAGCTGTAGAATGCTGTACATAAGCCCCTAATGACAGCAGCCGCAGCTTATATGCAAAAAATGAGGTGACAGGTTCCCTTTAACTTGTTAAACGCCGCCTTCAATCTCTGATAGCAGCATTTACTACACGCCGACATGCTTGTGTGTCACTTTCTCCACCCATCGGCACCCATGACTTCTCCATACATGTGTTGTGACTGTCACACAGCCGCGACACAGGCAGTGCCGAACAGCTGATTATCGGGAGCGCTTCAGGTATCCAGGTTACCGATGCAGATATTTGGTAAGCACTGTAGCTATTTGGATAAGCTCTTATCCAAAGCTATTTCATCAACCCTAGTCACAACTCAATACGAGTCTATTAGAGCCTCATTCTGGCTCTCAAAGACTTAAGGGTATGCCACACTGAACAATATCGCTAACGGGATCGCTAAAAAACGTCACTATTTAGCGATCCCGTTAGCGATGTTGTTCAGTGCGGCATCTGCCAGCGACGAGCTTCCTGCTGTGATCTCGCTCGTCGCTGGAATCGTTCCGGACCCTATTTTCTCGTCGGCGCTCCCGCTGGGTAAGTATATATCGCTAGTGTGGCACCTTTTCTTAGCGATTTAGCGGTACTTTTGTACTGCTAAAGTCGTTAAGAAGATCGCTAACGGCGATAGCGTCGTTAACTATATCGCTAAATGTGGCCGCACTTAGCGATATAGAAACAATCCCGCTAGCGATCGCATTAGTATGCGTCGTTATCGTGATCGCTAGCGGGATTGTTTAGTGTGGCAGTACCTTTACATTGAGAGCCTGTGACAAATTCTGACTTCCAGCCAGTCAGAAGTTGTGGTCACAAGATGGCGCCACGGTACCGGAATGGTGCAAAAAATAGTTGAAGACGATGGCTCAGTAAAAACTTGGGAACAAGAACTTTACAGTAGAAGCACCACTTCAGCGCTGAAAAAAAAACCAAACAAACCATGGAGTAGTGCTTTAAAGGGGTGATCAAGTATATAATTCATCCCCTATCCAAGGGATAACTTTCTAATCACTGGGGGTCTGACCGCCGTGGCCCCCACGGATCCCAATTACTGGGGCACTGAAGAGCTCCAGCTGAATGGAGTGGAGGTCAACCACACGCACTACAGTTCAATCCATTCTGGGAGTGCAAATTGCCAAGTTAGGTTTTTGTCCTGATGAAGGGGTCGGGACTCGGGTATGACCTTGAAACGCGTTGACCTGTAAAACCTTTTAATAAAAGCTGTTGATTTTATCCTGCTATTGAATCCTTAGCAGCGCAGTTGATGACACCTCCTTCTTACTCTTCAAATTGCCAAGGTGGTATCACAATCATGCAGCGAGTGGTTTGGGCAGCATGAATCAGCCGATATGTTCCCTTTAACATCACATGACTAATCTTGCTGGACATTGAGTCCCTGCCACTTGAGAAACGGTAATTATTGTAATTCAGAATTTGAAGTGTACAACTAGATCAGCAGGCCTGAAGATGCAGAATTTACAGAAGCACTCTAACTAAAGGACAATGTAAAATAAATATCCACATACCTGGTTGAATATTCCCTGCAGGATTCATGTTCCTTACTGCATGAGCTTAAAAAGAACAAAAAATTAGTCACCAACACAGTTGTGATAAGAAATTTCTTAATGAAAGCACTTTTCATATTTAGTCTAGATTATATTTTAGATAATGCTACTAAAAGAGGTTATTTGGGATTTAAGCACTTATGGCCTCTCTTTAGGAAAGGCAATCAGTGCTTGACGTTTTGGAGTCTGATCCCCACTAATCAGAATGAAGGGGCTGCAGAGCTCATGGCACTAAGATGCAGTACAAGGTACAGCCATCAGGAAAGACCAGACACCAAGTAAACAATGAAAACAATGCAGATCTCACTTCTGCTGGTCTGCAGGGTTCAAGAGTACGAGCCCCATTGATCAGACACTGACTAAAGTCCCAGAAAACCTCTTTAAACAAAGCAAGTGTAATAACAGCGTTGTTGCAAATTATGTCAAAAAACAATATTGTTTGACCATGATCACATTGGCATTAAGGTACTGTCACACTAAACGAGATCGCTAATGTGTCTCCGATTTCATGACGCAGTAGCGATCTCGTTAGCGACTTAGCGGTGTGTGACATGTAGCAGCGATGTGGCCCCTGCTGAGATGTTGTTGATCGCTTATGAACGTTCTGAGACGTTTTTTGGTCGTTGGTGTCCCGCTGGTGAGCCTGAATCGCTGAGTGTGACACCCTTTATGAACAACTTCACCAGCATCGCAGGTGGGACTAGGTTTTCCCCAACAACCCAGAGGTCGTTATACAGATTGCTGATGAGTTGTGTTTGGAATCTAACTAGCGATCACGTAGCGATCTCACAAGCGATCTCGCCAGGTCGTGTCGTTGTCGTGATCGCTGGTGCGATCGCTAAGTGTGACAGTGCCTTTAGGGATCCACTGTTTCAGGCTTTCAATGCATTTCGCATGAATTCTACAGGTCCTGTCTGGTAAGATTACCATTTACTGAGAGGGGAATACTTTGTTCTTGCCTCACCTTAGTCTGAGAGCCTTAACTTTTTTATTTTTCTGCTGACAGACATTAGAAAATTGAAAAACAAAAATTAAAAGGTAAAAAAAAAAAAAAATGCAAATTTGCCATTGCTTTTACAGTGTTCATTGTACACTAAAATGACCTAGAAACAGGATTGCCCAAGTCAGAATGATTATGGCAATCCTAAACTTTAAACATTAACTGTAAACAAAACTGTAACATTTTATTTTTCGGTGCATGAAGCATAGGGGTGGTTTGTTTTTAGTGTGGTAAGATGGCATTTTTACCTATATCAATTTGGGCTACATTAACTGTTTTAATTGCTGATTTTAATATTTGTTTTTCTTTAGGGCTTTTCAATATATTTGTTCTCTTTACGGGGTTTACTGTATGGGTTAAGTTATTTTATATTAATTGACTGATTTACCAAGAGTGATACAGTAAAGATGTATATCTTAGTACCGTGTTAGCCAGTAGATAGAAAAATATTTAGAGTTGAGAGTCCTCAGTGGTTGATACCTTTTAATGGCTAACTGAAAAGATGGTAACAAATTGCAAACTTTCGAGACTACTCAGGTCTCTTCATCAGGCTAAACTAATACAAAATCTGAAGAAACACATATTTATACACCACACAGCACAGAAAAAATGCAATAGGTAAGACAAGTGACGTAAAGCAGAACTGTCATTATGGGAGATAGAGATGAACATAAATATTGGGACAGTTCATAGATAAGGAGTGTGAAAGTTTTATTGCCCTCTGATTGGGGTCTGGTAATGTTTTGTGATGTTTTCACAGGGTCTTTGGAGTAAATCAATTAAGGAATTTACTCCAAAGACCCTGTGAAAACATCACAAAACATTACCAGACCCCAATGTCAGAATGACTTGTTGATTCGGTTTTGATACTGTACTGCCCTGATGACTCGAGGCAACTGTTCAAACACACAAGAGGGAAAATGTTAAAGTGGTTGTCCACTACTGGACAACACCAGCTTAATTAATTCTGGACCCCACAGAAAAAGTCTATACTTCCCTCAGACAGCAGCGTCATCCCAGAGAATGACGTGGCATTGTTGTGCGATGTGGCTGCACCAGCTCATCAATATTTCATCTGGGAGGCCTTGCACATGGTAAAAGCAGCAGCGCCCACATCGTACAACAATGTCACACACCTCTGTAAGAACCAGTGGTGCCGACTTTACTGGAATGGCTTCACTGAAGTGGGAGGAGAGTGTAGACTGATTTTATTTTACACCGAAATGAAGATAAAAGTTGCCCAGTAGTGGCCAACCCCTTTAAAGGGAACCATTAAACTGGCTTAGCCCCCTTAAGGCATCACTGACCCATGACTTTATTTCAACATTCTGACAATCCCGTTTGTGTGACTTAGTAACTGTTGAATAACTTTAAAATCAACTTTGAAACTGAGCTCACAATATGCTAGTGGGTGGTTAGTCAGGGGTAGTGGATTTCCTCAGACTAATCTTGCCTCTCATTGTGTAGGCATACTCCTATGGGCGTGAGTGACGTCTCTCTGAGAATGTGCAGAGAAGCCAGGTAGCCAAGACCCAGCTTCAATGTGCATTTTCCAGAATGTTTCATGCATGCATGGTATTTGCAAATAGATGGTGGTGACGTTATTCTTGCAAGCCATGTCACTCACGCCCACA
>JARQOD010000006.1:214334923-214367152 GCA_033576555.1 Oophaga sylvatica | reverse complement strand
GAAAAAGGCGGACCCACGCCATTTTTTTCTGTGAAAATCCTTTTTTAGCATTGTTTCCCAAAATTTTTTCAACAAAAAAAAAACTTATTTTGGGGAAATAAAAAAAATTGATTAAAAAGGTTTACTGTAGGTAAACCTGTCTCATATCCGGGCCGGGTTCTGTAATGATTTTACAGATGCAGACAATTGCATTTTTACCTATTCTGCTATCTATAATATCTCTGTGTATGAAGAGATGAAAGGCAAGGATGAGATTCTCATCGCCATACGATTACAGACAAAAAAAAAAGACCTGTGGCCAAACATTTCTGTAGTCCAGAACACAACATAAAACAATATGAAGTTGTCATATTAAAAGGCAACTTTATGTCCCACAAACATTGAATGGTTTTAGGAATGCAAACTTATTAAGAGTCTTTGATACCCTCCCACACAGGACTAAATCGACAGGAAGATTAGGACTCACTACAATATCTGAAGAATTCTGCTCCAGACACAAGAGGGCACTAGGTCTCTGATCTTAGGGCCTCGTCTCACAATAGCGACACACCCAGCGATCTCGACAACGATCAGGATCGCTGGTGTGTCGCTACATGATCGCTGCTGAGCTGCCAAACAGGCAGCGATCAGGACACGACACTGCGGGTAACGTCGCCTAGTTACCCGCAGTTGTACATTGGATACCAGCCCGCTGATGCAGGGAGCTGGTAACCAAGGTACACTTCGGTTTCCAGGCGCTGCGCGATGCCTGGAAACCCGATGTGTACCTTGGTTACCAGCTCCCCTGCAGCAGCGCGCTGGTATCAACGTACACATTCGGTTTTTCCAGGCACAACCCCGCACCTGGAAACCCGAAGTGTACCTTGGTTACCAGCTGATCGCTGGTCTCCTGCCTGCCACAAAACGCAGCGATGCGTGCTGGCCTGCGGGAGACCACGATCAAAAAAAAAAAAAAAAAGTCCAGGCATTTCTGACACGACCAGCGATTCACAGCAGGGGCATGATCGCTGGTACGTGTCAGACATAGCGAGATCGCTGTTTAGCAGCGATCCTCGCTATGTGAGACGGGGCCTTTACGGGATATTGGGACAATAAAACATTCACATCACTAATCTAATTAGAGGTTCACTCTCTAAGCTCAGTTTGTTTGTTTATTAAAATGTCCATTTATTATCCACCTCTGATTTTTGTGTACATATCTGTGTTTATCAAATACTTTGATATACTATACCTGATGAAGAGAACCCAAGAAGTCTGGAAGCTTGCTTTGTAACATTTCTTTTTTTTTTTTTTGTTAGCCATTAAAAGGTATAACTAAGATTATTCCTTGTTTTCTCCCACTGAGAGCGATCTTTTTTTTTTTCAACTGGCTAACAAAGCACCAAAACCTTTATTCTTTCAACAAGTGAACAGTTGTCGATATCTGATGCCTAGTGTACTGGGACAACACAGTGCCCTACATGCAGTTTTGAATGGCCACCAAACCCCCAACATACAGTTGATTGCTTCACTGCCTCCCCTAAATACAGTATCATGGCCCCAATTCCCATTGTATACAGCAGTATCATGGCCCCCACATTCTCCTATACACAGTACAATAGCCCACAGCCTTTATATACAGTATAATGCCCACAAACTCCCTACATAGAGTATGCTCCCACAGGTTTCCTATATACTGCATGATGGCCCCCAGAGATACCCTACAAAGTATAATGTCCCCACATCTCCCTATATACAGTATGATAGCCCATAAGCTCTCCTACATAAACAATGATGGCCCCACAGCCCCCTTTTACAATACATGAGGCTCCACAGCTGTCATATAAACATGGTGATGGCCTTACCTGCCACCCCACATTCAGTGAGATGACCTTATTACCCCCCTATACACAAATCATAGCCCCACAGCAGCTCTACATACAGAATTGATGCCCCCACAGTCCCTTATATAACATTCATGGCTCCCACTTTCCCCATATACAGCAGTATCACTGCCACTAAGTCTCTTATATACAGCATTATGGCCCCAAAGATCACTATTCACAGTATAATGTCCCCATATCTCCTTATATACAGTATTGATGGCCCCCCCAGTTACTTACATAGTTTTATGATTGCCCATAAGCTCTTTCCACAGAGAATGATGGCCTTACAGACCAGTTACATACAGAATGAGGCCCAACACAGAGCCCTTATCTATAGAATAATGGCCCAACACACTCAATGATGGACCCACAGCCAACCTACATACAGCATAATGGTCTCACTGCCCCCTACATACAGAATCATGACTCCACAGCTTCTCTACATACAGAATGATGCCTTCATTGTCCCTTATATAAAGCAATATTCATGGCCTCCACAGTCCCTTATAAACAGCACTATCATGACCACAAAGACCCTTATATACAGCAGTATCAAGGCCCCAGAGAGCCTATATACATAGTATAAGGTCTCCACAGTCCCATAGACACAGTATACTGTCCCCATAGCACCCTCTATACAATATGTCCCACAACATGCTATATACAGTGCAATGCTCCACAGCTCCCTAAACATAGTATGAACGCAGAAATCCCCAATTCACAGTATGTCACCAGTCCACTACATACAGAATGTCCCCACTGCAGCCTAAACATAGTATGTCCTCAGAGATCCCCTATTCAAAGTATAATGTCCCCACAGTCCCTATATACAGAACTCCCCACAGCGCCCTATATACAGTATTATGTCCCTACTGCACCCTATATACAGTATATCCCCATAGGTCCCTTCACTGCATCCCCTAAATACAGTATCATGGCCCCAATCACATGTATACAGCAGTATCATGGCACCCACATTCCCCTATGCACAGTACAATAGCCCCACAGTCCTTTATATACAGTATAATGCCCCCCAGATCCCTACATACACTATGCTCCCACAGGTTACTATATATAGTATGATGGACCCAGAAAACCCTACAAAGTATAATGTCTCCATATCTCCCTATAAACAGTATGATAGCCCATAAGCCTCTCCTACATAAACCATTCCCAATTCACAATAGGTCAGCAGTCCACTATATACAGAATGTCCCAACTGCAGTCCAAATGTAGTATGATGTCCTCAGAGATCCCCTATTCACAGTATAATATCCCCACAGTCCCCTATATACAGAATATCCCTACAGCGCCCTATATACAGTATATCCCCATAGCCCCAGAGATCCCCCTATACACAGTATTATGCCCCCACAGCTCCCCAATATATAGTATGATGATCCTACAGGTATCTACAAACAGTATGATGGCCCCCCAACAGTGCTCTATATACAGAATGATAGCCAGACTGTTCTATATCAAGAACGATGGCCCTATAGCCCTTCTATACACTGTGTAATGTCCACATAGCTCCTATATGCAGTATAATTTCGCTAAGGTTATCTCCAAGCTCCCAATATATGGCATAATGCCTCCCCACAACCCTCTATATACACAGTATGATGTCCCCATAAAACCCCTATGCACAGCATGTCCCCACAGCTGTTTTATACAGAATGATGGCCCCCACAGCTCTCTATATACAGTATAACACCACAAGTACCCTATTTAAAAATATGAAGTCCCCACACCTCTCCTATAAACAGTATGAAGGCTCCAAAACTTGACTATTTACAGCATAACTCCAGTGCAGGCCCAGCGGATATCTGTCCCTCTGTCACCCTGCCCATTCTGACACTGGCTGAGGCTACAATAAAATTACTTTATAGTACTACTACTATCTTACATTCAATGAGAATGCTCCTAAAACAAGCAACAAGAGAAATGCTATACATTGGCAAAATAACCACCTCAAAAAATGCAGAAATGCATTTCTGAAAAAACATTTCCAGTGATGCAACTATAGGCGTAATATAATCTACAAACAAATAAAAGCACTGGATTGCATAAACCCAATATTACCGTACTTAAAGGTTATCTATATAAAAAAAATAAATTATTCTGCTTGTCAAACCTGTAATCTTCAGAAACATTGAATGGTACTTATAGTACCCAGAAAGGTACTTTTGTGAAGGAATAGTGACCAGCACTGCACAGAAAACTCACAGTCTCTCTGGCAAATGCATAGATATAAGGACCCATTTGAAAAATAAAATACACTTACCGGCCTTTTTTAATGCGTTCAGTTTCTTTAAAGTGAAGAAGCAAATCAGTCCCAAAACAAAGAAAGAACAGTTAACCTTAGGATGAAAGCAAATTCACAATTACTTGGAAAACAGTGAGTAAGGGCTACTTTTTCCACCGGGTTAGAATGGAAAATGCTAAATTTAAGTCCAGTTGCTCAAGTAGAAGTTAATCTTCTTCTGTATCGTGGACAGTAAAAGAAACTGAAACCCAAAAACATGTATTACCCCCAATGAGGCAATTTCTGTACTTTGTTCAGAAAGAGACATTACTTGTTAACATTTGTGACATATGCTGTAAAACTTTTCAGTAAAGTCCTTAGAAAAAAAAAAGATATAACTAATTTAACAATAATCATTTAACACTGATTTGTCTGCATATTCCCACATAAATCCCCTGAAAAAATTAAAATGACAGCTACGCTTTAAAATACACATATAGGGTGTGCTATGGGATCTACAGGATTCAGCTTGGTTGTGATCCCTTTAGTAGGCAATAGAGCAATTGCCATTTCTATGAAAGAGCAACAAAACTTTGTTTTACTTAATTACAGACAGTCTCCAACTTGTGAACATCCGACTTACTAATGAACCCTAGTTATGAATATTGGATGTTAAAAAAAAAAAAAAAAAAACAATACCTAATACTAATACTCGCCTCATTGGACACTGGGCTCAATGCACATCACAAGGTTACAACGTCATTGCAACCTTATGACGCAAAATGAGCTCGCTTTGTAGCAGCTTTGGTGGTCACTAGACATAAGGTCTGGTCTATAGTGAGGAGGTCGGAGACGCGGCGTTTGACAATGGAAAGAGGACCAATTTCTGGGTAGAGTGGTAGGTCGCTACAGCGGTCAAGCGATAACTTTTCTTTAAGGGCCTAGTTTAAAATTGCAAACATTCTGGTTATGAACTAATTTACAGTAAGCATCTGATTCATAACCAAGGGACTGTCTGTATTGATTAGTCTTTAAAAAGTTATGAATCTTTCCAATGGAATTAATTACCTTAGTTTTCCTCTTCTCTCAAACTACATGCCAAAAGTGTTTCTAAATTACTCATGCACGCAGAATGGTGGATTTGTACTGCAGCTGTAGTAAAAATGCATACACCAGTGTGGGATTCTCAGCTCCCTTCCTCCATGCACAGACACTATTTAAAAACATCCCCCCTCTCTGAGCATGGGGTACGGAAGCAGAAACTCACATTGTAGTACAAAGTTTTGTTACAGCTGCAATTCAAATCAGCTACTCTAAGTGCATGAACAAAGCAGTTGACAGCAGTTTCAGCATGGAAGAAAGCAAAATAACGAAATTGAGTATATTGCAGTTTCATAATTTTGCAAAGGCTGATAATGTAATTAAAGAGTAACTGTCATTTTGATTTTTATTCAATAAAACTATTTTAAACTACTTTTAAATATATTACCCAATTATGCATCTTTCAAGCCTTAAGCTGTTCCCCAAGTCCCTTTTTTCCCTTCAGTAGATGTGTGTCGCTATGTTCTATTCATACTCCGCTCAATCCAGGCTGAATACAAATACAGTGTGTTCGTAAAGTCATGGTGCACTTTTGACTAGTCACAGGAAAGCAACAAAAGACGACAGAAATGTGAAATCTGCACCAAACAAAAGGAAAACACACTCTGTTTCTGTAGGATGATGTGGCAGCATGTGCACATGATGATGTAACACCATGTATACAGCAGAGCAGCCCATGCCAGTCAAAATGTGGCCAGTACAGAGGAAAGTTCAGTGTGTTCTATGGCTCGCTAAATTCGACTCCATGACCAAAGTGCTACGTGATTATCGGCACGATTATAACGAAGCGCCACCACATAGGAATAACATTACTCGGTGGGATAAGCAGTTGAAGGAAACCGGCAGTTTGGTGGAGAAACCCCGTTCTGGTAGGCCATCAATCAGTGACGAGTCTGTAGAGGCTATATGGGATAGCTACCTAAGGAGCCCTAAAAAACCTGTGTGTGCGCTCGACAATTACACCTAAGCAAGACTACAGTTCATAAGGTGTTATAGAAACGTCTGCTTTATGGGGTACAAATTGCGGCTGTTGCACGCTATCAAACAGGCGGATAGACCCACATGATGCGCGTTTGCTACAGATATGCTTCATGAGATCGACAATAATGCAAGATTTTTGCAGAAGATTGTGTTAAGCGATGAGGCGACCTTCCATATCTGTGGACATGTTCATCGCCATAACGTCTGAATATGGGCTGCTGAACATCCTCATGCCTACGTTGAGTACGAACATAACACCCCTAAAGTGAACGTGTGGTGTGGCCTGATCATCATAAGGTGATAGGCCCATTTTGCTTCACGGAGCAGTCTGTGACGGCAAACACGTATCTTGATATGTTGTAATTGTATGCAGTGCCACAATTTCCAGAAGGTGTCATCTTTCAACAGGACAGCGCTCTTCCACACTACGCCACCATTGTTCTTGAGTTTCTGGATAGAACATTCCCCCGGCGTGGATAGGCAGGGGTTCTGTCAAGCCATGGCCACCACGATCCCCGGATCGGACGCCCTTAGACTATTACTTTTGGGGTTATGTGAAGCAGCATGTGTACACTGAACGCATCAACGACATTAATCACTTAAAACAAAGAATCACAGACGTTATTCACTCTGTTACACCAGACGTCCTTACCAGTGTGCGACAAAAACTTCACTATAGTTTGGATGTGTGTAGGCCAACAAATGGAGCCCACATCGAACTGCACTGAATAGGTATGAAACTGGGAGAGTTTTTCTTTTATTTGGAGCAGTTTTCACATTTCTTTTGTCTTTTGTTGCTTTCCAGTGACTGGTCAAAAGTGCACCATGACTTTACGGACACACTGTATAGGATATGGGGAAAGTCACCTCTGGAGGGGACCTGCTGCTCACATCTAAGAAAAGCACTGTTTTGCATCACAAAAAAGGAGGGAACCCCGGATGAGACAGAAGTGCTGACAACAGGCACAGGAGAGAGGTCCCGTCCCATCTTCAGTACACAGTTTCAGGAACGGAGGATCCTACTATTACTAAAAAAGAGGAGACTGTCTTCTCACATAACAAAAATGTTAAATTTACTGGGTTCCATAGCTATTATACAAACAGTGCTATGCTTTTTGTATTTCCTTGGGGACTGATATACTATTAGGTTTTGTTCAATTGGCCAAATCCATTTGCAGTTATGCTTTGGAGAATGTATTTCATCACTTTATGGGATTTCTCAGGAGAAAATGAAGATGGTTAAAAAAGTTGACCTCCCAACTACTTGTATCTGTTTTTCCGTGAAAGAATTAACTTTTTATCATGAAGGGGTCTGTATTATACTCACCAAAATTTTTCACTGTCCAGAACTGTAATTTGAGAAGGAAATCTTTCCTGACGTTCATGAGCCCCTGCTCATTTTTCCATAGTTTCCACCATACAGTATCAGTACCACTCACCAGTAATCAGCGACGTTTTGAAAGCAGAAAGAGGTGGACAGATGATGTAGAAGCCACAGACGTGGCAAAGAGATCTTGTACAAAGACAGGAAGCATTCGGTAGACAAACAGTACTGCATCGAGTCTTGATTCTGCAGATCGTCAGCTTATTCACATACAATGACATGCTTCATTGCATAAAAGCTGAAATCTTGTAAGCTAATTTTATAAGGAAGCCCAGGAAAGATCCTTTAGGAATATACTTTTGTAGAGAAGAATAAACTTGCCACATGCAGTGGTCAACTCATTGTCTAGTGATTAATGCACTGAAAAAAAGGTTGTCCAGAGCAAACCCTGTAATGTAAATGAGTTATCGCTTTGGCACACTAATATGCCAGTCTGCGGATGAGCCCTTCAAATCCAAACCTAATTTGAAAAAGGTATTGTGGAAGACCACAGGCTAATAATCCTGAAACCTTACTGTGTAAAGCCAGCCACTCACTTTCTGGATCCTGTTTGCCGAACGATGGTTCGGCCAGAAGCCATTTTGGCTGGCTCTCAATACATAGAAGCACTCGTCTGGCCGAGTGCTCCTGTGTTCTCAATGAGAGAGCCGTTGCCAGACATGTCTGGCTGTAGCTTATCGCCAAGAGAACAAAGGGAATCGGCAATCCGAAATTGGACATGTCCAATCGACATCTTCCCCGACAATTAGTTGTACTGAGGCCCCATACACAATCAGCCATATTCACCAATATCATTAGTCTAATGTTAAGCCCCCTAAACTGTGCTTTGTCAGGTGTAAGCACTAACCACATTCCTGGCTAAATAAGACAGTTTCTACCTCAGCAGCAGTTTACCACACAGTAATGACCACCTTTATGCCCCCTTTAAATAATGTGGCTTAGACTGTAATAGTGCCTCACTTCAGCTGCAGCACAGTAATATCTCAATTTCTGCCCTCTACAAAATAATACCCTTTTTGTGTGCATTGTGGCTGGCTTATAGAAAACTAACAGGGCAGTATATCTATCTATATAAAGCTGAGTGAGTGTGTATCAAGCCCCACCCACTCCACATAGCCCCACCCACAAAGCCCCGTCCACATGGCCCGTGCGGCGCAGCCTGTGGTCCTGACTGTGCACAGAGCCTGTGTCACTGCACACCAGGGAGGGGGAGGAGAGCTGCTCCATGTTGTCCTCCCTCCTCATTCTGAGCAGCAGACCCGGGGACTGTCAGGCCAGACTGCGAGGCATGATCCAGCAGGAGACACGGCAGGGCCTGCCGCTGTACTGCCTGTGCTGGACCGGCCACTCAGCTCACCCCACGTCACAGCTGCCGTGGTGCCCGGGCAGCGCTGCCCCCAGATGTGATGTAGTGGGGGCTAAAATTACATGACGGATGCATCAGCGGCTCCCAGTGCGGATGCTGATCTCCACTGCTCTACACCTGCAGCGGTCAAGCGGTGGACAAGTCAGGGCACACACCGGCCCCATGTAACAAGTGACAGCCAGAAATGGGGCCAGCGGGCACCTCCGTGTGAGAGCTGAGAAACCCTCACTAATCCAATACATGCTCTGAGTTAGTTACTATGCCCGGTCGACGCCGGGCTCTTCAGATAGTAATATATTAAAATATAAAACCCTTATCCTACACAGAGCAGATAGTACACAGATAGTACCGTTACTGTTCTGTGCACACCACACTGTCACAGCCACCTTCTTCTGTACTTCGCTCCTAGCCTGTCACCTCCTTGGCCAATGGCTAAGGGAGGAGAACAATGGAGCAATCATCCACTCTCCTCACCTAGTGTCCGGGAGTGTGGGCAATAAATCAGTGTGCAGGTCTCATCCTCTCTCACCCCACCAAATACCATTCCCGTCCATCCTCTCACCACACTAAATGCTGCTCCATCGGTATTTGAGCCGTCCACTGTGACAGCAGCAGTAATGCAGACTAGTGACCTACTAACACATCTTCTGTGGGTCACCAACACCTGGTAGCACTGAGGCTACTAAATATTGGAGCACAGGAATCTTGACATTTAGTCTGCTTGTAAAACTGCTCACGCTCCCCAAGCATAGAGGCACTAAGTCTTGCGTATAGCTATACACATGAGGCAGACTATAAAGCCAAAAACATGGCTTTACAGGCATTATTTCTATTGCAACCCCCAATTCCAGATATTCTTTTCAATAATAAACAGTAGTAATAGTTCTTAAAACAAGAGGAGGTGAAAACAGAATTTCTTACACACAAAGAAAAGACAGGAATAAATATTTAATCTGAAAACAAACTAAAAATTAAATAGAAAATTCTGTACCTCAATGGTTTCATTTGTCGTTTGATGTGCCATTTGCAAATGTATTCTAAAGTTCTGTAAAGAACTACAATGGAAGTCGCAGTCCTGAGGAGTTTAAATACAAAAAGTTTATGGTTTTATTAGTTTAAAAAAAAAAAACTAATTAATTTTGCACAAATAAAATTCATTGAACAGAGCTAAAGAGTTGTAACTAATGCACTGCAGCATTTATCTTGAAGATAACTTCAGGCATCATTATATTTGTCTACAAGAATCATAACAAACCTGTGACTGAGTACACACACTATTCATCCCTAAACTGAGATCTAATCTAGGGGTCTAACCAACGCGTGACACTAAAGATCTTCATACAAAAAAAATTATTTGGCCAGAAGCCATCTTGGCAGGCTCTTCCATACACAGGAACGATTGTTCGGCCAAGCGTTTCTGTATTCTCTATGAGAAAGCTGGTGACTGACATATCTGGCAGCAGCTAATCTACGGGAGAAAGTAAAATTAGCAGCCTGGAATTTAATTAGCCAGATCGATATTCCAACCACACCACCACGACAATAAATTGTCCGGGGCTCCCATACACAGACAGTGGATTGAATAAGCTGATATCGGCGGGTTTGGCTGACATCCCCCGATCAGCTATTTGTTCCCTAATCGATAATTATTTAATAGCCAGTTTACAAAGGATCAGATGCACGGAGAACAACCAGTATTAGATGGCTATATGCGCCCAAGCTGCCATTGTTATCGGCAGTACATGTCCTGTATGCACATGCGATGTGCTGCTGAGCAAGATTATCTTTTTGTGTGGAAATCAAATGATTATTTCATCTGACAACCATTTTGCTCATTCAGCAGCTAACCAGCAGCCAGTTTAAACGGCACAATAATTAGGAAAGAAGTGTTCCACAGTAGTCGTGCAGTATAACTTCCTTTAGGCAGAATTTAGGTAAGTGCTAATATTATTATTACACCTACTACATATTGGAATAGGCTCATGGAGATAGGAAAACCCCTTTAACCTCATACTGAAAATTTACAATGGTTTAGAGGTTAAAGCCCAGTACCAAGCGCGGTAAATTTATGTTTGGTAGTTATCTGGTTAAAATCCTATAATTATAACAAAACCATTAGACAACTATCCCTGGATTGTGCATATAAGTGTACTGCAATAACAGTAAAAGCTTTCTCATTTCTGGTGAACCCGGAGAACAGACAATATAAAAGCAACCACAAAAACTTACCTTGCATTTGAATTTGGGTTTCACAGTTGGGTCTGGATCTTGGTTTGAATCTGCCTGAAGTGTTGAAGTCTGGTTGCCTGAACTATTATTCTAGAAAATCAAAAGTTAAAATTAACATTCTTCAGTTAAAATTATAGATAAATTAACATCCTTGTGTCTGTCTTAGGTATTTTTTCATATAAAATAGATCTCCTGTTGGTCGTCTTAGTACACGCTTTTGCAATAATTTTCGTAATAATTATTTACAAAGCTTTACCTTCATATCAATGAATGCATATGGACAGTTCAAGACAGTTGAGTCTTCTAATTAAAACCCAAAATATTAAAGTTAAAGGAAGATAGCTAAAATTCTGTAGATTTAACATTACCAATGGTGACTTAAGCATTGAGGCTATATAAAGCTGAATAGATTGTGCTCACACTACTAGCAAATGCTACCGATGACGGAAGAGTACAGATTTACAAGCAGTGCCAAAAGGAGCAAGCTATTTTATTAAGAAGGCAAAAGAGGTTATGGACCTTTAATGCTTAAGAGTGTGCAAAATGTGAAGTGGGGAAATCAGCCTGCAACATAAAGGCCCTCATACACAGACTAACATCGGCTGGCTTGGTCCCAAATACAGGTCCTTCTCAAAAAATTAGCATATAGTGCTAAATTTCATTATTTTCCATAATGTAATGATTACAATTAAACTTTCATATATTTTAGATTCATTACACACCAACTGAAATTTGTCAGGTCTTTTATTGTTTTAATACTGATGATTTTGGCATACAACTCCTGATAACCCAAAAAACCTGTCTCAAAAAAATTAACATATTTCAACCATCCAATAAAATAAAAGTGTTTTTTAAAAACAAACAAAAAAAACCATCAAATAATAAAGTTCAGTTATGCACTCAATACTTGGTCGGGAATCCTTTTGCAGAAATGACTGCTTCAATGCGGCGTGGCATGGAGGCAATCAGCCTGTGACACTGCTGAGGTGTTATGGAGGCCCAGGATGCTTCGATAGCGGCCTTAAGCTCATCCAGAGTGTTGGGTCTTGCGTCTCTCAACTTTCTCTTCACAATATCCCACAGATTCTCTATGGGGTTCAGGTCAGGAGAGTTGGCAGGCCAATTGAGCACAGTAATACCATGGTCAGTAAACCATTTACCAGTGGTTTTAGCACTGTGAGCAGGTGCCAGGTCGTGCTGAAAAATGAAATCTTCATCTCCATAAAGCATTTCAGCCGATGGAAGCATGAAGTGCTCCAAAATCTCCTGATAGCTAGCTGCATTGACCCTGCCCTTGATGAAACACAGTGGACCAACACCAGCAGCTGACATGGCACCCCACACCATCACTGACTGTGGGTACTTGACACTGGACTTCAGGCATTTTGGCATTTCCTCTCCCCAGTCTTCCTCCAGACTCTGGCACCTTGATTTCCGAATGACATGCAAAATTTGCTTTCATCAGAAAAAAGTACTTGGGACCACTTAGCAACAGTCCAGTGCTGCTTCTCTGTAGCCCAGGTCAGGCGCTTCTGCCGCTGTTTATGGTTCAAAAGTGGCTTTACCTGGGGAATGCGGCACCTGTAGCCCATTTCCTGCACACGCCTGTGCACGGTGGCTCTGGATGTTTCTACACCAGACTCAGTCCACTGCTTCCTCAGGTCCCCCAAGGTCTGGAATCGGTCCTTCTCCACAATCTTCCTCAGGGTCCGGTCACCTCTTCTCGTTGTACAGCGTTTTCTGCCACATTGTTTCCTTCCAACAGACTTCCCATTGAGGTGCCTTGATACAGCACTCTGGGAACAGCCTATTTGTTGAGAAATTTCTTTCTGGGTCTTACCCTCTTGCTTGAGGGTGTCAATGATGGCCTTCTTGACATCAGTCAGGTCGCTAGTCTTACCCATGATGGGGGTTTTGAGTAATGAACCAGGCAGGGAGTTTTTAAAAGCCTCAGGAATCTTCTGCATGTGTTTAGAGTTGATTAGTTGATTCAGAAGATTAGGGTAATAGGTCGTTTAGAGAACCTTTTCTTGATATGCTAATTTTTTGAGACAGGTTTTTTGGGTTATCAGGAGTTGTATGCCAAAATCATCAGTATTAAAACAATAAAAGACCTGACAAATTTCAGTTGGTGTGTAATGAATCTAAAATATATGAAAGTTTAATTGTAATCATTACATTATGGAAAATAATGAAATTTAGCACTATATGCTAATTTTTTGAGAAGGACCTGTATGTGTGGGGGGCCCCAACCCAATATGATATTGCCGATCCTTTTGTTCTCTGTGAGATAAGCCATTGTCTGGAGAGTCTAGCATTCCTGTATATCGAGGAGTTGGGAGAGATGCTAGTGGGCGGATTGTTCACCTGACAGTAGAGATGGGTAAACACCTGGATGTTCGGGCCCGGCCAAACAATTACAAAAAGTTTGGGTTCGAGGACCAGAACAGTACTCAGATCCCATTTACTTGAATGGGGGACCTAAACATCCAGTGTATGAAACGCTGTCATGTGCATGACGGCGCGGCACAAACACTGTTTCTGATCGGTGGTAAAATCACCGCCGGTCAGACAGCCACGGTTCCCATACTGTCAAAAGACAGCATGAGTCCGCAGCTGTGATTGGAGGTATACAGTTTACCTACGGTCACCGGTGTCAGTTGATGGGACTACTGCCGCTAACAGTGAGAGCGGAAGCAGATGATGGGAGTATTCATCGGTAGACACCTGGCCTGTAAATGAATAGAAAAAAAAAACCAGCATGGGTTTCCCCTGTATTTTTGATAACCAGCCAGGCAAAACTCACAGCTGGGGGTTGCAACTAGAGATAATCCTACATCGTCGGCTCCCTCCTTATTCAGCAAGCTATAGCGCTTACCGAAGAAGCTGCATATACCTGGAGCGTTCCCGATGATCAGCTGTTCGGCGCCGCAGCTGCATGTGCCGCGGCTGTGCAACAGTCTCAACATATGGAGAGCCTGTGTGTTGTGACTGTCACACAGATGCGATACATGCAGCTGCGGCGCCTAACAGCTGATCGGAACGCTCCAGGTATCCGGGTTCCCGATGCAGCTTCTTTGGTAAGCTCTATAGCTTGCCGATTAAGGAGGGATCCGACGATGTTCACTCATTTCTAGCTGCAACCCCAGGTGTCAGCTTCAGCAAGGCTGGTTATCAAGAAGAGAGGTCACCACGCCATATTTTAAAAATTATTTAAAAAATGGAGTGTGGTAACCCCCATTTTGACAACCAGTCTTGCTAAAGCAGACAGCTGTGGGCTGGTATTCTCTGGCTAGTAAGGGGCCATGGATATTGACCCCCCCAGCCTAAAACTAGCAGCCCGCAGACGCCCAAAAAAGGCACATCTATTTGATGCACCAATTCTGGCACTTTGCATGGCTCTTTCCACTTGCCCTGTGGCGATGACAAGTGGGGTTGATGTTACCTTTGTATTGTCAGGTGACATCAAGCCAACAACTTAGTAATGGAGGGGCATCTATAAGACACTTATCCATTACTGGTCCTATAGTTATTTTGTAAATAAATAAATAAATAAATAAAGACACAGCAAGTATAAAGTCTTTTATTTGAAATAAAACACTATTTCATTTGTATTTAAAGTGAATCTGTCACCCTAAATTGGCGGGATATTTAAATGATGGCAGTCAGGTCAGATGGGCGATGTTTTGGGTACTTGCCTTAACATGTTGTTCGCCGCTGTCTCCATTATTTCTAGGAATTGTAGTCGTTGCCCTCCATATAACGCGCCTGTGCATTGCAATCTGCGGGCAAAGCATACTGCGCGTGCGCAATTCAAGATTGCAATGTGCAGGCGCGTTATATGGAGGGCAACGACTACAATTCCCAGAAATAATGGAGACAGCGGCGAACAACATGTTAAGGCAAGTACCCAAAACACCGCCCATCTGACCTGACTGCCATCATTTAAATATCCCGCCAATTTAGGGTGACAGATTCCCTTTAAAAGTAACCCAGCTATACTCCCCTAACACCCATTCCATTGAATCCCTCATCTCCTGTAATAAAACAAACAAAAAAAAAAGTATCCCTCACCTGCTCGTCACTCTGTCCCACGCCATAATGCATGTCTGGGGGATAAACAGTTTTCAACCTGGACAATAGCAAGATGCGACCGTCCAGGCTGAGAACAACT
Source organism: Oophaga sylvatica (assembly GCA_033576555.1). Classification (NCBI taxonomy): domain Eukaryota; kingdom Metazoa; phylum Chordata; class Amphibia; order Anura; family Dendrobatidae; genus Oophaga; species Oophaga sylvatica. The sequence goes on along the minus strand of JARQOD010000006.1, from coordinate 214,351,807 downwards.
GGTGAATGAGCTCCTGGGAGCGCAGCATCAGTGACCAGCGGTGACATCATCGAGGTTACTGCCGGTCACTCAGGCTGCGTTCCCAGCCGGGCAAATTAACTGCAGTAACGTCGGTGAGATCACCACTCACACTGTGAGAAAGTCCCATGATACAGAGGCAAATTCATTGGGAGAATGTCACTGCAGTTCATTTGCCTGGCTGGGAACACAGCCTCAGTGAACGGAAGCAACCTTGATGACATCACTGCTGGTCAAAATGATGTTGCGCTCGCAGCATCTCACTCGCCAGTGGTTCTCAGCCGGAACGGTCGCATCTTGACATCGTCCAGGTTGGAAACGGTTTGTCCCCCAGACATGGATTATGGCGTGGGACAGAATGACAGACACATGAGGGATATTGGTTTTTTTATTTTTGTTTCATTACAGGAGACAAGGGATTCAATGGAATTGTGGCAAGGCACACATCTGGCCAAGGTTACAAAAGAATTTCTGCAGTATTCAAGGTTCCTAAGAGCATAGTGGTCTCCATAATCCTTAAATGGAAGAGGTTTTGGACCACCAGAAGCCTTCCTAGACCTGGCCATCCAGCCACACTGAGCAATCATGGGAGAAGAGGTTTGGTGAGAGAGGTAAAGAAGAACCCCAAGACCACTGTGGCTGAGCTCCACAGATACAGTAGGGAGATGGGAGAAAGTTCCACAAAGTCAACTATCACTGGAGCCCTCCACAAGTCGGGCCTTTATGGCAGAGTGGCCGGATGGAAGCCTCGCCTCAGTGCAAGACATATGAAAGCCCGCATAGAGTTTGCTAAAAACACATGAAGGACTCCCAGACTATGAGAAATAATATTCTTTGGTCTGATGAGACGAAGATAGAACTTTTTTGGTGATAATTCTAAGCGGTATGTGTGGAGAAAACCAGGCAATGCTCATCACCTGCCCAATACAATCCCAATAGTGAAACATGGTGGTGGCCGCATCATGCTATGTTTTTCAACTGCAGGGACAGGACGACTGGTTGCAATTGAAGGAAACATGAATGCGGCCAAGTACAGAGATATCCTAGATGAAAACCTCTTCCAGAGTGCTATGGACCTCAGACTTGGGCAAGGTTCACCTTCCAACAAGACAATGACCCTAAGTACACAGCTAAAATAACAAAGGAGTGGTTTAAGAACAACTCTGACCGTACTTGACTGCCCAGCCAAAGCCCTGACCTAAACCCAATTGAGCATTTCTGGAGAGACCTGAAAATGTCACCAACGTTCACCATCCAACCTGACGGAACTGGAGAGGATCTGCAAGGAAGAATGGCAGAGGATCCCAAATCCAGGTGTGAAAAACTTGTTGCATCATTTCCAATAAGACTCATAACTGTACTAGCTCAAAAGGGTGCTTCTATTCAATACTGAGCAAAGGGTCTGAATACTCATCATCATGTAATATTTCTGTTTTTCTTTTTTAATAAATTTGCAAAAATGTCCACATGTTTTTTTTCAGTCAAGATGGGGTGCAGAGTGTACATTAATGAGAAAAAAAATGTACTTTTTTGAATTAACCAAATGCATGCAACAAAACAGAGTGAAAAATATTTTTGCATAATTGTATTCTGAGAGCTATCACTTATTTTTAGGCTGATGGAGCAGTATGGTGGCTTGTTTTTTGCAGGACAAGATGTTTTAAGAGATACCATTTGAAGTCACATTCGTCTTTTTGATTGCGTTTTATTCCACTTTTTGTTCGGCAATATGATAACAAAAACATGGCTTTACAGTCACAACACATGCATGGAGAGCCTGTTTGCTGGGCTCTCTAAGCATGTGTTGTGACTGTTACACAGCCGCGATGCATACAGTTGCGGTGCTGAACAGCCGATTATCGGAGCGCTCCAGGTATCCAGGTTACTGAGGCAGCCATTTGGTAAGCGCTACAGGTATTCGGATAAGCACTTTTCCGAAGCTATTCGATCAACCCTAATTATAACTGACAGTGCAGAACTGACACAAGCCTCTGAGACCATGCGTGGAACATAGTGTGAGGGGCTTGCCGCAGCCTGAAGACCGAGAAGTCATCATGACGACATCGGGTCACCATGGTAACTATCAGGTCCCCGCTGTGACGCCGATCAGAGTGTAGAGGGCGCTCTCTCCCTTTGCATGCCTGTTAAATGCTGAGATCGCTGTATTTAGGGGGTTAAAGTTCCTGGAGTGGTGCAGGGACTGCTCTTTCACTGAGTGCTGGGTGTCAGCTGTCACAATCAGCTGAAACCGGGCAGCGATTGAGTGTGCAGAGAAACTGTGCACGCAAAATCGCCTGGACATACTCAGTACGTCTAAGGTCATTAAGTACCAGCCAACCGTGATGTACTGAGTACGCCCAAGGTCGGAAAGGGATTAAAAAGGCTCCATTAAAACTTTTTAAAAGTCAAACTCAAATATTTTTCCTATAAGCTCACAAAAAAAAAAAAAAAAAAAAACATTTCTAACCTGCATTTTCGCTCCTCTGGTTTGCGAAACAGAACTTTGAATGGCTGTTGTAGGATTCTGTGGAGAGAAGATATGTGCATATGACATTTGAGCAAAAAACATTTCCGCAGTGCGACGTTATGTTAGGCCTACTAATCAAAAGAGGTGATGGGGATACTGGCAGGCAGGAGGTTTGCACGGCTCTGTTCTGGCAGTTAGACTAGCAAAGCAGCCGCTGGATCAGGGTGCAGTAAATATTTTGCTCAACTTTAGCACATAAGTGAAATATCATTATTTCTAAATACTCTGTTTACATCAAATAGTGGTAACAATTGACTGTCCACAATATGAAACCACACCTGTAAGTCAATCTTTGAAAGGCAGGATGATTACGACCAAGAGACAATGAAAATCTGTAAAGTATACACTATCAGACATTGAACACAATCCTAAAATCCAAACCCTCTGTACAGCCAGCCTTTGATGATCAATTTTGTTGATTACTGGTTGTCACTTGTTTCAATGAGGTCTACCCTAATACTCAAGTCTTTTCTACGTCTTTCCATACATCACACATTTTTTCCAAACCTTTATTTTTCTCAGTTGTGGTTTTGGGAGTCCAAATATTGATCACTCGCTGAAGTTGTCTGTGGAGAAAAATATACATTAAAAGTATGCAATAGACGTTTCTGCCAATGTAGACAAATGTTTAATTCAAGGATAAGCAGAGATTTCAAGTTAAACAGTCACAGCTTTAGGCTGCCAAAATGGGCATCAGGGTGGAGGGAAAATAGACATTCATGCAGCCCAGTCTGAAGGGAATTACTGTGCTTTCCATTAAACAGCCTGGCACTTACTAAATGCATCTACTGTATATTGGGCATAAGCTTATTGTCTGATCAGACTAATCTATCACTACTGCTAGACACTGAGTTCAGCTACAACACAATACTTATAATTAATCATATATTGGAGAACTCCAGAGTATATGTATTGCTAGACAGTTCAGAATTATAGCAAATGATTGTACATTCATTGAGTATTATTTATATATTTTGTATTAAGTAGAAATGCAGGATGCACACAGGTAGGAAAAACGGGTCAATTTCAAGGTCCCTCACAGTGTGTCCCTCGCACATTTTTAATCTTCCTGTTTATTTTTGCCATATGTATATATGTCGGATTCAGTAATAGTTTTTGTATTTTATCTACGTTTTTCGTGGTGCTTGGTGAGAGTTAGGCTTGTGCTAATGGATTATACACAATATATATATATATATACACACACACACACATACATACATATACAGACATATATACACACACATGTCATCATTCTAAAAGATAAGCGAGTTAGAGCTTTTATGACCCCAAAGAGATGATTCAGTAGCGAGAAATCGCGTTTTTAAATTTTGTGAGTGTCAGAAAGTGCATTGGGGTCCAGCGCAGATTGTCAAACACTGATGTGACGGATCAGGTTTTTAGACGGATCCGTCATGAACCTTGAGAAATGCACTCTGAGCATGTCTGGAACGAGGAGAGAGCAGACCAGAAAAGCAATATGAATAGTTCCAGGCATGCTCAGAGTGGAAAAAACTCAGTCCGGTGACCGGCTCCGTGTTTTTCCAGACCCCGCACCCATAGACTTCCATTGTAACTAAAAGACGGAAGCACCGCTTCAGGCGCTGTCCTTTTTTTGCCACATACAAAAAACGTTCCTAGAGACGTTTTTCCAGACGGCGGAATGAACATTTTTGCCAGATTCGGGAAAAAAAACGGTAGAAACTTGTGGCAATCCGGCGCTAATACAAGTCAATGAGAAAAAAACGGATCCGGTTTTTCAAAAAATAGCCGGATCACGCCTGATGATAAAAACTGATGTGTGAAAGTGGCCTAATACACTTTCAGCTCCTAGGCTCACGCTGTGTATCCAATGCCCCTTCATGAGTACAGCGGCCCTCCACCTCACACGTACAACCACCACCGTCTCATGCACACAACCGTCCCTCCGCCATCTCATGCGAATAACACACACACTTCTATATTCAGCCCAATCTCCACATGTGATATGAGCGATAAGGAGGGTCCGCCTCTCTGCACGAGCAGCCTCTCCTCCGGGACACAATGGCTGCCTGTAGAGACCGACATATTGTACTCCCGGATAGGATGCTGCACAGCATTCTATAACTCAGGCTATAATACCGTCTCGGGCCTGTCCGGGTGCACTGTACCCACACGTACCGTTAACACGCAGCTGAATTTTACAGAGCCTCAATCCCGCGAAGAAGCCGGAAATGATGGTAACGTCACTTCCGGGTTACGCCCTTCCAACCGCTTTACGGTGAAAACTGACGTAAAATTAGAGGCTTACCTATGATGTTGAAAGTACAGCGAGCAGATTCTAGAGCGAGTGTGATTTCAAGTGGTAGTCATTAGCATGGGGCTCTGCAAAAATGGCGGCGTCTGTTATAAAGCTATAGGTAGCTGAAGCTCACAGTCATTGCCATCTTCCGAGAGATCTTATGCACTGTGACCCCGGAACAGTCGCAGCCGGAGTGTACAACCCATATTTATTCCCTTTCCTTCCCCCATAGTGGGTGTCATGGGTGACCGGTCACCTACAGAGCTCGTGGTGGTCATTAGGAAGGCGGGACATTCTTGTGTTTCTGTCATCCCCAGACAGAACATTACACGAGGCTGAAGTTGGTTTCTTATTCTGCAATTTTTTCTTTTCTGTTTTTTTTTTATAGGTTTAACAAGAAAAAATAAGCATCACAATAATAACATACAATGCAGCGAGGCTCCCTGAAGTGAATACACTTAAAAACAGCTACAAAAACTATAAAACTGGCACAAAAATGGGCATCAAAGTGGGCACCAAAGAGTGTTAATGAAAGGGTTAAATGACTGAGCCACTGATATCACACTGCAGACAGATAGAACAGGGAGCCCCACATCAAAACCAGGTCCCTCCTGCCTGGCCCAAATGGGTTCTGGGCATCAGACCTGGCATCAAAGAGGGCAGTCGATTTTGGCCATTTGAATAAGTGGTGTTTTTAACCCCTTCATGACCTTGCAATTTTTTGCAATTCTGACCAGTGTCCCTTTATGAGGTAATAACTCAGGAAAGCTTCAACGGATCCTAGCGATTCTGAGATTGTTTTTTCATGACATATTGGGCTTCATGTTAGCTGTAAATTTAGGTCGATAATTTTTGCGTTTATTTGTGAAAAAAATGGAAATTAGACACCTAGCTCTCCTGGCCCCCATACACATTAGACACATAGCTCTCCTGCCCCCATACACATCACACACCCTAGCTCTCCTGGCCACCATACACATTAGACACCTAGCTTTGCCCTGGCCACCCATACACACATTGGCACCTAGCTCTCCTGCATCAACACATTAGCACCTAGCTCTCCTGCACCCACACACATTAGGCACCTAGCTCTCCTGCCCTCATACAATAGCACCTAGCTCTCCTGCACCCACACACATTAGGCACCTAGCTCTCCTGCACCCACACACTATTAGGCACCTAGCTCTCCTGCCCCAACACTACACCTAGCTCTCTAGCCCACCATTAGGCACCTAGCTCTCCTGCCCTCATACACTGACACCTAGCTCTCCTGGCCCCACACACATTAGCACCTAGCTCTCCTGGCCCCCATACACATTAGACACCTAGCTCTCCTGGCCACCATACACATTGACACCTAGCTCTCCTGGCCACCAACACATTAGGCACCTAGCTTCCTGCCACCATACACATTGGCACCTAGCTCTCCTGCACCCACACACATTAGGCACCTAGCTCTCCTGCACCCACACACTTTATAGGCACCTAGCTCTCCTGCACCTCACACATACACCTAGCTCTCCTGCACCCACACACATTTAGGCACCTAGCTCTCCTGCACCCACACAATTAGGCACCTAGCTCTCCTGCCCCACACACATGCACCTAGCTCTCCTGCCCCCACACAATTAGGCACTAGCTCTCCTGCCCTCAACACTGACACCTAGCTCTCCTGCCCCACACAATTAGGCACCTAGCTCTCCTGGCCCCATACACATTAGACACCTAGCTCTCCTGGCCACCATACACATTAGACACCTAGCTCTCCTGGCCACCATACACATTAGACACCTAGCTCCCTGGCCACCATACACATTAGCACCTAGCTCTCCTGCACCCACACACATTAGGCACCTAGCTCTCCTGCACCCACACATATTAGGCACCTAGCTCTCCTGCCCTCATACACTGACACCTAGCTCTCCTGGCCCCCACACATATTAGGCACCTAGCTCTCCTGCACCCACACACATTAGGCACCTAGCTCTCCTGCACCCACACACATTAGGCACCTAACTCTCCTGCACCCACACACATTAGGCACCTAGCTCTCCTGGCTCCCCCATACACATTAGACACCTAGCTCTCCTGGCCCCCCCACACATTAGACACCTAGCTCTCCTGGCCCCTACACACATTAGACACCTAGCTCTCCTGCACCCACACACAATAGGCACCTAGCTCTCCTGCACTCATACACAGACACCTAGCTCTCCTGGCCTCATACACAGACACCTAGCTCTCCTAGCCCCCACACATATTAGGCACCTAGCTCTCCTGCACCCACACATATTAGGCACCTAGCTCTCCTGCACCCACACACATTAGGCACCTAGCTCTCCTGCACCCACACACATTAGGCACCTAGCTCTCCTGCACCCACACACATTAGGCACCTAGCTCTCCTGCACCCACACACATTAGGCACCTAGCTCTCCTGCACCCACACACATTAGGCACCTAGCTCTCCTGCCCCCACACACATTAGGCACCTAGCTCTCCTGCACCCACACACATTAGACACCTAGCTCTCCTGGCCACCATACACATTAGACACCTAGCTTTCCTGGCCACCATACACATTAGGCACCTAGCTCTCCTGCACCCACACACATTAGGCACCTAGCTCTCCTGCACCCACATATATTAGGCACCTAGCTCTCCTGCCCTCATACACTGACACCTAGCTCTCCTGGCCTCCACACATATTAGGCACCTAGCTCTCCTGCACCCACACACATTAGGCACCTAGCTCTCCTGCACCCACACACATTAGGCACCTAACTCTCCTGCACCCACACACATTAGGCACCTAGCTCTCCTGGCTCCCCCATACACATTAGACACCTAGCTCTCCTGGCCCCTACACACATTAGACACCTAGCTCTCCTGCACCCACACACAATAGGCACCTAGCTCTCCTGCACTCATACACAGACACCTAGCTCTCCTGGCCTCATACACAGACACCTAGCTCTCCTAGCCCCCACACATATTAGGCACCTAGCTCTCCTGCACCCACACATATTAGGCACCTAGCTCTCCTGCACCCACACACATTAGGCACCTAGCTCTCCTGCACCCACACACATTAGGCACCTAGCTCTCCTGCACCCACACACATTAGGCACCTAGGTCTCCTGCCCTCATACACAGACACCTAGCTCTCCTGCCCCCATACACATTAGACATCTAGCTCTCCTGGCCCCATACACATCAGGCACATAGCTCTCCTGGCTCCCCCATACACATTTAGACAACTACAAGTTCTTTTCACTAAATTAGAATATCATCAAAAAATTTATTTGAGTTCTTCAATACAAAAAGTAAATCACATATATAGAGTCATTACAAACAGAGTGATCTATTTCAAGTGTTTATTTCTGTTAACCCCCTTCCCGACATGTGTCGTACATGTACTGCTCTGCAGGAGCTGCCTTCCCGCAAACAGCAGTACAGGTATGACGCACCGATCGTGCGGCCTCACACTGAGTGCGGCGGCGATCAGGTGTGGGTGTCAGCTCTGTGTGAGAGCTGACACCCCACAGCAACGCCCACGAATGGTGCAAGCACTGTTCGTGAGCATTTAACCCCTCTGATGCTGCTGTCAGTAGTGCAGCGACATAGAGGAGAATCGCACAGGGAGGGAGCTCCCTGCATGCTTCCATTAGGACAACGCGATGCAGTCGCGTTGTCCTGTTGGTCTCCATGGAGTTCACCAGCTTCAAGATGGCCGCAGGGTCCTTCAGGGAAGGTGGCTTCACAGTACCTGCAGAGAGCAGGACCTGAGACTCTTCATTTCCTGCCTATCCATCGCTGCTCCGATGTTCTGCAGTGCAGATGCATTGCAGAACATCAGATCAGCGATCTGATGTAATACAGTAATGTCCTATCCTAGGACAATGTAAAAAAGTTTTAAAAAAATTAGAAAGTGTAAAAATATAAAAAAATTCCTCAAAGAAAAAAGAAAAAAACATTTTTCTAATACATACATTTATTTATGTAAATAAAAAAATAAGCAATAAAAATACAGATATTCAGTATCGCCACGTCCGTAACGACCCGCTCTGTTCCACTAGTTAACCCCTTCAGTGAACAACAATCATACCCAGTCTGATCAAATGACCAAATGCACTAGCAGGATGCAGCAGGCTCCCATGGATAAAGGCTGGAGAAGCAACAGGTGCTTACCACTGATAAAGGCAGCCACCCTATCACAAAAACAGTGATGATGAAGGTGTTAACTGCTTAGTGGGAAAAAAAACACACAGATACAAGTTGCTTAAAACATGAATGTCATGCACAGTGTCTGGATAACAGCCTATTTTAAACGCCTATGATGGAAGGCGGGCTGGTCAGCACTGAATGTGCACAACACAAAAAACCAAGCCATCAAAAAGAGCCCGGGTGCACCCTGCAAAAGATGATAAAAAGTGCAAAAAATGATGCATATGATAAATGCATCAGATGAGGTATTAGTTACTATTTTGGCCAAAGCAGATAAGCTCGCAACCTAACGTCAAGGGTCCTCATTTTATTGCGAGTAACTAACTAGACATAAATCCAAAAAAAAAAGAAAAAATCATATTTAGCAAAAGCAAATCATGAAAAACAATCATACCCAGTCTGATCAAATGACCAAATGCACTAGCAGGATGCAGCAGGCTCCCATGGATAAAGGCTGGAGAAGCAACAGGTGCTTACCACTGATAAAGGCAGCGACCCTATCACAAAAACAGTGATGATGAAGGTGTTAACTGCTTAGTGGGAAAAAAAAACACACAGATACAAGTTGCTTAAAACATGAATGTCATGCACATTGTCTGGATAACAGCCTATTTTAAACGCCTATGATGGAAGGCGGGCTGGTCAGCACTGAATGTGCACAACACAAAAAACCAAGCCATCAAAAAGAGCCCGGGTGCACCCTGCAAAAGATGATAAAAAGTGCAAAAAATGATGCATATGATAAATGCATCAGATGAGGTATTAGTTACTGTTTTGGCCAAAGCAGATAAGCTCGCAACCCAACGTCAAGGGTCCTCATTTTATTGCGAGTAACTAGACATAAATCCAAAAAAAAAAAAAAATCATTTTTAGCAAAAGCAAATCATGAAAAACAATCATACCCAGTCTGATCAAATGACCAAGTGCACTAGCAGGATGCAGCAGGCTCCCATGGATAAAGGCTGGAGAAGCAACAGGTGCTTACCACTGATAAAGGCAGCCACCCTATCACAAAAACAGTGATGATGAAGGTGTTAACTGCTTAGTGGGAAAAAAAACACACAGATACAAGTTGCTTAAAACATGAATGTCATGCACAGTGTCTGGATAACAGCCTATTTTAAACGCCTATGATGGAAGGCGGGCTGGTCAGCACTGAATGTGCACAACACAAAAAACCAAGCCATCAAAAAGAGCCCGGGTGCACACTGCAAAAGATGATAAAAAGTGCAAAAAATTATGCATATGATAAATGCATCAGATGAGGTATTAGTTACTATTTTGGCCAAAGCAGATAAGCTCGCAACCCAACGTCAAGGGTCCTCATTTTATTGCGAGTAACTAACTAGACATAAATCCAAAAAAAAAAAAAAAAAAATCATTTTTAGCAAAAGCAAATCATGAAAAACAATCATACCCAGTCTGATCAAATGACCAAATGCACTAGCAGGATGCAGCAGGCTCCCATGGATAAAGGCTGGAGAAGCAACAGGTGCTTACCACTGATAAAGGCAGCCACCCTATCACAAAAACAGTGATGATGAAGGTGTTAACTGCTTAGTGGGAAAAAAAACACACAGATACAAGTTGCTTAAAACATGAATGTCATGCACAGTGTCTGGATAACAGCCTATTTTAAACGCCTATGATGGAAGGCGGGCTGGTCAGCACTGAATGTGCACAACACAAAAAACCAAGCCATCAAAAAGAGCCCGGGTGCACCCTGCAAAAGATGATAAAAAGTGCAAAAAATGATGCATATGATAAATGCATCAGATGAGGTATTAGTTACTATTTTGGCCAAAGCAGATAAGCTCGCAACCCAACGTCAAGGGTCCTCATTTATTGCGAGTAACTAACTAGACATAAATCCAAAAAAAAAAAAAAAATCATTTTTAGCAAAAGCAAATCATCAAAAACAATCATACCCAGTCTGATCAAATGACCAAATGCACTAGCAGGATGCAGCAGGCTCCCATGGATAAAGGCTGGAGAAGCAACAGGTGCTTACCACTGATAAAGGCAGCCACCCTATCACAAAAACAGTGATGATGAAGGTGTTAACTGCTTAGTGGGAAAAAAAAACACACAGATACAAGTTGCTTAAAACATGAATGTCATGCACAGTGTCTGGATAACAGCCTATTTTAAACGCCTATGATGGAAGGCGGGCTGGTCAGCACTGAATGTGCACAACACAAAAAACCAAGCCATCAAAAAGAGCCCGGGTGCACCCTGCAAAAGATGATAAAAAGTGCAAAAAATGATGCATATGATAAATGCATCAGATGAGGTATTAGTTACTATTTTGGCCAAAGCAGATAAGCTCGCAACCCAACGTCAAGGGTCCTTGTTGTGAATGGGTTTGAGATGAGTTCTGAGCAGAGGCTCCCTCTGGTGGTTACAAGCGGTACTAGTGAAGATTGTGAGGATTGGGAATCAGGTGTTACTGACTGGTCTTATATAAGGGAGTAATTTTCCCATCAGGGTTGCCGGTGATCAATTGTTCTGGTCTGAATCCTTCATTCCAGTTTCCCTTGTAGCCTGCTGTGTCGTGTCTGCATCTCCTGCTACCAGATAAGATTTTTTCTTCTTTTGTGTTATTGCTATATTTTTGCATTTTGTCTTGCACTTCTTTGGGGGCCTTCTGGGTCCCCTCGGGGGCTTCTGCCTTCTCAGTTTAGTTCAGCCACTGAGTTTTGTTCTTTTGCTTTTTCCAGTTTTTTCAGTGGCTGCTGTTTTGATTTTGTTACACCAGAGAGCTAATTTAGGTGGTAGAGGTCGTGTGATCTCAGGTGATTTTGAAATTAGTAGAGTTGGTGTTTTTCAGGGTTTTCTGGGATTGCAGTAAGTACCCTTCCTGTCCTTTTCTTTTTAGATAGTTTGGGCCCCAGCGTTTGCTCATTCTATTTTCTTTCTGTGTCAGTATTTCCTCTTGTCTAACCGCCATTACATGTTTGGGGGCTTTCTATTATCTTTGGGGTTCTGCTCCGGAGCAGATAGCTTTCCTATTTCTATCTTTAGGTGTAGTTAGTTTCTCAGGCTGTGACGAGGCGTCTAGGACCAACGTAGGAACGCTCCACGGCTGCCTCTAGTTGTGGTGGTTAGTCAGGGTACTGCAATCCCATAGATTCCAACTGCTCTGGTGTATTGCCTTTTTTTTTACCTGCACTCCTCAGCTACCGAAACATAACAGTATCAAAATTATCATCTCTCTCCTGCGCGGCGATCCTCAGGATTGGGCTTTTTCCCTGATACCTGGGGATCCTGTTTTGAGTGATGTTGATACTGTTATGTTTCGGTAGCTGAGGAGTGCAGGTAAAAAAAAAGGCAATACACCAGAGCAGTTGGAATATATGGGATTGCAGTACCCTGACTAACCACCACAACTAGAGGCAGCCGTGGAGCGTTCCTACGTTGGTCCTAGACGCCTCGTCACAGCCTGAGAAACTAACTACACCTAAAGATAGAAATAGGAAAGCTATCTGCCCCGGAGCAGAACCCCAAAGATAATAGAAAGCCCCCAAACATGTAATGGCGGTTAGACAAGAGGAAATACTGACACAGAAAGAAAATAGAATGAGCAAACGCTGGGGCCCAAACTATCTAAAAAGAAAAGGACAGGAAGGGTACTTACTGCAATCCCAGAAAACCCTGAAAAACACCAACTCTACTAATTTCAAAATCACCTGAGATCACACGACCTCTACCACCTAAATTAGCTCTCTGGTGTAACAAAATCAAAACAGCAGCCACTGAAAAAACTGGAAAAAGCAAAAGAACAAAACTCAGTGGCTGAACTAAACTGAGAAGGCAGAAGCCCCGGAGGGGACCCAGAAGGCCCCCAAAGAAGTGCAAGACAAAATGCAAAAATATAGCAATAACACAAAAAAGAAAAAATCTTATCTGGTAGCAGGAGATGCAGACACGACACAGCAGGCTACAAGGGAAACTGGAATGAAGGATTCAGACCAGAACAATTGATCACCGGCAACCCTGATGGGAAAATTACTCCCTTATATAAGACCAGTCAGTAACACCTGATTCCCAGTCCTCACAATCTTCACTAGTACCGCTTGTAACCACCAGAGGGAGCCTCTGCTCAGAACTCATCTCAAACCCATTCACAACAGGTCCTCATTTTATTGCGAGTAACTAACTAGACATAAATCCAAAAAAAAAAAAATCATTTTTAGCAAAAGCAAATCATGAAAAACAATCATACCCAGTCTGATCAAATGACCAAATGCACTAGCAGGATGCAGCAGGCTCCCATGGATAAAGGCTGGAGAAGCAACAGGTGCTTACCACTGATAAAGGCAGCCACCCTATCACAAAAACAGTGATGATGAAGGTGTTAACTGCTTAGTGGGAAAAAAAACACACAGATACAAGTTGCTTAAAACATGAATGTCATGCACAGTGTCTGGATAACAGCCTATTTTAAACGCCTATGATGGAAGGCGGGCTGGTCAGCACTGAATGTGCACAACACAAAAAACCAAGCCATCAAAAAGAGCCCGGGTGCACCCTGCAAAAGATGATAAAAGTGCAAAAAATGATGCATATGATAAATGCATCAGATGAGGTATTAGTTACTATTTTGGCCAAAGCAGATAAGCTCGCAACCCAACGTCAAGGGTCCTTGTTGTGAATGGGTTTGAGATGAGTTCTGAGCAGAGGCTCCCTCTGGTGGTTACAAGCGGTACTAGTGAAGATTGTGAGGATTGGGAATCAGGTGTTACTGACTGGTCTTATATAAGGGAGTAATTTTCTCATCAGGGTTGCCGGTGATCAATTGTTCTGGTCTGAATCCTTCATTCCAATTTCCCTTGTAGCCTGCTGTGTCGTGTCTGCATCTCCTGCTACCAGATAAGATTTTTTCTTCTTTTGTGTTATTGCTATATTTTTGCATTTTGTCTTGCACTTCTTTGGGGGCCTTCTGGGTCCCCTCCGGGGGCTTCTGCCTTCTCAGTTTAGTTCAGCCACTGAGTTTTGTTCTTTTGCTTTTTCCAGTTTTTTCAGTGGCTGCTGTTTTGATTTTGTTACACCAGAGAGCTAATTTAGGTGGTAGAGGTCGTGTGATCTCAGGTGATTTTGAAATTAGTAGAGTTGGTGTTTTTCAGGGTTTTCTGGGATTGCAGTAAGTACCCTTCCTGTCCTTTTCTTTTTAGATAGTTTGGGCCCCAGCGTTTGCTCATTTCATTTTCTTTCTGTGTCAGTATTTCCTCTTGTCTAACCGCCATTACATGTTTGGGGGCTTTCTATATCTTTGGGGTTCTGCTCCGGGGCAGATAGCTTTCCTATTTCTATCTTTAGGTGTAGTTAGTTTCTCAGGCTGTGACGAGGCGTCTAGGACCAACGTAGGAACGCTCCACGGCTGCCTCTAGTTGTGGTGGTTAGTCAGGGTACTGCAATCCCATATATTCCAACTGCTCTGGTGTATTGCCTTTTTTTTTACCTGCACTCCTCAGCTACCGAAACATAACAGTATCAACATCACTCAAAACAGGATCCCCAGGTATCAGGGAAAAAGCCCAATCCTGAGGATCGCCGCGCAGGAGAGAATGATAATTTTGATACTGTTATGTTTCGGTAGCTGAGGAGTGCAGGTAAAAAAAAAGGCAATACACCAGAGCAGTTGGAATATATGGGATTGCAGTACCCTGACTAACCACCACAACTAGAGGCAGCCGTGGAGCGTTCCTACGTTGGTCCTAGACGCCTCGTCACAGCCTGAGAAACTAACTACACCTAAAGATAGAAATAGGAAAGCTATCTGCCCCGGAGCAGAACCCCAAAGATAATAGAAAGCCCCCAAACATGTAATGGCGGTTAGACAAGAGGAAATACTGACACAGAAAGAAAATAGAATGAGCAAACGCTGGGGCCCAAACTATCTAAAAAGAAAAGGACAGGAAGGGTACTTACTGCAATCCCAGAAAACCCTGAAAAACACCAACTCTACTAATTTCAAAATCACCTGAGATCACACGACCTCTACCACCTAAATTAGCTCTCTGGTGTAACAAAATCAAAACAGCAGCCACTGAAAAAACTGGAAAAAGCAAAAGAACAAAACTCAGTGGCTGAACTAAACTGAGAAGGCAGAAGCCCCCGGAGGGGACCCAGAAGGCCCCCAAAGAAGTGCAAGACAAAATGCAAAAATATAGCAATAACACAAAAGAAGAAAAAATCTTATCTGGTAGCAGGAGATGCAGACACGACACAGCAGGCTACAAGGGAAACTGGAATGAAGGATTCAGACCAGAACAATTGATCACCGGCAACCCTGATGGGAAAATGACTCCCTTATATAAGACCAGTCAGTAACACCTGATTCCCAGTCCTCACAATCTTCACTAGTACCGCTTGTAACCACCAGAGGGAGCCTCTGCTCAGAACTCATCTCAAACCCATTCACAACAGGTCCTCATTTTATTGCGAGTAACTAACTAGACATAAATCCAAAAAAAAAAAAAATCATTTTTAGCAAAAGCAAATCATGAAAAACAATCATACCCAGTCTGATCAAATGACCAAATGCACTAGCAGGATGCAGCAGGCTCCCATGGATAAAGGCTGGAGAAGCAACAGGTGCTTACCACTGATAAAGGCAGCCACCCTATCACAAAAACAGTGATGATGAAGGTGTTAACTGCTTAGTGGGAAAAAAAACACACAGATACAAGTTGCTTAAAACATAAATGTCATGCACAGTGTCTGGATAACAGCCTATTTTAAACGCCTACGTTGGAAGGCGGGCTGGTCAGCACTGAATGTGCACAACACAAAAAACCAAGCCATCAAAAAGAGCCCGGGTGCACCCTGCAAAAGATGATAAAAAGTGCAAAAAATGATGCATATGATAAATGCATCAGATGAGGTATTAGTTACTATTTTGGCCAAAGCAGATAAGCTCGCAACCTAACGTCAAGGGTCCTCATTTTATTGCGAGTAACTAACTAGACATAAATCCAAAAAAAAAATCATTTTTAGCAAAAGCAAATCATGAAAAACAATCATACCCAGTCTGATCAAATGACCAAATGCACTAGCAGGATGCAGCAGGCTCCCATGGATAAAGGCTGGAGAAGCAACAGGTGCTTACCACTGATAAAGGCAGCCACCCTATCACAAAAACAGTGATGATGAAGGTGTTAACTGCTTAGTGGGAAAAAAAACACACAGATACAAGTTGCTTAAAACATGAATGTCATGCACAGTGTCTGGATAACAGCCTATTTTAAACGCCTATGATGGAAGGCGGGCTGGTCAGCACTGAATGTGCACAACACAAAAAACCAAGCCATCAAAAAGAGCCCGGGTGCACCCTGCAAAAGATGATAAAAAGTGCAAAAAATGATGCATATGATAAATGCATCAGATGAGGTATTAGTTACTATTTTGGCCAAAGCAGATAAGCTCGCAACCCAACGTCAAGGGTCCTCATTTTATTGCGAGTAACTAACTAGACATAAATCTTTGGTCAAAATAGTTTTCACAATAAAAAACATCTTTTAGTGTTTGACAGTAGCCATATATAATATAATATAAATGTGGTATCGCTGTAATCACACCGACACGATGAATAAAGTCACCTAATCACTTATACCGCACGAGGAGCAGCGTAAAAAATAGAACCAATTTTTCACATGCTGTTGATTTTTTTTATTCTGCCTCACAAAGATCAAAGTAAGGCTCGGCGCTGAGCGCTTACACCGGGGTGTCTGTGTAAATCTCTGAAATACACCATGTTCCAAATTATTATGCAAATATTTTTCTCTGATTTTCCTAAGTGGTCGGTGCAAATGACAGTCAGTCTAATAAA